>CM051704.1:5950441-6550441 GCA_028022725.1 Lycodopsis pacificus
CTCAGTTCCTGTGTGTGTATGGGGCTGTAGCTCAGCCTATCATCGGTCGATTTCAGTCAATGAGCCCGCCTTCGACGCGTCAGAGTCTTATGCTGCGTTCACACCAAACGCGTCGATTTTTTGACGCGCCGCAAAATCGCATCCAGTCTCCAGTCGCCAGTCTCGACGCGCATCAAAAAATCGACGCGTTTGGTGTGAACACGGCATCAGGAATGCGAGCGTCAAAGCGGGTCTTGATCGACAGACGTTTCAGCGAGTAAAGTTGCAAGAAGTGCCGCATCTCCCCGAGCTTAAATTTCCATTCGTCGAAAGTCTGACCGCTCGCCCATGGTGGATTGACCCCCCTTCTACAGGAAACAGCTCGGCAGCAAACAGGATGCAGTTGCCAACAATGATGGTAGCTTTGATCCGGATAATCTTCGATGTTATTGTACTCATTTTTCATAAAAGGTGACCAAAAACCAACGATTTGTTTTGGCGAAGGGCAGTGCCATGGTACTGTTGTCCACTCACAGCTTTCTACTGGTTCCACGGAGAGAAAAACCAAAAGTATTTATGCGTTCTGTGTCAAATGCTAATGCTAAAAAATGCATTGGTGAGGTCGGTAGCCGTTAGCTTCGTGGTCCAAAATCGATGTGCAGTTAAATATGATGGCGATTTTTGGCCACAAATTCGTCCTTTTATGCCACATTTTCTAGATGCTTATATTAGTAGTCTATAGTTGTTTGGAGTGTGTAAAAAGTGACTTATATGATAGTGTTGCCCATATTTTGCTGTTTAATCCGGTATATAAAATATATACATGCACAATATTCGCTCTCAATACGAGCATTTTTTGGACGATATTTGCTACCACCCCTAAGCCCGAGAGCCCCCAAATTTGGGGGCGTCGTGTACAAGAGGACCCTTTAAGATCAGTATAATATCAGCTTTATGTCCGCACAGGAGTAAAGAATGTTGGACTGACCTCAGAGTCTCCAGTCTGCAGTCTGGACTCTCCAGAAGGTCACACAGCAGCTTCACTCCTGAATCCTTCAGGTTGTTTCCACTCAGGTCCAGCTCTCTCAGAGGTGACGGGTTGGACTTCAGAGCTGAGACCAGAGAAGAGCAGCTGACCTCTGACAACCAGCAGTTACTCAGTCTGAATGAAGGATAAATAATGCAGATAAATATCAGGTCATGGACAACGTGAGTCTGTGGACATTCACTGCCTCTCCTTGTTGTTTTGTTCAGACATTTGGAACAACAGACACTTTTCTTTGTGTTCAGGCAAATCCTGAAAATCTATGAACCAAAAACGTGAAACCCAGAGACTTTATATAAGAAGTGGACATAGACGTCGTGATGTCATCCATTGGTTGGTGGACTGATGTTTTGAAGATTTGATTTCAGTATTTTGGCCATCACCATCTTGGATTTTGTCCGTTCCCATTTTGTTTTCATGCTACCAGTGAACAGGAAGTGACCATATTTGGACTGAGTGACGTAGAGACGCTGTATACATCTCTGGTAGAGACCTGTCAATCACAGTGTAGCCCCGCCCTAAAGCATACCCTGCTTTATGGTCTATTTGACTCTAAATGGACCATAATTTACGAAATGAACATCATGCTGTATTGAAGAAGACTTGAAACTAGAGATTGAGACCATAGACTCGTGTTTACAATGTTTACTGAGGTAATAAATCAAGTGAGAAGTAGAGTTATTTTCTCATAGACTTCTATACAACCAGAGGAGTCGCCCCCTGGTGGACAGTAAAGAGAATGCAGCTTCAAGACACTTCAGCTTTGGCTTCACTTTTTGGAACTGGAGGTTGCTACTTGGGGAAAACCTCAGTCAAGGATTTATAGATATACAAAAACAACGAGACCATGTACAGTCAGTGAACTGACCTCAATGTCTCCAGTATACAGTGTGGACTCTCCAGTCCAGCAGACAGCAGCTCCACTCCTAAATCCGGCAGGCTGATGTTTTGACTCAGGTCCAACTCTCTCAGATGGGACGGGTTGGACTTCAGAGCTGAGGCAATGACTTCACAGTGAGTCTCCGAAAGTTCACAGTCACGAAGTCTGTCATGGCACAAATATTTGTTGGATGTAACGATGAAAGCGGACACGTTATATTTACTTCATGCATTTGATGAGAATGACAAAAGAAATTCTCGTATTAGAGTTGAAATATGACCAAACTGGTATTAACCAATTACAAGAAATGGAGGAAAAAAGTTGTCTAGTTATCACCAAGAGCTCTACATTACCACAAAGCAGACAAAAATGTCGATAGATATGTGTGTATAATCCACAGACTATAGTTGCTGCTATAATGTTAGCATAGCCTAGCCCGAATCGAACTGAACTTCATTCAGAAAACAAAGCATTCATAAAGTTTTTTTTTAAGTTTTTCTGTCGTAATGCTGCCAGACCTAACAAGGCATGAATTCATACTTTAAAAATCAACATCATTATGTTGTTATTTCGGCATAGTTATCTGGTTATTGCAATTAAATTACAGAAAAATCTGTTTATTTTGGGTTCATACAGCTGTAGTAAACCAGGCAACATGTGGCTTGCTAGATACAGTGAATATGTACAGTGAATCCGAGCACCGCCGGATGATGTTATGAACACAACTGCATTTGGTTTCCCGCCGTATCTGGGACAAGGGGTCTAGATCAGCACTGACTAAATATCTTGTAAAAAAGCTTAGTAATAGTGTAATCAATTTATTTTTGGTTCAGAGAGTATGATTTAAAAATGGTGTCATATTTAATCTCATTATGTACCCAAGATCTTCCTCATTGCCAGTTTTTTGGTTCATTTTGTAAAAAATAAGTATACAAGTGAAAATGAAACACAAAAGTACGGTTTACATTTTGTATTATCTTGTCATTTGCAATCGCCTTCATCTTTTCGAGTGTTGATTGTAAAAATAAATGTTATTTTTCAGTAAAACGCATTGGTGTGATAGTTTGTATATTTGAAGATTTAAACTACTCATCTAAACTGATTTATTAAGTTAATCACATCTGGACTTACACAGCTTTCTTGCAGTTCCTCACAGCTGGAATGAGTCTCCGTCGCCCCTCATCTGAGGTGTTGTACTTCTTCAGGTCCAACTCATCCAGAACCTCTGACATCTGCAGCATGTAGGCCAGAGCTGAGCAGTGGATCTCCGAGAGTTCCTTCTCCGATCGGATGTCCGACTTCAGGAACTCTTGGATCTCCTGATGCACCGAGTGGTCGTTCATCTCCGTCAAACAGTGGAAGATGTTGATGCTTCTGTCAGGAGAGATTTCATAACTGTTCATCTTCTTCAGGTTGTTGATGGCTCTCTGGATGATTTTTGGACTGTTGTCCGTCCGACCCAGCAGGCCCCCTAAGAGTCTCTGGTTGGACTCCAGAGAGAGGCCATGAAGGAAGCGGACAAACAGATCCAGGTGGCCATTTTTACTTTTGAGGGATTTCTTCATGGCTCTCCCCAGGAAGTCCTCCAGGGTTGGGTAATCATCCCTCCCCATGAAGTCCTTCAGTACCTCTGTCTTCCTGTTGGTGAAACAGTGGAACATGTAGACTGCAGCCAGAAACTCTTGAACACTCAGATGAACAAAGCAACAGACGTTTTTCTGGAAGATCACGCTCTCTCTTTTGAAGATCTCTGTACAAACTCCTGAGAACACAGAGGCCTCCGTGACATCAAGACCACACTGCTCCAGATCTTCTTGGTAGAACATGATGTTTCCTTTCTCCAAATGTTCAAACGCCAGCCTCCCCAGCTTCAGAAGAACTTCCTTGTCAGCCTCCGTCAGCTCCTGAGGACTCGTCTCATGTCCCTCATGGTACTTCTGCTTCTTCCTCTTTGTCTGGACCAGCAGGAAGTGTGAGTACATGTCAGTCAGGGTCTTGGGCAGCTCTCCTCTCTGGTCTGTAGTCCACATGTGGTCCAGAACTGTAGCAGTGATCCAGCAGAAGACTGGGATTAGACACATGATGTGGAGGCTCCTGGATGTCTTGATGTGTTTGATGATTCTGCTGGACAGCTCTTTATCACGGAACCTCCTCCTGAAGTACTCGTCCTTCTGGGGGTCGGTGAAGCCTCGTACTTCTGTTACCCTGTCAACACATGTAGGAGGGATCCGATTGGCTGCTGCAGGTCTGGAAGTTATCCAGACAAGAGCCGAGGGAAGCAGATTCCCCTCGATGAGGTTCGTCAGCAGCACGTTGACCGATGCCTTCTGTGTGACATCAGACACAACCTCATTGTTGATGAAATCCAATGAAAGTCTGGTTTCATCCAGACCATCAAAGATGAACAGAACTTTACAGACAGAGAGCTTCTCTGCTGTGATCTTCTGTAATGTTGGATGGAAAACATGGATCAGCTTGAGAAGACTGTACTGCTCATCTTTGATCAAGTTCAGCTCCCTGAACGAAAGCAGAACCACCAGACTGACATCTTGGTTTTCCAAACCCTCGGCCCAGTCCAGAGTGAACTTCTGCACCAAGAAGGTTTTTCCAACACCGGCGACGCCGTTCGTCAGAACGACTCTAATGAGTCTCTGTTGGTCTGGTGAGGCTTTAAAGATGTCGTGGCACTTGATCGGAGTGTCATGGAGGCTCTTCTTCTTGGAAGCTGACTCAAGCTGCCTCACCTCATGTTGGGTGTTCACCTCTTCACTCTGTCCCTCTGTGATGTAGAGCTCAGTGTAGATCCTGTTAAGGGGGGTTCCACTTCCTCTTTTATCAGTTCCTTCAGTCACATGTTCACATCTCCTCCTCAGACTGATCTTGTGTTCATCTAAAACCGCCTGTAGACCGCCATCTCCTGAACGACAAGGAGAAATGTGAGACAATCAAATGCTCGGACAGAAAATCAGGTATCTGTGGCTGTCTGTTAAATGGTCTAAATGGTTACCTGTCTGTCTGTCTGTCTACCTACCTGTCCCTCATGTATGTAAAATCATGGTGTCTTGTAATCCCATGTGGACCATAAATAAAACTAATACATTAATTAATGAAAATGGTTGAAGCCACATCTATGAATAATTTCTTGGTGTCTCCATGCAGCAGAGACATCTTACTTTGCACAGTGCTGGTCCCAATGGATGTCTGCGGTCTAGATCTTTTTCCACACTGGGGACAGGAGTCCCCCGATAAAGCAGACTGGTCCCAGTACGAGGTGATGCACTGTCTACAGAACCAGTGTCCACAGCTGGTAGCGACTGGATCCTTCAGGACGTCCCGACACAAAGCACAGTGGGACGGCTGCTCCTCCTCGGGGTCATGAGCCTTCTTCCTGTCTCAGTGGAGACCAACACATTCTTTGTAACACATTTTATATTCATCATGAGGTGTTTGAAGTCACTTTAGAATACAATTTTAGTATTTTTAAAAATATTTTAAATATGAATCATTCCCCAAATATGCGAGACAATATCTTAAATAAATAGAACAAAATCAAATCACAGACCTCTACCGTATAACGACATGAATGTTTATTACCGTTGTGGAAGCATCGTCCGTGGTCACTTCTGTGAGCAGTCTCTGTTGTAAAGCTGACAAAAGCTCTCCAGATTTGCTGACATCAAACAATTTGCCACTAAAGTACTGATGACGGTTGTTATGACACATGTCGCCCGTGGGTGCAAAGTAATATGGCCTCCAGATTTCTGCCAAAACTGTTTAATTCCATTGACGAGAGAGAATTTCTGTAAACAGATAAGAAGAAATACAAAAGGAACATTAAAGTGTTACTGGTTTAATGGACGCTGGTGTTGAGCAGATAATGTCTGTAAATGTCTCTCTCTGTTTCTGCACATCAACACATAAAGGAACACTTCATCCTTCAGTTAATCACAAACATTCATCATCAACACATAAAGAAACACTTCATCCTTCAGTTCATCACAAACATTCAACATCAACATATAAAGAAACACCTGGCTGTCTCCTGGGCCCGTTCCTCGTACCTGGCTAATTGAGTTAGCCGGATAATTTTCAGGATAAGATTACATAAGTGAGGCTTTTCGGTTCCACGAAGCAAGTTTGGCAAAAATCACCATAGCAACACATCCATAAGCTTGAACCTGCTCCAGCGCAGGCTAACTGAAGGTAGCTGGATAAGCTGCCACGCTCCTGGAAAAAATGGCAGCTCCTGTCATATACGGTAGTCTAATGCGCTTGCGCATATACCGGGGGTTATACGGGAGTTCCGGAAATGCATGTAAAGTGAGACACACGGTGATCCATTAAAACCAGCTGAGCATACTAAGAAGCCTCTATTGCATTAATGTACAGCTCCCTTCCTCAGAGATCCACTGATTAAGGAGGATATTAGTTAGATTAGCATTATAGGGAGAGAGTTCTTCCACATCGCCAAGATCCGTTATCACATCATGCACACGAAAGCTTCTTCTTCTTCTTCTTCGAGACCAACTGGCGGTTGGCAAACGACGAATTGGCGCATTACCGCCACCAACTGGTAAAATAAAATATGTCATGAGACGTGTCGTATTTTGCCAGAGAAGGAAAATATGCTCATATTTGTAAGCATTCCAATAACTTAGAGTGCGTGATGTCAGCTTAGAGTGCGTGATGTCACCGCTAGAGTGAAGAGCAGCTTGAGATTCTTGTGAAAAAAACATTTGTGTTTTGCCACTGTGTCCACAATCTTCACTCTTCATGCATAATTTCTGGATGTAAAAGTAGCTAATATTGTCCTTGTCGTAGAAACATTACTGTGGAATCCCACAGATTTCCACATTTGACACAGAAGCCATTAATTGACAGGAAAACCAACTTTCTGCTCCATAGAGACCAATGTTAAATGTTGCTTCAAAAACATCTTCCACAGAACACGGTACCCCATTTCTAGATCGCCAGTTAAGCCACATTTTTTAAACTACAGACACAATTTTTACAGGATCTGTTCGTCAACTCAGCCTTCCTCTCAATTATTAATATCGGAGCAATAGGAGCTACGGTTATGGGAGTTTTGATGATTTGTTTGAGAGGTGTTTCCCTGTTTTATCTCCATGAAATGGCTTCAGGCACACAGGTGTTCGCGATTGAGCCAGTAATTAGTGATGTTTATAAACACACAGACTCACAGACACACGCGCACATACGCTCCTCTCCCTCTCTGTGTGTGTCTCTCTCATACAGTCATTCAGGTCTTAGGACTCTTTAGAGGTCTTTCCCCCCTCCTCCACACACACACACGCCATTTTAAAATAAAAGCCCCACAGAATGAATCCTAACTGAAATGCTTGTGATGGGCCTGTCATTTAATAACCGGTTTGTGTTTATCTAACATTATGATTCTGTCTCCTCTCCCCTTCTCCCCCACACCCCACACCCCATTTCAAAATAAAAGCCCCAGAGAGTGAATTCTAACTGAACTGCTTGTGATGAAGCCTGTCATTTAATAACCTCTGTTTATGTGTGTCAAACATTATGACTATGTATCCTCTCCCCCACCCAGTCCCACCCTTTCAAAATAAAAGCTTCATGGATTAACTGTATTTAAACATTAAACTCAAAATTTGGCTTTTTTGTTGAAATAATTAATGCACTTACTAATACTGAGACAACTACTACTGCTGCTAATATTTCCAGTATTACTACTACTGCTGCTACTACAACTTTTGCTGTTGCTACTATTACTAGTGCTATTACTGCTACCATCAATATTATTACTACTATTACTACCACTACTACTAATACTACAACTGCTATTCATGCTACTACCAGTACTAATACTACTACAGCTATTAGTACGACTGCTACTAGTACTACTACTACTTCAAATACTGCCATTACTTTTACTACTACTGTTATATTAAATACTACAACAACTACTACAGCTATTACTACTGATACTAGGCTACTATTTCTTCTGAATACTAATACTTCTTCTAAATACTAATACTTCTACTACTAATGATACTTCTACTACAACTACGACTTCTACTACTACTATTACAGATATCACTACTGCTACTACTACTTATTCTAATGCTACTAATACTTCTACTACCAATAATACTTCTACTTAAACTACAACTTCTACTACTATTACTACAAATATCACTACTTCTGAAATTTGTTTACGCTACAGAAATTGTTCAAATATCAAAATGTTCAGCCCTTTCAGGAGAGGGGTGCTTTGACTTTTCATATTTGTAATATTTAAACTTTTTGAACGAAGCTTTTTGCAATTTTCTTTTGAATGGGATCTCTATGGAGAAAATCTTCAAATCCTGTTATACTTCAACTTTCAAAGCCTTCTTCTTCCTCATACTTTCAGCTACAGACACCATAGTTAGACATTTCAACTAGAAGGTTTTTCTAGCTTTCAGCATTCCAACGCATTTTCAGCAGGAAATGCATTTTCTAGTTTTCTGTGTTATTGTAATATTTAACGCTCGATTGTTGGCTATTAGTCTCATGTTGTGCAACAAAAGTTTAAACTGAAAACATAATCGAGCATCAAAGTGTTTCACAGACAGACATAATGCAAGTTTCCACATAAAGACATATTTACAAACCCATGAATAAATCCAAATGAGGTCTGTGAACTACAAGTAGCCTACAGATCTAACAGGAAGTGACTGTTTCTTTGACTTCCTGTTTACTCTCTGAAGGCTGAAATCGCCCCTGCTGCTTCCGCATTATCTCGTCTACTTTCCATGCGAGAAGCAGTTCATCTGGAAAGTTAATTTAACCTTTATTAATTAATACTTGTTTTCTCCCAGATATTTTGGAGCAGCGTTTACTGTGATTCTCAGCATTGAGGCGCACTAACATGTACGTTAAGTGTCTGCTGAGTTGAGCGCAGTGTTAGTTACCGTAATGTTACGTTCGCGCGCGGCTAATAGAGTAATAACGATGTGAACCGTTTACATTGCGCGGCAACAAACTCTCCAAAAAGGTCCCAACATGTTCAAACTGTCACTTAGCTCACGTTAGCTGAGAAGCTATGAAAAGTTTACCTCGTAGTGGAGCAGCGGGCTGTCACTTTCCTCAGTTTAACTTCCTGTTGTTGGTTTCTCTGGGGGCGAGGACTAATGCGGCGCCAACTCCACTGATTGGATGAAGGACTGATGACGTCTTCTTCAGTTTAATGGCGGACTACAAACCAACGTTTAAGGTGCATACCGCCACCTACTGTACCGGAGTGTATAACATCATGACTTTATGACAATAAACCTGTTCCATTCATGAATGTACATGAAGCCCATATATATGTACATACAGTGGCAGCTGGTGGAAAGTTTTCTAGGTAGGGCCATCCTATCAATTTCAGCAAACATCCCAGTATGATTTAATGCAAAAAAATGTAAGTATCAAACACGCATTATTACGTGGCAGTTAAATATTTAACATTTATTCCAACACAAAAAAAGGCAGTAAATAACACTTATATAATATAATATAACATGTTTATTTATTGAGATGTCCCTATGGACCTTGTTATAGGAGGTAAAGATCAGGAGAAGTAAACATGAAGTGTAATTATGAATACTGATGTTAAATTAAGCTATGATGAGTTTTCACTGTTAATTTAACATCTCTACATGTTGATGCCTCCATGACCAAGTTAAGCAGATGAGACTGAGGACAGCCATGTAGAAGAAAATATGTTCACTTTGCCTAATATGTAGCTTGACAGAGTTCTCATGTGTGTCCTGGTGTTCTCATGTCTCCTTACCTCCTCATCCCTTACTCCCGTAACTGTCCGTGCTGGATCTGTCCCCGTTGTTTTAAAAAGCTAAATAAATGATTAGCATGACGTCATCCAGCTAGCCAAACAGCTAGTAGTGAAGCTTCGCATGTACTGCTTCCCTTTCCCGCTAGTCTGCTGTCTGATTGTGAGGTCAGGCTGATCTGATATCAGCTCTTTGGCTGCAGAATCTCTGCCAAAGTTCTCCTCTCAAACGGGTCTTGGAGGAGTACTGATCGCTCTGGCGCGGGCTCCTGTAGAGACTTCTCCTGACGAGAACACGCAACTAGGGGGGCCAGATCGTTCTGGCCCCACTCTGAATCTATTTGAGGGCGCTGATTGGCTAAATTGTATGTCACTCATTTATATCTTTAATCAGCAATTGGCTAAACTGCTTCATAGACCCGTCTCTTTTGGGCCAAAACGATTAGGCCTCCCTAGCTGCGCGTTCTCAGACGTGTTGTGCACACAGGCGGAGAGCACGAGCAGACGAGCACACAGGCGGAGAGGACGAACAGGAAAAGCATATATTTTGCGCAGATATCATATTTTACACACATTACTGGGTACATTCCATAGTTCAAAAACACAAATATTGACAATTTGTATAATTTACGATTATTATAATAATTTTTTTTTGTGTGGCTCATGGTGGGGTCATGCCCCATGGCCCTCTATTGACCAGCCACCACTGTATATATATATATATAAACATGTAACCACGTGGGATGGCGTACCATGTGGGTTGGGGTCAGAGATTACGTAATCACGAGTCTGAGGGGTTCACCCAAAATCAGTAGCTCTAACTATGTGTGTGCGGGTTAGCAGAGACAGAGAGAGAGAGAGAAAATCAAGCTCTGAGTGCGGGGCTTGCGTCGTAGTGAGAATATGAGAACAGCTGATCTATCCTGAAGTCTGCGGTCATCGTTCTGAACTGACCACGCTTATAGAGTGATAGTCACGGCTCCACACCTCACTCACAGAGCCGATTTAAGGAAGAGAGAATAAAACCAAAACGAAATAAAATAATCCCCAAAACAAACAGATCTTTCCCACTGCGGTGAGATGAGCGTATTGCTTCCTTATCACCCCGAAACTCGGTTGGCGAGACGAGGGTCCGCCACCATGGTTTCAGTCTTTAAAGTGATAGAATCACAAACTCCACATTCACTAGCAGCGACGGATCTAATGCAAACAGTTACAGCAGGAAATACACAATATAACGGGACTCCGTGGTCCGCGATGGTTGCGCAATAACATATATAACACGACAGTAAATTAACACGACAAGATACAGGAATAACAACACATCAACGAATAGGCTAAATTAAGCTAATGCTAAGCTAATGCTAAGCTAGGCCCAGATACCAGTAACTCTTACTTTGAGAAGCTTCGTTCGGTGGGGCCCGTTTTCCGTGGTGGGAAGCACTCAGTCCTCGAGTTTTGACTCGGCAGCGCGGCTATCGTAGCGGGCGCAGACTGGGGGGGATAACTCGGTCCTCAGGAGTCGGTAGCTCCTGGTGGCGTGGCTCTCTGGAGCGGACGCAGACTCAATCTCCTCTCTGCAGAGAGGGCTATTTAACTTTGGCTGAGGCACGTGGTCGGTTCGTTCCTCCCGGAAATCTTCGGCGAGGAAAGAGGGTTAATCCTCTTTCTGCCGGCTGTGTACACAAAAAGGGTGGAGGAACGGGGCATAGAAGCTATCCGTTCTCGCACTAGGATCCAGAACTCAAAATAAAACACAGTCTGTTTTTGACCAGCGAATGTAACATGTGACCTGACAGGATTTGATGAGGCCGCGGCTCCTCGTGGGTCTTCTGTTGCCAGCGTGATGCTGGAGAGAAGAGGCCTCGTGGACCTCCTTACACCAGCATGTCTGGAGGAAGAGCCTTGTGGGTCTTCTTGTCCCAGGACGAGTCAGGAGTGAAGAGGGCGATTCTCGCCGTGAGAGTGCTTATAAACCAGGTCCACAAACAGTGGGGGGCCCTTTCTTGGCCAATGAGGGACCAGCATCAGGTTTTGGCCGGAGCTGGGGGTGTGGTCATCCTGCGTCAGGGTTTCTAGCCGATCCCAGAGCAGGCCTTTGTTGAGAGGAAAGAAACATGGATGCTCCTGTGTTTGAAAACGCATGTGGGGGACTCAGCCAGCCAGATCCCAACAGACACAGTGACTGTCTGCCTGCCTGTCTCTCTCTCCCGCTCACTCAGTCCATCTAACTGTCTGTCTGCCTGTCTCACTCACTCACTCACTCTGTCTCTCTCTCCTCTCTGTCTGTCTCTCTCTCCCTCTCTGTGTCTCTCTCTATCATACAGTCATTCAGGTCTTAGATATTTTTAGAGGACGTCCCCCCCCCCCCCCCTCCTCCCCCCATTTCAAATTAAAAGCCCCACAGAATGAATTCTAACTGGAATGCTTGTGATGAAGCCTCTCATTTTAGTGTCAAACATTATGATTCTGTCTCCTCTCCCCCTCTCTCACCCACCCAGTCCCACCCTTTCAAAATAAAAGCCCCAAAAATACAAGATTCAATCCAAGAGTATGAATCTAAAATGCAGAAAATAGAGTAGCGCTATCTCAATTGAACCTGAATGACACTACCGGTAAAATTGGCGTGTGTATATTGTAGAAATATGCTAACGGTATTTACAGGCATTAAACGTTTATAAGTATTAATGTGTAATAAGTATTATGTGTGTGCTCATTTGCAATAGTGTTGCGTGTGTCATAGAGCAAAGGTTTGAATCTCCGGGTGAGGCACTCACGCACTTCCCGTACAAAGAAGACGCTCTGACACACAGGTGGCTTAGCTTAAACTCGTAACTAGATGTGTTGTGAAGCGGGTTAGTCCGTGAGATATTGTGTAGCACGCTTGCGGAGATGAATATAAGAGTCTAATCCAGAAGCCGAAAACATCACCAAAACCGAATTTCTACAAGACCGTGAATAGGTACTCCCACTCGATTCGGTCAAAAGCCTCTTCGGCATCTAATGAAACAACTGCTTCTGGGACCAGTGCAGAGTGGGAAGTATGAATTATATTAAGTAACCTGCGGATGTTGGAAAATGAATGCCGATTTTTTTATAAAACCAGTCTGGTCTTCAGAAATAATTGGAGGCGTAATATTTTCAAGTCGGCGAGACAGTACCTTTGCAATGATTTTCGCATCTACATTGAGAAGTGAGATCGGCCGGTAGGAGCCACAATCAGAGGGGTCCTTATCCTTTTTTAGTAAGAGTGTAATGGTTGCTTCTCAGGATATAAACTAAACTTCAAAAAGAGTGAATTGTACCCAATAAAGGATTTGGCTTGCCAAATTCAACAGTCGTCAGTACCTTTTCGTTTAGCCAGTTTGGGTTTCAAATACCTAGGTGTGAACATAAGCCGCAGTCTTGCCTCTCTTCATACAGCCAACTTTAACCCCTTGGTTGAAAATATGAAAAATGATCTTCTTAGATGGAGTAACCTGCCCCTGTCACTACCTGGCAGGGTGCAGTCTATAAAAATGAATGTATTCCCCAAATGTCTGTACTTGTTTAGATGCTTACCAATATTCTTGCCAAAATCTTTTTTCAAGTCTATTGATAAGATTATTTTAAACTTTATCTGGGCAGGCAAGACGCCACGATTGAGCAAGGTCTTCCTCCAACGCCCAAGGAACTTAGGTGGCCTGGCTCTTCCTAATTCAATTTTTTATTATTGGGCAACTAATATTCAAAAAATATCATTTTGGATTCATGCCCCTGAGACTGATTGGTGCATTTTGGAGGCTCAATCATGCTATTCATCTTCTCTTCCTGCATTGGTATACTCATCTCTTCCGATAAAACTGTCCAGCCACTCTTCTAACCCGATTGTCCTTGCAACTCTTAGAACTTGGATTCAATTTCGTCTTCACTTTAAATTTCTAACAGCTTCTGCTCAGGGTCCGATTAGTAATAATCATCTATTCCCACCATCTGTAATGGACAAAACCTTCTCGCAGTGGGGAAAAAGTGGACTGAAGTGTTTCAGGGATCTTTTTGACGATGACCACTTCTCTAGCTTCGACTCTCTTTGTAAGAGATGTGGCCTGGACCGTTCAAATTTCTTCAGATACTTTCAGGTCCGTCACTTTGTAGTGAAACACTTTCCGTCATACCCTGACCTGCCGTGCAAAACACTTTGGGAAAGCCTGCTGGACACACATCCAACTCAGAAGGGATTGATCTCTAAAGTTTACAACCAGATCATAACTACAATAGATACCTCTTCTATAATAAAAACCAAATGGGAAAGTGAGTTGAACATGAACCTGACAGAGAATTGGTGGGTGGATGCACTGAATAGGGTGAATACATCTACGTCTTGTGCCAGACTTGGTCTCATTCAGTTTAAAGTGGTCCATAGGATGCATTTTAGTAACAGCAAACTAGCTAAAATATTCCCAGGTCACGACCCAGGATGTAACCGTTGTGATCATCCTCAAGCAGATTTACTACACATGTTTTGGGCGTGTCCTAAACTTGAACAGTGGTACTATGTTTTTGATATTTTAACTATAGTTTTAGGGATCAAGGTACAACCGTGCCCTCTTCTGGCAGTCTTTGGAATCCCAGCCAAATCCATCCTATACAGTACCAAAGAGACATTATTGCCTTTACCACTCTTCTGGCGCGTCGCAGAATACTTCTTCACCATCTCAGTCTGCCTGGCTTAAGGATGTGATGTTTTTCTTAAGTCTTGAACAAATTAAATATGCACTTAGAGGATGTCATGACAATTTCGCTAAGAAATGGTAACCTTTCATTTCATATTTTCAGAATCTATTAGTGTTGCCCACCGAATGAGATATTTCTGGTAATTTGTACTGATTTATCTGGTCCTCTGTCCTTCCCTTATCTGTCTGATTAATTGCAATTTAACCTAACTACTGAACTATAGTTTTACAATACTGTACTACATACACTTTACGTAAACAAATGTGAAGGCCTTGTCTGTGGGTGGGTTTGTGGGTGGGTGTGTGGGTGGGTGTTTTGATTTAAGTAGGTCCTTGTTTTCTGTTTTTTGCTTTTCTTTCTTGTTATTTTCTCCTTTACTACTGTAAACTGAGTAGCACGTGCACAAAAAATGAAAATATTTGCTTTGATTTTTATGTCATATGGTGCATTCTCATCAATAAAGTATGTATAAAAAAAAAAAAGCAAAAAGCAAAAAAAGAATAAACTTGGGAAAATTCATAATGCACCCCCTCCAAAAAAAACAAAACTGGTGTGCTTTACAGGTTTGTTTTGATTCTTAGGAAAATAATCCACAATTATGCTTCTAAAAATAAACATTTATGTTCCGCCAATAGAGACATACTGTTTGAAGTGAAGTATAGAAACGTACCTTAGACTTAGTATTTGCCCAACATTTGACAAAAAGTAGCCTCTGGGCAAAGGGTACTTGGTAATATAATCCACAGTAGAGTGCTGCAGGGATGACGCGCTCTTGTGGGCCAACCTGGAAGCTAGCATTGCACTGGTGACCTCCACAAAAAGTGCTTCCATTGGTTTTTAGATTTGTGCAGGAAATAATCTTTGTGGCAAACAAACATGTATGTTACTTGTTTAGCAAGATCATCTTCACATATGAACAGCACTTTTGCCACAGTCACATGACCACCACATACCAAGGTAGTCTCATTTAGGCACTTGTACGGTGGCCCTGAGGGTCAAAACACGGCATTCCAGAAAACACAAGGAAAAGGCACGTATTGGAAAATGATTCCTTGTCTCTGATTGAATTGCTTCAAACAGAAGTACCTTTTGAATTTCTTCGTCTTTTGGATTTCCAGCACACTGGATGCCTTGTGGCACATTGCTGCCTCTCACAGGTTGGGATGATAAGATAAAATAAAAGACTATTCATCCCGAGGGAAATCACCAAGGAGCAGTTGCAATTCCACTTCTTTGTATTTGCAGTCTTATTGTATCTTATCCACAGATCAGTGAGAGGCAGCAATGAGCCACAAAGCATCGAGTGTAAGAGGAAGAATAAGAGGAAGTACTTCTGTTGACTGACAGTGCATGTACGCAGCAACGAGGAATCATTATCCAATACGAACCCACCTTTTCCTGTTTGAGTCCTGCCTTAATGTCTTGTCTCTTTTGCTGCTGTGGTGTTTTCTCAAATGTCGTCGTCTTTTCTAAAGTTCAAAAGATCCATTGACTTCGAGACAAGGGAACTGGAAGTGCAAAAGCACATACTACTTTCTGGGTTTCAGGATTCCTTTCTGCAGCCCTCTGTGATGAAAAGGATCATCTGGTCCTTCAAAGTGCTCCAAGTCCTAGGAGACCAGCAGCTGCAGGAGTCTGGCCACCACCACAATGTTGAGGCTGTTTCCTAGAACTCTGTACTGCTGCTTGGTGGTGATCTGCTCCGGAAAGGCTGCAAAACACATTCAAATAAAAATAAGAAACAAAATGGCTATGTAATACATCCCATAATATAAAAACAGTTTAATATCACATTGCAGCTAGAATTTGAAAAAAAAAAAAGCAGCAATAGAAATGTTTGTCCCCGTCTAACAGTCGGACTAATAGACTTGGTAGTTTATTGGGGCATCTTTTAAAATCTAATTGTGGTTGTGGAAACACCAAAGTCATCCAACTTTAAACTCCTGCCTACTCTACTATGCTCAATGTTTGCTATATGACACAGCTGTGCCTACGGTGTACAATTGTGATAGAATCTGAATTGTAAGTCACTTTGGATAAAAGCGTCTGCTAAATGACTGTAATGTAATACAGTCAAACCATATTAATATTACCTGGCTTAGGTGAACAGTAATTCTTCCAAAATAGCTTTCTGGATTGAATTTAGCTTTATCTCGTCAGACAATATAGCTCAAACATTTTCTGTTTTTATAAGGCCTGATAGCAGGAGATGCCGCAGCGTCACAACCAGAAACCATGTTATTGCCAAGTATGTTACACATGCAAGGAAGTTGGTTTGGTGATTGGTGCGTGAAAATAAACACTGCAATAGCAAAAGACAATTTATGAATAGAAAATCTGAAAATGTACAATAAATATGATAAACAAACAAATGATTGGTTGGTCTGCTCCACACACAGTATCTGGTCGGAGATGTGTGCGCACTGTGCCTCCTGCACGTTGGCCTGCGGAGGGATGTAAACTCCGACCAGTATGAAAAAGACTTTACAGTTGATGATGAAAGATTCCAGATCAGGAGAGCAGTGCTGCAGACTGTTGGTATAAAAACAGATTCCTCCACCCTTCGATTTGCCGTGTCGCGGTCCGCTCTGAACAGCTGGAAGGAAGAGCGCTCTCTCTCTCTCTCTCTCTCTCTCTCTCTCTCTCTGCTACAAACAAACATTAACGGAAAAAGTGATTACATTGCATATCATCAAGGGCTGACGAATAGACTTACAGAAGCTTTGAGGGAAGCCCATGAGGTTGGCAACTTCTCTTGGAGTAAAATAACGCAACTTGAGTTTCATCAGCTGCTGGAGTTTCTCATCTTCAGAGAACTGGTCCAGACCTCGAAACACATTCTCCATCTGCAGAGCACACAAAGCAAAAGCCTTTGACACAAATGTGCAAATTTATTTAAGAAAAAGAAAAAGAATCAGGGAGGGAGGTGGTCTGTTGAACATGCGGCGCATCCTGTAAAACACTTCAAACTATATTATGAATGTGCTGCTGAACAACAGACACTTCTGAAAGCTTTGCAGCTGACTGAGCGGGAGTTGGTTTAAAGGGGCATGTGCCTAATTCCAAATGAAGACATTGAACGCAGACACAGTCCTCGGCTGTCTTGTTGATGCCTGTACTGAAATTAAAACCTACCTCTGTTTCCGTGCAGCACTGCAGTACTGAGCCGGTTCCCTCCACATACCGGCCGTAGCTATGGATAAAACACATTAAAACAAATAACAGCATTTCTAAGTGATCGTTTTAACAGTGTTCAACCAACCACAGACAGGTTAACCAGGTTATCAACCAGGTTATCAAATACCCCACGTACACTCTTGGGCCGCTCAGATTACAGGTGACCCACCCCAGGACCCATATCGGACTGGTTCAAATTACATTCGTTTAACTGTCTGATGCTGGGCATGGAGCGAGACCTCAGGGAGAGATCCCTCTCCCAGGGTGGACAGAAGTGTGATAGATCATAATAGCTCATGTGTACGGAATCAACATAATAAAACTACAATACAGCCAATCCATGACAGAAATAGTACAAACAATAACGGTAGTAATGGCACTAGTAGCACTAAGAACAGAAATAGTTCATCTGTCTGTGAATAAATGCTACAACTCAAGAACCAAGCCATCCTGTGTCACACCCTGATTACAGTGAAGGGTTAGCCCCAAACGCTAACCGCTCAGGCACGCTAAAGGTTGGCTGACCGTCAAGGCGGACCAGCTATTCTCCTTTAAAACTAGGGGAGGCAAACTTGACAAACTAGCTAGAGACTGGAATTTACAAATGGTCCAACCAAAAAATTAAAAAGCCCAGTTTTGCCAACTCTTTTCGATTGAAAGTAACGAGCAATATTACAATACATCCAAAAATGATCATTAAAAATGGAACAAAGAACATGGAACAAAGAACATGGCTATTTACAGACAGGTAACGTGCAAACAGGGCAGAATGTGCACCGGCAGACGGGCAGGTAGCTCGTCCAATCGTTACATTTGGGCCGAATGGAATGATTGGACGAGCTTATTACAGTCGACAGGCACAGATACTGGATTTTTTCATTCATTGATTCATTGATTGCTGTCGGGATGTAATGAAAATTAAAATCTAACAAACGTGTTTTTGAAGAAGACTTTAAGTGACAGGCCGCTCCGCTTAGTTTGTTTTTCATTTTTAATATTTCTTTTAACTGTTAAACTGATAGCGTGGTTAAATGGTTGATTTTTAATATCCCTACTGCAAACTATACTCTGAATCAGGAAATGACAAATCTGAACATTAAAATGTGAGCAGCAACTTTCTGTTACAGTCAGATCTGAGGAAAATAAATCATGTCTACAATTCATCAAAAAGAAAATTGATGCAACCCCTACCTAGTTGCATTTATTATTTCATTCCTGTGAAGCTAGTGACAGTTAGATGAAGAGTACTCACCCTTTAGTAAAGCACACAGACCTCCTGCATGTGGGCTGAACAATGTCCAGGAGCAGAGCATATCGCAGCAGCATCTTGGGAGGAAGAAGATAGTGTTCCATGTTTACTTCCATCAGCGGTTCCAGGAAGTCTTGGATCTGCCTGACGGACAGATCTGTGTTCTGACTCATCTTCCTCTGGGCATCCATGTTTGTCTCTTGTTTGTAGAGGACATGACCCCCTTCTGGCTGGCAGGTATCTGGGCAGAGAGGACTCGAGACTGTGTGCTGCTCAGGAGAATCACTCTCAGCAGGGTGTGGGAAGGCATCTAAAATCTAAGATCACATATTTTATCAAAAGCCTTATATAAACACGACTAGTATTGTGAGGTCCTAACATCATCAAATACCCAACAAACTTGGCTTCATGAAGGACCAAGACACTTGGTCTATGTTCATGGACAATTCATGGAGGTTCTGAAGGTTGAGTTGTGAACTACCTGAAGGTATACATGCCACGAGTATGTGCAGTATTTTGTCTCCCCCCCCCTCCAGCCTGCTCTCTCATTGGTTCTTGCATCTCAGTCTCAGCTTAAGAATCAATATATGAGCTGGGTTGAGTGTTGTAACAACAACCATGTAACAAAATCAGTGTGAGTGTTTTTTAAAGTCAATCTTAACACAGTACTTCTGAGTTGGTCGCTCTGTTTGTTCCCCCTGTGGCTACACGGAGGTCCTTTCTAAATGCAATTTCAATTCAAGTGATGGGGACGAATTGCACAGGCCTTGTTCTGTGCAAGAATGAGGTCTTAAGTTCAGTTGGAATGACTCTTGGAAAATAATAGGGTCTATTAATGTCTACAACTGGTCAGCAAGCCTCACCTTTGAACTCTGGGTGCTTTCGTTTTCTGTTGACAGCTTAGCAGTCAGGAAATAACGCAGTCTTGAATTTGGGATCCCAACCTGGATTTATGAATAGAACGGTGATATGAATACAACGTATTTCATGGAATTAGTCACACAGTGCGTCTTGTAATGGGAAAATATGTCATAGTCTTCTTTATAGGGTTAAAGAATGTAAGCTCTTACATTGCAAGCACCAAACACTGTTCTTATCACATTTATGTAAGTTTCCATCCAGATGTCCCGCCATCTGTTATCCTGTGAATTGGGTTTTCTGTCTTCAAAGACGAAGACACACAGAGGTCTTAATTCCTTTGATGAGCTTTAGCTGAAGGACGACCCTCTATAGAAGAGACATGGCTTCCTTCTAACACATGCTAAGTCGAGACAGTCTATGGGTTTGAGTGTATGCATGGTTCATGGAGAGACAGACTGAATACAAAGGAATTGTATAACACTTTCGTTTTATCATGAGAACAGGACGCTAGACTTCAAAGGAGAACCATCTGTAATTACGTTTATCTTTATCCTGTCCTTTTGTCATTCTTGTTTACTAAGGAACATTCCAGCATGCTGGCTGGAGCATAAAAGTCCATGCATTTGACTGTGAATTTAGGGCATTCCTCACTAGACTCGGTTTTACGCGTCTGTTGAGAACTGTTTCTCGCTTTTGCTTGCAAGCAAATAAATTGACTATCTTTGATCTTTCATCAAGACTCTGTTTCATTTGACATTGATTTGATAAACACTTCTCTTCTCCCGAACAGTTTCAGAAATATTCCTTCACAGTCTTTCTTACGCTGGTGGGTGAGACCATGATCTCCTGGAAAGTGTATCCGCATTCCATGAGTGTCTTCACCAATAGCTCCCTAGAATAGAAGAATAATATGAGAAATGGTCCTGAGACGCTGGCAAATTCTGGCCAACAGCTGATGACTGCCTTGCTGAACGTGTGAGCTGCAGACCAGCACCATCTTTCTACACTAGGCAAAACGCTGAATCTCTAGATGAGCCACAGCCAAGCCGTGTGGCTGCTCTACCCTGTTAACATGGCCACAGCATAATAATAAGAGGTTTCGCAACACTAGCGTTGCTCTAGTAGGCCTGGACGTAAGGGTCCAAATGACGTTGGAAATGAGATTGTCAGCATCTCTGCCTCATGCCGTTGTCCTAGTGCACCTCGTCCGATGCTATAAAAACTTTATCCCTCATCCTTTTTCTGATGGCGGCTATCTAATAAAGACATAAAATGTCCAATATTACAAAAGGACAACTTGTATTTTGGATGTAATACATAAGTGCTGCATAGATGTATATTTCTGATCTGCAATCATTACAGAACACATTTAGATCAAAGTATCGAGCGGCTGGGGGTTGGTCGATTTTGCGGATGGACCTGATTTGCGGTGGGGGTTTAAGCATTTTAAATGTGCAACTGTATATGTGTACATGTATGTGTGTGTACCGGTATATATATTTATTTATTTTTTCTTTTATTTCTTAGTTTATTTCAAACGTATCCAATTGTCTCACTGAGCTTTCTGTTGTTACTATTGCCTTGTTTTTGCTGCTTTAACTTTCAAAGCACTTTGTGAACGAAATGATTTTTTAAATTTGCATCAAAAGGAATGTAAACAGCATCAACAAAAACAATTGTCCGGGCAGAAAACTTTGTCCATCAACTTTGACTGTGTTTGAGCATCAAGCATACCTTGTTATGTTATAATGAAAACAGTCTCAGCTCTTTTGAGGATTTTTAATGTTACATTCTTTTTTTCAGACTGGAAAAAACATGTGCATGCTGCCTGAGTCCAGACCTTTGAATCCAGCCCCTCCATTGAGTTTGAGGTGACTGATTTGTCTGGCATCGTGACATGAAACAGACTTTTCTTGGTAAAAATGTAACCAACCAATGAGCTCTGTTTGGAGACTAATGATGAACTAATTAACGCCAGGGGCGGGACTAATGCCATTGTCAAGCGGTTGTGAAGCGCTGTCGAGCTGTGCGCCGTAGATGGCAGTTTTTCTCGATTGTAGTGTATCTTATACTTCGCTCTACTCCACTCTTAAAACCCCAGCATAGCTTCTCAAAAACAATGGCTTCGCATCAGTGTTGACTTAAAATGCTGTTAGATTCCTGTAGATACGTTGGTCTCTAGTGATTGGATAGGAAAATAAACTTAGTGGAGTCAATGTCAGACTGAAGACCGAAACTGAGTTGACAATACTGTTTATATCAGGCAAGTATGGATGAATATCCCTTTAACATCATGCAATCACAATAAGCAGCGGCTACACTGTAAAATCATTGATTGATTTATTAGATGGCCCTCTTTGTTCATATGGACATAAGAGCCTCTGCTCATCTTTTGATTAATTTCCATAAGTATGATTACTTTGGAAACATATATAGATCTAGATCTAGCTCTAATCAACATCCAATGTAGATGTAGACCAATCCGATGGATGGATGTCGATGGATGTTCATTTCACAATTCACTTGGTTTTCAAACTACGGACGGAGTAGAACATGTGAAATAGTAAAACTCAAGTGAGTCAGTGGGCGCAAAGACTTTATACTACAGGACAGACACAGACCAATATTGTACTCATTTGTAGATTTCAATACTACCTGCCTACTGTACATGTTGCTGCCTACCGACATGGGGAACTATTGACGTTACCTGGCAGCGGAGCTCTCGAAGCCTTTCACATTCTCCAGCAGGATGAATCGGGGCAGCCTGCACAGCCTGGCCACACGGTCATATGCAAGAGAGGAAAGGATGAGAGGGCTTATCGACAGAAAGTATGCAGAGAAGATGTCCACCCCAGTCCCACAACTAAGAGAACAGACCTGAGGCCTCAACAGGGTGAACAGGCTGTTACAGGGGTGGGCATTGTCTTTCAGTTTCTTTGGGGTTCGAATGCTCGGTAGAGATCGATCAAAATGGGCTTTCCACTTTTTTTTCTCTCCCCCTGCTTACTTGCACACATCCAAAAGATGTTGATCTGTAGTTGAAAATAGTTTTTATATACTGAGGGCAAGAAAAAGCTGAATGTGGAGATTAAACACCTTGGCAGAAGATGTAGGATGTAGAGGAAGCTCTTGGTTCTGGGGTCAGCAATGTCACCCTGAAGTCCTATCCTGCACATGAAAAAAAAAAAAATTTTAATGGGAAAACTATTTGAAATTTATAAAAAGACATTAAATACAGTGATTTGAAATAAGTTACTATCATATATTGCCATATTAATGAATCAAGCCAACTGTGCTGGCATGCCAAGGTAAACCTATTGTCTCACTTCCGGTTGCCAGCGCATCTGTTTCCGGGTACTTTAGCTGCTCTAGCTTCACCCAGTTCATTTTGTCATCCATTACATCCTGTTACAGAGGCGAGAACATTATGTTGGCATTAAAGGAACAGCACTAAGCTGGTTCAAGTCCTATTTATCAGATCAATCTCAGTTTGTATATGTAAACGATGAAACCGCGACGAACACCAACGTTAGTCATGGAGTTCTACAAGGTTCTGTGCTTGGACCAATCTTATTCACCATATATATGATATACCAACACCTACCTGGTAAAAGGCTGACAAGGAGGGCTCATCAAAATCATGTCAAACGGTAATTTATTGAAGTCATCTAGTGTCATGCCCTAAAAATAAAGGACGATAAAAAAACAAGACAGAAAACTATTGAAGTGTTTCAGAGTTATAACACTGCAGAGCCCCAAACGTTGGATTGTCTGTGAAGCCCTCGATGTGTGTGTATTTAAATGGTCATCCTCAATATTTCTGTTGCGAACCACAGAAAGGCTAAGAGAGGCTTAACACACCAGCAGTCCATCGAGTACAGGTTTGAATTGCTGTTTTGTTCAGATGCAAGCCGTCATGCCAACCCCCCCCCCCCTTATCACCCACCTCAATGGTCTTGTTCCAGAGGGTGGTGTCTGGGAAATTGTGCTTGTAGATTTGATTGGCTGTTGTGTTGATGTCGATGGCAGCCACTACCTGAGCAGGTATGCCACTCTCTGGAGGAAGAGAAAAAACAGATAAAGATTTCTTTAAAATATTTTAGCTACTGTCATCATCCTTTCCTCTTGAATATATTTTTTCTTTTTGCTGATACAGCCCAAATTCTGATTTCTTTGATAAAGTTTTTCAGGTTTATTCACATAAGCCCACGTAATGATACTACATCATAATAATAATAATAACTCTATACTTTGAGCCTTTCCAGATGACTGAGAACATGAATACAGTGTATAGCCACACCACAGCGTGACATGTAGCCGTTTGTCCCTCCTCTGGTAGGGAGAGAACATGACAACTAAAGACAACCAGCGCCCACGTGGTTCAGCAGAACAGAACCAATCCAAGTTATTCAGCCAATCAATGAGTTTATAGCTTAAAAAAATAAACATATTATCATTGTTCTTTTACATTGTCACAGCTATACCACTATGGATTATGGGTAACTTTATCTGCATCCCGGGCTGACTCCACCGGGGTACATCCCAAGTCTCTTATTTGTCATTTCCTCGCGCCTCGCTTAAACCTTGTTCTGCTCCGCCATATTGACGGCCGTCCCAAAGCTCATATTTCTGCTCTGAGGAGCGAGGACTCACGAGAGCAGCCTTACAGGAAGTGTTTTAACGGCCGACACGCCCACTCATTGTTCATCAGCTATTTGATCGGACTGATCAGATTTTTCTAAACATCACTGGAGTTTCATACCAGAGTGAAGACGGATCACAGATTTAATCTAGTTTATATTTGATTTGTTTTCTGATTCAACATCTGGTTTAAATAAATGTTCATTGTAGTCTGAACAACAAAAGGACCACAAACAACTCTCTCCATTTATTAGAAAGATTTGTCTTTTCATGATCTGATATTTCCCTCAATAACTTTTATTATGGAAACAATTAAAGTCAGAGAGAGCTTTTTACATAATTTATCATCATTTCATTCAGTCACATGAGGCTGATCATTCCTGAGTGTTTGAGTTTTATCATTTAAGTTTAAGCTGAACCATGGAGCCTAATACATTTATTCTAGTATTCAAGAGACACCATAATCATATTCTGGGTTAATTAATAATGACGTCACAATCACAATTTCAAACGTACAAATAATTCATAAATAAGTCAAATGCATTCTGCCGGTAGAAATATAAACAGAACACAGTTTGTTAAAGAGGTAACAGGCTACAGACACCTCTACAGTGATGATAACTGTGTGTCTTTATTAGTTATTAGCGTTATTAGTTAAGTAGGCTACAGTGATCATGTGAACAGACAAACTCAAAAGTCTCTCCAGCTGTTAAAGGCGACTGACATCTGATCCAGCTGTGATCTGATCCTCCGTCATCAGAAACAGACGTCGCTTCACGTGACGCAACTGAGGAAAGGACGTCTCATTTCCCTTAAAACATATTTCCTCATCTCTCCTCGCATGGTTTCCTCTCCATGCATCCCTGGTGGGAGGGACTAAGACGCAAGGAAAGGACGCAAGTGAAGGAAACAGGGAAGAGACTTGGGATGTACCCCCGGAGTCCACAGATAGTCCGGTTGAAGCCCAGTGGTGGCTCTGATATAATGTGGTCAGTCTTCGTTAGACTCGTGTGGACTGTGGCGGAAACACGTCAAATCATAAAACCGACAGGCTCACCCTTTAGAGCGTAATGCATGCCTCCTATCCCGCTGTAGAGCTCGAGCACCCGCAGACTCTCCATGGCTGCTAACGCTTCTTCTTCTTCTTCTTCTTCTTCGTGGTGTATTACGGAGGTTGTCAAACAACGAAATGGCGCATTACCGCCACCATCTGTTACATTACAAGGTTACAAGTTACAAGTTGTGTATTTGTCACTGTACGACAGGGTTCCACAACGACATTTAGATTGTAATCCCAATCTAAAAAAACAACAAAGACAGAAATAACAACACAAACACACACACACATATATATATATGGAGGGTGGAGGATGAGTTAAGGAGTCTCACAGCCTGAGGAAAGAAGCTGATCTGAAGTATACTGGTTCGGCAGCTTTTTCTTCTGCATCTCTTTCCAGACAGCAGCAGGTGATCAGGTTGTGTTTGGGTATATAGTCTCTTCTCAGTCTCTTCTCAGGCTCCTCTTCTCACCAACATCACTGATAGTAGATGGTACCAATGATGATCTGGTCGGCTTTAATCACCCGCTGTAGAGCCCTGCTGTACTGAGCCGTGAACATCCTGCAGTTTGTAATGTTTCAGTCAGGATGTTTGCTCCTCTGTAAAAGTTGACAAGAATTTGGCACAGGTATTTTGCCTTCTTAAATTATTTTAAGAAATACAGATGGATTGGGATTATGGATTATACACCCAGATGCCAGGTTATTAAATGTACCTAACTAAAGCTAATGCAGTCGAATTCATTAGCCCTGCAGTAATAAATCCTCCCTTCATGATTATAATGTTCCGTTGTTGGTGAAACTCTTTCAGAGAGGTGATGATTGAACTGTGTAATAGTTTGTGGTTAATAAATAAATAAAATAACGTAAAAGAATGCTCCACCCGGCCACCCATCATGGAGAAGTCGGAAGAATGTGGAGAGTGAAGCTCTTACTTTGACACAGAGGTGTGGCTGAACGGCCGAAGCGACCGGAAGTCTCCTATTATGGAATGTAGGCTCTCACACAAACTTCCGGTAAGGGTGGCTGCTCGAAGTGAAGTCTCGATCGGGAATTAAAGAGCTCATATATATATATATATATATCAATATATATATATTGATATATATTTGTCATTCCTCTTTTCCAAACGGTAAGACTCCTCAGTGTTTTCCATCGTGTCAACATGGCGCCCTGGAGTTTCTCCTGTAGACTAACGTGTGTCTCCAAATGTTACAATGTAGCGTACGAATGACCACTTTACTTCACCGACTAACTCTCTCCCTGTGCTTTATTTGGATCGACGTCTACAGAGAACATGTCCAAGTCTTTGAAGAAGATAGTGGAGGAGAGTCGTGACAAGAACATCCCGGAGGTGGAGATGTGCGACAGAGGCATTTCTAACATGCTGGACATCCCCGGACTGTGTAAGACAAAGTCTCCATGACACCACCAGACTGTGTGTGAAGTGTGCTGTTATACCCTTCGTTAGGTCCGGTTCAGTTCGTCTGACGATAACGATCTTCCATATAGACGTAATGACTCGGTTACGATGACGTCACCGCAGCCTAACTCGTCTGCGGTGTAGAAAAGAAGAAACTTCAGTTAACCTGTTGACTTCATCACAGTCCTATTCAACTGTGCTCTTCACTCTCCATTGGCTCTCAGTGCGCTTGGTGCAGAGAACAATCTGTGGCTCGTTTGGACCTCTAGCCTGCATGGATGCGATGTCATTAGCCTGCATGGATGTGATGTCATTAGCCTTCATTAGCCTGCATGGATGCGATGTCATCAGCCTGCATGGATGCGATGTCATTAGCCTGCATGGATGCGATGTCATCAGCCTGCATGGATGCGATGTCATTAGCCTGCATGGATGCGATGTCATTAGCCTGCATGGATGCGATGTCATTAGCCTGCATGGATGTGATGTCATTAGCCTGCATGGATGCGATGTCCATGAAGAAAAGTTTCAGCCTAGATTGTCTCTTCATCAGGTGTAACTTCTTGACAGACTACCTTTAGTCTACTCACAGGTCTGGCTGCTTTCTGCTGGACTGACTGGCAAGCTGCAAGATACATTCCAAAAATATATATTTTTATATACATATACACCATATGTTATGTTACATTATCGCATTACCTACATAGGGAATCATGTTACTACTTGAGTCATTTTATACCGAGAACTATAGAACAACTTTACTGCTAGAATAGTATTCATTGCAGCCTGAATTTAAACAGTATTACCCAGTGAGATGCAGGAGTAAACAAACTGCCGAGTTAGTTGCATTGCTGTGTTGACTTAATGTTCCATGTCGTTTCAGTCACTCTGTCTAACATCACTCAGCTGGTCCTCAGCCACAACAAGCTCACAGGTAAGCTGTCCTGTCCTCTGTCCTCTGTCATTGGGCTGGAGCTGTGACGAAGAGTGTTGTTTTCAACCATTGCATGTGGTATTTAGATCAATATTTAAATAATGTTAGAATCCAAACCCTGACTCGTTTGAATATAATAATGGTTACAAAACGCAGCAAAAAAGCAAAAATTCAGAATTCAGAATATTAGCCAATTAAAAAAAGAACAAATGGAGAGTTATGAGGCATTAATATCAGCACAAATATTCAAGTCCTTTTCACAACCTGTTTGGTGCCGTGGTAGCCACACATTTGCAGAACACTTCATTTATTATTTAAGTTTTGGAATTAAATATCATTGTTACAGTAGTTTCCTGCCAAAAGGCATCTACAGTAGGGATAGACTGGGACTATGGAGAGTGTAGTAGTGATTATTGTGAATTCACTCTTAACAAGTTAAGGGACCGTACTAGTGTTTTTGCTTGTTTTTACTGCAAATCATATCCATGTTACTTTACCGCTATTTTTTGTTCAAACAGGCGAGTGTTTATTTTGCTGTGGAAGCATTCAACAGTAGCTGCACACTTTAAGTTTATTTTTTTACAATAATATTTATTAATACATTGTATTTGTATAGCTCTTTAAAAGGTACTCAAAGGCACTTTACATGGTAAAAACTGTAATAGCAATATAAACAAAGCAACGTCCTATTTACCCAAGATGCATCATTTCTAACCACAACCTCGTTTGTACTTTTTCCTTATCACTGTGTAGCAGGACAGCCACAGCCTGCTGTCTCCTCTGTGTGACACTGGGAATCAAACTATCAGCATCACCTACTACATACTACTGAGCAAGGCAGTGTACGGTACACAGTACACAGTGCGTACTGCGTTCATCAGTAGGATGCAGTATGAAACTGCTTATTGTGCAGGATGCTCGGCCATGCTTTAGACTTTAAACAAGCTCTTAAAGAAATGGACAAAAAACACACAATTATTACACTTGTATATTATTACACTATAACACTTACTTCAGATACCATATAAGATACCCCCCCCACACACACACACCTTCAACAATGTACTCCAACAGCTCATGGTGAAATAAGACCTCACAGAGGGGAGACAGTTAATATACTACATTGCTCTAGATGAGGGATGGAATGGTATCTCTCCACATATTAAAACGTGTGTTAGTCTCTCTCTGCTCTCCCATCACCATGCTTGCTGCTGTGTAGCCGCTCTGTCAGCGAGCTACGCCGGATTTCTCACCTCAAAACTTCTCAGAAGTGAACTTAGTGATGAAATAACATATGGACATTGTAAAAAAACTTCACCTTTTTGGCCTTTGTTTTTGTGGCCATGGACTGAAGTTACAGCGCTTTGCATTGTGGGATACATTAGGCGAGGTAGACAGGTCTGCTCCATACAGGAGTTTGTTCCAGATCAGTATTACATTATTATTACTATTTTTGTCATACTTTAGATTCTGCTTTTGTTTGCATACGACATGCTACACTATGGCCAAATAAGTACATACTGCCAGTGTAGTATACAGCCAGTGTCATCTATACAATATTTAGTTCTCTAAAAAAATAAAACATTGTCTGAATTCTGATAAAAATGCATCAACAGCGACACCTGCAGGGCAGCCAACAGGCTCCTCCTGTCCTCCTTAGTGCTGCACCTCTTCCATCACTTTAATGTATTTCATAACTGTTATTGGCCCAAAACACATCAAATGCTGCGCGGCATGAGGTTCATTCCCATCCAGAGCCTGCAGTGATTGTTTTGAGAAATCTTGCGAGCCATTGTTGTACTGCTTAATAAGAAAGTAGAGATAAACCCAACCCAGCTGACTTTAGGCTGGATCCCTGCTACAGCCAGCAGGCACTCGGGTTGGCGCTGGCTGGATTTGGGTTGCTACAGCCGCGACGTATCTGGCGTACCAAGTGGGCGTGAACAGTTGATTGGTTAACCGTCAACGGGCAACGGTAGTGAACAGTGTTTTTGCATGTCTGGTATAATACCATCATGTATCTCTGAGCACAGTGCGGCTGGTTTCTACACAACTGTTACAAGGTGTTACTTATCCATGTGCTGAAAATTGACTTCACTCTAATGCAAGCGATTGGCCGTCCCCGGCTGCTCTCCCTTTGACCCGCCCACTGTGGCTGCTAGTTCTTAGCATTGTTGAGTGAATCACTGCGAGTTAAAGACCCTACCAGGGGCTCTGCTTCTTCTTCTTCTGGGATACCTGACTGGTTAAAGTGTCGATGCTCTCAGGGCATGTTTCTTGTTATTCAAGTTATGTAATATACTTATTATGTTCACTCCTTTTGAATTTAGTTTTGGCATTCAGTCAGTCAGAGAATTAGCAGGACCGCTGATTCATGATAGAAAAAAACCAACTAAACAAAGTGTTGTCCATCCAATAAGTCTAACCTTGCTTAACTTTTGCCACAGGGTGACACGATGTCATCCAGAAAGGCCCTGCGCTTCAGTCCAATACATGGTGGATACATTAGTACCGCAGACGGCGTATTTCTACTGTTTACCACACAAAATACAACAGCTGCTGCAGTGACAACAGTCCTGAGTATCATAAACTCCTCAGCAGTGTTTTAGCTTTCAATTCCTGGTTCTCTTCCTCATACTGAACCTCCCCTTGTACCTGGAGCAACGCAGCTGATTCAGGTCTGAAAAGCACGGCATTGTGAAGCCAACGCAGACCAATCACCAGTCTGACCTCCTGTTCATCCTAAACCCTTTGATACAGTGTATTCCTGTACAATCTATAGCATCCCCTAATGGGTGTGAATTACAATATAATAACTGTCTGATTATTTAAAACCTGATGAAGTTAGTTGTTCCAAATGATTTTAAGTTTGTTTCCTCACAGCTTATTTAGGACATGCAGGTGTGACAGATTGTGGGCTTTCATGTCGTGGACACGTGACGTCTGCGTGGCTTTGACGATCTGGACACTCTGGACTTGTTGACTTTGATCTGATCTGCATACAACCACACACACAGTCACACAGTGAAGCTGAAGTCAGTTTACTGAGGTAGAATATGTCCTGTGGAAACACGTTGATCTCCAGCAGATTGGAGTGGTGGGATCAGTGGTGTTTAGCACCAGCAGAGGTCACTACAGACCCATCAACACCTTCACACCAACCTAAAACTACTGCATTTCAAATGAAGTTTGCTTGTGTTTTTGAATCTTTTCTCTTATATTATTATTATAGAACTGTACTATTAGGAATACAATGGCGTTGTAAGTGTGGTTATTTTATTTTGTAAGCGAAAGCAGCGCTCACAGTAAAGTACGATTGTGATGAACAGATGCTACCGTAATCCATTTAAAGTGATGCAGCAGGTTCACTACAGAGATCCTCTCCACTCTCGTAACCCAATTTCACTTTCTTTTGAGATCAATTTAATTTGTTTTCACTTGCCAGTTTTCATGACAGTAGGAAGATTTTGAGAAAATAACAATATTGTCATTTCTACAAAATTATGCGATCAGTACTTAATAATACATAATCCACACTGAGGAAAAACTTCAGATGAATGAAGTCATTCAGTGACATGTTCACCTTCTGGTGTGTTTTCTAATCTGCTGCTGGAGATGAACAGATTACACACATCTCTCACTGCGAGGTTATTAATAGCTCAGATCAGACAGAAACAGGGATAACATAATTGGTGTTGTTCCGTACCTGCAGGCCCTCTCAATGTATGCTCAGGACTCTCAGCGGCCCCAAATATCACTGTGGTTTGATCTATCTCTTCCGCCTCCATCTCACCCACAGTCATTTGGTGACCTTACAAATCCAGATGCACTGTGTCAGACAGGATGGATGGGATGTTGCTGCTTTATGAAGGTACTCGGGAGTTCTAGTAACATTTGGAAAGTCTTCTTCTGGCTGCTGCCCAGTGCTAACGTTCCTCTACTGTAGTCATCAGACACCAACCACAAGTTACAAGGTTTTCTTTTTTGTCGTTTGAGGAGAGGGTTGCACAACGACGTTTAGATTGTAGTCCCAATTTGCTACATGGGAAAGAAAGACAGAAAAAGTCTATTATAATTGGAGGATGAGTTCAGGAGACCACGCAGGGCTGCAGGGCTTATCTTCCTCAAACACAGCAACATAGAAGCTGGTAATCCGGAGGCTCCCCAGGTCACACTAACACGCAACAGAGCAAAAGAGCCCATATGGAAATCAATATCATATATAATGTACGGGGAACCTTATACATACTGTGGGTTTGTCCACCTGACAGGAGGTTGTGGTGTTGCATTGATTGAGCTCTGGTCAGTGGCCCACAGAGGGACAGGCCAGCTAAATGGAATTGATTTCTGACATAGTCAGTGAACCAGCGGGACCTTTAAAACCAGACAGTCCTCACTGAATCTCTGGCACACCACAGGCTGTTGAACTGTAAGCACTGGCACTGTGATTCCACTCCTTAAGCTTCAGGGGTGCCACGATTGCGATTCTACATTCGAAAACTCATCGAAATCGGCTTTCGGTTTCGATACTCTAAATCAAAAGCAGAATAGATGATTGTCCCAGTACTTTTGTTTCCTCTCCACCCTGCTTACTTGTGCACATCCCAAGAAAACATCAAGACAAAACAGCATAGCATACCCGTAGCCTGCAGCTGCACATTTCACAACACCACGGCTAATGTCGGAGTCTGAGATGATGGAGAAACAACATGAGCAAATAGCTTTGACTGGGATAACAAACAGGACCTGGTGACTTTCGAACTTGGTTGGTCAGTGCTCTTTAGCAGTTGAGACTGCCATGCAGAGGCACCCCTCGCAACTGTATGACACACCTGGCTTTCAGCTAACTCCAATGCAAACCCTCCCACGGCATCAGTGGACGCTCAAAGAGAACCACGTTCATGTGAAACTACGATTAGTCACATGATTCGTTACTCACTTACTCGTCTTTAGTCAGTCAGGTTAACAACCACCACGCTCTTTTCCTAAACCTAACTAACTGGTTTTGTCACTTTAATGTAACTTCCTGTGCAGATGAAGGTTTATTTTGAAAATACTATGTATGTGACGAGTAAATGGCTGAAGGTAAAGCTTGTCATCTTCCTAGCGTCCTTTGGTAGGACACTTAGGCCCAACCCCAGTGTCGCCCTTAAGGCCTTAAACCCTGAACCCTCAGGGTCTTAGTGACGTCACCTGTTGAATGTTTGAGTGTAATGGACTGTTAGGGCTTAACATATTGTAAATATGAATGGGACAGCACTTTGCTGCGACATATCACGTTACCATGGCGCATAACACATTATGTACAACATGTGTATTTATTTTGTACGTCTTTCAACGTCTTCCAAACTCTGTCCTCACGAGATGAGAGGTCATTTTAAATAATCTATTTACTTGTTTTTGTCAAAACAGCTTCAAGGACAAAATGAAGTGTTTGATGAAGAAACCAGTTGTTTAGTTTCATTCCTCTGATTTCATGTGTTTTAATGTTCCATCTTCAAGCCTAATGTTTCTGAGTAAATTAAATATTCCAGACTAACACACATGTGCTGTCCTCTTTGTTTACCGTCTTTACGTCTCCATGCTTCCACTGGTAACCCCGTGTTTAACGTCACATTGCTATGAATTGTGGGTAATTCCCTTGGGCAAAGTCTGCAGAAATGTGGTCTTATGGAAAGAGAAAGAGACTCAACAACTTGTCAATGGGACAGAACCTTTGAGTATGAGATTGGGCCTGAAGCTCAGATTGCTGCTGAAGGTGTATGAACAGGTGTGAATGTGATTGTATTGCTTTGCAGGTAGCCTTCTGCCATCTAATGGCTCTTCTTTTGGGTTTTCTTTTTAACAGTTTTTGTTATTGGATAATATGTTACTTAGTTACAATATGGCCTTAGTGTGGTAGATCCCCCCCCCAAAAACGATATTTTTAAAGAAGAATGACAAAATGAACCAATGATCTGTTGATCTTTACAACTCCAGCTGTTGTGGTCTCATATGCAGACTCCCCCTTGGTGGTTTGCTGGGTTGGAAACATGACACTAATGTTTTAACACATCAAAGTCTAATCTGACAAACATCCTGTAGAATATATAGTCAACGGTTGAGCGATGCTCATAATTCCATATCTGTTGCACAGCAAAAGTAGGAGTTGCATCAACAATGTCCAGGTTCCACAGCACATGCACAACCATCACATCCGAACCCAAAGCACACAGACTTCACTTCAAGTTACAAAGATACAAAAAGTACAAGTCCTGCATCCATCATGTGTAAGAAATGTACGGAGACATGACAAGTTCACTTCTTCGTTTCTCAGGCTCAGTTGTCTTTAGAGTAGGAAGCTGATGACTTCAGTTCACTGCGTGTGTCTTTGATTAAGAGCTGCTGACCCGTGGCCACTTCCATGTGACTCGCTGATGGGTGAGCAGTGGTACTCGGGCTCTATCAGTCCTACGATAATGACAATGTATTTTACATCTTCATAGGTGGCAGGTTAAACAATCGCTGGTGTGATTCCACGCACACACACACACACACACACACACACACACACACACACACACAGTCTAACTGATGTAGTATCAGTATGCCCAGACCTCACCTCTCAAACACTCATTCTCCTGGCAGCATTCAGGTCAGGGCCTGGCCGCTGGTTTACTCTCCTCCTCTTGCTTCCATTGATCAGTCTGATAATCTGATAAAGCTCCTGCTCTTTGTTATCAGCCCATTGATCTGTGTCCACAGACCGCCGGGGATAAAAGTACACATGGAAGTGAAGACAGAGAGTGCAATATGTGTGCTGTGTAAATGTCACCATGTAGAGGCAGCTGGTGGACGTATCTGTTATTTCCTATTCATTACCTACACTGTGGCGAACTGCCAAAGTCTGTTTTGTCCGGCCACAGTTTCATAATGAACCTAAACATCATTTTTCTACATTTCTGGACGGGTGGGCTGGCTGCCTCTCGGCTGTAGTGGAAGTGCTTCCCGGCTCTGTGAATGTAATGCTCGCCGTGTTTATGACTACATTGTTTACTGGAGCACAATGTAAAAATACTCTTACAAGTAAAAGTCCTGCATTCAAAATGGTATTAAAGGAAAGGTATGAAAGTATTGGCATCAAAATCTACTTCAACTACCAAAAGTAAAAATGTACTCATTATGCCATACTTTTCAATATATTTACTGTCGACCTATATCATTGTAATTATTGATGCATTAATGTGTTCATCTATTCAAACTACTTTATATACTCCATAATTAGGTTATATACTACTAAATGACACATCATATATTAGTCATTGATTTTATATTTTGTTTTTAATCTGAATCTGCAAGTAGCCTAACTAGTAACTAATATAGTCAAATACATAAAAGTAGAGTATAGTTCCCACCCACTCTCCTTTAGACCCGTAGTGACGGAGCTTCTGAGGCAGTAGCACGGAGGCTGTGGAATGCTCTGCCTGCACCTCTACGCCTCGCAGATTCTGTGAACGCATTCAGAAACCAGCTCAAAACTCACCTCTTTAGACTGGCGTTTGGGTAAAACCCATGTCCTAGACCTGCCTTTAAACCATGTTTTAATTCTGTATTTTCTGTGTATGTAAATTATTGGCCCTATGGTCACATTGTGTTCTTTATGTTTGTAATTCTGCCCTGTTAAGCACTTTGTGACTTATGTCTGTAACAAGCACTTTATAAATTAATTGTACTTACTTACTTACTAGAAGTATGAAGTTACAGTACAAGTACCTCAAAATTGTACTTTAGTACAGTACTTGAGTAAATGCACTTAGTTACATTCCACCACAACCAGAGCACAGGTTGTGAATACGTTCTTCATAGACCTCTTAATGTCGAGCACCTGATTGATGCACTACCCTGCTGGAGGGTCCGAGGTCCACCTAACCAGTCTCACTACATCCTGTGGAAACACTGAGGAACATACAGCTGACGACGAAGAGCTGCTCTGTGGATGAGTGCTGCTCACACTTGTGTGAAAAGCTATGAACATCTTGAGAGGTGTGTGTGTGTGTGTGTGTGAGATATGCTTGTCATTTCGTTCCTCTGCGTGTGTTTTCCAGCTGTGCCTGCTAACGTTTCTGAGCTGAAGAACCTGGAGGTTCTGAACATGTTCAACAACCAGATTGAAGAGCTGCCTACTCAGATCAGCAGTCTGCAGAAGCTGAAACACCTCAACCTCGGGTATGTCCCTCTGCGCACACACACACACACACACACTCGCTGAAGCCGTGCATAGGTAAGTTGCCTGTTGTTTATTTGCTGCTGCCCTGAGGCCAGGCTTGTCTACTGTCTGATCATCCTCCTGTTTCCTTCATAACCACAAACACACACTTCACATTCCTCCTCAGCCACTAGATCCTCATTTCCATGTCTGCAGTCTCTCCGCAGTGAGAAACAAATCGCCCCCTCAGGCTGTCCAGCTCAGATTTGGTTACAGGGTTCTTCTGGACCTTGGAGGCTCTCTGCTGGATTCTGTTCACGAGGCTGTGTGACAGAGACGGCGCTCGTTGAGAGGCGGCCCCACTGCAGGGTTAATCCCACGTCGGTGTGATCCCTAATGCTCAGCTCAAGCACACATCACTTCCCTCTGCATTGTTATATCATCAGCAGTTTTCTTCACAAGTAATACTCACACATGCATAACGCTCAGTATACAAACTAATCCAATGTTAGAAAGCGTGTTTGTGCATGTGTACGACAAAATTGTGGCTGGAGGTTCAGTTCCTCACCTGTTGGCCAGTGCGTGTTGAGATGTGAGTGCAGGCTCACACGGGCAGGGTGTCGGTGACGGGAGGATTAGGGAGGGGGGAGGGCGTAGTGTGCATTGATCCACAGACAAACATCATCTGGGTAGTGTAAGCCTCAAACTGCTATTCAGGCCGTGCATTCACTTTTCATCGTCTGTTTATTTTTCTGTTGGCTGTGTGTGTGTGTGTGTGTTTATCAGTGGACATGTAACCTTGTAAGTGCTTAATCTCATTTGTCAAACACACATAATGGAATTGGAATAGAATAGTCGTCCCCATGACCTGACGATTGCTTGCGCATACAAACATGCATAAAGTCAGCTGGTGTGTCGTAAGTCATCAAAGCAGGCCTCTAAACAGCTTCCTGCTCACTCGCTCACTGGGCGGGTGATGGTGAGTCTGCAAACACCGTCAGCGACCACACGAGTGGAGACGCGAGATCACTCGCACATTTCTGTAATTGGTAATAGTGGACCAGGGGCCCACCTCCTTTTTCACATGAAGTGCCATTTTCTTTATTCCCATGTGAATCAGTGTGCTGTACCCACATTAAGGTTAACATCATCAAGTTTAATTATGTCACCAAATCAAAATTAAGATTGAATTATATATGAGAGCCCGATACAAGAACACGTGGCCATCCACATCTGAGTTGACCACCAATCCAGTTCATCAGCAATACAACCATGAACTGGTGCCTGGCTCATTTGAAAGAGTAACGGTAAAAGACTTGAACAGTCCAGAGGCTGGACCCCTTGAATCTCAATGTCATGTGTTGTAATGGTCTGGCCGCTCATTATCAGCTGATTGATCGCTGGTCTCTGTAAAGCCTGATCAGAATGACGCACTGACTCTGAATTCCAACCTTATTAAGGAGGCAGCTGGCAGGAGGGAGGTCGGCTCAAAGTAAACGGCACGATATAAAACCTGTGTATTCTTGTAAAAAAAGCTTATAAAAGCTGTGTAGCTCACAGCTGATAGCTACGTAGTGTGTTTACATGACGGGACGTGTGTGTGTGTGTGTGTGTGTGTGTGTGTGTGTGTGTGTGTGTGTGTATATATCTCTCTCTCCCCCTTAAATTAAGTGCCTTCATACAGTGGTGGTTTGTGTGTGTAATGTACGTTTTGCATGTGTGTGTTTGTGAGGACAGTATGAACCGTCTGAGCGGCTTGCCCAGAGGATTTGGTTCATTGCCAGCTCTGGAAGTGCTGGACCTCACCTACAACAACCTGAACCACAACTCCCTGCCTGGGAACTTCTTCTACCTCAGTGAGTGCACATGCGCGCGCATGCGCACACACACACACACACACACACACACACACACACACACACACACACACACACACACACACACACACACAGAGACAGTACGGCATTGTTGTTGCACTGAGCCCAATGATAAAACAATATTCATCACACATCCTCAGTGCCAAATAGCTAATGTTAAGTAGTAAGCAAATGAGTACAACAAGACTTCATGTTCATTTTCTATATGCTGTGAATCCATCACATGCGAGTGTTTCAGCAGCAGCACATCTAACTGTACACATCACTCTCATCAGTCTGAGTGTAATTCGTGGTGTTATGTTGTGACACACCTGATGCAGCCATAACTGTAGCATCAGCATCAGCAGGTCCAGGTGTGCTACAACAGAGGGAAGTGGAAAACTGGAAGGTTATTGTTTTTATTTGTATTTTTAATAATTATAGCAGTAGCATAGGCAAGCTCCTTTTTGTAAAATAAGTACGGAATTGTTCTTCATAACTTTTATTTGTGAATAAATAACCTTATTTTCAAAGGGGAGGAGCCCCAAACCCCAACAGCTGCACAGCACCGAAGCCCTTTAAAGACCCTACACACACACACACACACACTCACACACTTACTTCTCTGTAACTATTTGTCCTTCACCGTATGAAAAACACAACTCCCAGTCAGCAATCTCTCATTAGGTCCTCAACAATCCATTGTATTGATCTCACTCCGATGGATCCTGTCCTCTAGGAGTGTCACTGACTAGCTGAGTATTGTATTTGTGTTTTAGTTAGCGTCACCAGATTTACAGTATATACTGATACTGCGTAGTACTTTTGAGCAGTGAAACATTGAAATGTCAATAATACACATTTGATATGATGGCGTAGGTAATCCAGTGCTTCTTAAATCATTCATAGATCAGTCTAATTCATTTGCCAAAAGGAGACAGAATGCATCAATAAAGTTTGAGATTAATTGGACTGATAGCGTTGTTGTTTTTTTTTATTTTATATATTTAACAGATAGATTTTGCGAAAATATTGTTTTTGCAAAATCTTTTGGCCACACTAATTGTGTCGTGAAAATCTGACACTGTGACAGCCTCAATCTGGCGCTGTGTGAATATAATTGACTGAACGTGACTCTAAAGGAGAAGTGAAACAGCTTCACTCCCGTAGTGTGCTGCTGCCTGGCCAAGGCAGCTTGGCAACTCCCTGTAAGACCTCACATTTCATACGTATCAAACAATCAAGCAAACACGTTGTATTGGTGACGTTGGAGAGGCTGGTGGGCAGTGGACTGACATTAGAGAGGGATCAATCTTCTTCTTTAACTCTCGGCAAGAAAGCCAATAAGTGTATTTGCCAAACAGTCAAACTCTTCTTTTAAAATCAATAAACATTACCAGAGATTGTGCTAATATTTATAGTGCAACTCATGACTTGCTTATATGATTCAAGCTCTCAGGAAAAGGGGTTTTGGTCAACACACTATCCTACACATCTCCTACATCCTACACATATACCACATCCACATTCTGAAATGTGGATGTGGTATATATCTTGTATTACATTAAATAAATGTAATACAAGAAATATAAATAGTTTTGTGCAACTGACAGCATCACTGTGATGACTCGTGTCTTAAGAGTTGACACTTCAAAGTACCCAACGTGGTTTTCCAATGCAATGGACAACATGTATGATGACCCAGCAGATAGAGAGCACTGTCTGTAAGGTACAGCAGCAGCAATACACAGCCTCAGGGCTTCTTAACAACCACAACAAACAGAATGTAAGCAATGTTTGCATATTCATGTTCCTATGATTATAACTCTGAATGTGTTTTCGTCATTTGCTTTGTAACTTTGAGTGAAGTAGTGCTCAAGACAATGATTTGAATGTTATCCTAACTATAATGATCCGGTTCCTTTAGTGAGACGCAGCGGGCTGATGATGATGGGACGCAGGTGGTACCAGAGGTGAAGGGGTCACAGTGCTGGGAGCCAGGCCTCAGGCTGCATTAGTCATGTACAGTGTAGTATTGATTTCACATTAAGAGATGAATAGGATGCTATAGCACAAACAGCGATCTGGCGCCATGTTGTTACAGTTTCATGGAAAAAAAACATTTTCCCACGCAGAGGAGGCTCACCCTTTTTTCCACTGCATGTTGACACGGCTGTCTGCTGGGTCTTGACCAGCAGAGGCTCTGTATGATGAGTCAGGCTTCCCTGGTGGTGCTGATCACATCCCAGTCTGGTTTCCCCCCCACACACACACACACACACACACACACACACACACACACACACACACACACACACACTAACACTGATGCTTGTTTGCAGCCACTCTTCGGGGTCTCTATCTGAGTGACAACGACTTCGAGGCCCTGCCTGCTGACATCGGGAAGCTGACCAAGCTTCAGATAGTAAGTTCATGGCAATGCAACTGATACAATGAGCCAAGTCAGCTGGCAATCCAGTGCATGCATGAGTTACCAGCAAAGCATGGAGAGCCACAAGGAGATGGTCCTGCTGGTCTCCCATTTACAGGACAAACAGACGCACACGCATAACAGTCGCTGAATATATTAGGTTACTATAAATGAATGCAAAAACATCCACTTGCTTTGCAGAAACATACGAACATTTTTGTCCTGGTGACTGTGCTGTTTTTTTTTCTTTCTTTCGTTGACACAGTTGTAGTGACTCCACACTGAGTTTTAAGCATCTGGCCCCTGATTTCCATTAAGAAAGTCTATGTGGGCACACCAAGGTTGAGGGACCGGTCCAGTGCACTGAGCATTGCACCTGGAGTACAAACTACAGCTGGGGAAAACAACGGTGTGTGTTAAATGAGTGTGTTCTGTTTCTTTCCTCATGTCCAGTTGAGTCTGAGGGATAATGATCTCATCTCGTTGCCGAAGGAGATTGGGGATTTGGCTCAACTCAAAGAGCTTCACATCCAGGGCAACCGACTGACTGTCCTCCCCCCTGAGCTAGGTACTCACCACCCACACACACACACTCTCTTGAAGGAGTCCAGTCAAAATCCCAAACAGCTACCTAATATCTAATAAAGGTAGGATAACACTCTGGCCGGTGCTTTTACAGCAGTCTCTACAAACCAGAGGCTACAGTCTGTGCTTGTACCGCGTAGTTCCACATTTATAAAGCTCAAAGATCCATTTGTCACATGCTCATATTTGTCACATGTACAGTGAAATGTGGAGGTAACTCTAGAGAATGTGCTGGAACGATAATGAGCTATAATAATGAATAGAATAAAAGTAGAAATTAGGTAATGTTTCAACGATGTCTACTGACTCATTAGCCTCGTCACTGACTAAGTGAGTTTAAGGTGATCCATTAGCCTCTGGACCGAGCAGATGATAGCTGCCTGAGCGTGCACTTATAGACAGAAATGTGAGGAGAAACATTGGATCCGGTATCAGCCTAGAAATGAGCAAACATTTCAACTTTCCTCATTTATTTTCTTTCTAAAAGAGCTCAAGTTACAAATTCCATTTCCTCATGCTTGTATCCAGAAGGTCAGAATTCCACACCCTGTACCAGCAGGACACCACAGTGATTTCCCCCTCTTAACCACTGTTCAGGTGCTTAATCTGACCGCTCAGTGGCCAGCACATCTCCAGGTGTGGCTGTGTGTAACTGTCAATGTGAACAGGTTCTTCTGTATGTTTGTGTGTCTGCAGGTAATCTGGATCTGACTGGTCCTAAACAGGTGTTTAAAGCGGAGAATAATCCCTGGGTCACTCCCATTGCAGACCAGTTCCAGCTGGGGGTCTCCCATGTTTTTGAGTATGTTCGCTCGGAGACCTATAAGTAGTAAGTATCCCAATCCCTAATCTATGTCTGTTGCATTACTGATATACATCATGATAGGTTGTCACTGTGTTTGCAAACTGCACTGGATCAGGGCAGGCCCTGCTGATCCCATTTCACTAAAAAGATAAAAACGCAACCGTTTTTCAGGACTGAGGGTGCTACGTTCAAACGTCAATCCAATGTTCACGGTGATCGAAGTAATGAAAATAATGACACAACAGCAGAAACTTGTCTCATTATGTCAGGGTTTGTGCTCAGCTCTGGGTTGGACTGCTTCCTTCTATACATGCTATAGTGTGAATGTGTCCATGCTCGATAAGACGGGACATTTGTCAACGAGTAGCAGCTAACAGGGCACTCCGCTCATTCTGCCAAGTGTGGACCTTCTTTTCTCTTTCAACCGATTGTTGGGTACTGATGGAGAGGATTGCAGCTTTACTCTTCCTTGTCCTCTCTGATTTGATGCACAGCTTGTTCATGAGGCCAGCCCTCAGAGGGTTTAACCCTGTCATTTGGAATGAACCAACGTTCTTGCTGCAATACACAGAGAGGACGACTGCTGGGCCAAACTATTCATAGCTATCTATATCTTCTCATCACTCCACTCAGTGTTTGATGCTAACATTACACATTACACTGCTGCTTCACAGTTAAAGGTTTCCACCAGCGACCGTTCTCAAGAGCAGTCAAAAGATTTGAAACGATGAACAGTGTTCAACCCTGAAAACGTCTGGAAAGACAGTGGAGATCTTGGGGATCTGTGTTTTGAGGTGGAATGTGTGTGATGTGCAATGTCTGATGTCACATGCACAGACAATTGAAGTCTAAGCAGTCTCTCTAGTGAAGAAGAGCGTGCTGGAGGTTGCACTGTGAAGCAGAAGGCTGCTATTAATTCTTTGTTCCAGGCAGGAGATGCTGCAAATCCTCTGTGTGAACGCTCCAGGCTGCTGCTCTGAGGCATGCTGTGGAACTGATCCCTGTACTGTGTGTGTGTGAGTGAGACAATAACACCATCTCAACCGTCTTCCATTCCATACTATGTTTGCATACTTGTATGAGAAATGTGTGGCTGTGAGTTTTTCTATCTCTTGAGTACATCTCTCCATACACTGCTGTTGAATCAACATGAGGTAATCAGACAGAGTTGCTAGTATACTGTATGTATTCAGCATCTGACTGATCTCCATCCACCAACATGTCTGTGGATCCCCTCCATTAAAATACATGCTGGTATCACAGATCCATTCATTGCTTTTGTACTGTGGGTTTTGGTCAACCTCGTCGTCTTTTTAAAGATAGTAATCGTTCATATTTTGAACAGCATGAATATGATTTGATGAATTGTGTACAGTTGGACGTTTTCCCTGCTGGTGGTACTTGCAGATATCATTCTCCTGACCAAAAGTACTGAAGCAGGGCATTTGTTAAGTCTATAGGTGTTTGACCACTGGAAGCCAATGGGCCAGCCAGATGAATTCCCACTTTAATTTTGAAATGAATGACTATACATTATGTTTAGTCACCTGCGTCTGTCAGGGTGGATGATGGAGAGCTGAGCTACTCTGTTTTATGGACTGCTATCTGTCTTTGTGATCAATCACTGTCAACATTTAAGTCGGCACGCATAAAGCAACACATGCATAATGTACCTATCACTCTCATCGATGCATGCAAAGCAGCGCTACGTCCACCAAACCTGTCTGTTGTCTCTGTTCTCTGATGTTCTCTTCAAAAGAGCTAAAGTGAGAGTTGCCCCGATGGCATGGTGGTTAGCGATGCTACATGACCGTCCACAGTGTGACTCCAACCGGGATCTTTGTCGCATGTCAGTGCCGTTGTCAGTGGGCTTTCAGGTCTTTGGCGGGGAATGTTTTGTTGTCTAGCCCCGAATCTTTTTGACTTGTGTGTGTGTGTGTGTTTGAATGTAGACAGACTGAGGGAGCTCAGCAATGAAGCAGGTTGAAAGGATCAGTAGGGTCAGTCGACTCGGGCACTAGTTGAATGTCCATGCACTTCCCTGTTCTGAGAGAAACCTTTCCATATCTTTTCCATCAACATTGGTGGGCATTCCCAGGCCTGTGGAGGCTCCAGTGAGATTAGTCCCTCTATCAGAGCGTCCTTGTATCCCCAGAAACCTTCTGATGCATTTATATAGGTAAATTATAACGTTATGATGTGTTCACATGTAATCTGTAAAATGTAGTGTTGGTGAGACACTTGAATAAATCTGAAGGAGATGTTTTCACAACAGCATAAGTAGATGTTAGAGATGAATTATGAGCTGTTTACACTAGCTGTAATTGTCTTATAATACATCATTAAAACTACTAATGATGAGATTTGTTTTATTCAATGAAAATACAATCTTTTATATCCTAATCACTTGAATTGAGTGTTTTTATGAAGAAGAAAAAACATAAATTACTATAACAAAGTAAAAAGATAACATTTAGAACTTTTGATGGTTTACTGACTTCAGCGCATTGCAATGATTTTTGGAATGGTGGCAAAAAAAATAGTCTGGAGCCTTGTAGACCAGCTGCTATAGTCCAACAACAAAGAGATCTGTATCTGACAATATCGGTCATCAATGATTGCCATTTTGCGAAAAAAAAGTGATCAGGGATCTCCTGAAAGTTATATTTGCTCCTTTTTTTAATTTAGTTCTTATCCGATCCGAACCGTGATCTTTATGATCTGTTGCACCACTACTTGAGACCTAATCTGTGACACTTTCCATCTGCATCCACAGTGTTAATATTTGCCAGCGCAGCTATTGTCCTCTCTAAAGCGTTTGCGGCCTAGCGAGACTTAGGTTACATAACTCCAGATAAGAATCTCTTTAGCTGACCCAGGACGTCCCCGTCTCTACCTTCAGTGGAACATCAGTCAGAAGAGTCTGCAGTGAGTTCTCTGAGAAGGACCAAAGTAAGTAAAGATAAATATTTCTCTCACCCTGAACACGATAAGTGGCTCTGATTTCAGGTCCCAGTGTAACCCCAGGCTGCGCTGCACGAGTAGCTTATCAGCAGCAAGGTCCAGGTCCTTTAGGTCTGTGGTGTGGTCTTCACAGGAGAAGGCCTCCATGGCCCTCTTTACTGTTTGATGTTTGGGCTGCTGCTACTTAACTGGCTGATGAGTGAGATGTGTTGGATGTGGTTTGCATTGATCCAGAGACTTCAGAGCTCAGAGCAAGTGCGGCCATCTTCCAATCGGAAGACCTGCGGTGCAATCCCTGGCTCCTACAGTCCATGTCCATGTGTCCTCGGGCAAGACTTAACGCTAAGGTTACACTGACACGAGGTTTGAAGTTACCTTCTGTACTGAATACACCTGGAGTCGCCTTAAACTGAGAAAAAAACATACATTGCTATTAAAAATAATCAAATATTTAGAAAGATGATTAACAATTGAAGTCTGGGCTTAGCCCTAGATAGTCTGGGGGGCTTAGCCCTAGGTAGTCTGGGGGGCTTAGCCCCAAACCTTATCAACTCCTAGAAACACGCCTGTTCCATTTCATGTGCTCCTCTTTGCCCATGTTTGTCTTTTCACTCTCAGAGGCAAAAGGCCAAAATAATCCTCTTTTAAAAGAAGAGCTGAAATAGTTTAGATATTAAATGAGTGAGATAATAACAGAGTCATCACATGATTTATGAGGCAGGAACACAAGATGGAAATAGTGGTAGTTATGCTTTGGTTGGTTGATTTAAATTTTTTAGGCTGTATTAAATGACTTGCACTTCCAGCTGGCCCTCTTAAGGACAAACTTTTCAAATAAATGAGAAAGAAAACATAACATGACAAAAAGGAGGAAAAATCAGTTTATAAATGGGCGTATGGAATCGCTGCAAATCGCTACCGCCTCCTGATGAAAGTTTGAGGCGGGTTTCACCTGTGACCATGGCCTGCATCACTGTGTGAGCAGGTGTGTGTTTCTGTTAAACCTGTAATCAGGCCTAACGGTGATTGTAGCGGTCTGAAGCTAAACCTGTTCATCACTGCAGCAAGGCGAGAGGTCCAACCACTGAGGGGCAGCAACAGAGTTCAGTTACTCTGGAAGTGATTAAGGATAAGGACCAGCACGGCATGCTTCCCTATTTTCAGTCCGTTGTGACGGCTATCACACTGACAATGCCCCCTCAGTCTGTGAGAGACACGATAGAAACCGACTGTGAGAACGCGTGAGGGTGAGAAAGATGTATGAGTGCAAGTGAAGAAGTGTAAGAGGGAAAGAGGAGGCACACTTACGCACACGTGCAAACACACGCAGACGGCTAGCAGCAGCCTTCCTTTAGGCAGGTGTTGAACCATTTCCCAAAGAGATCCTCCTTGTGTCCTCACAGCTTCATTCACACCTGCCTAAATGTCCTTGATCTTCCAGCTCTGTGAACACACACACACACACACACACACACACACACACACACACACACACACACACACACACACACACACACACACACACGCACGCATCTGTTTGCACCTCCAGTTTATGTCTACTTTAGTAGGATGTATCTTGAACGTGGAGGTAATAATAAGCCTGTGCTCTTCTATTTTCCTCGGTAGAAAGCTGGTATTTTGGTGGGTGCACTCCTGCATGCTTCAGGACAGAGACTTATTTACAATGGAGATAAATGTGGGACCAATACCGTTACACACCCCCTTCAGAGAACAACTAAAGGACGAGATAAGGCTTTACTCTGACACTTGTGTCCTTTGGGGTTAACACAGCTTGTGTCTGTTGCGTTTGAGGAATAAGGCTTGTGGACATTAGATGTTTCAGAATTTCATACGACACCACCTGACTGTCCTCTCTCTATTCCGCTGGTGTTGTTGCTCAGCCAAGGCGTGTTGCAAGTTTTTGACTCATTCTTACAGGTTCTTCTGAGTTATTAATGCTGCATTTCTATTGCATGGCACTGCATGGCATCTGTAGGATGCGTTATTGCAGCTGGATAGTGACAATTATGCTCGTCAAAGTAGCTGGCGGTGGATCAGTACCATTGTAGAAGCCAACATGCTTGATTTCGAGGCCTTTTGTACCATCTATGATGGTGCTGCTGAACTGAGCGTAGCCATATTAATTGTTTTCATCATGCTATACGCTCTGAGTTCTCTGCTGTGCCCTCCAGTGGAGTCCTCCAGTAACACGTATAGTACACAGGCAGGTATGTGAACAGTTCTATTCCCGATGCAGACGGTTGTCTACGGGAAAGCATGGTCATATTTCAGGAGCGATGATGTCACCGTTAAGCCACAATAACGCACAGCAAATCTGCTGGTTACATTTGGTGCAACCAGCGTCAGACGGTTGTAAAATAACAGAACCGCCGCGCTTGTGTGCGCATTAGGTGCCGCTTGTGTGATTAAGCAAGATTGATTAAGCAAGTTTCTTCTGCATCAACAGGTGTGTTGAAATCATTTTACACACAAATAATTGTGAGTCACTTAAAAAGAGAGCCTGCGGTGCGCACAGAGCAGCAACTGAACATCGACCGGTAGAGGGAACGACATAGAAACAAATGGTCGGTGCAGAGGAAGCTCGGACAGCCGGTGATTGTGAGGACAGACGGGATGTAACATGAGACATCATTTAAACAGCAGCACTGAGAGTTGGGACAAGTTCAACGCTGCTTACAACATTGCTCCTGTGTAGGAGAGCAAATATGGAAGGACGGACGCAACTCACACAGTAGATTCATCTTTACTTGCTGCTGACTTCATGGCGTGGATGGGATTGGTTTATGTGGCTGAAACCAAATGTTTTCTGAACATTAATTGAAGCTTCCCAATGTTGCTCGGGCTACTAAACTAGGTGGGGGATATTGCCTTAATAGATATTCAGGTTAAAAAGCTATCATGCCATTCAATTCAAATCAGTTGAGGATCTCGTATTAAAGACATCTCCACCAACTATAAATTACTTTGTCCAGGGCAACAGACTTCACCCCCCACCTAGCCTTTACCCCCATTTCCTTTGAAGATTATAATCTTAGTTGTCATTTTAAGGAGATTATATGTATGTAAATGTCAACAAAGCGTACAGTTCCATAGCCCGCCTTCCACTTGGCAGGTCGGATCACAACCGGGTTCATCTCTTGCTACAATACAGCCTGCCATCCACCAGATCAGGAGGGGGCTGTGTTGAGGCCACGAATTGGAAGGTGCTGAATGGGAGTGCGCCCAGAAAACAGGCCAGAACGGGCAGGGAACACCGGGGCCCTTTACAAGTAGGGCTAGAACCGGATCTGCTTTCTGCCGAGGCTCAGGTGCTTCAAAGTCTCCAACAGGATGTACAATTGACTGAATGGGACTCCCAGGGGCAGGGAAATGTCTGGGAGCTTTCAGAGGCTCCCAATGTAATTGAGATCCGGGTGGTGTGCACGTCCTCTGTGAGCCTATCCAACCTACGGTTACCCCCCCCCCCCCCCTCTGCGTAGATGTTTACGTGTGTGTTTCCAGTTTAACATGAGCCATGCACAGCCTGTGTAAACTGTCACACATATCACATGTTGAGGAAAGGCACACGTCACAGTCGGGTCTGTCACAACCACAACTCGCTGACCAGAAGCTAATTGGCTGTTAATGTTTAAGCCTACTAAAGTTCCCTCATCTGTTCAAACAGCTGCCACATGTGGAGAAGGAAGAACTCAATCTGCCACAGTAGGAGGAAACACACCAACCGTATCCACAGTGGTGTCCATTTATTTCTCTGTTCATTACATTCAGCTCAGATTATAGTCGGTGAAATATCTGTACTGGTAAGATAACAAAAGCAGGAAGTTTAACGCAACAAGTTGTAACGGACGTCATTTCAAGAACACAGTGTTGGGAAAACGTAATTTTACAAGAACTCGTATCACCAATGAAGACCAGTCTACTGAGACTCATTCTGGAAACGTCTGCCACGTTTCATACAATGGATGCAATCTTTGTGTAGTTTGCATCATCCTCAAAGTAACATGCAGACATATTTGTCTCCATCTCATTTCATGTCATTCTCAACTGGGCATGATTAGAGATGCAGTCCCTCCCTCTCAGTTACTGTCTAGTTATATTCACGCATCAATGCCTACCAGCACCACGGCCCTGCAGTGAGGAGGTCGTACAGATGGAGGGCTGATATTGCAACCTCGGTCTGCTCTGGAACACAGCAGCTGCCGAGGAACTCATCTCCCTTTTTAAACCCCGTGGATTTTTAGACAAAAAAACCAAGGCAAGATGGTTTGTTACACAGAACCATGTGACAAGCAGTCATTGGAAACAGTTTGGCACTTTTCAAAAAATAGTCTCTTCCTCCAATAGGTGATTGGATGACCCGGCCGGATTGATTCTGTCGATCAAACTTTTAACAAAGCCAGTCGGGGAGAAGAGCGGAAACGTTGTCAGTCATTGTGGTGCTTTGCGTTTCTTTCTGAGGAGTATTCTCAGTCCTGAGAGAAGTGATGCTATTGTAGCTTCTACGCTAACATCTTCAGAACAAACAGTGGCCTCCCTGTCCTCTCACACACACCTGCTATGCCACTAGCTGATTGGTCCGTGCTCTGGCTTGAAGCCTGGCAAGTTTGATTTTTGGGTTGTATGATCCCGCGATTGTCGCGTGACATCATCACGAGAATCCAACTGCCATGTGTGGAGGATGAATCTTCCCCACGGAGAGAGAAGGCCGGAGAGCACGCGGTACTGATGTTTACAGTAGCGTCGCTTCTTAATAAATCTACCAAAACTGGTTTACAATTAAAAATGATTTAATCCTACTGAAGCTACTACAATTACACAATGAAGTACACTACTAACAGAATATAAAACAAAATAAAATCCGCGCGGAAAAGCTAATCACTAGCAACTCCGCCTAGGAACCCACATATTCCCATGCCGAGACACAGCAAAAAGAGGGCGAACCACTTTCCGAAGCCCTTCCTCATACAGGTTGAAACTCCCCCCCTTTTGTCCTTCCTGATTCCCATTGGCTAATGTTGGTTGCCTCCTCCTGGCGTCAGGCTAATGGCGCCTGTAAATCTTTCTAGAAATCCTCTCTGTTCCTCTGCTATTCTAAATACATTCAATGACTGTCTTTTATGGCTTAACACTTCTATGATAAACATTCTAATTATGTATTTCCAAAACACTTCTAATTATGATTATGAATCATTAATCACTTCTATTATAATTTCTTAAAACACACTTCTAAACCCAAATTTCCTACACATGCAAGGTCATTTGTTTAGCCCACATTTAATGTTGTTTTCCCCAGATGAGTTATGATGATGGCTATTATCAGGCCATACGTATTTTTATTGATTAGCCAGATGTTGGTTATTTAATACTGCCACTGTTAATTAGCTTTTGTTTGTGCAGCAACATCACATCATTTTGAAGTAAATATTTTAAAGAAATGTTAGTATATGCACCATCAGTGCCTAAACGACAAGGAACAAGAGGAGAGCTGCTTTAGCCATTATGGACGTATATGCGGACTACATTTTCATCTTGTTGCTAACCCACCCCTCTAGAAACACAGACCCCATCTCGTTTACCGTGCCATGTCTCACCATTCATATCTATACAGTCAACGTGTTTATGATTCAATTGTTTACTAGAGCACAAAATAGTTTATCTTGCCTCTTCATTTTGCTCTCGAAGGGCAAGTTTTTGGTAAATACTTTTTCATATTACAATATACTGTATATATTGCAGAAAGAAAATATTGCAAGTTTTTTCCAATATTGTGCAGCCCGACAGGCCAACATCTCCAGCAAACTGTGCCTCAGTGGTAGAGCAGGGTCGTCCTTCAATCAGAGGATCGGCGGTTCGATCCCCGACTCCGCTAGTCCATGTGTCTTTGAGCAAGACACTTACCCCTAAGTTGCTCGCCTACGGTGTATGAACGGTGTGTGAATGTATAATTAATGTTAGTTTGTCCTGATGGGCAGGTGGCACCTTGCATAGCCCCTGTCATGAGTGTATGAATGGGTGTGAATGATGACATGTAGTGTTAAAGCGCTTTGAGTGGTCGGAAGACTAGAAAAGAGAGGTACAAGTACAGACCATTGGACATAGTCATTAGGTTATCCCCACTATGTACTATGCCACTGATGTTGATTAGTTGTTTAGCACCACATCTCAGTTGTGTTCTGTTCATTTGTTTCGTCTGAACATTATTTAGGTCAAACACGTTGGGTCACAAACCTCCAGCTTTCTGAAGCCACTGATTGATCGAGGTCCAATTTCTGGTTTAGCTCTTCTTTTAGCCAAACAATGCATACATGCAGCATACAACAAACATATGGTTATATTACAAAGTGAATGGGTCTCCTGATTCATTTGAATAAATACCCAATCATTTCCTGCAAACTTTGAAGGTCCTTTTCCCAAAATCAGGGCGAGATCCTCCACAGTCGTTTTGTAGAATGTCCTCTTTCAAACAGTGAATAAAACTACTAATGTGTTTCAGGGATAAGGCTACTGAAAATCTGATGCATTTAAATCCATCTTTTTTGTTATTTTGGTGATTCACATTAACACTTTTCAGTGTGGTTCAGTGGTTTCACTTAACTTCATTGAAATGACTGCTACATAATCCATTGACTCAACAGTCCATCTAAATGAAGTGCTTGTGAGGAAGCTGTGAACCTCCCTGAAGGGTGACAGCGTGACTCATAAGCAGTGTCTTCAGCTGCTTGGGTGCAACAATATTTGCATTATCACAGTGAACATGCATGCAGCGTCTTTCACCAGCAGTGTGAAGGATGCAGATGAACACTGGGAGGAATTAGATTCTTCTTTAGACCATTGGGAATTTAGTTTGATGTCACTTGATCTAAAAACCAACAGCTGAATAAAAAGCAGCAGAAATTAGTGAATGGGCCACTGAACAAAAGAGAGCGAATAACTTGGTACGAGAGAGAGAGTGTGAACTTAAAGTGCAACTTTACTGTATAAGGCACATATTGTTACAATTACTGAATGAATGTTGGAATAGTGTGATTACTTTTTTCAGTAACGAGTAGTGAGTGATGCATTACAAATTGATTGATTACAGTTACTAGTCCCAGTAGTGCTCTCTTACTTTGACATTTGGGGTCTCACCAGATATCAGTTTAATCTCCGGGTTCTAGGGCGGTCACAATTGGCAAAAAACATTCATTCATCGAAAACTCAGAGGTTTGAACTATTTGAATATCTATTTTTACACGTTATGTCCATGACTGCGTGTCCTCACTGCACAACGTTTCCTTATTATTCCTGTAGACTTGCTTTGAAAGGCCACAGTGGACGAGGAAGGCAAGTTTATTTGTATAGCGTTACGTTATATTTTACTCTGTAAATTGCTGCTGCTACAAACGAATTTCCCCCTGGGGATAAATAAAGTGTCTGTCTGTCTGTCTGTCTGTCTGTCTGTCTGTCTGTCTGTCTGTCTGTCTGTCTGTCTGTCTGTCTGTCTGTCTGTCTGTCTGTCTGTCTGTCTGTCTGTCTGTCTGTCTGTCTGTCTGTCTGTCTGTCTGTCTGTCTGTCTGTCTGTCTGTCTGTCTGTCTGTCTGTCTGTCTGTCTGTCTGTCTGTCTGTCTGTCTGTCTGTCTGTCTGTCTGTCTGTCTGTCTGTCTGTCTGTCTGTCTGTCTGTCTGTCTGTCTGTCTGTCTGTCTGTCTGTCTGTCTGTCTGTCTGTCTGTCTGTCTGTCTGTCTGTCTGTCTGTCTGTCTGTCTGTCTGTCTGTCTGTCTGTCTGTCTGTCTGTCTGTCTGTCTGTCTGTCTGTCTGTCTGTCTGTCTGTCTGTCTGTCTGTCTGTCTGTCTGTCTGTCACATTTCAACAACAAGGTAATTCAAAGTGCTTCACATAAAACCATTAAAAGCATCAAAACATAAGGCAAAAGAAAAGGGGATTTAAAAACGATTAAGAACATTCATTAAAACATTAAAAACAGTCATTACAACACTAAAAAGCAGTGTAAGAAATAAAATACAGTAGTAAAATGCAGGAAATTGATTAATATATTAATTGAATCTGGTTCAATTAAAGGCAGCAGCAAACAGAAAAGTCTTCAATCTTGATTTAAATGAGCTGAGGGTCTCAGCAGACCTGCAGCTTTCTGGACTTCCAGATATGTGGACCAGAAAAACTGAACGCTGCTTCTCCATGTTTAGTTCTGACTCTAGGAACAGAAAGTAGACCGGTCCCAGACGACCTGAGGGGTCGGGATGGTTCATAAGGTAGCAGCAGATCAGAGATGTATTTTGGCCCGAAACCATTCAGTGCTTTGTAAACCAACAGCAGGATTTTAAAGTCAATTCTTTGTTGGACAGGAAGCCAGTGCAAAGACCTCAGAACTGGGGTGATGTGATCCAGGAAGGCTGAGCACCGAAGGTGAAGTGAGGAGTTCTCTATACGAGACCTCCTCACTTCACCTTGATAAGGAGGCAGGATATAAAAAGTGTGTTATCTGCTTAAAAAGTAGAAATGTCATCCATCTTTGAAGTGGTTACATCTCCAATCTGATGTGGAGCACACAGCTGTGTTGGGATCAATAGGGGGCGTGTTTGAGTTATCAGCTTTTAAGAAACTGAATTCTTGACATCAATAGAATTTATTAATGTGAATAACAATTATTAATGATTATTAATAATAACGGGGCACCACCCTGCGGACAGGGACCGATAACCAAACGATAAAACTAAGTCTCATAATTAGTAGTCACTCCTCAGTGACTGTGAAGGTTTGAGTCCGTACACAGGCTACAACATACAGATCATCACATACATATGCACAAGTAATCACAGACGACTGCTCTTTAAAATATAACAGGGTTTATTACATCAGAATAATAAATGATCAGATCAATTAATATTGCGATCAACAAACGCTATCATACTATTTTATGTACCTAATATCTAAAGAAATGAATGAAATGGGGAGGAGGGTGTGTATATAAGTATGCGTGTATGTGTGTGTGTGTGTGTGTGTGTGTGTCTGTGTATAAAAGGAAGGGGGGTGGGGGCCCTTAACACTCACAGTCAAAGACTACAAAGATGGCCGCTAGCCAAACTAGCAGAAGGGGGGTGAGACTGGAGGGTGGAGTTCTACCGCTGAACACCACCAGATGGCGTAGTCGAGGGACTTAGACAAACTGGGGGATGGGCCTTAAGATGCTACTGTTGAACCACCACCAGATAGCGTAGTCGAGTGACTTGGGCAAACTGGCGGATGAGGGGGGTAGCTGTGTGTGAGCATGTGTGGCCACGTGCGTCGTGACAATAGGCGAGCGTTTCAACCGCCCTCAGCCGGAGCTTTATGTGTATGCAAGTTATCGAAAAACAAGAGGAAAATAAAAGGTAGAGAGAGAGGAATCAGAGGTTCTGCGTGCGGGATCGCGTCGCAGTGAAAGTGTTTATCGCGGGTCGTATCCACAATCAGCTGCCGTCGTCGTCTCGCGAACATACGGCCCTGATGCGTGATACGCCACGGGTCTACACCTCACTCACAGAATTGATTCAAGGAAAGAGAGAGTAACAAATGAAATCAAACAATCCCAGAGGACAAAGAGAAACAGGAAGCGGACAAACGCTGCGGGCTCGGCGGTCCGTCAGCGATTGCGCAATATTCAGCAACATGAAAACAATGACTTAAACACGACGAAACACGGGAATATCAACACATATATAAATCACCTGAATTAAACTTAGGTTAATTTAAGCTAACTTATGCCCAGACACCATCACTCTTACTGTTTGAAGCTTCTTTGCGACGATGAGAGTTTTCATTCGTGATGAATGAGTTGCTTGTCGGGAGGAAGAAAAAAAGTCTTGAGGTGAGGCGCTGCTGTTGAGCACAGCGGGGCAGCGTTGCTGTTGCGAGAGGCTTTTTCACTGCAGATGAATAGGCCGGAGTTTCAACATCGGCTGGGATACGATGTCGAATCGTATTTGCCGGAAATGAACGGTGAAGAAGGAGGTTTAGTCGTTCTGGTACCGTAACGTCGTGCACGAAAGAAAAAGCGGCGGAGCGGATGCGGTTCTCGCGGGCTCAGGGCCGTAACTCAGAATATGCGTGGTCTATTTCGGCCGGCGAAATGGCACGTGGTCGCTGAGTTGAGGGTGATCGGTCCTCGGGGCATCTTCATGAGGTACCGGACGGAGTCCAGAACGAAGAGAAAGATGTCGGCTGAGTTATTCCTTATAAGCAGTTCTGCTTGCACAGCGGGGCAGCGTTTGCCGGCCAATGGCGGCTCTGACTGAGCGGTGGCCGGAGGCGGGGTCAGCTTAAAGGGACAGGGATCAGAGTTCAGGTCAGGAGGTGGCATGTGTTGAGCTCAGCCAGCCAGGAGGTGGCGCCAGACCCCAACAGCTGATAGCTACGTAGTGTGTTTACATGACGTGTGTGTGTCTATCTCTCTCTCTGCGGCCGAGTTCTCTGACATCGTTAATCAATCAATGACAGTGACGTTGTGTTTTTGCTTGTGGTGCAGACAGCCGAGTTACTGCTGCTCTTTACCACGATTACATATTCATTTTCATATTTGATTATCTTTTGTCTTTTATAACGTATGCAATTATATATTTGAATTGAAAGTATTAGTTTCACAGCTTACTGTGTTCAGTGGAGAGACTGGGCAGTTGGCCTCCAGCTAACGAGGAGAAATGTGACTCCCTGTAATTCCAAATTGTAACCACGCAGCTGAGGTCAGGTATCCTGGAGGGCTGTCTGCAGTCACCCAGGCTAAGCTAACGCTAGCTGTTCAATGGTCAGTAACATCATTACCAGTTGTAGAACTTTCTGCTTGTGTTGAATACAAAGATGTGACGTGAAGGTGTGGAGGAGTCTGACTTGTTTGGTACAGAGCTGGGCGGCGTGAGGAAAGTAAACTAATCAGTAATTAGTAGTCATTTCATGATTTCTATTCAATGTGTAACGTGCAATGAGTAATTGATTACAGTTTTCAAGAAACATTCATGCCTAATGTACACATTTGATTTTTCAAAGAAGCTTCTGCTGACACCTCAGTCAGGACCCGTTCAGCCAAAGGACATCTTTATTTCTATTTGCAGTAAAGGACTCTTTGTAGCTGGCGGTACGGCTCTATGCCATCAGCTGATGTAGCTGCGATGCGAGCTGAGCTAACGTCTGTAGAGTGGACTCACTCGCCACCAGTGGTGTATAAAGTACTCAAAAGCCGTACTTGAGTAAAAGTAAAGATGCCTTACTGGAAAGCTACTCCAGTAAAAGTAAAAAGTCACCTTTTAGAATACTACTTGAGTAAAAGTCTTAAAGTATCTGATATTTATTGTACTTAAGTACAAAAGTACTTTTCTGATATTAAATGTACATCATAACCTGAACATTAAATGATCATAACCTGTACAAGTACAAGTAAATGCTGTTAATAAAAAAGCAAAGGGTCAGGACTTTGAGAATTATGAAATTTATTCTTTTAAGTGCTGTGGGCACCATGACCAAGGACATGGAGCTGTGTTGAACATAACTGGTTGGCTGTGATCCATTTAGGAGCAACAATGTTCAACATAATATATTGTACATAAGTATACTTTTGCATCTACTATGAACTTATCATCATAATTCTCCGAAAAGCAATATGACACTATGAAGGAGTTGTAACAGTGCGTTTATAAATCTGCTCATTCCGACTAGAGGATGTAGAGGACAAATGCATAATATTATGTTCAGCAAAAAATATCCACTCGATGCATCAGGTCAGTGTTCAGAGAAAGGACGCCTGCCTTGTAAACTCCTATGGGCCTGATTTGAACACAATAGACAAAGGTTTTGCTCAAGCGGAATCTGCAATTGGGCGACTGCTACCATCATAACTCCATCTGATCATCCACAACATGACTCAAATATCAAAATTGATCTTAAATATGAGGTTTAAAATGTAGCATTCTGGTGTATTCTGAGAAGAAAATTAAGTGATGAGACATTTACTTTAAGCAAAAAACTAATATATTATTCAGTCATTAATCAGTATTTCTGCTCTATTATTAATATTAACCTTTATTTAGACAAAATCCATTGAGACCGAGGTCTCATTTTCAAACGTTTTGGTCAAATAAAAACGAAGATAGCAAGAGTAGCGAGAACCATCGCCTGTACAAAGAAAGTGATTCGTTTTCATTGAACCCTGTTACTGTATGGCTTAATATTAACTTCTACTGTTACTGTACATTTGTTAGAATTGTGGCCTATCTTATATTTGCCATTAATATGCATTCAATCCAGTTCAATTATTTAAATGAACCCGCTGAAATGAAGATACAGGCACCTTAACCCTCTCTCATTACTTCAGGGTTCTTGGGAGCAACGTGGGACTGTTGGTACTGTTAGTACACTGGCTGTGGTCATCACAGTGACCAGTGTGTACAGTGTGATGAGAGGACATGTGAGCCCTTGTTGCTGTAGTTCATCTCCTTGGAGCAGAGGCTGCATTTAGCATAGCCTGCCTTATCAATGTATTTAAAACACTTTGACAGTAGGAAGCTGTACTCACGTCTGTTTAGACCTCCACCTCTATCCAGGCCCAGCTCCACCTTTATCCATGTTTGTTTGGCCTGTTTCTACATGTGCATTTACATTCATTTCTTCTAATGTCAGGATTATTTCTGCAAGTTTTTTAAGCCCTGTGTGACCCGTCAGTGTGCAGAAACCCAATGCAGTGGAACAGAAGAGAGTGCATGTCTGCCGTCTGTCTGGGAGTGTGTCCGGCCCTTCATCCGGCCTCCATTCATCATGTGCTGTCGTGGCTGAAGTCAAACAGGTTTTCTCAAAGAGGCTCTGCTGATTTGCAATAATCGTCTTTTCTTCAATGCCCCAAAATGAGTCGCCTAATTGACCACGATAATGCAAACAATCCATGCGCTGTTCAAGAGTAATGAGCAGACCATATTCAGTCACTCTCAAGTGGCACTCAAGCAAGAACAATTATCAATCACCAAAGACATATTTCAAACAGCAGCAAATAATGATCTGTGGTCCATTGATTATTACATCCATAACTGCCTCCTGATATGGAAATGCATGGTGTCCAGTGCAGGACGAAGACACATGTCCCTCTGTGTCTAACTCACTGTTGTCCTGTGAGTCTCCAGCTCTATCCGTGTGTACTGTTCATTGACTTGCATAGGTTCTTATGGAGGTTAGGTGCTGATGAGGTTATGAAGTCTCTAACAAGGAGCAGCATGCGTTGTTGTTCACAGTTCCTTTGCTGGTATCACCACTGAGAGATTCTAAAGTCTACACATTATAGTGGCTTTAAGATGTGTGGGAAGTCTCTGCGCTCTTTGAGATCTTCACTACACAATACATCCAGTGGAGGATGTAAACAGGTGGGCTGCATGCAGTTGTTGTGGGGGGGTGTTCAGATGATCCAACCAATCTCCTTCTGATGGATCACCAGGTTAGCTGAGACTAATCTGATATTAGACTGGTGACCTCCTCTACATATGCACAGGTAAGGGCATGGAGGTCAAATGCAGAAGTGTGTGTGTGTGTGTGTGTGTGTGTGTGTGTGTGTGTGTGTGTGTGTGTGTGTGTGTGTGTGTGTGTGTGTGTGTGTGTGTGTGTGTGTGTGACTAAATTAGAGGTTATTTATGTTGATTTAAATAATGGATAAAATAGTGCTCACATATATCCATGTACACATCCCTCAGAGAACTGGTGAGTCAGCAGGAATTGTAACTAACTACTGATGAGGGCAGAGATCTTTGCCACTATTGGCTAAAAGACCCAGTTATTTGTCATGAATCTTAATTAGGATCTTTTCTCCTCCTCCCCCTCCCTGCTCCTCCTTCCCTACCTTCACAGCTCCTTCTTCACTTTCCTACTAATGCTTCTCCGGTTGTAGAAGAAACTGCTAAATTGCTCTGCAGCTCTGGTGAGGAGGAGGAGGCTGTGAGAGGAAGGCCCCCATCAGATCAATGGCCTTTGGCCTCCCTCCGCATTTATCACACATGCACTCACACATACATATTTTTAACTTTCTAACACACACATACACATAGAGGAAAGAAAATACCAACTTTCAATCTCTTTACACACACACACACAAAACTTTGCCGTGATTAATTAAGCCGTGTGGAATAGCAGAGCTCCATAAAGACATCATCAGGAATCTGAATCCATTCGCCTCTCTTCTCCTGCATTTAATTGGCCCTAACAGTTCATCACCAGAGCTACACACACACCCACACACACAGACTTAAAAGAAATAGGAAATCTTTATGTTGATCGAGGGCTAGAACTGCTATTGCTTGTATAAAAGCATAATGAAAGTGGTTCTGTCATGGCTTATGTGTATATGTCTTCTGTGGATGTGGCTGGTTGGTTCCCCCATGTTCTCCTGGGTGCTGGCCTCCTCAGCACACAAAGAGAGAGAGAGAGAGAGGCAGAGAACAGAGAGCAGGCCACCGATGGGACTAGATGTCTACTCTGTGCTTTACAGCGTCATAGATTAAGATAAGAAGAAGCCTTCCCTTATTCCAGACTGTGCATATGTTACAGGGGTAGTAGTGCAGCACAGGACGCTACACACGCCTGTTTCAGGATGTGACTCTCCACAGACAAAGTATGAGCTCTGCCCCCGGCAGCTCCCTGCCGCTCTGAGTCCACTTGCTCTCCTGGATGGATGACGGAGAGGACCGTGTTTACCAGAGGGGGAAGAGGAGGGTGGGGGCGTGGTCTGAGAGCAGAGCAGTGCAGTGCAGAGCGGTGTGGGGCACGCTCACATGCACTAACGTGAGCTACTGCTCTACTAACAGCACACACAGAGGGAGGCAGACTTCCCTCCACTGTATCTTTACATAGATGATAGTAGCTGGTTGCTATGTTATTGCACTGACTGTATATTGCTCCTTTGATATACCTGCGCAGCCGACCCGAGTACACTACTGTTGGCAACTGCATGATCAGCACTTGAAACCAGCTCAGACCACCTCTTTCCACAGACAAAGGGCACACTTTCATGTCTTTAATTGGCAGAGTCTCACAGACTCCCCAAAATCACAAAAGACATTTTGTTTATGTTCGGTTTGGCTCTGCAGTCTCTGATTTGAGGGGGCTGTGTCATGTTTGGCACCGATGGCACAGTAGCAGGAAATACAATAAATCTCCCAACGAGCAAGCGGGTTTGAGCGCTTGCAGAAATGCTCCCTCACGAGGCCATGTTTCTGCTCGAGGATACTGTTGTGTGCACTAGTGTCACATGCACGCGCCTGGTTTAATGTGCATGGGTTTTGAGACTCATTAAACGCCATAGATCTGTCACACACACATTGTGGACCAACATATATGCAAGTCGTGATCCCTGCAGCGTATCCCTTACGTCATTTCTCAAAGGCAAGTGTTGATTAGTGACATCACAAAATGTGTATCGCCGTCATAGATCACCAGCTTCTCTGGTCCACAACGCTCTAAACCTCCATTTCTTCCCGGTTCAGTATTGGAATGAGACACATTCCTATTACCGTCCTCATTATTCTGTCCATGCTAGGCCCCGTGTCAGTTTTCAACTGTCTGATAGACAAGAGTGTGACTTAACATCACAGCACCACATACTATACACTCTGGTCATGACACAAATAATTAAAAACATGAATAAACATTGACTTTTGAGTGAACGCTCCATCATCAGCCAGGCTGCACTATTCTCCCCTCTTCCCATTGATTTATTTTCCTCCTTTATGACACACTGACTGATCATTCCCTTCTTGCCTATACATCCTGCTTTCCTAAACTCATCCATCAATGCTGGGAACCCACGATTATGCTAGCAGTAGCTCGTTATGACAGCACCAAGTGTGCCGCATTGGCTGCTTATTGACTGAATGAATAATCTTGCTTTTCTGAAAAGGAGCGTACACAATCCCACAGCACAGTCCTGGTCTGGTCCAGCAGCTCTGCCCTCTGTTCATTAGACCTCCACTTCACATACAAACAGCTGTAATGGCACACATATTGGCAAAGCGTGAATATCCTTTTTTTTTTTTATTGAGTGGAAAAGTGAGTACCAAACAAGTACATGAACTCATATACGACCCAAGAAATGATTCAAAGTAAGACGGAGACAAAAAACAACTTCACTTTGTGTGCGTGCGTCTGTGTGATTGTGCGTGTGTGTGTGTAGGTGTGATGGTGTGTCCATCTTATGTCTGGTCCGGTTAATGGGTGAGTGAGGAGTGTTGAATGAATTTACAAAGTAATAATATGGGACACATTTCAATCTACACATGAATACACAAATACTGTACATCTACAAATATCCCTATGAATGAATGAATAAATAAATATATATATGGATATAAACCCAGTTTTACTCTCTACTCTATCTTAATATATCATAAATATCTGTATGATGTTATAATTTCTGTCTTACAAATAATGAACCAAAGTGGAAATTGAATACCCACCCATATTGTGACAGGAAGAAGCTATGAAACTGATAATAATATCTGTAATATATGTCTGTTAAGAAATGAGGGATTGATGAAATGAAGAAAAATGAACAATGTTCACATTTTTGACCTGATTGTTAGGTTAATGCTCAACAGTCATCCCTCTCACCTGAAATGACGGGAGCGATTTCAGAACCTGAGAGAAGGCAGAGGTGCTGCATTGATCCTTTAAATGAGGGAGAAGAAGAAGAAACATTCCTTTATTAGTCCCACAGTGGGGAAATTATAGATGTACAACGTCCGCATACATGGGACAGGAAAACCCAAGAATTTCCATCTTGGGATGTTGGTCGTTACACATTTTGGATTTTGAAGTTCCATTTATCTTGAAATTGTTCAGATTTAGTTTTTTCAAAATTGTTTTGTGTGATTTTAGTCATTAAATTTTTCCGAGGTCAAAAGTCTCGTCTAGATCAACATCTCATTTGCAAGAGAGGCCTGATAACAAATTACATACAGTATATGCAGCAGACAATCCCACATGACATAGTCACATTCACAACTGATGTACGAGAAATATCAACAGGTAGAACTTCACAGTCCACCGGTTCAGAGTGGGTATTAGCTTTGAAAGCTAACCTGTTCTGTGGTTGTCTCTGAATATAAGAATGTTGAATATATCGGCATCATTCACATCCATTCATACGCTGATGACAAGGGCTACCATGCAAGGTGCCACCTGCCCATCAGGACTAACTAACATTCACACACCGTAGGCAAAACTACGGGAGCAATTTTGGGCTTAAGGACACATCGACATGGACTAGCTGGGGATCAAACCGCCGATCCTCTGAGCCACAGTCGCCCAGGCTCACAGGCTAACAGGCTAACAGGCAATGCTAATGTTGCAGGCTACGTTTACCATGTTCACCAGCTTAATTGTGGTCATCAGTATTGGAGAAATTGAAATTCTAACCTGTTGATGTCGCTAGTTGAAAAGGGATCACCAAAGGAAGAAGAATTAAGGGGACATGAATGTTTGTGCAGCATTTTATGGCAGTCCATCTAACAATCCTTAAGACATTTCCAAAATGTCACGCCAATTTATCCGGTAGGTGTTGAAATATTTCCGTCTGGTGGAAAATGGTGGATCGACCGGCAGAAGAAAAGAAAAGCTAACGATTATTTAAGCCAGTGGTTCTCAAACTATGGGGCGTGCCCCACTAGTGGGTCGCGGTGGTATTACAGGTGGGGCGCAGGGGGAAATGCAGAATTTTTGTATTTAAAAAAAAAAGATTTTTTTTTTTTTTAAGTAATTAATAAATACATGACGAAATGTCTGTACTTTCATGTAAGTGTTTACGTTACGCTGTTAACAGGTTACGCTTGCGCATGCGTGACGGCCATGATCCTTGGCGACTCACATGTGTGGCTTAGTGTTCCAAATGAAGAGACATTTGGCGGGAACAGAAAAGCAACCGCAAGCGATGCATCCGAGACGAACAGCAAGCAGCCAAGAAGAACATATGATGACGCCCATCTTGCTCTGGGTTTCACAGTGAACGCGGTAGGAGATGAGGAGACCAGTCTGTGTTTTATGTCTGAAAACTAGCTGCGGATAGTATGAAACTTGTTTTGTTTAGTTTTTCACAGGTTGCACTTTATTGTTATCTTGAAAAGATGTTTAGTGCAAAACAGGTTAATTGCAGCCAATTGCAATAAGCTATTTTTTGCCAAATTGTAGTTCTTTTTTTCACAGATATAACTTCATTTGCATTGTTCTAACAAAGTGATTGCACATTTTATTTGTTTTTGTCTGATGGAGCAATCTGGTTTACTTAAAAGTGATTGCAATTTTCTTTATTCTATTATTTGAAACAGCACAGACGTAGGAGTCACAAAATGTTGTTTCAATAAAAATTCAACATGGACCATTTTGTTACAATTTTGTTGGGACGGTGGGGCACGAACATTTTTCTTCCTCCAAAGTGGGGCGCGACAGAAAAAGTTTGAGAACCACTGAGTTAAGCTATTGAGTGTTTTGACAAATATTGGATTAGAGGAATTGTTTCAGCCCTAAAACAGACATCCTTAGACCGAAGCCTCTAGCGTGGCTAAAACCTGTCAACTGTCTGACGACCCGGCTGCTTCCAGACACTGAGCTGCTCCCAGGAGCTGCCCGCCTCCCTTTCCCTGTTCCACACTCTCCTCTGGGACTTGGCAGCCCAGCTGACTGAGCAAGAAGCTCCACAGAGTCCCAGTATCCCACTTTGTCTCAACCGCTCTCTGTCAAACAAGTATCCCTGCAGACTAGAACCCTCCAAATGGGGGGCGGGGTGGTCTTTTAAGTCCAAACAGGCAGACATCTTCCAGTAAGAGGAATGTGGGAAATAAACCACGGTGGCTGACGGTACTGTTGACTCTTCGACAGAGTTGTCGAGCAGCTGTGGTGAGCTCTTCAAAGGTAAACAGTCTGACGCTGGCTGTATCTCTGCCCCTCCCTTTCTCTCTGCCGTAGGCCTGTCGTGGTTTTGATGGGCAGCAGATATTATGGAGTTTGGCAGCATTCAATTCCCAGCTGGAAGTGTTGACATGGGATGGAGGCAGAAAGAGGGGAGGAGAATACAAGACACTTCAATCATAGACTGACAGTTCCACCACTGTGGATTTGTATACACACTTTCTCGGAGTGTGTGTGTAGGGGTGTGTGCATGCATACACTGTAGAAAAGCACGGCCATAGTGTCTTCTGTAGTTCTTAGAGGGATGTTGATGTGTTTTATATTCGTTTTCCTCTTTCCACCATCTGTGTGGCACCATGAGTGACCGTAGAAGCGCCACAGCTTGCTCACTTTACGGACCTGTCTTTTCCATCACCCTGTCCTTGGTGGTAATATGAGTGTGAGGGATATATTGAGCATGTGGACGGCCAGTGGACAATCAGAGACAGCTGCTGGAGTGGTTAGAGAAATGTGTGCAGACGTTTTAATTGGCTGTGAAATAGGGTGGCAATTGACCGCTTGCTAAGCCCCACCCCCTGCTGCTACTCAGTCAAGCTGTCAGAGCCACCACGGGACCCACACTGTCACCAACTGAACTCGCTGAATAAATCTGATCTCATTTTAGGAAAAAACTAAAAAGCCACTTCAGAGAGAAGCAGACTTCAATCTGCTTCTGCTTCTTGTTAGCTCCACAGGTTTTTAGTCATGTTTTAGAAGTGGATCTCTCCTTCTAAACTCTCGGGGTGGCAAGTATCACTACCACACAACTTTTAACCACGACTTTCTTGAATCCACAAAACCAGCCTGAAAATTGAAGAAAAAAAAATCCACGCCGCAAAACGCTGACGCTCTGAATGTTAAATACAGCTCCTTCAACGAAAGGGTTGGCAAAACTTTCATTGCTGCAAAACAGCAGCTAAACAAAAGGAAGCGATCTACACCAATATAAACACAAGCTACTGGGTTACGGTGTGAGCGGATTGGTGGAGCGCCAACATGTCCCAGTTTTAAGTAAGCTTGTTATAAACCCAGGCCAAGCATGAATACAGTAGGAGGAGGAAAAACACCAAGATACAATTATTAACAGGCTGTGGAGGAAGCACAGAGGACTGAGTATTTCACAGTCCGATGAGCTCTCTTGTTGGTGAACAAGAGACACCCATGGGAGAGGAGAAGTGACAGATGGGGTAGACACTGTCCACTATTCAGCATTAATCAACATTAATACGTGAACCTCAGTGAATGCTGATGATCACCACCCACCAACTCAACTCCACAACTGTGTGTGTGTGTCCAGTGTATGCTGTGTGAATATTTGGTGTTTCAGTATTTGTTGAAATGAAACTGTCGACCACTATTTGGCTGGTGAGGATCACTGATTGTCCAAGAAGAGGGGTTTGAGATGTGAGAATGTTCCAGAGATGGTTTGATTTTAATTAGTTCAGACCACTCCCAAGTTAGTGTTTGCCCTGCAAGCAGCCTATGCATCAGTGGCAGACCATGCTTTCTTTGGTTTGTTTATCCAGCTAACTCTTCTCAGAACTAGATCATCTAAAAACTCATCTCCCCTCCCCCACCCTCCTCTTCTCCCCCCAGTCTCTATGGCAGACACATGCAGGCCAACCCAGAACCACCGAAGAAGAGCAATGACAAGAGTAAGAAGATCAGCCGCAAACCACTGGCAGCCAAGAACAAGTGAAGAGGAGACAGAGGATGGAGATGGATGCTCACTCGGCTATTACAGATCACTGCATGTGCCTTTTTTCCTCCCTTTCTTTTTCAAAAATAGAAGTAAACATTTTGTATTGCATTGACATGTATTAATTATGTTTCTAAATATGTAGTTTTAAATATACTTTCTACTTTATTCCTCTGTGCCTGAGTATAGATGTCTTTATATGTTTTTGGTGCTACTTTCTCACTGCTTGGACAAAGATGGAACTATTGGAAACCACTCCTTGAGAAGCAAAGTTAGTTAAGAATGTATGATAATGTCATCCTTAGTCGGTTTATATGCAGATGACAAACATCAGGACATCTGTATCAAGAGGTCATGCACGGTGACACTGTTAAACTGCTATGATACCAAAGGCCAACGTTTAATATGCGTCCAGGTGTGTCCTGCTCACAGATGTTTGGGACACAACCTTTCTCTGGACAGCGCCTCACTGCTCTGTTACTGTCGAATGAATATCCAGCATCTGGAAGTATTCCACCCTCTAATGACTAACTCCTTGATGCAGCTGTGTCACATCTTCGCTCCTGTTCCAATGTCTACTGAAAGCCATATTTTTTGCTGATTCAGCAGCATTCACACAATCGTAGCTTTTCATTTTTCTTCTTCCAAACACTTTTGGTCAACGACTACTTCTGCATACGTTCAGCTCCAGAGACCATTCAAGTATCAACACGCTCTCCCCTGTAAAGACATGAATGGCTGTATTCAACTTTGTTCTACCTTTTATGTTTTTTAAAAATATTCAACTTTTTAAGTGAATAGTAGAAATCTCTGAATTCACTACAAACCCACTTCACTGTGAAGTTCTACGACTGAAGCAAACTTTCAGTGTCATTTCATTTCAATTTTAAAACGGGCCACAAGACTTTGAACTGAATTCTCAGTTTCATTTGTATTTTCTGAGTTTATAACGGTTGTGTATTGAGCTGCTTGGTGTGTCACGTGACCTGTGATGTTCCTGACGTTTTTCAGGCAATACATGTCAGCTCTTCAGGGCAAAGCACTTCATCCGTCTCATATTAATACAAACAATTTCTTCTTTCAGCCTTTTAACTCATTTCAACGTCAGACTTTTATAGCAATAGATTTCAGCTCTTAGCTTCTTTAGGTAATGCAGTTCAGCTTCTAATTTTTCCACTTTTACATTTCAGCCTCCGGGTTTAAGAGTAGTCGGGTTCAGATTCCTGTATTTTCAGCCCTGCTTTGCATTTGCATCACGTGTCCGTATTCACACACATTTTCTCCAAGAAATGCTTTTTCAAGTTGAGTTATCTTTCATGTTTTACAAGCAGACTCGAAGCACATTTGCTATTTGTTATTTTGGTGTTTTGGTAACGGATACTTTGAGACTGTACTTCACTCAGTTTACACTACCCCACACTGTCCTGTTTCTGTGTTTCCTGAATAGTTAATATTACCCTCCCCTCCCTCTACATGTATCTCATTTTCTGACTCTCTCTCCCTTCATTCCCAGTGACTGAACATGGCACAGACGGGAGAACTAGTCAGGACAGGGTTAATGCATGCCACAGAGCAGGGACTCCTCACTACACAAACTAGAGACCAGAAGGGGTTTGACAGGACTAAGCTGGCTGAATATAATATGTATGTAAGATAACAGCTGAGAAAAGAGCTGCAGGTGAGATACTCTGGTCACATGCCCAGTGGACATCACATAGCAGCTAGTACGACAGCATATTGTTCCTGGTGGAAGTCTTTTGAACAAGTATTTCAAATAAAAGTATTACTATTATCTGTAAGAGCGAGGAAGCAGGCTCCGTTACACCTGCAATTAACTGTGTTTATGTTACTGATCTCAGAGCACTCGAGACTCTGTACCTTCCATTCCACATCGTCTTTGTGAAGTTCTTTGTCAAAGCATTACCAAGTGTCCATCACCTTTCAGCCTGTTGCACAGCTGGTAGATATAATCCATTTAGAATTCATCATGCTTTTATCACAGGCCAACATATACTGAAAGTATCGTCATGCTCGCAGTCTGGAACACTTCAAATAAAACAATAAAAAAAAAAGTATTTTATTGTATGTTCTTGTATTTCAGATAAATGTACAGTACAATATGAGTAACACAAATATGAAGCTCAGTCAGTGCTACAATCATGGGAGAGGTTTGAATTCAACTAACATTTATATTCGTATTCTCCATTGACATTTTCAACGGTAGAGTTCTTATTTTCACTTTGTTCATCACACTTCGTACAGTTCCATCAACTCAGAGATGCAAAGGACTACACTGTGAGGCCTGCATCCCCCATTAGAATAGTGAAGAATTGTTCTTAAAGACTAACTGAGACACTGAGGAAACATCTCAACATTTAATAGCCAGGTCTTCTGAAAACAAAGTGTAAAGTGTAATCTGGACAAATTATGGTTTGTTAAATACCAATTGCATCCGAAACTAACACCAGATGTGCTACTGAAGTAACCATGCATTAAATCCGCACCTAATCTGTCCACTGAAGTTGCTGTGGTAACGGGAACACAGACGGCAGCGATACAAACTTCACCAGGTTAACTCCTGTTTGAAATTCAATGGACTAAATAGCTTTCAGGCACCGTAGGGCTAGAGCAGTGGGTCTCAACCTTTTTTCAGTGATGTACCGCCTGTGAAATATGTTTTCAGCCAAGTACCCCCTAACCAGCGCAAAGCATTTTTGGTTGAAAAAAAGATCATCAGTGTCGGATTTATTAAACTGTCAACACTGAAGATTGCATTGTTTAGGATAATGAAATTGAATAGCCTACTGAATATAAAATTCAGTTTATGAACTTACACTTATATTTTATTGAATATTTATCAAATAGATATTTTTCAAGGATTTTTGAATGGATGCTAATTTTAAATATATTTAAAAAAAATCTCACGTACCCCCTGGAGTGCCTTCACGTACCCCCATTTGAGAACCACTGGGCTAGAGTACATAGGCAGAAAACACCTACTACTGTAGCTCTAAAGGCCCAAAGTCAATTCAGAAGACACATAGTCACACTTGAGTCCTTGATTCATTGGTGTTGAATGGCTGCTTGTGGAGATTATGCTTCATTGTTAGAACTACTTTATTTATGTATTCTTTAAATTGGGATATTATGGTAATTTAAATATCATTAGACATTAAACACCCTAACCCAGGGGTGTCAAACTCATTTTCACTCTGGGGCCACATCAGCATCACGGTCGCCCTCAAAGGGCCGGTTGTAAATGTAAGACGGTGTAAATGTAACTACTCCGAACATATTTAGTTTAGTTTCCCGGGATATCTGTGACTTCCTCAACACCTACTTAGCAGAAATAGAGGTTCTTTTTTCCATGGTTAATGGCGGACAGTTGAACGGCTTTCAGGGCGATAAGCCACGCCCCCTCTCCTGCGCGTCCAGTGCGAATGAACACAAAATAGCCCCCGGCAAGACCGGCGGCGCAAATGGCTCATCTCATAATTTCAACCATGGGGATATTTTTTATTTTCACATTTAACTTTTAATTTTTGTAAAAAAAAAAAGAATTAAAAAAAAAAAAGATCTTTTTATTTTTTTTTTTTTTGCTCGGGGATTCGCGGGCCACATAAAATGACCTGGCGGGCCAGATCCGCGTTTGACACCCCTGCCCTAACCCTTTCCATAACATCAATTACTGTGATGTTATGGAAAGTAATTAAAAGATGGAATAAAAATGTAAAAAGACCTGAAACTAAACATGCAGTTTGTATTTCCTCTTCCTGTTGTTCCAGCTTCTTTTCCATACAATTGCAATGAGGACGTATCGGTTTATATATGATCTTTTTGTCATCTTTAGTTAAAGGGGCAGTGTGTAGGATTTGAGAGCGCCACACAGATGGATAGGATATATTTTTACGTAGCTTAAAGGTCATACATTATGCAAAATGCACTTTTTTTGTGGCTTATAAACATAAATTTGTGTAATATCAGAAAATCTGTGTAAAACAAAGCGGATCAGAAATAGGGTCCTGGATTGAAAGAGAGCGCTGAACAAGAACCTTTCAGACAGAGTTTAAATCCAGGCAGAATGAGAGGAATTATGTGTTTTTAGAACATTATTGCATGCACACATGTTCTAGTAGAAAATCAATGAATGATATATGACCTTTAATATACTATTTGAAAATAGGGCTTTAGGCTGTTTTTTCTAGTTTAATCAACGGAATGGGGAGAATATTCAGGAAAGTTATGCAGTGGGCAGGGTTTTCAAAGTTTCCTGAAAGAAAAAGAACATTCAATGTGGTAGCCTTCGTTTAAGACCTCCATCCATCTCTGAGAGAAAGTAATAATGGCAACCTGACTCATCCTCTGTTGCCTTTCAATTGTACTATCAGAGTCTGAACATGATCAGCGCCATACATCATTAGGCCAAATGAATATCGGTCAGCTTTGTGTAAGTAAAGATGAGTCAGTGACCATAAAGCTCAGTCTAACCAAAGTCTCTGCTGCACTCTTTGGTGTTTTTTCTCCTCCGTCCCTTTTGGTGGATGTTGTTCCTGTTTTGTTCTCACTTCATCTCAATTCATCTCACACCTTTCCAAGGACACAATGAGTCCCAGGCTAACTAAAGCCCATTGATTTTCACAAGGTGATTTATAGGTGGCTTGTGTGTTAGGGCGGGCTTGATTGTCTAAGGGGGGCTGCACAGTGCCACTTTAATGAGGGTGGTGACACAGGCAGAGAAGCAAGCACCCCACCCACGACAGGGATGAGCCGCTAATATACAGCAGCTGTTTTACTTGAAGGAGCAATATACAACATTCAGGGCATTAACATAGCAGCAACCAGCTAGTATCTGCCCCACTGGTTAACTCAAGGCTGCCGCTCTGCACTGCTCTCATACAGCGGTTACAGCTGATAACGCCGTCCTGACCAACAGCGTCGTTGCGGGAGCGTAGCGTTACCCCCTCAGGTAAACACTGTTAGCTCTGTCAGCACGTTAGCTGTAGTTTGCACTGTTAGCGCTGTTAGCACCATTAGCTTTGATCCTGCTGGCTCAGGCATCGCCATATTGAGAGGCAATTGAAATTCTCTCTGACCAAAGCATTCACACAGGGTGAACTGAAGAACAAAACAAAAAAACATCTGTCTTCAGTCATGTACTTGTGCCATGGACAGTGTTGGCCAGGTAGTTCACCTGGTCGGGCAGGCGCCCCATTGGCCAAGGTTGAGTTTTTACCGCAGCGGCCTGTGTTCAAATCCATCCCATTGTCCTTTGCTGCATGCAGTCTCTCTCTCTCCTTTCCAGTCTGTCCTGTCATATCGATTAAAGGCAAAACATTTATTCCAATATTCAGCTTCAACATTTGTATTCATATATCTTCCTATGATTTTTGGGGGGGGAAATTATATTTTCTATCATTGAAAAATTATATATATATATAAATAATAGAAAAGGTGTGAAACAATAAATTGGAATTTTATTTTTGTTTATCACAACCTGGGTGTTTTTCTACAGTTTTTCATTTCTTTAGTTATAATAATAGTGCCCCAAAAAACCCATTTTGTATTAAAACGTGAGAGATATTTCATATTAATTAGTTCACCCTCCAAATGCCTAACCTATGAACAAGCATGTGGCTTTAGGTATACAATGGTCTGTTTTGTTTTTGAGAAATTAGAAAATCCTCAAAAAGTGATCAAATATGATGGTGGTTTGGAGTGCCCACATCCTCCTATACCAGAAGGGGAAATGAACAAAGTATATACATATTTAATAGCATTATGTGAAAAGTGGTCAGTGGCACACAACGGATTTACCTAAATTCCTCCACAAACCTAACGCTTACCAGCACTTTGTGGCTTATTAATGATGTCATTGTTTTGAATTTGGTGTCTAACTAATGCCTAATTAACATACACAAGATTAATATTCAATGGAAACTGCACTTAAGCTGCCACTGGAGACAGTCAGGTAAAACTGAGAGTGCTTGAACACCACATTGCAAATACCATATATTCATTTCAGATGCTGTTGATGTGTTGTGGCGAAGACTCCTACACTTGTGCTGCTGGTGAGACCTTCAGTCTCCCTCCACATGGATGGAGTAGACATCGTGGGGCCAGAGGAGATCTCAGTGGGAAATCTGCTTCATCTTTGGAGTTAGATCTGCAGAGAATGTAAGGAAGAGTCTTATTTTCATGCAACAGTGCATGGTTGGCAATCAGTGGCGGGCAGTGCATTTTATACCCGGGCCTTCAATGCTGTCCTACTACAGTTGAATCAAGTGAAATAAAATCTTACATGAAGCGCAACACTTACAAAACACAAACTGCTGAGTGCAGATACATGAAAAGGTGCATGACGGGACGCTGCGTCATTAACGGACAATGCATATACTCAAAATCAATGTAATTAATACAATGACAAACTCACAAGAACCAGTCACATATATTGATATGACAACAAAGCATGACAAATCAATCCAGCAGACTTGCAGCGGATCCAAGCATTCCACCACACAAGAGCACGAGCCATCAAATATTATTCATAAAAACGACACGATAGACAAATGAACACTAGTAACGTTACTGCAGATGTAAACAAACAAACGCACTTCACTTACCAAATGCTGTTCACTTAAAGACAAACTCCATCCTCCTTTCTTTGTTAAAGAGTTTAATCCCAGTACATCGTTTCAGTTCCAGTAAGAAGTCCTTCTCGATTCATGAACGCCAGTGATAACAGTCGAGCCTCCCCAGTTGTATTTCGCCGGTCTGGCCGCCGCAGACCGGCTGCTTTGTGGAGCTGTTTCCCTGTGAACGTGTTCGTTGAGTTGTAAATCCACTCGAGTCTCTCCAAAAGTTTTCAAAAGCACCGTCGCTTGTGTCCTGCCGTGCTGTGGTGTCCTCAGGTTAGCGTAGCGTAGCTCCAAACACCAAGACCCTCACTTAAAATGAAACTCATTCCCAGCCATAAAATGTGCAACGCTTCTCCGACGCTGTCAGCAAGAAATACCGTTCATACAAATCCTTTTCCTGCTGAGTCAGGCTGCCAGCTGTGGGGTTGACTGACCATTTCTTACCATTTCCAGCTTTTCCTGAAATGTCCTTCTTGAGAAAGGCTTTGCCAATAACTCCGCCACTAAATCCATTTCTCCTCCTCCTTCAGCCATTGAGTGTTAAAAAAACAAAGCTAGGAAAAAAAAAATAATAATCTACACCAAGCAAAACCCTAAAAGTGTTATAATTTCTTCCATATCTTTCAATTTGAACTCTTACTCCTCCAACTAAGCCTCTGATGGCTAGTTAAGTTTCGTTTCACGATAGTCACGTGCTCGCCCACTGACCAATCACAGCGCACGCTGCACCTCACTGCAGCGCTGCACGCTGCACCTCACTGCAGCGCTGCACCTGAAAACTGAGCTGCACGTTAATGCTGACGTACTTGTAGGCCAGCTAGCAGCTCTGACACGTCAAAGAATATGCCCAACATGTCAAACTAAAGATCTGATTGGTTGAAGACTATGACAATCAACAATATCGTCCCCATTCACTTAAACTGCAAAGGGATTCACTTGAGACTCTGCAGGCCTCGGGCCTCTCTTCTTACCTGGAGACACAGAGGTGAGATCTGATTGGATAAAAGCTCTACTTAAAACAAGCTGCACTGGAAGCAGAGCAACTGAGGAAGACAGTAGCTGTGCAATGAGAACATAAGATAATGGGAAAAATATTATTAGAAATTATAATACATGTAGTGTATTTATGGAAAATGATTAAATCATAAAATAGCTATAACTTGATTCTGTTTAGGCCAGCAGAGAGGCCTTGCTGGCCCTGACGGCCCACCACTGTTGGTAATAAGCCAAATGATTGAGATGGGAAATGGCTTGCTCCACATGTCGCAAGTGAGTATTGACATTATATCCATATTGATACATCAGCTGCCTGTGATTATTTTGAGACATTATATTTGACATATTACTATGTACATATTACATATAGTCAGATCCCAACATATTCTTGTCAGTCAGAGTACATGCACGTATTCTTATGGGAACAAGTACAAGAAAGTGAGCCTCATGTAAAAGCCCCTACACACACACACACACACACACACACACACACACACACACACACACACACACACAGTTGTGAGTAAAATCTTGTGTTTTGAATTGTTGGATTAATAGATTTATTAACATTATATAATATTTACTTTGTTTGTTCTTGTGTAACATGTATTTATTTATCATTTATTTACTCCGTGTTGTAATCGGCAAGAGGAGAGCTCGTTAAATCCGGTTGTTAGCAGCCGGTCCTGTCTGTTGAATAACAGAGCTATAAGCTAACGGTAATGGAGGTTGCTATGATGCATTCAAGCTCTATTCAGTAAAATGAGTATTGGGCCAAGTTAAATAAATTAAACTAAAATATAAATGTATCATCCCTAGAAGCATGTGTACAAAGACAAATATGTATGTGCCTCTGTGTGTATACATGTATCTACATACAGACATCAGGCTACACTCATATTATTATTAGTTGTGACTGTGGCTCAGTGGTAGAGCAGGGTCGTCCTTTAATCAGAGGATCGGCGGTTTGATCCCTGGCTCCATGTCCATGTCCGTGTGTCATTGGGCAAGACAAATCAAATTGCAGGCTGTTCCTGCGGTGTATGAATGTGTGTGAATGTTAGTTAGTCTGAAGGGCTGGTAGCACCTTGCATGGCAGCCCTGTCCATCAGTGTATGAATGGGTGTGAATGGGTGAATGATGACATGTAGTGTTAAAGAGCTTTGAGTGGTCGGAAGACTAGTAGAGTCCATTTACCATTTTATTATTAGTATTATACTATTTGTAGAATTAGATAGCAGTGGTTGCTGTGTGGGATTATTTCTGACTCATATGAAATATTGAAAAAAGATAGAAAACTCAACATGTTTTAATAAAACAAAATATTCTGCTTCTCTCCATATTTATTGGCATTTAACCTTTCACAACCAACATTTTCACTGCGGTCAACATCCTGTGTCCTGTCCCGCTTACTGTGCACAAAGGGAGGCAGCACTGAAAGATATCCATGAAAGAAAGATGATGTCATCAAGATTTAAAGACGATGAATCACTTTATTAAAATTGAGGATTTTGTTCAAGATTTCTTTCTAGGGTTGACGTCATAAAATATGACGACAAACATTCAAAGTTTCATTCAAAAAAAAGCCATAGATGTTTTACTATTATATTTGTTTATGCTGCTGTTTTAATAGTTTATTCTTTTGTTTTTACTTTTGTGTCATTTAATTGTGTCATTTTAATTGTCTTGTGAAGCACACATTGTTTTAAAAGTGCTCTATGAAAAAAGCTTGTTATTATTAATTTGTCTATTTTCAGTCCCTTGTCTTCCGTGCCTCCTATAAGCGCCCCCCCCCCTTCAGCAATTAATCATTCACCGTGCTGATATTGAGTGAAGTGCCAATCTAATGATCCTCTGTTACCTTCACAGCTCATTTTCAGGGACTCTCGATAAGTGGCCGTTTGGAAGCTTAATGAAGCCAGAGAAGACGGGGTTGGTTTGATAGCGCTATCAATACTCTCACTGCCTCTGTATTCTCCTGATCCACAAGACAAACGACTTTGTCGCTGTAGATTTGGGTGTGCACACACAACTTTTTTACACAAGTACTAAAAGTCCTGCATTAAAAAGCATACTTCAGTAAACAGACAGAAGTATTATCAGCAATGTACTTATAGGACAGTGTGTAAGTCTTAGTGGCATGTTTGTGGCAGATAGCAACCAAATAAATACTCAGAACTACGGTGGCCTTCAGGAAGGGAGATGTATCTTTAGGATTGTATTACTACTAGGACCTACTCTTATCAATACTCGGCTTTTCTGCATGACTAAATCATTGTTTTAAATCTCCTGTCTTCTGTCCACCTGACCTCTGTCCTCCTGTCTTCTGTCCTCCTGTCTTCTGTCCTCCTGTCTTCTGTCCTCCTGTCTTCTGTCCACCTGTCTTCTGTCCTCCTGTCTTCTGTCCACCTGTCTTCTGACCTCTGTCCTCCTGTCTTTTGTCCACCTGTCTTCTGTCCACCTGTCTTCTGTCCACCTGTCTTCTGACCTCTGTCCTCCTGTCTTTTGTCCACCTGTCCTCCTGTCCACCGGTCTTCTGTCCTCCTGTCTTCTGTCCACCTGTCTTCTGTCCTCCTGTCTTCTGTCCACCTGACTTCTTTCCTCCTGTCCTCCTGTCTTCTATCCACCTGTCTTCTGTCCTCCTGTCTTCTGTCCACCTGACTTCTGTCCTCCTGTCCTCCTGTCTTCTGTCCTCCTGTCCTGCAGTCTTCTGACCTCCTGTCTTCTGTCCTCCGGTCTTCTGTCCACCGGTCTTCTGTCCTCCTGTCTTCTGTCCACCTTGCTGCTTTGTCTCAGCTGGCAGAGAAGGTTACAAAAAACAGCTTTTTGCCGATCGTCCATGCTGTGCTTGTGTAAACTCAGCGGCGGTGGCAGACTGAATTAGGTTTTACATGTTCACATAAAGTGTTGGCTTTTTACTTGTGACTACTTGTAATCTTCACTTCACCACAGCAGCCTCGCTGCTCGCGCTTTGTGTGTCTATGTCTGTGTCTACGCGTGTGTGTGTGTGTGTAGTTGTCTCTATATGTGTGTGTTTGTGTCTCTATATGTGTGTGTAGTTGTCTCTATATGTGTGTGTTTGTGTCTCTATGTGTGTGTGTTTGTGTCTCTATATGTGTGTGTTTGTCTCCATATGTGTGTGTGTGTAGTTGTCTCTATGTGTGTGTGTTTGTGTCTCTATATGTGTGTGTGTAGTTGTCTCTATATGTGTGTGTGTAGTTGTCGCTGTGTGTTTGTGTCTCTATATGTGTGTTTGTGTCTCTATGTGTGTGTGTTTGTGTCTCTATATGTATGTGTGTAGTTGTCTCTATATGTGTGTGTGTAGTTGTCGCTATGTGTGTGTTTGTGTCTCTATATGTATGTGTGTAGTTGTCTCTATAGGTGTGTGTGTAGTTGTCGCTATGTGTGTGTTTGTGTCTCTATATGTATGTCTGTAGTTGTCTCTATATGTGTGTGTAGTTGTCTCTATATGTGTGTGTAGTTGTCTCTATATGTGTGTGTAGTTGTCTCTATATGTGTGTGTAGTTGTCTCTATATGTGTGTGTGTAGTTGTCGCTATGTGTGTGTTTGTGTCTCTATATGTGTGTGTAGTTGTCTCTATATGTGTGTGTAGTTGTCGCTATGTGTGTGTTTGTGTCTCTATATGTATGTCTGTAGTTGTCTCTATATGTGTGTGTAGTTGTCTCTATATGTGTGTGTGTAGTTGTCTCTATATGTGTGTGTAGTTGTCTCTATATGTATGTCTGTAGTTGTCTCTATATGTGTGTGTAGTTGTCTCTATATGTATGTCTGTAGTTGTCTCTATATATGTGTGTGTAGTTGTCTCTATATATGTGTGTGTAGTTGTCGCTATGTGTGTGTTTGTGTCTCTATATGTGTGTGTAGTTGTCTCTATATGTGTGTGTGTAGTTGTCGCTATGTGTGTGTTTGTGTCTCTATATGTATGTCTGTAGTTGTCTCTATATGTGTGTGTAGTTGTCTCTATATGTATGTGTGTAGTTGTCTCTATATATGTGTGTGTAGTTGTCGCTATGTGTGTGTTTGTGTCTCTATATGTGTGTGTGTAGAGGTTGACAGTGTGAAGTACTTAGGAATCCCCCTAAAAAGGAAGTTTTGATGAACACTTGCGTAATATCTGCAAAAAAGTGAAATCAAATCTCAACTGCTTCAGATTCATCAGAAAGTATCTGCCTTTCAGCACAGCTCAGCTCTACATGCACGCCATGATATTCTCACACCTATCATACTGCATCACTACCTGGTCACAAGCCTCACAATCAACAATACTACCCATCATATCTCTGCATAACCAGACATTACAAATGATGGACAGAAAACCAATGAGGTGGCACATCTTGGAAAAACACAATGTGTTCAGCTTTGAAAGCTTCATAAGCTGTTCCAGCTTGGTAGGCCGCAGTGATGCGGGAAACATACTGAGGGGTCATTTCCAAAGACATTTGTATATCTAAAATAACATCAAACTAAATTAAAATACATGACCTAATGCCCTTTGAATGTCAACATGCCGATCACTACACATCATCAGGTGGAGACAGGTTGAGCCACAGCGAGCTGGCTAATGCTCCCTCGCATGCAGAGACACAATGGACCGCTTTTTGAACGCTGTGCCAGTAAAAGCTCCAAAGTGTGGGGTGAGAAAATATGACCCTGAAAACACTACATTTGTATTCATAATGGCAGGCAGTGATGGCCGTGGGTAAGCAGAATATTTGTTTCATATTTATCAATACAGCTGACGGTGGCATAACACATATTTAGTGTCTACTTGATTTTTCTTCCGCTTCGTTTTTGTGATTTTGTTTTTGCCATTTATTTGGGAAGGTGGTCAGAAGACGAGTTACAAAGGGCTGAGAACCTCGGGCCTACAGTGTTCACAGACCAGTGGAGCCAGACCTAAATAGTCCTTTTAAATAAAGTATTTCAAAGTAATTTCCCATTAATGGAATTTACATGCACTATTATTCAAGCCAATGGATAATAGAAGGCCTAAAAATATGTCGTTTGGGGAAAAAACAAAATAGTTGACAAGGGGAAAAAACCCTGCTGTAGAGCCTCCGTGCTATTTGGTTTTGTCAAACCGTCCTCATCAGTCTGACACCAGAAGACAACTCATGTTTAGAAGGATTCACTTTCACTCACGCCACCTACAAAGAGGCAGAACCTGTCTGAAGTTATACAGGTATGTATGCTAAACAGCATTACTAGCATCTCAAAATCTAAAATAAAAGATCCACAAAAAGGCCAAGTAAATGCGGTGTTCAATACATTAGTAGTAGTAGTAGTAGTAGTACTGGTAGTAGTAGGAGGAGGAGTATAATAGTAGCAGCATGTCAGGGTGGACATAGATGACAATACTTCCCTGGTAATACAACTTTTGCTCTGTTGATTTGCTGTCTTAAATATATAGTACAATGTAAAATATCTGTTTAATATTGCAAAGACAAATGATCCACATCATGTATAAAGTAGACAAACATTTGCAGACTAAAGCAATACATGATGTGTGTGTGTGTGTGTGTGTGTGTGTGTGTGTGTGTGTGTGTGTGTGTGTGTGTGTGTGTGTGTGTGTGTGCACTTATGGAAGTAAAGTCCAGGACTTTGCTTCCTCATGACTAACATGTTTCCTATGGTTGAGTCTGGAAACGGAGGCTGCTTTCTCCTCATGTGTCTTTCTGTATTTATTGGAGCTTTAAAATGTCCTTTTCATTTTTAGATTGGTCTGAGTGAGTTTTACATATATTTGGAAAGTGATGGGTTTGATTATTCTGTAAAACCCCATCCCTATATGGGTAACCTGCCCTTTTTCTATTGGACGACGGATCATCAGGATTCTCTCTCTCTCTCTCTCTCTCTCTCTCTCTCTCTCTCTCTCTCTCTCTCTCTCTCTCTCTCTCTCTCTCTCTCTCTCTCTCTCTCTCTCTCTCTCTCTCTCTCTCTCTCTCTCTCTCTCTCTCTCTCTCTCTCTCTCTCTCTCTCTCTCTCTCCTGCTGTGTCTCTGTGCTTTTGACTCTTTGAGCGCTCGATATCAGGCAGACGGTTTAACTGGCCCTGATCCACCTTAAGAGTTCAGCTGCTGTACAAACACTTTGGTTCGGGACCTGTGGATCAGAAGAGGGGCCAGACCCCACGTCTGGATTCCAGAGATGCTGAATCCAGTGCTTTTGGAAATCACCGACTAGTAGAGAACTTTCAGAGAGCCTTGGAGAAGCAGCGCATCAGCGAAAAGAAAAGTGTGGAGAGGAGAGGGACGAGGACGCCGAGGGGAGGGGGGCTCTGTGTTCAAAACTTCATTAAAACATCAGCAACAAAGTGTAGCTCCGCTACATCTTTTTCTTTAGAAGGTTACCTCTCCAGCCAGCAAAATTCCACCCAAAAGCAGACAACAGGATCGGCCTGCGCTCACGCGGCTGGTCGGCAGGAAGCGGCTAGTGGCAGCAGGGGTCCTGGGGGTCGTAATGGTCCTGGTTCTGGTCATCCTAATCCCGGTACTGGTCAACTCAGCGGGCTCGGCGGCGCACTACGAGATGCTCGGTACCTGTAGGATGGTGTGCGACCCGTACGGCACAAAGTCTCCGACTAGCACCGTCACGGCGGACACGGTCCGAGACAACAGCCTTGCGCAGTCTTTACCCACTTTTATCCAAGGTCCGAAAGGGGAACCGGGTCGTCCGGGTAAGGCGGGTCCGAGGGGACCTCCTGGTGAGCCGGGACCGCCCGGTCCGGCGGGGTCACCGGGAGAGAAGGGCAGATCTGGTTCACCAGGACCTCCGGGACTCAGCGCAGCTGCCGGTGCAATAAGCGCGGCCACCTACAGCACCGTGCCCAAGATTGCTTTTTACGCAGGGCTGAAAAAGCAACACGAGGGCTACGAGGTGCTCAAGTTCGACGACGTGGTGACCAATCTGGGGAATCACTACGATCCGACCACCGGGAAGTTCACGTGCTCCATCCCCGGGATTTATTTCTTCACTTATCACGTCCTGATGCGCGGAGGGGACGGCACGAGCATGTGGGCGGATCTGTGCAAAAACAACCAGGTAACAAACTGCAAACATCCACTACAGTCTGAAGGGCTCCACGTGCGTTTCACCCCACTGTTGTTGTTTATTTTGTACTTTTTACGAGTTTAGGGAACTATTGACTGTAGTTCAGCCATATAACGTCAGCCGTTATTATTAAAGGTGTGTGTGTGTTTGGGGAGGGGGGGGGGGACTGGTACCAAGAATGATGAGAACCAGAGCGGGCAGGGTCATGCAAAGCCTGGTCACCATAGGTCGGTGGGCTTAGTGGGACAGAGAAGATGGGTAATTAGTCTTCACGGAGACGGAGAGAAGAGGTCCCCAGAACTCTCTGTAAGCCTGAGGACTGAATAAATCAGGACAGCGGTGCTGCAGGAGCCTCACTCGCTATTGTCATGTTTCATTCAATCAGAACAAGAGCAGCAATTAATCTGTGGATTCATCCATCTTTACCGACAAATCACAGTGGAAATATTGTCAGGTAATAGAAATATCACAACGGAAACATCCAGTTAGTTCTGCATTACTATTATTAGTACAGAGTTCTAGACGTGTACATAAGTATATAGAAGAGTTCTAATCGTAAATAATGTCTCCTTAGTGTGAATATATATACATATTAAATATAATTGTATTATTATAATTAAGAATTACTTGTAAATTAAATAAGGGAAGATGTGTGGTACACTTTTGAAATATCTCTACACAATGTCTGGAAAGTAACACAGTTCAGCAAAGCCATCCGATATAAACTAGAACCATTTATTATCAAATACAGTCAAATAAATGATAAAAGTACGCCTGAGGATGGACAGAGGCCCTTTGCTGCCTCCTGTCTTCTCATCACAGTGTTCTGCTCTCTGTAGTGATCAGGCTGTCAGCAGCAGATCTAATCCGCGGGGCAAACCAGTGTTGCAGCGTCGCTCCACCAAGCAGACGCTTCGTGCCTGTCAGCCTGCTCCTGTAGCGCCGCTGCAGACGCACCGAACACTGCCAACATGTCGGGATTAAAGCAGCAGAGCGCACACCGTGACAAATCAGATGCTGCTGAAAGACATCTTTCAATTAGGACTAGTGCTGCTGAGACCTTTCCAACACGGTCAGATGACAAATACGATGAACACGTAATGAAAGAGTCCATCGCCGTGATTTATGATCTTTTGAAATCACTTGATTTAATTGAAAGAAATAGTTTTTCAATCTTACAAGTATTCTTTTAAGGTCGAACTATTAAATCGTCTTCTTACAATCATTTTCTACATTAATTCTACCCATTTCTAGTGTAGTGATCAACTGCGTTCAGTGCTTATTCAAGATACATTCCATTCATATAAATCATTCACGTAAAGAAAAGTAATTCACTTGTTTTTAAGGAAAGTATATCATAAATATACTCCCTTTTCTAAATAACATCTGGAGACATCTGCCTGTCAATTCACTGAAGTCTCCAACAGAGACTGAAATGTAGCCTTACATTTTATTTAAGGCTATTCTCTGATGGTGTAATAGTTTCCATGCAATAGTAATAATTATATTTAATAATAATAATAACAATAATTATAATAATATAAATGCTGCTGCTATCGGTCATTATTTAGTAACCTATAATTATTGGCATTATTTGGCATCTGGATTGAAAACCAAATTCACCATGAAAGCAGCGGCTGCCAGAAGAACATTCTGCAGATCGATCTTAGTCTTTGTCCTGTCCTCTGTGTGCATGCTCCATCAACCTCCACCTGAACTGCTGCATGTCATCTCATGTTCCTGGTCAACCACTGCACTCTTTTAAACCAACAAATAAGGACTAATTAAATTCAAATGAAACACGTCCTCATTGATGTCTGCAGAATAAAATAATATGCCAATCAAATCAATTCTAAAAATATAAATTGTCAGATTTAAGGAGGCAAATCTGCAGCATAATGCGTACTTGCTAATTGCACATTAGGCTCATAAAAACACATTGTATGCAGGACTTGTAATGGACTGTTTTTTACATACTGCTACTGTAAGTGATCTCAATACTTCTTCCACCACCACGTTGCAAGAAACAAACCTGTTAAAAAAAACCTTACCCAAGATGATAATTAAGTAACAGGAACTTGCAAGCTTATAAAATAGAGGGGTGAGTGGTGAACAACGCCAAGGGCCCCACCAGCTGGAGGCCCTTGGCCTTAATCGAGGATTTACACATTTTTCTTTTTAGACTCACCAATTCACGTGATCTGCATATCTGGGAGAAAACCCACACTGACAGGGAGAGCACGCAAACAGCAGGTGTATTTGAACCCAGTCTCATAATGTGAACCAGGGACAAGACTGGGATCAACTTGTCCTTTAATTAACAAAAGACAGCCTGCAACGACAGATAGTGATCTACAACCTGAAAATAAAGTAGTAGGGGACTCAACAGTACCTACTCAATTTTGATGAGTAGTTATTGCCTATAAATCCAGATGTTTGCTCCTAACTTGACATGCTCTGTGTTGAGAGTGAGTGAGCCGCTGAGCCACAAAATATGTGAACACAGTGGTCAGTTTCAGGTCTTTGTAAGACAGCGAGCAGCGCGGCGGTTCTTTGTGTCTATTTCAGTGGCATTCAGTCCGGTGAAACACGTCTCTGAACTGTTTGTTGAAAACTTCAGGATGTATTTTTTCAATGCTGAGGTTAATGTACAGACGGATCCACTCTGACATCCTCTCATCATCTCAACACCTGCAGCTCACACCTGCATGACAGAGGCATCAAAGGCACTGCTGCACTGATGATCAGTAACCTGGACAATAATGTCATAATCATACAGAGTATGAATAGGCAGGTTTGAGAGTAGAGTAGAGTGGTGTTGAATTTAAAATGATAAAATATTATGAAATTAATTTGATGCAAAAATCAATCCCTGTATCTGATCTTGTCCAGGACACGGAATTGCCAGACATGGTCCTGTTAACAACGCTAAATACTTTCCTGTTTCCTGGTGTTGCTGAAATCACACTGCAAGAAAAGTGGGTCTCAGTTTCTGGCAGTTTTATAAGCTTGAGAAGCTCGGCAGTACAATCCCATATCTTCTATATCATCGGTTCTATATCTGTGAATGAATATAATTTTACAATTCATTTATATATATATATATATGATCATTGACACATGCAGCGTTATTGCTTGTCGCAATTTTAATAAAAAATAATGAATAAACATCAAAAATATGAAGCGATTATTAATAACTCAATTATAAATCGTAAACTCATAAATTAGTATATGAAGACTAATGGAACTCAGCTTCCACCATAAGACACTTTTAGTAGTTCTCCCTGATTTTCAAGATTGTGTAGCATCCTAAATGAAATCTAGTTAAAGATCAAATAAACAAAATGAATTGAATGGATAAAGAAAATGACGAAGAGTACAATGAATAACGATAAACCGGAAAAAGGATTGAATGTGATCAGCGTCATCGTTTGACGTTAAATGTTGAATAAAAGATGAATGCACCATTCATCGGTTGAGAGTTTGAGGAGCACCAGGGACGACTGAGAAGCCATTTCATATTAGATCTAATGTAAGGAGATCCTCCTTTAGGCCTGAAGCTTCTTGATCTGTTTTATTCATTTTTCTATCTAAGACTATTTTATTATCTGACTTCAATTTATTTGGCCGAGAAACATCAAATGCAAACCTGACCCCTGACGCTCTGATGGGCAGATTGGAGGTTAAGCTGCATGAAGTGGCCGCACTTTCTCCTGTGGCATCTCGGATCTTGTTGGATGATAGTAGATTGTTAGAATCACATTCTTCAACTCTCTCTCAGGGCCAGTTGGTTCGGCTTTCTCTGGTATCTTCGGACCTGGTCATCGCCTTCATGGAGGTTTGACTTGAACCGTTTTTCTTCATCTCCATCCCTTTTCTCTCTCAGCGGGATGCTGAATCATCCTATCACCCCCCTTTGTAACTGCAGGGGTCATTATGGCCTGTTTGCCTGTTTCAAAATGTCTCTTTTTCTCAAAAGTCGCTGGAACAAATCTTCAGCATGTTGGCTTCACAGGTTGGAGGTGCAGAGGTGCAGGTTGTGGAGATCACCCTTCAGTGTCAAAGTCCAGAGTAGAAGAGCTGTGTCTTCTGATTTCTTCTTGCTCTTATCTTCTGAGACAGGGATGTAGTGTTCAGTGTGAATAGCAAACCACTTTCATCCTATCAACCATCTTGATTCTGTCATTTAACCTTCTTTTACAGAATTGATACTAGTTCATTTACATAGTCTATTGACTGGGCTATCTCAGCTCTAGTTTGATATAAATCAACGAATAAAACCTGATCAATGAAATACAGAATGAATGAAACAATCACACAACATAGATATACCTTGTTATCATGACACGTACAGAACTATGTAGACATATATGTTTGCCTATGTGCATTATACTGTATATGAATGGATGAGATCAGAGTCAACATTTCAGCACAGATCAGTGTCCAAGGACGGGGGAGGGGATCCTGAACAGACAGGCGGGTGGTCTGTGCTGTGGTTGAGAGGAAATATGCAGGCAGAGCCACCAACTTCCAGATTATATGGCAGGAAACTAAAGAATTGGAAACAGAGGTGGTTGTCATGGATGTAACTATTCTTATTATTTATAAACTCTGATGTTTTCACTGTTATCACAAGATTTGGTAAACTTCAAGCTTTGCACAATTAATGTCTAAAGACAGACTATAATTAGTGAGTCAGTAACGTAAGATGAGCGTTGAATGACTACAGAACCAGGATTAGAACAAATGCAAACATATTGACATTTAAAAGAGTAAATTTGATATGGTTTACAAGTAAAGTGAATTTATTATGCTGCGGTAGATTCAAAATGTAAAACACAAGGACTAGCTAAGACATGGCATTAGTTTGCATTCAAATATCTGTTCTAGATATCCGGGGACACAAAGATGCATATACGAAAATATCAGAAGCAGGATATTACCAAATTATTATATAAAAGGATCGGCCTATTAATTAGCATGAGTGTTTAAGTTATATACATTGAAATATAAATATAAAGTCATGTCTAACTTACTCACAGATGTGACTTGTATGACAAGGAATCATAGTATTGGAGACGGTCCAAAACCAACATGTCAAAGCACTCCTCCTTACACTTAACATATGTTAGTTTGGCATGACAAAATAATTAAGGTACATGTTTTTTTTGCATCAAAATTCCCAATCAGATGTGTGTGTGTGTCTCTTCTGCGCCTCAGGAATGTAGATGCTTGTAAACCATTCATTTTGCTTCATTATTTTCTGTATTTGTTTTTATTTCGTCTTTATTACTGAAGAGCGTATGACAGAATGCACTCATGAACATTGGAAAGGGAAGCATAAGGGGTTGGGTAATTCGTAGGGAGCGGACCTTGAGACGATCACCGGCCGCGGTCAACAACCCAGTCAGACCTGCTGCAACAAGCCGGAAAGGGAGGAGAGGCAATATGCATGCCAACATAAGCCAGCTAGGACCTAAGGCTACTCCACTATCCTGTTCCTGGCTGAGATCCAGTCACAGGAAAGTTAGGCTAGACACAGGACAGTGAGCAGGACTCCGGTGGGACAAGAGGAGGTAAATGGTAAATGGACTGTATAGTGCTTCTCTAGTCTCTCGACCAATCACTTTCCAATTACTACTCATCTACTCCAATTACTGTCATCTTTCACACCCATTCACTGATGACAGGGGCTACCATGCCACCTGCCCATCAGGACTATCTAATCATTGATAGAGCATTCATACACAGTAGGCACAGCTATGGGAGCAACTTGGGGTTAAGTGCCCAAGGACACGTCGACTAGGACGAGCAGAGCTGGGGATTGAACCGTCGATCCTCTGACTCAAGGACAAGACTGTCAGGGCTTGAAATGGTGTAAATACCAATGGGACAGCATTTTCCTGCAACATATCATGTTATCGTGACAACGTCAAAAATATAATGTGCAATTGTGGGTATTTATTTTATACTTTTTACTCCCCAAATGAAACGTCTTCCAGGCTCTTTCCTCACAAAATGAGAAGTAATTTTAGATAAACTATCTACTTGTTTTTGTCAAAACAGTTTCAATGACAAATGTACATGTTAATGAATGAATAAATAAATATCCTCGGATTTCATGTTTAGTGCGCCTCAAAGTCTGTGAGTGTGGAGATTGGGATTGGGCCTACTGTTCATGGAGGAGGGTTAGGCCAGTGTGGAGGTGATGGATGAGATAAAGACAAGGCACACAATCTCAAAATTGCCATAAGAATATTATTGAGAATATATTTAGCTGCGCTAACAGCTAAGCTGAAGTAACAATCAGATCTGAATAGCTTCTAAACAACTGTGGGAGCAGTGAGAAAGTTGCTAAAAGAAGTAGAGATCTACCTGAACGAAATTATGATAATAATTGTTGTGATGTTTGGCCATGTTGCCCAGCCCTATACAAAATGCTGAAACTTGGAAATATATTTAACAATCAGAATCAGCTTTATTGGCCATGAATGTGTGTACGCATACATGGAATCTGACTGTTTTCCTCTTCGCTCTCAATGTACATTGTCATGTACGGTGCAGAGGAGGGGGAGGTATCCTCTGTGGCTGTCCCTGACTATCTCCTGTCTGTTTATCGCAGTGACCTGGTGGGAGAGCAGAGAGCTGATCCCTCTCTGAGCCAGCAGATGGACAGAGTTCTAACCATTGATGATGGGAAGAGTGTCACAAATGGTTACGTGCTTGCAGTGGTGTATCAGAGCGAGGGGCATCTGACCTCATGCCCTTTGCAGTTCATTACTATCTCCAGAGTTCCAAAGGGAATTCAGAGTGGTCACAATTGTGGATTGTCATCATATTTGTTTGGTTTCTTTAGTCAACTTCATGTTGGCACGCTTTTGAAAAATCTTGATGCTTACCGTTTTCTGTGCAGTTCCTGGGGGGGGGGGGGGGGTGACGACCCTCCTTCTTCCATACACTAGGTGTCCCTGTTGCTTGTGGTTGTCTGCAGGTGCTGATTGGAGTGTCATCAGCTGGATGAGCCACACCTGAGTTGGTGTGGATTTGCAAATCAATACCTTCTTCTTTTGGTAGCTTCGCTCTTTTGGAGAGGCTATCCTTTCTGCCACCGGCTTGACACAGTTCTTTTGGGTTTATATTCTGTATATTCTGCTATACACACACCTATACATGCACTTCAGGACTGACAACTGACACCTACCCTTTGTATTGTTTAATTTATGTTTGTGGGAAATAAAAATGCTTTTCTAAGCAGCCAACTAGCTTGTCTCTGTGACACTATCTATATTTGAAAATGTCTTCGAATTTGTACACACAAACAAGTTTGCCAAACGTTTTTATTTATTTATGTTAGGTTAGGTCAGATTTTTACTACACGATTATCATGGACAGAAGAATTTACGATATTATTGGAATATCTAAAAAATATAAGAATCAGTCAAATGAATCTACAACTTTGTTTATTGTGCGTTTTTTCTCTTTTTTATTTGTATGGAGATGGACAGAGTCTGTAACCATAACTGTATAAAATATATATTGAATGATTTACAAGAGGCGTTGGATTATTTACATGATGTTGTATTAGTATATCATTTTTTATTTTCACGGTTATCGTCAATACCGGTATATTGCGACACTCCTAATTCATGTACAGGTAACCCTAGATAGTTGACTATTTACTCATTCCATCCATGGAGCCTGTTTCGACTACCAATCTCACAGTTGAATCGTCGCAGTGTTGGAAAAATGTGGTTATGAAACAAAGGATTATTCCGTTCGGACTATATGGGGGTGCTGGATGTCTAATTTCACATTGAATTGCTTGGTTTCTTTCTACCAAAAATCATTATACATAGCCTATTCTGGTGTACATATCAGCTTATTAATAATACTGTTAATATGAATTTGGAAATAACCAATCAATCTCCTTAGTGTGCATGAATAAATCACCATGTAGACTAAATTGCACTATCCGTCGGAGCTGCATCTTGAGAATAGCCTCAGAAAGGCTGAATAACAACAACATAAGGCGGCTGTTTCAAAATCAGAGAACCTGCACTGGCTCTCTGGCCCACAATGGATCCAGTACCAAGTCCTTCTCACTCACAGAGCCCTCCATAACCAGGCTCCCTCCTAGTGCACCGACCTGATCCACCACCACAATGTTGTCCCTCTGATACCTCCTGTCTCCACCACTCAGGACCAAACACCAGACCTGTGGCAATGGAGCCTTCGATCATTTCAGCTAGTGTAACATGTCTTTGAGTACCTCAGCGCTTTAAAATGTATTATTCTTAGGGCCCAAGCACCAACAACGTCAGGTCGCGAAGGCCCTATTTAAATTGCTCGGTTATTATTATGATTTTAATTTTTGTAAATTGGACGCATTTTTGGGATGCTTGCCATGCTCAACAAAACTTTTCAAACTTGTCAATCATGGGGAAAATAGATATCTGGCATGGTTTATTTCCTTGGGCAAGACAAAATGTCTCTCTAGCACCCAGTTTTCAAAATAAAAGACTCCACCTTTAACTTTCCAGTAGCTGTATGAAATGTGGTAGGTATATAACATGGAGGTAGGTATATATATATATAGATTAATGAAATAGAGCACTCATATAAGAAGGCTAAATATATTTTTGAAGAAAGAGAAGCGGAGAGAAAGCTGTTTGCATCTTATCTCTGTCTCTTTTGCTGTCTGTGGACTGCTACAATGGGGGGGGATGGCACTCTGGAGAATTCTATTTATCAAATCACAAAGGCTGAGAAACCATGTGTGTTGGTCCGTTTTAGTACCCGAACAGCGTCACGCCTACACACACAGACACACACTACTACATCCACCTAAAAGCGCAGTTCATTATTCTGTATCATGTAAATGGAACGAATGGTGGGGGACATAAATGAAAAAGGGATACAGACAGGAACCTTGGGGAGAGAGAGGGGAATGACAGACCGACAGGAACTGGATGTTGTCTGTGTCTTAACTTTAAGGTCACCTGGGAGCGCCTCGGAATTAATCCTACCACCATAGTGTGTTTCTTATACACAGAAAATGTCATAATCTAATTGAGATTATGCAGATTGGGAGATATTGACTGAGCCCATTTAAGCTCCTCAGAGGGCAAACCTTTCCATTATTTCTTCCCTCGTTGTGACACCTTCAGAACAAAACCATCAGTATGTTCACCTCGTCCACTGCGGCGGAACGCTCAGCCACATACTACGGTCAATCTCGTTTTTTGCCTGTGGCTCAACTCTCAGTCTTAGTTATGCGTGTACACATATGTTGGATGGCTGAATGAGTCAGCGGAGACAGGGTGCACCGCTCTCTGAAATGTGGGATGTTATGAATATTTCAGCTCCTAATGGCAATTAGCAGGGCTTCAGACTGTTTGTGCTTTTGAGATTTCTACTTGATGTGTAGGATTCAAGCATGATTGTAAACATGTGTGTGTGTCTGTGTGTGTCTTCCTCCAGGTGCGTGCCAGTGCCATAGCCCAGGATGCAGACCAAAACTATGACTATGCCAGTAACAGCGCTGTGCTGCATCTAGAGCCAGGAGACGAGATCTACATTAAACTAGACGGAGGCAAAGCTCATGGAGGCAACAACAACAAGTACAGCACCTTCTCTGGATTCATCATCTACGCTGACTAGACAACAACACCATCATACCCTGAGCTGTTACAGGCCGTCTCGCCCAGTCCTTTTACAAAGCTTACCCCTTCAAATATGATGCTCAGACTTACTCTTTTCAACATGTGTGGATAAAACAATATTAATCAGCCTTCATAACCTGCACAATATTTTATTTTCTATATTCTGCCAATGTCACTGTACGGAGCGAAAGTTACTTGGACAGTAACATCAATGAAATGGTCGAATTGTCAAAGTGATGAATCAAACCCGATCCTCTCTTTATACCATGACATCACACTTAAAGTTGCAGCTGATGTCTTTGTGTTGATGTAGTGATGGTGGTAAAGCGGCGAGCGAGGAGTTTGTTTGTGCATGTGTTGGGGTGTGGGCAGACATTCACTAAACATCAGTAACCTGTAGCCTACATGTAACCACCTGCTGCTATTTGAGTTAATGGTCAAAGATGGATGTTAATAGATACAACTTTAAAAGGGATGCCTTTCACCGAAAGAGGCGATTTGGTGGGTCCTCACTCTTAATAAACAAAGCAAGAAGAAGAAGTCAAGAAGAAAGTAGAAAAAAAGGAAATCAGATAGAAAAGCAGCAGCTAGGGGATTGTTCTAAAAACTGGCGGGGATGATTTTGTGCAATACCTAGTATAATAAACTATATTCATGGTAATAATGATTAAGAAAGCCCTCAGTCAGTGTGTGTGGTTTCTTTCTTTCTTCATTGATATAATGCTGTGGAGATAGCAAGGAGAAGCTGGTTCCACTTGAAGGGCATTATGATACACTGGCAGCAGATTATAATTCCTATTATAAACATAATTACCTCTTTATAGAATAGTCTTCAACAAAATTATTATTTTTGATTACATGTTACCAAATTACACATTTAACACATTTTTGTTGATATGCTCATGTTCTGATTGTATTATTAATCATTATCTAATGTGGTGATTCCTCACCATAGGTTTGTAGCCCAAATTTTACTTAAGCGTTATTCAAATGCTTTCATTAATATTTATGCATATAGAAGTCTTTTCCTTCGTCCTAATTTACAAAATAGCAAAGAAAACTTGGCTTTACAGAGGGAGAAAGTTTGGCAAAAGTAAATCTGAAAACATGATTTTAACGTCGGCCCCTGATGTCTGCTGGGAGGCAAGAGGGAAGTGAGGGCGTCCATGTTGAACCTCAGACAACTGCTGTTGCGAGAACTGAGTCAAAAGTAAGGGTCTGTCCTCAAACTTGGAGCCATTCTTTTCTATTAGTGGGTCCCTGTTTTCTTATCTTGTGCATGAGCGTGAGGAAGCACAGACATGCATGTGCACGTGCATACGCGTAATGCGGTACACATTCCTGCCAAGGGATCCACACTATTCCACTGATCTACAGGTAGAGGGAACCCCCCCAACATATGCTGCAATGCTTCAGCAAAGGCAGATAACTAGAAGGCTATATGCTCGTAAACATTGACGTAAACAATGTCACATTTCAAATACTTGGTTTGCAAGTGTTTCATTTGAGATGGAGATTTGCACTCAACACGTCTGTTAGCCCTTATGGAGACACATTTTTGGTGAGTAACACTGAATGAAACACGTTGTTTGGCAGGTAGTGTGCCCCATGTTGGAAAAATGCACTACACACCACCAAGGCAGTAGCTTCTAAGGGTGTGAACAAGTACATTATTCTGACATGCAGGGATAATGCCATGGATGTTTTGCGGTAATATTTGCCTCCTGCCCTTCAGTACCCAGCCAGTAACCCAAATGACACAATGTACCACAGACGCAGATCTCAAAATACTTTTTTATGTCTACATGAACTGGTGCATGTAACTTTTAAAATGACATGCATCAAAAAGTAAACAAACATGTATCACATATAGCTCTATAAAGTAGCATCAGGACCTTTGATTTCCATTTTGGATAGATGTTCATTTTTGACAAAAGCTATCTCATGGAAACTTCAAACTAACCTTCATCCGGACCTCCTCTCATTGCATGCATAGCCTCTTTTTAAACGCAATATGGCCGAATGATCCATTATGACCCTTTTTTTTTTGGTAGTAGCATTCTCTTTTATTCACTGACACTTTAGACCAACTTCATTTTGATCTGGCCTCAGTCATATGCACAACCTCCAGTTTCTCCAAGAACATCATGCAATGTGCTTCTGAATTATTTTTCTACTTTTGATTTTCAGCCAGACCATTAACGGTCACACAGCTTGACTTTTTATCTACACTGATAGATAGAAGCATGATGAGTATAAATGGCAGAAGAAAACCATTTAATTCAAGAAATGAAGCAGTCTAGGCAACTTCTGGCCAGGTACACTCCTGGTATATTCCAAATACAGATATGAATACATACTGTATTTCTGTGACATAAACAGACACAGGGTACAGAGATACACATACACCCCGTAGTAATATGCAAATATGTAAATAAGACATCTATAAAGTTGTTATAAGGATGTATCGTCCTCTTAATCCAGTTAGTGTTTCCAGTGCTTGAAGTCTTTGTACTAAACTAGACGAGATAACATGATGAAATTGATACATTTACATGCCACTGCAGCTAAAACAAGACTGTTCCTCTTAAACTACATAGTGCTGTACACTGAATTATGTTACTATATTTAGCTTTAACTTTAACTGCTTCCTGAGATTCAGTGGTATGTTATTTAAAACCAAATAGTTGTGCTGTTGAAGGCACACAGCTCACAACCCATTATTGTTAATGCTGATGAACTGGTTACCAACTGTGGCTTTTGGTATTAACAGTAGGGGTTAGACCCTTTGTTGCTGCATACCAAGGATATGTTGAATGTGGACAATTTTGCATTGGGTCAGAACAAGCGACCATTACCTAGAGTTTCGTGGTATAATAACGAATATAACAAGCAAGAAAGTCCACTTAGGACGGGTCAGAGGGGTGCTGGAGGGGTCAAACAAACACAGGACTTTGATTCAGGAGGCCACTGTTTGTTTTCTGTGTGAAGCCAAAAGAAAATGCTTGATTTATGCTTGTTACGCAATGTTGTTGCTACATAACATTACGTAAGAATGGCAGCTAAGGGTGGTTGTTGTTTATTCATGCTAGTTTCATTGTTACGTTACATTGTTACGTTACATTGTCACGTTACATTGTCACGTTACATTGTCACGTTACATTGTCACGTTACATATACGTTACATTGTTACGTTACATTGTTACGTTACATTGTTACGTTACATTGTTACGTTACATTGTTACGTTACATTGTTACGTTACATTGTTACGTTACATTGTTACGGTACATTGTTACGTTACATATCCGTTACATTGTTACGCTACATTGTTACGTTACATTGTTACGGTACATTGTTACGTTACATTGTTACGTTACATTGTTACGTTACATTGTTACGGTACATTGTTACGTTACATTGTTATGGTGCATTTTTACGTTACATTGTTACGGTACATTGTTACGTTACATTGTTACGTTACATATATGTTACATTGTTACGTTACATTGTTACCTTACATTGTTACTTTACATTGTTACGTTACATTGTTACGTTACATTGTTACGCAACAAGCACATCGTTACGTGGGAAAGATTGGACCAGAAATGTTGACAAAAACGTACAATGCAAACTTCAAACTCAGTTTCCACATTTAGGAGCAACCACCGCGCCTGAGTGTCTCCAATAAGTCTATTACATCTGAAATGAAGTCACAGATAAACAACCTAAGAGCCCAATATGATCAGAATCTTAACACATGAATTCACTGTCCAACAATGATGTTAACAGAGAGGAATAGAGCTGAAACAAGTGGTTTAATAACCACAGATAAAGTCCCTGAACACAACTTTCTCTTCTTAGAAGATGAGAATAATATAATACCATTGTTTTCATGGTTGACATCACTTCACACCTGAATGAACTGAATTTAAAGCTGCAGGACAATTGAGTGAAATTATTTTTTCTAAAATTAAATTCAACAGCTTTCTGTTATGTGTTTTATCATTTAATCCAGCCCTTATTTCTATTTGAAGCGAGAGAAGAACATTTATTTATTATTAGAGTATGTATTATTTATAATTCATTGAACGTTGTGTATTTCATTTGACAGTCAGTTGTTGTCTACATACAGACGTTAATACAACTGTTGGCTGATTCAATATATATGGGACTAAATCAGTTAGACATTACTGTGATGTTCCGGACATTTGCATGAGGAAATTCTCTCTAAATGGACCTCGTTGAATTTTAATTGGATACCCCTGCTTTAGGTGGACCAGCACGATTCTCCTTTGACTGACAAGAGTTTATTATAAGTATTTATTTTAACTGTTTTTACTGATTACATCGTTAAACGGTTAATGATTAACATTGAAAACGAGGAACAAGAATATATTTATATTTTTTCAAAATTATTGTTAGAACTGTAATGTTCTCATTGGCAAGCACTCAAATATAGTATGTAGTATCAATGTACAGTGTCATGTATCTTAAAGATTGAAAATACATATTACTTTGGAATCATGTGTAAATACTGTAGTGATAAAAACTTTTCTTATTTTTTCTTCCTATCCCATGTACAGAATGCTATAAGAGCATAGAGGAATAAATACTTTATCAATCATCTCATTAATTCAGTAATCACTGATTGTCTTGAAGTTATAGCCTCACAGTGTAATGGTGTGAATACATATATACAGTGTCAGGAGTGTGCAATACTATAAATGTTACACTCTTCTTCTGTCTTACAACAGTCACCAGTTTGTTACCTCAACAATGTCTACATTAAATGGGCAGAAGTAACATTGTGCCTGTGTAGTGACTGTTTGATTTGTTTCTTGTTCAAACATCCTCAGGAAGAGGACTTTTGACGGTGAGTCTCCATATTACAAATGCACTTCTTATTCACCAAGGAAAATGAATGTAATGTTATTGCAGACATACTGATAACTATGTACAAGCTGCTTACGCTTATTTCTAAGAGTATGAAACCCCATGTTCAATCTTAAATAGATTAAAAAGACATTCAATAGATGTATGAATAAACTGTTTAAAATATATAAACTCAACTCAATATTATGAAATATTATTTCATCATTCAATTTCCTAAAGGGATTTTATTTGATATAATTTCTCTTTTTTCTTCACTATGTCAAGAAATTTAATTTCAAGTTATATTTCATAATGCCACTTTTCATTATGCCACATTTTATTTCATAGTGCCACTTTTCAAGACAATGGTGTTAGTGGGGTTTAAATCTATTTAACAGCACATTTATGTCACTACTAACTAATTGTTATTGGTATATAGTATAGTATATTGGTATTAGTATTTGCACACAGCACAACAACTGCCCTTATAGTTAAGGGGGCGTTACCTATGCTAATAATAATCAGCCATACCTTCAATTCATGATCAAATGGGATTCATCATTCAGCACACCTGGTCTTCGTAGGGAGTAGGTCGTCTTCAACGGAGTCCACCATCTTGCACCACCCTGTTTCTACAGGAGCCCAGAATGGACAAACCAAACTCTGGCTCTAACGAGCCCTTCGTGTTTTTCCGATATCTGAAGGTCGGGATGAGTCGGTGTTAAACGGCCCCGGTGCTGAATTAAATACTCTATACTACGTCAGTTGCCCTGACCGTCGAATAATGATGCGGGTGGGTTTACATTGGAGCATATCATTGGTCATATCATCTGCCCAGAGATTAGTTGCCTTTTACATTCCTCCTGATGCAAATTCAATAAATACTATTAGTACAGACTGGCTGGACAATGAAATATGAGGGCTGGTTTTGACTCTTGTGATGGAGTGCAAAGTAATGTGCTAAAAGGCCTTACAGAAGACCAGTGTTTAACTTGTGGTCTGTAGCTTAACTTACCCATACAGGCTAAAAGTGTGACAACCTGAAGAGATGTTGGTTCCATATTATTTTCAGATCTACTATCGAAGATTAGGATGTTGTTCATTAGGTGTTGCAAATGAAGAAAAGTAAAATCAGTTAATTCTGGAGCTAGGAAACAGAACAACTAGACAACCTGCCGGAACAGCTACACAGCGTAAGTAAGTGGAACTGTAAATGAACAAAGTGCAACCAGTGGTGAAGGGCACTGAAGGAGACTGCTGAAGACAATGTTCACACCTCTGGTAGTGCTCCAGATGGAGGCTGGGGCCCAGCTGGCAGCAATTTAGCACATGGGCCTGCTTAGAGTCCAACAACTCATTGTGCTGAAAATGCAGCCCATCCCCCTCCAACATCCGTCATCCCCCAGAACACAGGTTTATAATGCCAGAGTTGCTGTGAAACCCACCAACACACACCGTCTCACATTTAGTTTCTTCTGTAAAGGCACACTCTTACCCCTCTCAAACGAGAGCTCAACCAGGGTTGATCTACGGTGTAGACCCGTAGCCCAACAATTTGTGCGGGAATGTTTTCAGCTACATTGGACTCCAATCGTGGACTCCATGTTGTACAAATCATTGCTCTTTGGAGGTAAACGTCGAGACTTTGAGGTGCGGGAGCTCCTGTCTGTCTGTTGGGGCAGATGACCATAGCCTTTCCAGTATGGAAACTCTGACCCATGCGTATGACCCATGCGTATTTTGGAGACGCAGAAATGATAAAAGATATAAAACAACTAAAACCTCAAATCTAATTTTGCTTAATATTTCATCAGCGCTGTTGGCGCAGAAGAGAGACCGGACTACCGACACTCATGGTCATCTGTGGAGCAGCTGATTAAATTTGATCATCTGTACAATAACGTCAAATAGTGTTAAAGAACTGCAGAACAGAGCGTCAAGAGTTTTCTATAAACTTCTAATAATGTGCATATATCACCAAGTACGATTTCAGTTGTCATTGAGTATTTTAGAGTAAAATCGGCTTTATTGATTAATTTGTGGTTTATTCCATAGTGACAGATTCAGCATACTGTACACAGCAGTGGTGGGCCGTCAGGGCCAGCAAGGCCTTCTCTGCTGGCCTAAACAGAATCACAAAGTTATAGCTATTTTATAATTCAACAATTTTTCTTAAATACAGTACATGTAAGTATTATAATTTATAAAAATATTTTTCCCATTATCTTATTTTCTCATTGCACAGCTACTGTCTTCCTCAGTTGCTCTGCTTCCAGTGCAGCTTGTTTTAAGTAGAGCTTTTATCCAATCAGATTTCAGCTCTGTGTCTCTAGGTAAGAAGAGAGACCCGAGGCCTGCAGACTCACAAGTGAATCCCTTTTCAGTTTAAGTGAATGGAGACGATATTGTTGATTGTCATAGTCTTCAACCAATCAGATCTTTAGTTTGACATGTTGGGCCTATTCTTTGACGTGCCAGAGCCTTCTAGCTGGCCTACAAGTACGTCAGCATTAACTCTCAGCTCAGTTTTCAGGTGCAGCTCTGCAGTGAGGTGAGACGTGCGCTGTGATTGGTAAGTGGGCGAGCACGTGACTATTGGAAAACAAAACCTAAGCAGTCTGCAGTAGCTTTAATATGCTTGTTTATATATTATTATTTGTACAACTTGTTTTTATGAAGATGGATTTTTGTTTGGTTTAATAGGTGATAGGAACTATTGTTACGTCCAATGTTGCGCTGGGGACATATTTAGCCAGTGCCAGTGTTGCCCACTTGGCAACTTTCTCGCTAAATCTGGCGACTTTCCAAACCCTCATGGAGACTTTTTTCGTGAAAAGCTACTAGTGACAAATCTAGCGACCTTCTTCTGGTGTTGTTGGAGACTTTTCTGGTGTTTTGACTCTGACGTTATAGCACGTACCGTTCTGCACCACCGTGAATGAGCAGCGGGTGCTGCAGTGAGCCGCCCCAAAGCACTCACAGGCGGCTACTCGCTCAGCAGTCCCAGCTGCAGCCAGAGCAGAGAGGAGACGCACTCTCGACATATTCATATATCTGCACTCTGCAGTTAGTGTATCTATAGGTGTTGAGCTTCATTTTTACACGAAACAAATAATAACCGTAGCTGTGTTTCAGCTGCAGGACAGCAGTATAAAATGGTATAAAATGCACAGCCTGCCACTGGTACACAGACAAACTGTAAACGGCTATGTGATGACAGTATCAGAGCTCTCTGGCGCAGAGGAGTCACCATGGTGATGTCAACACCTTCTTCAGTCACCTCACCTAATCTTCACCACCTTCACATAAGGACTGTGTAAATTAGCAAAGTGTGGAAATAAAGCCAGTGGCAGCTCTCGTACGGTCATTCCATATCCTCATTATCACTCCGAATCATAATGCCATGAGAAAACATAAGTAAATCAATTGTGTTCACCTATCAAACTTGTGGATACCACCGATTGTCGCGATCATTTTAGAAGCAATCAGTCTGACTGCTGTGAACATAAATACTACGGTGAGACTCGTGACGTTTTATGTTACACGATAGATAATCTGGCACTGTTAGGACTGAGTCAATGGAAGAATTGAGTGTTCTTCCTCTCGGTACTCTCTGTGATTCACAGTAAAGACCCACTGATCAGCAGCTAATGTTTATGCATCAATATTCATAAGGTGCTTGGCATTGAGCGTTTATGCCTGAATGTGGGCGTGTAGAGGGCGGGATGTGAAGCTGAACCAGCTGCACACATTTACAGGTTGATTTGGGATTTAAACAAGGAAATAGATCACTGGCAGGCGTAAGCAAGGTTTTATAGATCTGAATATGTTTTGGCGTACATGCATTTCCTCCTTTGAACGTACGCAAACATTTAGTGAGGATCCTACGGACTGTTTTATAAATGAGACCCCTGGTCATTGCAATAAAAGAGGCCAGTGCACTGGCTTTTTTGTTCTTCACCTCCATGCCTTTCCTCTTTCTCCAGTAACAGCACAGTTTGAAATTTTAACTTATTTTTCACTTTCTCAAAATTTGCTTTTATTCTCACATTGTCAACTTTTTTAAAAGCACCGTTAGTCATTAGCTAATCATTTTACCTCATTTACAAAAAGCACACAGATTTCTTCTAAGCTTGTAGATAGAAACTATAACAAAACGTTTGTCTGCCATTTGCTTCTAAATGATTTGCTGGTAAAGATGCATGCGTACATGAACTGAACACCTTCAATTATTACCACTTGAATCTAAGGTTTCTTAGATTCTGTAGTTTCAGGTCAAACCATTTTTTTGCATCGCTCATAATAGAACATAGTATTTTTGAATTATTATTTCTGTCTATTGCTATTACTGTCTCTGTCATTCGTGTTTCTATGTTGATGAAGAGAGGATTGTTGTTCTTTTTACTTCCCTTGGGTTGCATTTTTCTGTTTCGTATTTGCTGATTTGCAAACGGCACTGAAGGGTAAGAAGAAATCAGATGTGTGCACTTGTGTCATGTATTTTTAAATGATCTTTTATTTATTTTGTTCAGAAACATTCAACACATCCCGAGGTTTGCAGAAACGTACAATGCCAACATTTTTTCTGCCGACTTAAAAAAATGTGTGATAGCAAATTGTGTTCAATAAGGCCTCAAACTACTTTAGTCTAGGAACATTATGAAGCTGTTTGATGTGTGTCATTATGCCCAAGTTGTTTTATAATATTCTGTCAGCACATATTATAGTGTCAGGTCTGCACAAAGCAGCAGGCTGGAAAAAGAGCAGGGCTCAGACGCAGACACACACGGAAATAAGAGGATGGTTCAAGGTGATTTTAAGAAAACGTCCAAACAAAACACAGGAGGTGAGGCTGGTGAGTCCAAAAGCAGTCAGAAGATCCACAAGTGAAACAAGGAAAAGCAGAAAGGTCATAAGCTGCCAATATCCAAAATTGAGCAAAATGACAAGTAGCACTGGATCGGGTACACAGGGATAAGTAGTGCAAAGGCTTGAGAGCTACACCCAAGAAACATATGAACAACAGTATGTTCAACAGATGAACCAACAACCAACAGACAAAAGACAGGACTTTAAATATACAAGAAACTAATCAGACAGCAAGACACAGGTGGGCAGAAATGACGGCAAGTTGAATGCGTATTGGTGGTTGAAACAAAGGGAAAAGAGCAAAGCTGACGAGACTAAGGGTACATCCCAAGTCTCTTAATTGCATCCGTTTCCTTCACTTGTGTCCTTTCATGCGAGGAGAGAAGAAACGAGGAAATATGTTTTTAGATACATGAGACGTCCTTTTCCTCACGTGACGACCCTGTCTCCTAAACATTACGTTCCCCGAAAACTAAAATGCATTCTCAATTACGTTTGACTAGAAACGTATTTTCTGCCTTTTCTCCCTGATCACGTTTGTGTTTGACGTATTACAAATACGTTTCTAATCAACATTTGAACACTTTAACCTTTTTTCCCCTCTCCACTGTTGGGTCTGGAAACAAAGGATGAAGAGCTGCGAGGCCGCAGGACCCCTCCCCTGCTGCGAACTTCTTACAGTGCGCACACAGTGGAAAAATGAGCTGGAACCGGTTCAAAAATGAACAACAATATTTAATGTACTACATGAAATTCACTTATAAGCTGCATTAACTACCAATAGTAATGTTCTTGAGAACAGAGATCACACCCACGCATCTCACTCACAGGTCTCTGAATACAATTCAGGTTGCTGAAAAACGAGCTTGCGAATGTGGTCTGAGGAATTCTCTCAGAACAGTGTCTTTTATACATCGGAAATGTCCAAACAGTCATAGATCATCGGACTGACCCTCCGTGGCCATCCGTGACTGGCTCCATTTGAATTCTGTCTCCTCCCTGGATCGATTCCTTAGCGAAACAGCTTTGCTCCTTGCAAAACATCTGTCTTGACTCCACCTCTGGTCAGTTGTCCTGGCCACTGATCGCATCCTCCACTCTGCTGCATGTCTGACCCTTTAACGTATTCTTAGTGTTTTAATACCTTTAGTGACTATACTTTTATGATTTAATACATTCAATTAGTTAATATACTGCAACACATAATATCTTCTATATGCAAGAATATTGTAAACATAATGTGACTAACATATTATTATTATTATAATTATTATAACACTTCTACTCATCACTAGGGGGGTTATTTAATCTTACTTATAATGCGTTTAATACTGGAATTCTCAACACCACCACCGTCTCGCCTTTGCAGAATACTACCGCAACATGCCGCCTGTCTCCGGCAGAAATGCGCTCATCCACGCCCTAATGAAGAAAGTTGTTTGCGGTCCTTTTGTTGTTCAGGCTACAATAAACAGAATCAGAAAACTATTCAAATGTAAAACTAGTTTAATTTCTGATCTGGTATGAAACTCCAGCACTATTTAGAAAAATCGGATCAGTCCGATCGGCTGCAGCGTCCAATCACATAACTGATGAACAATGAGGGGGGCGTGTCGGCCGTAAAAACACTTCCTGGAAGGCTGCTCTCGTGCATCCTCGCTCGTGGCTCCTCAGATATCCCTCCTCGCTCCTCCGAGCTAAATAAGAGCTTTGGGACGGCCGTCAATATGGCGGCGCATAACAACTTCTGGTTCAAGCAAGGATTGAGGAGCGAGGAAATGACAAGAGACTTGGGATGTACCCTCATAAAACACAGGTCATACACAGAAAAATGGAGGGAAGACCACAAAGACAGGAAGTCAAAGTAACACAGGACACATGAGGCAGGGATTACAAACAAACAAGAAACAGACAAAACAAAAGAAAAAACAGATGACGCAATAGCACTTCACATGAAGGAAGCATTAGGGGAGGTGAACTTTGTGGTCTTTTCCCCTATTTATCTTTCCAGCTCAGGGATCAAACCGGGTTCTTTCTGATAACAATAATTAATTGCTGTCAAATCATGACCAGGCTTGGAGACAAGAATAGAACAGTAGTCCACCCTGTGCTTAACAATAGTTCTGAGACAGTTCCAGAAGACATGGATCACCTAACACTCTCTCTCTCACTCACAGGCTCACCTCTCTCTCCCTCTCTCGACCCCTCTGTCTATCTCTGTCACCATCACATTAGACAGTTCTTTCTCGTTCTTTCCCTCGTTCCCACACTTACCTGGTACCTTTCCTCAAGTTGAAGTAACAAGCTGTAAGTCAAGTGACTATTGCCTTAATGCATATGTAAAATATTACTGATTTGGCCTTTAAATATCGGGGATGAACCAATTAGGTCACTCACACCAACCACAATCTACGCACACGCACACACACACACACACACACACATTTTATGAGAGCTTATTATAGACTATGTATGTGCACATGCTTTTATATGGCAAGATTTGTGCGATGCCATTACCACAGTGCAAGTACATACATACTTATGATTCTTCAAACTTAACACAAAAATGTATGTGCGTTTAGTACAAAAGTGCGAATAGATGTTTCAGCTGAGTGGACTGTTGCCATTATCTGACCAGGGGTGGACTGTATGGAGCCAATTAAACTGGCTGTGGACATTGACTGTAGTCTTCCAGTTATAAAAGACTAGGTTGTTTGCAAAGTCTTTTTTAAAACACATTTAAATGCAATTTAAAAGTAGGGCAATCATTACAGATATTTGACAAAAAATAATCTTAAATCAAGCCCCGACACTAGTTTTTTCCAGTGCTTTCAAACCACACTTTTTCCACTGGAACGTTATCTTTTTAACATGTGAAAACCTGCTAAAAACAGGCGAGTCTTCTCAGCTGTCATGGGGATGGCTCAGTTGTCATCACATGACAGCCATTTCCAATAGAGATGAGCAAACTATCTTCTACTAATTCTACTACTGCACTGGGCTTTCACAAAGGCTTACGTGACCCTCCGGAGCATACCAACAGACTAAACAACTAACCCCAAAACAGCCATAATATGATTACTACAGTTTAACACTCATATTTGAAATGCCCTCTAGCTTGCACAGGACAAAAGCATTGTCCTACAGTGGTACACTGAATGTCACCAGCTGCCAAGTATCTATTTGAATAAAGAATATAGTAAAAAACAAAACGTCTTTCCAATGTTCTCTGTGTCTCTGGGGAACAGCTGCAAAATCTGCTGTTCTTTCTGCATCAAGTGACGTGACAGTGATGTCGTTGGAGGAAGAACTACCCAGTGCTACTTTCAGCTTTGGGGCGCATTGTCACACGAAGCTTCCCTGTTCTCTTCACTTGTGTTAAGTCAAAATGGCATCTCAAAATATGAGTGCAGAGGATGTTTTGGACATGGATTTTCTAAAGTGTACATTATACAGTGTTTTGGCAGATTTGGAGAGGCTGCTCGAGGCCTCTGCTGCAGCATTCTGGATCAACTGGAGAGTATTTTTCTGCATCGACAGGTGTGCCTGATTTTTGCAATGTTACGTAGGTGAAAAACTGCCGTCCTGTGATTCATGTGGAAGGTAAAGGCCAGAGATTATTTCCGGTGGCGCTGGATGCCATGTAGGGCAATGCCAGCCGCAGAGAAACTATATCGTTAGATCAATTATATCAGAAGTAGTCAGGGCCAAGAACAATAACTCTTCTTCATAGTTTTGTCTGAGTTCAACATTAGGAAGTTACTTATTTTTTCAGTCCCAGTTGTGAAAACCCAGTCTCCACAGCAAGGAAAGGAGGAGGGAAGCCATTTGCACATGGCTAACAAATAAAAGTTGTACTAGTAGGAAAGGACTGTTGAAGACCAGGGCATTGTTTTAATATGATAAAGCACATGGGAAAATGCATGGGAGGGATTGACAAAGAAACAAAACTTGACAAAAGAGGCGCTAGATAATAATAATAGGAGAAGACATACACATCTCAAGGCAATAGAAAATAAGGAGAGAGCACAGCACCGTAATACAGTGTAAACATCAATGTGACCGTACAACCTAGTCATCAACATCATCATCAGCATTCCATTTATTGACAGTTCTTACGCTGTTATGGAAGCTGAGGCTACATAACGCCCTTCATGTTTTTCCATGAACGAGCCCACTTGACAATCAATAAAACACACCAATGTCTGTCTCCTGCTTCACATCAAGAAAATGAATTGTATCCTTTTCACGTTCCAAAGGGAATAGCTCAGAGGCGGTTAGTGGTAACAGTGAGTATTAGTGAAATTTGTTTGTTGACTGTGAGAACAAATAATAAGAGAGAATAAGGAAATATTCTCTTGAGATGTAGATGAACCATTTTGGCACAATGCTGATGTGCTTTTAGACTATTCCTCACTGCAGATTTTGAATTGATATTCCATGTAATTTGCATGCCATACACAGCGATGGTTTGTACTGAACATGATCACATTATTGTGACATTTCAACCAGTCACATTGTTAAGATATCAACATATGTGGAGGTTGGCTTTCACAGCTTAACATTCCCCAGTGTGCAGTTAGTTTCAATTGAGCTTTGAGGCTAACCTACAACTCCAAATGACTCCATATACTGTAGTCACTTGGTTTTAGTGCTAATATGCTTCATGAATCACTGTTATAGTAAAACGTTAAGTCTTAAATGTCTTAAATCTTAAATGATAGTGTGTGAATTGGACAAGGAGCTCAGTATTGACGGTGAACCTTTAAATATTTCTGGGAGTGTTCTATTTTCGTGTCTCTGTAAGATGCATGAACTGAATATTTGCAGCAGACTCCACTAGCCTGGTTTCCAGCTTCTATGTCCCAGAAAGAGGCCTGCTGGCTCTGGCTTGTCAGCTGGATAAATAACAGCAAAACGGAGACAGACATAGTGCATCTTTCCTCTCGGCAGAGCTGTAAAGATGATTTAACACAAATTGTTGGAAAATTCTTAGAAAATGGTGGGGGCATAGTTAATGTAAAGGTAGGTGCAGCTGACACATTTCAGTTTGTCAATAGTGTTCTGGCAGGGTCTATCGGTGTCTCTATCAGTGTCCTAACATCCTGAAGTGTGGTTAACGAAAACCAACCCGTTCTCACTGCCAACTTGTCAAAAACAGTCAGTTAGTCAGTGCATCGTGGCGTCTGATACTGATACTGACTGTCCTTTAGTTTCTGTATGAGACGCACCAGGCATTCAACTAACTACAATGTAAACCCTTCTGCATCATTAGACTGTCAGAGCGATGTAGTCTAAAGAGCGAGAAACTCCTCTTAGGCTGGGAGGGAGTGAGGGGAGGTTGGATAGGTGAAGCAAACACCGGACGCAGCTGGCCTATCAGGACATGCCTATCGGAATAAGTGCGGACGCACAATATATAAGGCAGCACACACCGGTCCTTTATTTTATGTATGTCATGTATTTGCCAACTGACTATGGCAAAGCAGGACTATCCACTCCTGGGGGTGGACGCTTATGCACACGTGCCACGGACAATAAAGCTGCTTTACTCTGTTAAGCTGCTCCATCCCACCACTCCCCTTTGAAGAGAGTGAGGCGGGAGCAAGTGATGGCGGTCCATACCTGGACGGTCCCCCACCTCTAGGGGGATCTGTCTTAGGAGGCGGATAGAATAGAGGAGCCTGCTGAGGAGGGCTGGACTGTCAGCAGCCTCGTCCACTTGTAAGATTTCCAGTGAAGACAGAAGTTTATTTTGAATAGACACTGCATATGTAATGAGCGGAAACTGACACACCGTCCCTGACACTAGACACTAGAGGGGTAGCTCGAGTGTGACAGTTGTAATGGTAAAAAATGTTTTAACATGTCCTCCTCATATTCTCTGATGATATGTGCTGCTAGAAAATTCATTTGCACAGGCGTCTGGATGTCTGAGCACATTGACATATTCGTTCTGATACAGAGGTCACTTTCAGTCTTATTCCGGACGAGCAACCGGCGTGTTCTTTCTGTAATCAACAGCTCTTTCTCTGAGCATAAACATTCTCTTGGGAACTATGGTCGGTGAAGGTTCGCACCAGAACACTGGCCCCCACCTGTGTTCCCCGTCTCCTCTGTCTTATCCTGTCTTCTCAGTGTTGCCTGTATAAATACCTTGTTTTGATTCTGCGTCTCCAGAGCATGAGCACATTTCACTGTGATTCGTGGCTGTGGTTGTGTTCTCTGTTTGCAAACATTAAATTTACTTTCTGAAACTTTGATCATTCATCAAGACTCTGTCTATTTTTGAACACTTTGGATAAAACCAACTTCACCTGAACTGTTAAAGGAAATTTTTCGATTACAATTGGCGTCACGAACAGGATACGCTGACCGTTCGTCAGGCTCCACGGGAACCGTCCGGAGGAGAAGGCTTTTTTAAATTTGGACAAAATAAGGCTTTTCCCAGGATAACACAACCAGTGTCCTGTCTCTACCTCCTTAAAAAGAGAGAGAGGACCGGCGGAAACCGGGGAGACCTGATTTGACGGCACGCGTATCCAACGAAAAGAATTGATTCCTACAAATCAGGGTAAGAAGTTGAAATTCCAATTGTAAACTGTAAACTGTAAACATAAATCCGTAAATAAGTAAAACGTAACAGACACAGATGAGTGATCAAGGAATCATTATTATTTGGGGTTAATACAACTGTTTATGACATCTGTGTGGTTGGTTTATAAGTTTTTCATGTGACTCCACTAGGTTTCTGACGTATTACTTCATGTGATTTTGAGAGGGGAGAAGTGACATTTTTGCGATAGAGAAACTACTACTAGGGAGTTTTTTGAGATCGTAACAGTGGTCATCGTGTCTCCGCCTCAAAAGGTTTTTCTAAGTGTTTTTGTCCTAAGAATAAAAGAAACGTCCCAGGTTTTTCAGCTGTTTTTGTCCTAAGAATAAAAGAAACAGACAAAGGTTTTTAGCTGTTTTTGTCCTACGAATAAAAGAAACAAAAGGTTTTTAATTGTTTTTGTCCTAAGAATAAAAGAAACAAACAAAAGGTTTTTGACGTTTCCCTAAGGATAAAGAACCTCAACTTTGCAGTGACGATTGCATTGTAATAAGATAGCGTCGACGCCCACACCAGAAGGAACATGGGTGGCAAAAGTTCAAAATCACTGGTCACCGGTCCGATTGTTGGGTTAATGCGGCAGAAACACGGAGAGTCATGTCTGGAATGCCTTCTGTTGGGTCTGGAAACAAAGGATGAAGCGCTGCGAGGCCGCAGGACCTCCCCTCTGCTGCGAACTTCTTACAGTGCGCACACAGTGGAAAAATGAGCTGGAACCGGTTCAAAAATTAACAACAATATTTAATGAACTATATGAAATTCACTTATAAGCTGCATTAACTATCAATAGTAATATTCTCGAGAATAGAGACCACACCCACGCATCTCACTCACAGGTCTCTGAATTCAATTCAGGTTGCTGAAAAACGAGCTTGCGAATGTGGTCTGAGGAATTCTCTCAGAACAGTGTCTTATATACGTCGGAAATGTCCAAACAGTCATAGATCATCGGACTGACCCTCTGTGGCCATCCTGACTGGCTCCATTTGAATTCAGTCTCCTCCCTGGATCGATTCCTTAGCGAAACAGCTTTGCTCCTTGCAAAACATCTGTCTTGACCCCACCTCTGGTCAGCTTGTCCGTCCCACTGATCCCATCCTCCACTCTGCTGCATGTCCCATTCAGAATCCATGTCTGACCCTTTAACTATTCTTACAGTGTTTTAATACCTTTAGTGACTATACTTTTATGATTTATACATTAAATTTGTTAATATACTGTAACACATAATATCTTCTATATGCAAGAATATTGTGAACATATTGTGACTAACATATTATTATTATTATAACACTTCTACTCATCACTAGGGGGGTTATTTAATCTTACTTATAATGCGTTTAATACTGGAATTCTCAACACTTCCATACTGGTCAAGGGAGTTTGGGTTTCTGGGATTTAGAAGATAAACTGAAAGGAATGAAAAGAGTGGGGAAAAAAAAAAGAGAAAAGCATTGAGCATTTCCACTTACACTCAGATCTGCATCTCTCTCTATTTTATTGGCTCCGGAGAAAAGATTGGAGTGTTTTGATTATATTAAATTCTTATGAATGAATTATGAATTATTAAGCTTTTAGCAACTTTTATTTCGAATGGGTTTCTATGGAGAGGATTTTCAAATCCTCTTAAGCTGCTTCAACTTTCAAATCCTTCAACTTCCTCATGCTTGCGTGATGTGTGTGTGTTACCCTTTGCCAGGCCACTGCATGTTGTCTGTATGTGAGTCAACCCTGTCTCCTTCTTTGCAAAGAATAAATGTCCAATGATTAGTGATTTTTTCTCGAGGGAATTTTTTCTAACATAGTGGTCAGCCGGATCGCAATACCTCCACTTCTCTTCAGCTTTGAACCTGAAACCGTGCACGGGGAGTCCAGGACTCTTGCCAAAGACCTCTGCCAGATTCTCACACGAGAATCCTTTGGTAAATTGAGAGGCCAGGTTTGTGCTGGAGAGGGTGGAGTGACGAGATCCTTTTTTAGTGAACCAGACTGGTGGGAATCATTTACTTTGGGAAAAGGGAATTGGTCCTCCCTTAAAGCCATCAGAACTAAGGGAGCGGTATTCTTTTATAAAAAATTTTTTTTTAAAAAGAACAGAGTGAAAAATATTAGTAAACTGAGGGAGAACCGTGAAGGATGTTGCTTCTACTTCATCTTCGTTTTACTATAACAATCTATAGGAAGCTAAAAGAGTTAGGCCTACTCAATTTCTTCCCTATAAAGTAAAGATAATGATAATTAAGACTTTTGAGAAAAATGGTCTAATACTAGCAAAGAGAAAGAAAAGAGGTTTTAACCAAAGCAAAAATGTGGTTATCAGAGGCGTAAGAGCGGAAAAAAAAAGGGTACAGAAAAAGACAAAGACGGATACGACTATAAGACAATATACATGACAAGACAATGACAGAAAACAAGAAAATGACAAATAATGTGAACATAACGTGACTAATTCTCCTGATTTGTATCCAAGCTTAGAGAGGGAGGCGGCCCCCTCCGAGTGTTCCCCCACCCTCTGCTTCACCCCCAGATCTTCCACAGGCAGGGGCTTGCTCAGACTTCACGGCCTCCCAACCATCCGAAAACTCCTCTCCTCTCTCTCCCGCCTCCCGCTGTCCAGGAAGTTCTCAGAGAAATAAACAACAACTGAGCTTGCGACGGTGCTGGGAAAAGTCATGAGCAAGACTTTAGGCAGACCGCTCTACGAGCCAGAATCCAACATAAGGGGCAAAACACACGGTAAACCACCTTTACAAATGTCAGACTAATCAGATTTTACTTAAGCAACAGTGCTGAATAACCAAAGAGAAAAAAAAAGAGAAGAAAAAAGGCAAACAGAATGCTGACACATATGTTATTGACTATGATGATGGTAATAATGAGGTGTCTAAACATGTTTGTTCTAATGTGTATTTCCGAGACAATTAAAGACGTGGAGCTTTCCGTGGACGGAGCGGAGGACGAGGGACGAGCAGAGGGGGAGGAGGGCTCGAGGGGGAAGCAAAGGTGGACGGAGTTGGGCTTGCTTCGTCTGTGGAAGGATGGGACACTGGGCACGTGATTGCAGGACCAGAGAGAGAGTGGACATGGGGAGGACATCGGAGGAGGGGGACGTCTGAACACCACATTCAACAGATGCAGGTCATGTAAAAACACGCACCCACACACTGATGCACAGACACAAACTGACGGTAAAGAATAATAGATAGAAATATTGGAACTATATCAAATAAAATTGTGGGGTTCGAGATATTTTCTTTTGTTTGATTTTGGAGCAGGTACAAACAGAATATCTATCGGTACCATTAAGGGAATGAAAGTGGTTTGAATAAATGATTGACTGTTGTATGCAAGAGGTTTCTAACTCACCAACTTATTACTGCAGTGTTGATAAACTAGGACACGGTCACAGCAAAGGCCGTGCTCTTATCTAAAGTTAAACAAACTAAGGGAGACATTTCTCTCTCCTCTGCAGAGAAAGAGGCTTTGACAACAATTAATGCTACCAGAATAGCTAAATTCGACCCACCAGGGGAAGAATGTTACTTTATATGGATGAACATGATCATAAAGTAAGCAAAGACAAACTCCAGCTTTGGAAAGAAAAAGTAAAATATTTGGGTTATGATTTATCTAAGAATGGCCGATACAAAAGAAAAGAAGCCATTCTCAAAGCAAACAAAAAGAGAAATTATGTCATTCTTAGCAATGACTAATTTCTGTAAAAGTTGGGTTCCTAATTACGATGAATTAGCTAAACCTTTATCAAAATTGATTCATGATAAACCTGGGGCAGCACACGACAAATTGTGCTGGACTCTTGAAGCAGACGAAGCTTTAATGGTATTAAATAAGATGTTAATAAGTCCATCAGTATTGGGCTTGCCAAATTATGACAGGTCATTTACACGAACAGTAGACTACAGAGGGGGTTTACATTCCATTTGAAGACGCAGATCTGACTATGCTTGTTGAGGACTCGTGTAAGAAGAAGAAGTAGATGGTAAAAATGCAACGGGATATGCAATAGTGACAAATAATAAAGTGTTAAAATTTGCTCATGCTTACATGTGTTTGCTCAGCAGTGAAGGGAAAAAAAAAGAGATTTCCTCAGCAGAAAACGGAACACGATGAAATTAAAAAGGAGAAAATAGGACAGAATTATGTTCTTGTTGTTTTTTTATTATACATTTAACTAAATATGCCACTCTATGCTAAAGGGGAGGATAACTTTAGACAGCCAGGGCTATGTGGGATAAGGGGAACTATGTTTTGTTTTGCTATGCTTTGCTTTAATCAGAATCAGAATCGGAATCAATAATAATTAATCCAATATTACAGCGGAAGATTGGGAAGATAAAATTGACCATTAATAAATAGGAAAATACAACCAAATGAACATTACACGCTGGGAACAATTCTGTTCCGCATGACACCAGAAATTGACCAAACAGGTTTCAAATGTGCCTTACAGATTGTTTTCTCCTCCTCAAACTGTCTAGTAGCGACGATTGTAACACTCTGCACTATCTGTTGCCACCTGATTAAACAAAATGACATCCTGTTTCTCACCCGATGCAGCAACCTATGTAGAAACAACACACAGACAGCTGATGAATATGGACGAGGCCCAGGGCTGGCACCTGGTGGTTCTGTGGGGGTAAGCGAAGCAGTGGAGTGGAACTCGTGCGTTGGCACAGTTGGTGAGGGCATTCGATGCATTGCCTATGGATATGGCCTCCCTGCGTAACCTCCTAGAGACAGACCACGGCCAAAGGTCAGCCCATCTGGCAGTTTCAGTCAGTCTGTGTACATAGATGACATTGGAGTCCCGAGGGGAAATCAAATTGATGCGGGGTTTGAAACAGTACTATTTTGGTGGGCAATAATACGTAGAGGGGTATGTGTAATGTAGGGCCACTGACCAAGCCACTGACCAAGCGTCGGTATTTGTAGAGTTTGGAGTGAGGGTTAGCATATCCCGGTCAACATGATCCACCTGTCACAACCCTCCTCTTGGTTGACTGTGGAATTGCTGCTGTCCAGGTTTATGCAAGCAGTTCATTTGATTTCATTTAGGAGTACTCGAGCAATTTAGTATTGAACGTCCATAATACTTGGGGACTTACAAGAGACTAAAGACATAATAGCCAGAATCAATGCAGCTGAGATATCCTGACACTGAATGCTACATTACCCTGGAACCTACAGGAAAATTCAATTTGTTTCTTTCACCTTGGGTCTGTGTTCCAAAGAAATCTTCTCTTTAAGTTATCATAACAATGTGCTCACCAAAGTTATTGCTGAGATCCGAGACCACTGCGACAACACTAAAGTTGTCGGTAAGAAAGCGGACGGACTGAGTAATTAGATTGCAACTACATGTGATGTTTTCTTTTTTTCCTAACTGGAGGATGGACATCCAGAGTGACAACGAATAAAGGGGGCAGTGAAGCTGGATCTGGGTCGGCCCATGGTGAGCTGGTTGCTAAGCTGAAAGAGTTTTTGGTGAACCTGCATGCTGTTGTCTGATTTTGTGTAGAATTCGACCCGGTGACACCACTGAGAAGCTTTAAAAATAACAATAAAGATAGATCTAATTTTCTTGCTGATGGTCTCATGCGCTTACGCAGATCATAAAGAGGCATCAGTATTCAATTTAGACTGTTTCATACTATTACTGTATATTTTATATGTCAGTAGAAGGTAAGCATTCATCCTAATTGAGGTGTTCACATTAAGGTGTATGATTGAAATACCACAATAATTCATAGTCTTCTGCAACCAGATTTAAGCAAATATGAATACATCAAACCAAAACTTCTGTTTTTTTAAAGTATATCAGGCAAAAACACAACCCTCACAAAACACACAACTCAAGCACTCCTAAAATAGTTTAGGTTGCGAAACAAGTCCTGACTCCTCTCAGAGGAAGCTAAAAGGTATCTGCTTCTTCATTTGAAATCCTTTGTTGTTTTGACACAAAAGCCCAGCTTGTTTTTAGTGACCTCAGAGACTCTAGAGCAGAGGAAGACAATCTTGCTTAAGCTGAGAGGGCTGGGGAGGGTTTAAAAAACAGGCTGGGGACAGGAAGGGTCGCAGATGGGATCTCAGATGGGATAATTACCATGTGTCCCAAATCCTGCCTGACTCCCTCCTCTAATCCAGACAGGAGCCGAAACACAGAGGAAAGTCCAATTATGCTCTGAACTTCCCTTTTGTTTTAACCTTTCCTTCTCTCTTTCCAACCACCACGTTCCCCTTATTAGCCATAGTCATTGGTTGTATGAGTTCCATCACACAGTGGTCGTAGACACACTTGGCAGAAATCTGCACTGTACTGAGGTCATCTTTCAAGTTCTTTACTACTTTCGTTAATGGTTGTTAATGAAACAAAAGCCAAATTGTAATGCGCAGGAAGAAGTTGGAAATTATGCTGTATACATAGCGATACATGATACTTTGGGGGCGACCGTGGCTCACTGGGGTAAGAGGGTCGTCTGGGAACCGGAAGGTCAACGGTTCGATCCCCGACTGGGACGTGTCATGTGTCGAAGTGTACCTGAGCAATACACTGAACCCCTGGCTCCCCGGGCACCGATCAATGGCAGCTCACTGCTCCCATACAGGGGTGGGTCAAATGCAGTAGTCAAATTTTGTGTATGTGTAAAATGTATATGACAATAAAAATGGTTTCTTCTTTAAACTGCCTCACCCCAACAACAGAGAGGCTTTTCTGACCTTTTGAGACACACTTCTAAAATGCACATAAATCCGGTCGAAGGCTTTCAGGATGTGGTCCACATAGTGTTTTTTTTTCTGTGATGGATGATGTGCTGCTAACAATAGGTCTGCCTCTGTGTGTATTGTTGTGTGTACCTGGAAATCCATAAGAAAGAAACAAACAGGAGCTCTTTAGTGTGGCATCCTGTATCTCTGCCTGCAAAGGCAAGACTCTGTGTAATGAGGCCACTGAATACCTCAGCGGGTCACTATGTAGAAAAACTGTCTGCATTCAGAAATGGGTAACGTAACTGAAAAATGAAATTAATATTTTCACTTGTGAGATTTCACAAGTCCAAAAACCACAAGCTGATACGATAAAGATATCAAGAAAAAGTGGGATCTGAAAACCAAAATGTTCCCATGTGAAAAGGTACAAGTTTTGATAAACATGTGAAATATGTTTAAAAGATACACAGAATAATAAATAGAACACTAATTGTTATGCCTTACCTGTTAACGTCTGATATTTTGGGAATCCATTCATCTACCCCGACCTCCTTCGTAGGCTTCGTCACCAGACTTCCTTCTTCCTAAGGCTGCTTAGAGGGCTTTAACCATCTAAATATGTTCTTGAGAAGACAGTCTCAGTTATTCTCAAATCAGCTCAAATAAATATGTTTATAAAAATGGGGTAATGAAAAATGCATTGTCTGATCTGCTTCTTTCAGTCCAAATGTACAAAACTGTACCAAACTTACAATGATTTTTTTGGCAGCAACAGAAATATTGAAAGAATATCTAATTGAACACAATGGAAATTAATGGTTTGTAGTTACAGTAATATGTTACCCCCACAAGATCTTTCCCTAATAAGCTGCACATGACTGTAGTGTGCAGGAGACAGGTAGAGCTGAGATGTGTTGAGGCCCTGCAGGAAAGGAACAGAACTGTCACAGTGCATCACCTTCAAACACACGGAATAAACATTTGATGCCAATCTGCTAAATCTCATCTAAACAACTTGATATCAGAGATAAATAAAGAAGAAACACAATAAATAGAGTCTACATATCCAAAACAAGTACACACACATATTTGTTAAACACATGACGCATTCAATTTGTCATGATGAAGATGAATTAAATGAGAAATATTTAGACGTCACTATTATTTTAACAATTTATTTATCTTTTTCATGTGTGTGTGTGTTTGTATGTCGATAATAAAGAATTATTGCTTCTTATTACTAATTATCATAATTTATTGGTTTCCGTTCCTTGTGTCTTTCCCGCTTTGTCATTACTCATTAGCCAATAGCCATCCTTGTTATGAATATATCTCACCTAATATCACTTAACTGGTCTTAATGTCCTAATGTCTGTATGCATATATTGCAACAAGTGTCCTTTTTGCACTAATTTAAAAAACAAAAAGAGTTGTAACTCTAATAGGTTTGCCGGCTGATCAGCAGGCCACATGTCAAACAGCTGGGTTGTCAACATTTCAACACAATGCAATGTCATATGGAACGCACTGGTTTGGCCACTCAAATATGTAAAAGCACAGATTTCTGATACCTTTCGGTCACGAAAGGATTTTACCTTATGATCGTCAATAGAGTAGATAAGTTGATTGGTGCTGTGATAATTAACCCTTTGCCCTGAAGCCAATCATAGCTTAGCACCAGCGAGCTCCGACCAGGATCCGACAACGATACAGATGTGCGTCGACTCTTATTGACTCTTATGTGATTGTTTCAGATTTTCATAATTTTAGCTTCTGTCTTTTTAACCTGTTTTCATCCTGGATACATCCTTCAAACACATGATGTAGACCCTTCTTTCTGCTTCTCTCTGTAATCATTTTTAATTTTTCCAAAAATTTGATGTTATTTCTTCAGCGAGATGAGTTTGGGGGTCCTTAGCCTAAAAAACATTGAAGACCCTTGCTCTAGGGTGTTAAATAGGGTACTACAGCATTAACACAGCACACACAAGCCCTGGCTGAGTTCCTGGGGCCGCCACATCAATACATATAGTATTTGTATTAAAATTGTATTTGCACAAACATACAAACCTTCTTACACACACACGCACGCCCCTATTCATACATAATCACTCATACGCACATGCAGACACAGACCCACACTCCTCCTTTAGCAGCAGTTGTTACTCTCTTAGTTAGCCTGGTATAGCAGTGGTGCTGATGTGATGAGAAGTGACAGCTTCTGTGGACTATTTGGACTGGATGGGATCCACTTGGCTCACTGCTGATCAAATCTCCAACAACAGACTATTAACTCCAAGCAAATTGCGCCAAGTAGGTTAAAGGGGGCCTTGTCTGTTTTAATATCACTGATATCTCCATTTGTTGTCAGGGTGTAAAAAGACTCATCTTGCTTAGCAGGCGCTTGATCGTAAAAGCACATTTGTCACAGTCTCTTTCTCTCTCTCTTTCTACTTGCTCTCTCACTCTCTGTTTCTCGTCCTCTAGGGCAAATCAGCTCATTGTGTCATTCTGCATCACATTTTGTGGACTAGCAGATTTGTTCAACTCTTTTCTCCTGAAGAAGTAACTCTAATGTTCTAATTTTCTGCTTGAGGCAGTGGGTAAATTCACAGGTGTCATTAAACAGGTAGTTCAGTTCGCTGAACTCAACACACTACAATATAATGCATCCAACATAATAGATCTGCAATAAAGACGATAGGTGGTGTAGTGTTGGCATTTCATTCATCCTCATTTTGATCAATGAGGGAACATCCATGCATTAACATTGCTCTTGGATGACTGGATATGTATTTAATAGTTCTTTAGAAATAAACCATTCATTGCTTTTAAAATGGGTTTCTGACATGTTTCTGAATGAATCATGTTTATATTTATCCAAGTCCAGGGAGTATGACATGCTTGAACTACACATACGCCGGTCCAAGGCAAACCTGAGCCAGCCCTAACTATAAACCTGAGCCAGCTCTAACTGTAAGTGTTGTCAAAAGGGAAAATCTTAAGTTTACTCTTAAATGTGGTGAGTTCTTCTGCCTCCCAGACTGAAACTGGAAGCTGGCTCCACAGAAGAGGAGCTCGATAACTGAAGGCTCTGGCTACAATCCTACTTTTTAAGACTCTAGGGATGGGTGGTAGTACAGAGGCATGGGCCCCTGCTGAGCTGGGGGAGGGGGACCTGGTGGTCTGGGGCTGGTTGATGGAGCCATGGGGGATGGGGTCAAGACTGTCCCATTGTCTTTCAAGGCGACAGTAGAACTCGTTCAGCCCGTCTGCCGGACGCAGGTCATTCATGAAGAGGGGGGCTTTAGGCTTGTAGTTGGTTATCTGTCTGAGACCTCTCCAGACAGAAGCAGAGTCACTTGCTGAGAGCTGGTGTGGCAGTTTCTCAGAGTACTGTCGTTTAGCGTCTCTCACCGCCTTACTAAACCTGTATTTTACCTGTGTATATAAGTCCTTGTCCCCACTCCTAAATGCCTGATCCTTGTGCAACCATAGCTGTCTGAGTTTAGCTGTGAACCAGGGTTTGTCATTGAAAACATCCCAGTCTGTACAGTCTAAACACACCTGAAGATCCTCCATAGCTTCACTGGTCCACTGCTTGAATTTCCTCACCACAGGTTTACAGAGCAGGAATCAGATGGAACATGATGTGGTCAGAGAGTCCCAGTGCAGCACGAGGGACGGCGTGATAGGCCCGCTTATTGTGGTCTAAAATGTTCTCCTCTCTGGTTGGACATTTAATAAACTGTCTGTATTTGGGGAGTTCATGGCTGAGGTTTCCTTTGTAAAAGTGTTGTGGAGAAAACTCGGTGGACAGACTGAGGTCGAGGCATTTTAGCTCAATTCAAGCAATAAGGTTTATTTATGACAGAAGTATTATGCCCAGCAGTCAAATTGTGCACGAGGCCTAATCTCTACTCTGAGTGAGCAGGGAAAATGTACAAAAGACAGGAAAAGCAGGAAAAGGCCCCTAAACATCATTGCGCATAACATTATATAGTGGAATATAAAGTAGGGGTGGCTCTGTTTTTAGCTATCAAAGGGCCCGCTGGAGCACTGAGCATCATCGCCCACACCGGCTCACGATTGGTTCTCCTCCGCTGCATCTTCAGTGGGCGTACATGTTGATGTACTCCATATTGTTATGTCCGGCCGACTTGATAAGCGGGGCGCCTCTCTATCTCTCAGCAGCGCAGGCAGCTGAAACTGGTTCTCTGTGAGACTATGTGACATTTATCTGGGGCAAAAGCTATCCTTCAGAGTTCTAATACTTCTCACTGTGTTCAAACGAGCGCTATGAATGCCCCGTCTGGAGTTTTTAACCTTCTTCTACTAGAACTCACATATCCGCGTATAAGCATACAAGTAACATTGAATGTATATTTTATTCACAAAAGTCACCAAGGACAATAACTAAAGAGTCCGGGTTGGTGTGCTCCACATACAGTATCTGGTCGGCGAGCGCGTGCTGTGCCTCCTGCACTTTGGCCTGTGGTGGAATGTAAACACCGACCAGTATGAATGAAGCGAACTCACGGGGAGTAAAAGGGTTTACAGTTGATGATGAAAGATTCCAGATCAGGAGACCAGTGCTGCAGAACCACTGTCACATCGTTGGAGTAGAAACAGATTCCTCCACCCTTTGATTTGCCGGAGAGCTCTGTGTCGCGATCCGCTCTGAACAGCTGGCAGCCTGCCACAAGTGCACCAGCACGTTTGCCTCTCCTACGTCGTTTCACTGCATGGGTTAAGGTGAGCGCGCATTTGACTAGAATGTCCAGTAATTCGACAGAAGTTAAAAGAAAAGTTGGAAGTAAATTCGCTGGAGTTGTTTCCCTGATGATTATGAGCTCATCTCTGGTGAAAGAGCGCCGGGTATCACAGCTGAAAACAGAATATACAACAAAAACAACACAAAACAATGCGCACCAACACACCGAGGCAGCCATCTTAGATTTACTTTTAGATTTTTAGATTTACAAACACATGGATTCTCACTTCTGCATACTTTCCACCTCACACTTGACACCACCACCTTGTACCCCAACATTCACCCACAAGTATTTTATCGATACGAATATGTTGTTTTGCTGTAAATTAACAATACAATGAATATTTTGAGCCTAATTTCACTCCATAGACATTTGTTTTCTAAAATAAATATATATATATATATATATATATATATATATTTATTTATAGATTTACAATTAACAAATCTTCATTTGCGTTTGGCAAAAGCCTACAACCAAATCCATCCAACTCTGCCAGTCCTCCATTTTTTCAATGGGGAATCTCACACCAGACTTGAATCCCTGAACGTCCTCCTGAGGATGCTAAATGAAGATGGCCTGGGTCAAACTATTAAGATGCTTGTCTTCATCTTCTGGTTGGCCTGTGCAACATCATTTTGTCATTTTTTCTCCATGCCCAAGACCACCGTGTTTTGTTCCACCAGGAAGGTTATAAAGTCCCTCCTGGACCATCGTCGCCAAATCATTAGGCTCCAAGTAACAGAAGAGGACAGGATAGCTGTGGGTGAAGGTTTTTCCAGGTTAGCCAACAGTGCTTTCCAGAGGGCGTTGGGAGCAATATTTGTCATAAATGGATCAATGAGAAAATGTGGGGTTTTGGTCTCCTGTTGGTGTAATAACCATAATGTTTTTTATATACAGTACATTTAAAATGAGTTATCAAGAATACAGAATTCAGAAACAGTTCAAAGTTCTTAGAAAGTTCAAATTTAAAACAAGTTTGTTTCAAAAATGTAAATTTGGAATTGCTGTGTAATTGTAGGCTACCAGCAATTACTCAGTCATCATCATAATCTGTTCTGCATTGTTCTGCATTCTGCACTAATGAGGACCAATAATAATTCATTGAGTATGAGTCATTCATGTTTGAACAAACATAACAATTACATAATTACGAGCCTCAAAAGTATCCATTTTCTTCCACTCTGACCCCATTGTAGTCACAAATTAAGAGTGGAATGTTTTTATAGCGAGCAGTAAACTGTGTCAGTGACAACACACACGTAATGTCAGTAGGTGATTAGCATTGTTCATGTCATGAATGTTTGAATTCTCTACCTTTTAAAGTTGCATATGAGTCAGTTCTTCATACGTAATTGTTTTAACAGATCATAAGAATGTCTAACGTGTATCCCAATGAATGCACAATATGAAAAGGAGCTGTATGTTCAACAACAAGAGTCAGACTTTTGTATGTGCAAGGTCAATGAAGGTCGAATCGGAATAAGACAAATCTGGGCTAAGTGTCGCTTCAGTTGAGCTGATGGATGTTTTTTAGTGACAGTGAAATCAATGCTCTGCCTATGCTTCTATCTGCCACAGAAAACACTGGAGCTCCTGGAAAAGGACTTTACAATCCCTGAAAAGATACAACGTCAGTATACATGCTATAGACAGAAAACACTTAAAATCATAGCTTGGTACTTGGGAGTGAGAAATGATTAATGTCGTAATATGTGAAGCTTCTGCCTCCACCCCAAAACAATGGAGGGGAATGGATTTTTAGTTTTTATAGAGAGTCCCTTGGAAGAACTCCTAACCAGTTAGCGTTTCTAGAGGCAATGTCCCAGTGATTCAGGATAATCTAAAGACTGTCAATAGGTTTTTCTGGAACTACTTTCGACCATAGAAATTGGTGTACATGGCAGATTGCTGTTGAGAATTTCAGCTTCTCGCCTGGAAATTGGCCCAACCAACCAGTCGGAGAAAACCTGCAGCTTCCCTCCCAAATAAAAGCCTGGTCTCGCTCCCAGGGCATCAACCATCAACAGTGGTCGGACAGTGGCCCTCGATGTCTTGATACCAAGGCACCCTTTAGCGTCTGTATGAGACACACTGGGCTTTAAACTAACTCAAATCTCCACCTCGTCATTATTGGACACTCAGAGTAACTGACGTACTACAACGACTGAGAAAGTCTGCTAAGAGCGGGAGGAAGGGGAGGTGGATAGGTAAAGCAAACAGGATGTTTACTAAGGGGACCAGCATTCGTGGACTGTGTAAAACCAAAAGTAGAGTGATTTTTAAAGACTACATTACCTCATGTCACGCTACGTCACTGAATCACATTACCTCCGTAGTTTAGGTTACATTACAACGTACATATTTTCAGCCAAACGTGATGGTTTTTCTAACACTTAACAAGTGGTTTTGTTGCCTGACTGGCACCGTTTCACAACGTTAACCAAGTGTTACAACTTTAATCACAACAGTTTCATAATGTTTACCATGTGTTAAAACTCTAACCACGTGCAAACCTTCTGAATCAAGATACTATGCGCCCAGTGTCATTGAAGTAGGGATACGATCTTGTTGCAACAACCAAATGTTTGTTGGAGCACATGACCAAGAAGTACCACTTGAGGTTATCAAACCCTGGAGCTCTGAAGAGGGGTCTGAGAATTTGAGTTGGGACCATATGGATACCAGGTTTATTTCTTTCTTTCTTTGGTTTGTTTCTTTGAATGGGTGCATGTATGGTTTGGAAATATGAGTCAGTAGCCCTTTTTTGGTCAGGTAGAAGTTTTAGGACTCATGAACACACTTGGATCATTTGCGCAAGCCAGACATGATAACATGTCACAATGTCAGCAGGTAGACGAGCAGGTAGTAGAAGGTTAGGATTTGTTAAAACTGGGTGAATCTGTAGAGGCAAGGAAGAAGTACAACAGTGTGTGTGTGTGTGTGTGTGTGTGTGTGTGTGTGTGTTTGGGGTAGGGGGAGCAAGGTGGGGGATGGTGGGTTTCTCTAAATTAAATGGCTCCCAACTTCCTTGTAGAAAGAAAAATCAATTGTGACATTCTCCAGACAGTGTACACCCCATTTAATTAGCACAGAGACACGCAGGAGAAAGCCAAATTATCCAATAACTGAGGAGTAGACACGGGTTGGTGAGGCCAGGGTGAATGAGGGTGATGGGGGAAGCAAAGAGAGAGCAAATAGGAGATAATAGGGAGGCAACAGCAGCAAGGAGGTAAGCAGGAGGCGAGCGAGAGGTGAGGGGAAGTATGGGAGAAGAGAAGGCGAGGTGAGAGAGGGAAAGTGGAGGCAACGAAAAAGAAAGGAAGAGGAGAAGGGGAGGCAAATGAGAAAGAGAGGGAGGGCAAGGGAAGGTGAAGGGGTGGGAATGAGTTCCGTGTGGGAATGAGTTCCGTGTGGGAATGAGTTCCGTGTAGGAGAACACGGCTGCTGGCCATTTATTTAGTAGTTTAGCCTAATTTCTCACAGCAGATGCCAGTAATACCTGACTAATGGCTAATTGTGCCATTCACCATGATAGACTATCAAGCTTATACTCTCACTGAAAAAAGCCCCCACAACACCGATCTTATTAGGTGAGTTAACTCTATTTTCAAGCCTGAAAGGATGTGTTTGAAAAGGAGTTCGTCTTTCACGATCCAATAAAGTCACCATTTGTAAAAAAAAAAAAAAAAAAGTGTTGAAATTGGGACTTTGTTCTCCTGTGTAAGAAATGGACCCTTGTTCTCCCTTGTTCTTTACCTGTCCTAGTTTTTCGTGCCTTTCTGATATATTTAAATACCTTATCTCATAATCATGCAAAAAGAGCAGTGGACACATAAAATATAACATCCGACATCATGATGAACTGCTTAAGCCAAGCAAGTTTCATTCTACAAATGTATTTTTATACTGTATGGAAATAAATGCAGGCAGGAAAGCACATCACTATTCTAAAACACTGGGCTGTGCAACATAAATTGTTTTTTAAAATTGGGCATAAACATGCCCGCATGGTCCTTAAAATACAATGACCTGGACCTGAATTGGTGCTTCATATCCTCATCTCCATTTACTCGTTTTAGCCTGTCACCATTGGCATTAACATCTTCTGTCATGTCAGAGTCTGGCATTCCCCCACTGTCCACCACTTACTCTCGCGTCAAATAACACAGGTTGGTCAGTGCTCCTCGGCGTCTGACAACATCGCTCATTTAGCATTCGTATGCGTCACATCCACCCACGGCATTACAGGCAGAGCAACTGATGTAGTATCAAGTGAGAGATAGTCCACACAGGACGGGAGTGAGGTTTTTAACAAAAAACTAATAATTTAAACTGATTGGTGAAAAAATATGTTGAATCTGATGAGAACTTTTTCTAATCAGCTCTCGCACTTTTTTATTTACCTGTCCCTATTCATTATTAGCATTTCACTCATATACTAGCAAGTGTGTGTATATGTCTGTGTGCATGTACTGTATGTTGCGCACGTGTGTGACATCCAAAGTCTACAGCATGGGTTGGCTGCTGTTAAAGCAGAGTGTATTTAGACAATGGGTTAGGGTTAGGGCCTTTTTGAGAGAAGGAATGTCATTTTCAAATTCTCTTTCTTTGCTCACATTAATAACAGTGTTCACAAAAAACAATATAACCTAATTGTCCACAAAAATAATGAACAAGACAGAAACAATTGAATGAAAACTGTAATAACTGTAATCAACTTTTAATCTAGCCATTACCATCCTGATGGAAATACTTCATGCATCAAATCCGTTCTACGCCGGCTTCTAAAATATGAAGCCATTTTTCATCTCCAAGATAAAATTAAACAGCAGACATTTTACTTTCGGTTTTTTACCCTACTAATAACCCAAAAATAAACATGCTTAGAAAACACCTCTCGGAACATCCTGAACGTATTTTCCAACAGATGAACCAGGAAACAAAGTCTACAGTCCAGAAAGAAGTGAAAACACTTTCTCTCTGAGTGCAGAGGACAATATTCATTTGACAGCCACAATCCCATGTAAAACTCTCCACTGCATGTAGTCAACCTTTTAGTTAGCAGTGGTTTGTACAGTGCTCTCCACGCAGGCTTCACCTCATGACTCAGAGCTAGACGAGCTCCTTTACTTTCACCATCATTTTCTAAGTTGTTTTTCCTAACAAGACAATATTTTCTATGTTTTCAAATGACTCACTGAACTCTAACAGACACCAGGCACAGAAAGGAAAGGCTCATCATATTTAGGGCGAACAAGTGTAAGTGTAACATCACAAAGTTGGGGGTCAAATGGTTCTTTATGTCTTTAAAGCATGCTTGGAGTTTAGCTTCGTGGTTGGTTTTGTATGGCTTGATCGATAGATATAATTGGGTATTGCATAACAATAAAAGTTTGTGGAGTTTTTGTTCTGATTATATTGCCTAAATGAAGCATATATTAGGTGAATAGACTTGGTCAAAGCACAGAAACTTGTGGAATTTTGTGACTAATTTTGGCGTGAATGGAAGATTTATTGTTTTCATATACAAACTGGGATCAAACTAAAAAATAGGACTTAAACCAGCTTAGTGTGGTTCCTTTAATGCCTATTAAATGTTCCAGTCACAGGATATGATGTTTCATGACATCGAATTCAGCACTAAGATCTAAGAAAACAAGAACAGAGATAAGTCCAGTGTCTGATACCATTAGAAAGTCATTAGTTAGGTTAGAAATAGCTCTATAGTTAGTCAAAATGTTTGATTCAAGAGTGGGTTTTTTAAGAAGAGGTTTAACTACAGCCATTTAGAAGGACTGTGGTACAAAGCCAGGTAGTACAGACTGATTGATCATATCTAGTAAAGAGGTGTTAACTAAGGGTAAAACTTCTTTAAGCAGCCTAAGTTATGATGTGAAGGTTTACCATAGAGCTCCATCACTTTTTGTTGGATTTTCCTCAGGTACAGTGTCTCATGCTGTTTTATGAGCTGTCAGTGGTCTACAGCTTGTGGTAAGGTAATGGTCTGATCTGATCCGCCATCAAGCATAGCACATCTTTCCATGATTCATTGGTAGACTTTGGTTGGGGGACTACTTACCATATAGACCTTTCTCGAAGTCTCCTTAATGGTGTTGTGGAGCACAGTGAGGTGTAGTGTGGATGTTATAGTATATATGCGTTAGCTGCAGTAGAGTATTAAGTAAAACGATAAGCTGGAATAATCTTTCTCATGAGGCGGTCAACATAAAATCCACGTCAAAGCTCAGAACCACTGTCTCTATCAGGAGTTCGAAGCATGCCCACCAGGAACTGTGCGGAGAAGTCAAATGCCTCTGCATCTCCATATTTTTTTGTTTGTCGAGTTATGTTTGGCTCTTCACTCAGGTTGCTCAAGTTGCCTTGGTTCGCCGTACGTACCCAACAGGGGATGTAAGGATGCAGTATATAATCTGGGGTCATACATAAATGACTATTCAAGTGCATTTGAGATTTGTAGTTGCCCAAGAAGCACCTGATACATGTAGTGTTCACTTAGATGTTGATGGTTATTCGACAAGTCCAGAGACATCTTCAGAAGGGCAAAATCACTTACCCAAACACTTCCAAAGACAGGGAAATTGGCTTGGATACAACATAAGAGGAGTCAATTAGTGTCGGAGTAGGAGGGAGACTGTTGATACTAGGGCAGAAGTAGCAGGTGCAGTGGGACCGATGTGTGCCAACCTGGGTGCAGCTAGTAGGGAGTCTCCCTATGCTAAAAGGGGAAACTGCTGTATCTGGCATTTAGTATTGTGATGAAGATACGTTGAAGGACACAGAGGGCACTGGCTTTGGTGGATCCCCTAAACCAGGGATTCCCAAAGTGTGGTGCGCACCCCTGGGGGTGCGCGAGCTGCCTCTAGGGGGTGCGCGAGGAGAAAAATGTAATGGTGGTCTCATGGTGCAGTCCTGTCTCCTAAAAATTACGTTCCCCCAAAACTAAAATGCATTCTCAATTACGTTTGACCATAAACGTATTTTCTCCCTGAGTACGTTTGTGTTTGACACATATGTTTCTCATCAACATATCTTTGCCATACTCTCGTCTTTATTATTTTTCTGTGATCTGCCTCGCCTCTACCCCGCCACCCACGAGTTGTTGCCCTGCGGCCTGTTCCGAGGGCTGACAGCCCTGACGATCGGGTGGCTCGCGGCGGGGGCGGCTGGAGACCTCGCGTCCTGGCGCCAACGGGTGAGCGCCGGCCACTCGGAACCATAAAACCAAGTCCCGGATTTCACCCGGGGGATATTCTGGAGGTATTGTGACCGGGTGATGTGACTCGTTGCTGGGGAGGTATGAGCCGAGAGTGGCGGGGTGTTATGGAGGTATATATTACAACTCTGTGTTGTTCCCGTGCGTGGATGAGCGCATTTCTGCCGGAGACAGGCGGCGTGTTGTGGTAGTATTCTGACCGCGTAATAGGGAGAAGGAGAGGCGGTGGTGGAGAGGGAAAAAAATGTTAAAGAGATGGTGGAATGTATGATTGGAGAGAGAGAAGCAAAAAAGCTGGACGTGATCCCGCGTCCAACAACAGTGTCGCGCCGCATCGATGCTTTGTCCGAAGACATCCTGGCTACATTAGTCGGTCGCGTGAAGAAGAGTGAGTTTTACTCTCTGCAAGTAGACGAGTCGACAGATGTGGTCCGATTTTTAGGCTCTGTTGCTTTTTATTTTTTAAGGTGTGTGTGTGTGGGGGGGGTTTGGGGGTGCGTGAACCCGTTCGGGATGTAGAAGGGGATGCGTGAACCCGGTCTGGATGTAGAAGGGGGTGCGTGAACCCGTTCGGGATGTAGAAGGGGGTGCGTGAACCCGGTCGGGATGTAGAAGGGGGTGCGTGAACCCGGTCGGGATGTAGAAGGGGGTGCGTGAACCCGGTCGGGATGTAGAAGGGGGTGCGTGGCCTAAAAAGTTTGGGAACCGCTGCCCTATACTATGCAGCAATGACCGTGAAGTAGTATCGTAGGAGCGTGGTGTGAGGCCACCGGTCTTCTAGTTCCTGGAGGAAAGAGGTTACTAGCTTAGTGAGACAGAGAGAGCCCATGTCATTTACTTTCAAGTGCATCATAGACAACTAAACTCGAGAGGGAAAGGGGAACAAAAAGAGCTCAACTGCCGAGAACCTTCTGACAGCATTGTCTACAAAACACACCAAGATATCACACAGACAAAGACAACAGGATTGATATGGAAGAGAAAATACAGGGAAGTACAGATAAGACAAGCACAAACAAAATCATTCTCTTACACCTATAAAATTCACTGGATGATCCACATGTTGAGCTGAACAAATCCCGGGAGAAAAGCCTTTCTTTATCCAGCCCGGCTAACCTGGCTTCCGCAGTAACCCACAAACTTCTGCTAAATGCTAGCCGGCACTTTCCTGCCTCAGATCTTTGTTGGGCTTTGGTGCTCATCAACCACAAAGTCAGGCTATTGTTTATGTTTAAGTCCCTGAATGTATTTCGTTTATTTCTATTATTGTTAGAACTTAAAATATAGAATGATATGAAACTGCAACGTCCATTTCACCTTTCTCGTTTCAGTATCAAGACATCAGTTAAAATACGGTAGAAGCCAGTTGTTCTTCCTTGGATCTTATGTAGCAGCTAAGAAACACTTTGATATGTATCAGTCCACCACTGTTTGTCAATGAACTTTGTCAATGAACTCAATGTTGTATGTCTGTAATATGTAAGTATTATGTATCCCAAACGTGATACTTAATTGTGTGTGTCTGTGTGTACTTGTTTTTATGTTCTTGATTTACTAACCATGTATATATGTTGAACCTGTTGCTTCTTATTTCATTATTGAATGTTTGACATCTTAGGAGGAAGTGCTTTTCTGTTTCAGCCTCACCGGTCGAACAGTCACCACATGTTTTCTTTTGGGTGCCATGATTTTGTATGCATTCCTTTTTAGATTGCCTATTTGTGGTCACTGAGCATTAACTTGGTTAGGATCTGTTTCTGCTTTCTGTCGCATTCAGTCTCTCTCTTTAGGTTTCCCCCCTCTCTTTTTATCTCTCTCACACACACACACACACACACACACACACACACACACACACACACACACACACACACACACACGCGCATATGTTACAGTCCCTGTCAAAGCTGCTACACCAGTTGAACAGATCTCTCAGCAGCACAACACAACCCTGGAACTTGACACACCCATCCTTCCCTTTCTCTTTCTCTCTGTCTCATTCTCTCTGTCTCTTTCTCAGGTCATCATGAGCTGAATAGACATCTGAACTACCGGACTGCACAGGAGAGAGACGGAAAAGGAGAAAACTTCACGAGGTGTTGAGGAGAAGAGCATTTGAACAGGTACTAATGTCAGTAACAACAGAACCCTTTGATGAGCTTTCCTGTCATGACTTTTAACAAGTTCTCTGCCTGTGTCGTGTCAGCCAAACCTGCTCGTGTTGTGTCGTCACAGCACTGTGTAAAAACCTGCAGCAAAAACTGGAGAACTGGAAAAAACGTTATCAGTGTCATTTCTGAAATCATGTTTATTTTTTGTGTAAATGTAGCATTTGCATTTTCAGGAATCAGAAATCTATCGCCAAATCTTTCGCCCTTACTGGAATACTTCCTGAACACCTGAGTCCTGTGCCAACCCTCAGTGAGATCATGAGATTTGATTGAGTCATCAGCATTCTTTAGAATTTGTGGCAGCTAACCACACACTGACAGAGGAGCTGTGTTTGCAGATTGACCCACAATCAAGCAACAGAGTGAACACATTCAGCATTCCTGCTGAAAGTTGGACTGAATTGTTTATGTTAAGACTATTACGCTTAAATTTTCCTGACATTAGCGTTACTGTAAATTACAAGGAGTGGAAGATGCAAGTAACAAAATCCAAGAACCATAACGTGTAGCCAAGATACAGTATTTGCTCTAACATGTGAATCCATTACCCACATACTTTAATGTACTGCTGGCCGAGGGCTGTGTTTCATAGTTTCATGATAAATTATATATTAGTCAACTGTGTTCTTCCAAGTAGGACACACCAGTGAATGAAGATGAATCTGTCTTTGTTCCCCCTGTGCGGCTGATTGGGTGACAGTGCAGTCTCTTAGATTTTAACTGAAATGACCAGACATGTGTTTCCAGCTGTTTCACAACAATTCACAACTTCATTCACGAGACTCTTCTCAAGGTCCTTAATGACCTTAGTGTCATTTCAGGGGTTGAATCACTGAAACCTTAATAACAATATATCCAGCAGTCAGCGTGTGCATTTTTTTAAATATATGATGGCTAAATACCCACAAATAAAACAAACTGCTTGGGGACGTAGTAATGTAGTACTGAGCAACACATATGCACAAAACATAAATAAAAAAGGTCTTCACGCTAGATTTTGACCCTCGAGATCAGATTGTCTTGGAATAATCTCCAGTAATCAGGGCAGGTGCAAGCTTTGCCAGTTAGTGATCCAGCATTGCCTTTATATAACCTTGTTTTGGGATGGAACCCTGTGTTTCCTCCCAGTTTTCGACTTCCCTTAGACGTACTCTGTGTTTTGGCATAGCACTTCCATGAAGTCGAAAAGAAGCAGATTTAGAAAAAATGGCCAAAATCAAAAGTGCAGAGGCACTGATATCCTGCCTCTCTTTAGTTCCTACTATGGGACAAGCTCCAAAAATGCAGGATCCTACATTTCCCATAAGGCAACAAAAAACGTTCTCCATTTGACCCCTCCTGCCTGGTTAACACCTAAGCCTTCGAGTACCGAAGCTATTATTTTTTTAAACGGTAAAGCACTTTCCATGACAAGTAGACTGACCTTTAATGTTAGTTTAGAGTGCCCCAAAGTAGATGTTGTACTCATTGACAATGTTTCGTAATTGTTTTTGGATCATCTCAGGAATCAGCCAATGATTTCTTTCCCTCTGTGTGTTTGTCTGTCTGCTGCTTCTCAGTATGGGCTCTGGACAGAGCAGTGACACACTCCACTGCAACCGCTACCTGGACGGAAATGGTCCTCCACCACTGGTACAACAAGGTACATGCAAACCGATTATATGTGTCTGTCAAGCATTCTGTGACTAATTGTGGCTAATGGCTTAGCTTCTACTCACTTCTGGATAATTTGACTAAATGTGGCCTGCTGTCTGTGCAGCTAAGGAAGGATTGAATGGGATGTACAGAGGACCGAGTGGCTACCAGCCAGAGGGCCAAATGACCTGGGTGATCCTCCACAGAGACCTACCAGGATTCCCTGATGACAACACCCTGCAGATGAACTACATATTCCCAGATGGAATACAGACAGTAAGCTTGTAAATCTATTTAAATCTAAATCTACTATGTATCTAATTATTGGCTGGCTAACAGTTTGTGTGCATATCTGTGGAAAGTCTGTGGAAATCACAGTTAAAATGAGGCTAGGATCATTTTTCAAGAATTTCCTTCAGGATTAATAAAGTTTTATCTTATCTTATCTATTTCATAGTATTAATCTTAGCATGGGAAAACAACTTTTTTTGCATGACAGAAAACAATGACAACAAGTATGCAAAGTATACCATTTTAATTCTTTACAATCAACAATAGGTTCAGTAACCAGCTTGATTTATGATACATCATAAACCTAATTGCATCACATCCCTTAGACGACACAACAAAGTAATGCAAAGTAACAAGAAGAGAACAAAACAAAATCACAAACAACAGGAGCTCAGACTAGAGCGCAGGTTTCTGTGGGCAGCATTTCACTAAAGAAGTTGAAGATCTGGTTAGTCTGGCTGGCAGAGCTATGGGAGGATGGGAACTGTTGAACACTGAAGCAGCACAGAGTCCATGCTGCAGGAGGATATTTGTTTGGGATATCTGAGGTTACATCCAAACTAACATGCTTTCGTTTTAGAAATGATTTCTGTCCATACTAATGCGCCTGAAAACAAATATCACATGACTATTCATTGTACTCTTTAATAATTAAAGGTTGTGCTTGATACAAGCACTCAAATATACTCAAACAGTGAAAACAAGTTTTACTTTTCAGATGTAGTTGCAACGCTGCAGGTCTTTCTCTATCACCACATCAAATTTACTTCAAAATTAACAAGTACAAATCAAAGTTTACTAATTTAGATTATGGGTCAATAACTTTGGTCAACACGACTCTCTCTCGCTTCCTCGGTTTCATTGTTGTCTACGTCATTGTTTTCAAAGGTCCACGTTTCTGCCTGTCCACACTACAACACAACACAGGAGTTGTCAAACTAACACAGCATCGGTAGTGTTTTGGGGGTTTTCAAACACCGGAGTAGTGTTGACACGAGGCGTAAACGTAGCAAAAGATGTGTTTTAAGACAGAAATGTAGGAGTGTGGATATAGCCACAGTGTTGAAACTACTCATTATATTTGAAATATACGGTCAAGATAATATATTTTTGCATTTATGCATGTATTCATTTCATTAAAAAAACAAGATTACCCAACTATGTGCATTATTGCTACTACTGCTGCTGTAATTGCTTCAGATTCCTCTACAAGCTAACCCTGCTACAAGACTATTCCTCTACTGTTGATAGTAATGTAAGAATGTTTTCTCTAGCATTCTCCTTATCACTGTGTCTTTTTAATGCTAGATATCTGGGAACGTAGAACAGTTTTCCACATTCCCTTAGTTGTCATTTTTACAGGAGCTGTGAAAACATTTCTGTGGTGGCGAGGAAGCGCTGACGTGCATGTTTTATTACACACGAAAGAGTTGGCTGCTGAAATGCATATAGTTACAAGTTATGTATGCTACAGGGAAGACGAAAGGAGAAGCATTCGTCACAATGAATCACATCATCTCTGCAGGTTGATTCTATCCAAAATGTCAGCGCTTCATCATTTGACTTATTAGTCCTATGTATTCTTTTTGAAAAGATTAACAGAAATTTAAAGGACAATTTTGTCTGCAAAACCATCCTGACCAGTCTCATAGGTTTATAGCAACCAAAACCATTCTGCAATTATGTTCATATACAGGTATTTATATTTGCAATTTTACTGCTGCCAGGACTCACATTATTCTCAAATAAAGGAGGTGATACTGATGTATCAGCAAAATATTTACTGCCAATGGCTTTTTTCTTTGTACTCCATGCTATATCTGCTCCTGAAAACTTGAGCATGATTAAGGACTAAAACTAGCCTGCTATTTCCACACTTAAGGCACTTATACAAGCCAGGTGGTTTAAGGCTTAACCTCAAGTACTTATCTTAAGATGCACATTTTTCAAAAGCTTTCTGTTACGTATTGTATTCTTTAATGCAGCCCTTGAAGCGAGAGAAGAACATTTACTTATTATTAGGGTATGTTTTATTTATAATTCATCCAGTTCAATTTGAAATCTGACAATATATATTGTTGAGAAATTATTCAATTAAACTTTCTTTATTTGATTTGACAGTCGGTTGTTGTCTACATACAGACGCTAATACAACTGTTGGCTACTTCAATATATACAGTATGGGACTAAATCATAGCGCAAGTTAGACATTATTGTGATGTTCCGGAACTTTGCGTGAGCAAATTCTCTCTAAATGGACCTCGTTGAACTTGAATTGAATACCCCGGTGTTAGACTGTTAACTGTGCATCTCTTCCTGCAGGAGAAACAACCTCACCCGGGCCAGCCTTATGCAGGAATACGGCTCTGTGCTTACCTGCCTGATAACCGCGATGGAAGGAGGGTTCTAAAGCTTCTGGACAAGGCTTTCAACGAGCAGCTCCTGTTTACAGTCACCACCAATAAAGATGGAGAGGACATGGTCACTACAGCTTCCATCCCCCTCAAAACACAACCAGACGGAGGCAGCGGAGTGTGAGTAAATACTACTACCATAGAAATAGAATAGGAGTAGAACAGACATTGAACTCTTTTCTGTGGTCATTTACAAAACATGAACCAAAGAAAGTTGTCGCTCATCTGGCGATAGCAATGTGCTTTCCTACACTTTTACAGAGTGTGTGGATGAAGCATTGAGTAACCCAGTAACTCCTGCTCTCTGAGACTTAATGTAAGTCAGTTTAGTTTACATGGAATTTAGCCCGCTACAACGGTCACACTGGCAACGGTGCACATATAAATGGCCGTCGCTTTGACCATGCCGCTACATTGATTTAAATGGGAATGTCTCCTCTACTCCTATTATATTTCTATGATTACAACCACAATCTTCCCCTGTTGGCTAATGGGAACCACCTACAATTGTGTGCTTCAAATGTGATATAAACTGATATAAGAAGACTTTGGAGCAGTTACATTACTTTTAAAAGTAACTTGTTACATTACAACTTTACTGCTATTAAAAAGTAACTAGTTGTTTTTCCTACTGAGAAAAGTAACTAGAGTACTAATGTGTAACCAACAATGAAAACCCCTTTGCGATTCTTTGTGCAAATTGCTTATATTGTCCAGAGGGAGCGTACTGTACGTATCAGTGGCGGCTAATGACTAAAAAATTTAGAAGGAAAAGAGGAAAACCCACAGCGTTAGTTATATATTTTATTTTGCACTTGCACCTTTCATTTATGGGCTGTAATGTGTTACGTTACTTTGTAACGTGTTTCCATCAACACTGGTGTGGAGGACCGTATAGAATAAACCTGTTTCCATTTCTAAATGAGATGGAGTGTTACCGTAAAAGAATAGTGTATCGGATTTATTGGTAGAAATGTAATATAATATGCACAATAGACAGATAGATAGAGATAGATATACTTTATTAATCCCAAATTGGAAAATGATTGTGTTTCAGCAACATCTTATCCACGGCAACAGTAAATACACGGTAAATAAATACACATATCAACGCCTGTTCATTTAGTGTCCTCTCCACCACAACTTCAAAGGTGTGCTGGCCACAGTAGACTGAACATCTTGCTGATCTTGCCAAGCTCATCCATCTTATTGCCCAACTTTTTTTTTTCTCATAGTAAGTGGGTTTTCCAATGCACACAGCAGCGATGCATTGGGAGTGGGTTCACATACGGCCTTGTGGATTCTAAATTGTTAGTAACAGTTGTCTGTGCACTAGAGCATCCGTTTGCTTTTCTAGTGAATGTGTAGTCAGTGCATACAGTTTCTTGTGGACATGAGCGGCTGACAGGGAGAGGCTCTCAACAAGGCCAAAATGTGCGGGATAGAGGTATGAATATCTTTTTCTGCTTCCAAAGGGCGGCATCACAGGAAAATTCTGTGAACCGTTATACTTAATGTAATAAAGTAATTGTCTCTGTGCCATTCATGTTCTTTCAGGGACGGCTACCCAGATTCTGACTACCTGAAGACTGTTAGAAGGCTACTGAGGGATAAAGGCGTTGAATAACATGCAACACACACTGCTGGATGGACAGATAAAGGCAGATAGATGTGCTATAGATGATATGATGAATTAGAAAATGTCTTTTTTTAAATATATATATAGGTCAATATGTAATCTTTAGCGCAATCTGTGTATTATTAGTGCAGTTCTTATTCTTGAAAGATATTTATTATAATATGTACTACAACTTTTGGTGGTGTCTTATGTCCTTGTATGAATCAATGTATTGTGTCATTACAAAAATTACTTTTTCAACTCCGAATATGGAGTCACATTGTTGTATTTAAAGGACAGTATGAATAGACGATATCCCTGTATGAGCGAGTTGAAAATGTAATTTATTTTTAAGCGGCACAGGGAACATTCTTAGCCCCAATTATTGTACAGACACATTAGTTAATGCAATTTGTTCTATAAGAGTTCATTAAATATGACAGATGCAAAGTTTTAGGTCATGGATTGGATGAAAGTCTCATGTTCTATTAAATGATTACTTAAGTAATACTAAAGTTATTTTGTCACTTTTAAATCAGCGCTATGTTGTAGTTTTTCATATTTTTTTTGTAATGGATCATTAAAGAAATAACGAAGGTATGAAAATGAAGGTATGATATGAAGTCACATTGTCGGTTGCTGTTTGCAAACACAGCATTCAAAATGTGCCCCTCCTCTCCGGCTCAACGAGCGAAAGGGGGGGAGGGAGAGAGAGAGAGAAAGTACAGCAGTGGTTGAGCGAGGTAGAGAGTGAAAGAAAAGAGGCCCTGGTGTTAGTGAGGACCAAGCCGTGAATCAAAAGAACCAAAGGTCATTTTCAGATTGCATCATATTTCATTCAAGAGAGTATAATCTGAATCTGCAATGTAGTAACTATATTTCTCTGTTAGGTAAATGTAGTACTCCAATGTTTTCCCCTGAAGTAGAAGTATACAGTGAGTAGTATACAGTTGAGTTGCATTTTTTTTAAATACTTTTGGGGCCCTCTAAAGTTATTTCAGGGTACAGTGAGTTACAATATGAACATAATTCAATATTTTTCAAATCTAAATATCATGGTAAATCTAAAGACTGCCCCTGGTGTTTTTCACTGGTATTTCTGACTGTGAATAGCTGCATCTTGGGAGTGTGCTACAACTATGTCATGGCAGGTGCGTTGCTGAGGACCCAAGGAAACGCAGTGTTGACTATGAAGTTGTTTGAATGAGCAGTTTTTGAGAAAGCAGTTAGCTTGCAAGGCAGCTGGATTCTCTAATGTCACAAGACATCGCGAGAAACAGAGGATCACAAGAGGTTAGCGTAGATGCTGCAATAGTATGGGGTCAGATCAGTCTCAATAATCACAAATGCACACAGAAAGATTCACAAATGCGTACAGAACAATTCACAAATATATTCGATTTACAAATGCACGCAGAACGATTCACAAATACATTCCAATGCACAAATAAATAAATTACGATTTATATAAATGTAAAAAGAAATCACAATATATTTCTGCATTTGTAAGTATTTCTGTGTGGATTTTTTACATTTGTTTGTGGATTTGTATGCATTTCTTTGTGGATCGCACTGCATTTCTTTACAGATCTCTCCACGGATTTATGAGACTCTTCTGACGTCGCTGGATCCACAAATATGCGTTTTTTCAACATTCTCTTTTTCAACCAATCACATGAGCGCAGCTCCCCCCCTCCCCTCCCCACGAGGGTGGCAGCGTTAGAGTTACGCAATTTGCGGAAGCGACAGGGGAAGCTCAAAGGCACTTCGTATAAATATATACATACATATAAATATATTCATATAGATACATACCTATATATACATACTTATATATGTATATATATCCAAATCAATAGGTTATATGGGTTGCTATCATTCTAAACAGTACAATGCATATTATCCAGGTTTACAATTTGAATTCCTTCAGTCTGCATGAAAGTGTGTATCGTTGCCATGGCAACATGTACCAATTGATGTTAGCCTATATTAGCTTGCTAATGAAAACGAGTAGCCATACTATTACAATTCGGCCTTTTTTTACTAAACTAATTACAACTACCAACAGTCAGTGGTGTATAGTAACGAAGTAGAAATACTTCGTTACTGTACGAAGTACTGTAGTTTTTTTGGGTATCTATTTACGAATTATTTCTGTTGACTTTTACTTTCACTACATTTTGCAAAGAAAACTGATACTTACTCCGATACATTTCCCCTGAAATCTTCATTACTCGCTACAAAATCAAATCTATCTTTAGAAACAAAATGAATCATGAGACCAGCGTCGGTGACTGTGGTGGAACACAGACTGCAAGCAAGCAGGTTTGTTGAATCAGTAGTCCTAGCAGCAAGTGAAATCATTGGTTAGTCACGTTAATGCGCAATTGCAAACAAGTGCTCTCAAACTAAGCTGCGGTGTTTTGATTCCCAGGATGCTACATGCTGTAAGCTAGCGGGCGACTACATGAGTATAATTCCACTCTACGATGACTGATTTCATGATGGAAGCAGAAATGGAAGCACCTGCTACTCCCGCAACAAACTACGGTGGTGACGAAGACCAACACCCGTGGATCGCTAGCGAGTTAGTGAGCTGAGGAAGTGTTGACAGTTGTGACACCATAGGATTGACGGGAGCCGAGAGAGCGCAGCATTAGCATTGGCGTTAGCATTAGGGAAATCCTTCGCAGCTGTGTGCAAGCTGTCTGTGACGCTGAACACAACTCTACCTGCCTCAGCGGCCTGTGAAAGGCTATTTAGCATCGCAGGACTAGTCTTCAGCCCAAGAAGAGCGAGCAATTTTGAAAACCAACTTCTTTTGAAGATGAACAGGACATTTTTCAGTTTCAAGTAATGACTGGGTTACTTTCGGTGCTGCTTTAGTATTGATCATGTTTTGATATTTGAGTCATGTTGTGGATGATCAGATGGAGTTATGATGGTAGCAGTCGCCCAATTGCAGATTCAGCTTGAGCAAAACCTTTGTCTATTGTGTTCAAATCAGGCCCATAGGAGTTTACAAGGCAGGTGTCCTTTCTCTAAACACTGACCTGATGCATCAGGTGGATATTTTTTGCTGAACACAATATTATGCATTTGTCCTCTGCATCCTCTAGTCGGAATGAGCAGACTTATAAACGCACTGTTACAACTCCTTCATAGTGTCATATTGCTTTTCGGAGAATTATGATGATACATTCATAGTAGATGCAAAAGTATACTTATGTACAATATATTATGTTGAACATTGTTGCTCCTGGATGGATCACAGCCAGCCCAGTTATGTTCAACACAGCTCCATGTGCTTGGTCATGGTGCCACAGCACTTAAAAGAATAAACTTCATCATTCTCACAATTCTGACCCTTTGCTTTTTTTATGAACAGCATTTACTTGTACTTTTACCTTCAATGAACAGGTTATGATGTTCATTTAATATCAGAAAATAACTTTTGTACTTAAGTACAATAAATATCAGATACTTTAAGACTTTTACTCAAGTAGTATTCTAATAGGTGACTTTTTACTTTTACTGGAGTAGTTTTCCAGTAAGGTATCTTTACTTTTACTCAAGTATGGCTTTTGAGTACTTTATACACCACTGACAACAGTCATACCTTCAAGGACCTTAATACATTGTCACATAATGTCAAATAACAACAAATAAAGGCTAAACTACCGCGGAACCGCACCAAAACGGTGGCGCTTGCAACAGAAAGTGCCTTTGAGCGTCCCTTGTCGCTTCCGCAAATTGCGTAACTCTAACGCTGCCACCCTCGTGGGGAGGGGAGGGGGGAGCTGCGCTCATGTGATTGGTTGAAAAAGAGAATGTTGAAAAAAACGCATATTTGTGGTTCGAGCGACGTCAGAAGAGTTTCATAAATCCGTGGAGAGATCTGTAAAGAAATGCAGTGCGATCCACAAAGAAATGCATACAAATCCACACAGAAATACTTACAAATGCAGAAATATATTTGTGATTTCTTTTTACATTTATATAAATCGTAATTTATTTATTTGTGCATTAGAATGTATTTGTGAATCGTTCTGCGTGCATTTGTAAATCGAATATATTTGTGAATTGTTCTGTACGCTTTTGTGAATCTTTCTGTGTGCATTTGTGATTATTGAGACTGATCTGACCCCATACAATAGCATCAGTCCTATCAGCACTGGAGAGTATTTCTTAGTCGAATACAAAATAAAGACACTGAAGGCTTTTTTGGATGGAAAATGTTTTTTTCTCTTCTCCCAACTTGCTTGGTAAAGAGTTTGATTGAAAGATGATTTATACAATTACCAGCCAACTATTTTTTTAAATGCTTTTTAGGCCATTGTTGCAACACCCCATGCAACCACTATGCCAAAATCACTTTATAGCCCAGCATTGTTCCTGGGGGCTTGCTTTGAACAGAGACAGGGGCTACCATCCCCCCATATACAACTACCCGTTATCATGTGACTGAAGTTCCATTCTTAGGTCATGTGATGACAACTCAACGATCTCATGACAGCGGAGCAAACTCCATCCACTGAGGAGGTTACTAGATGGGGGCTGAAAGCTTAGGTGAATTTCTTGTTGAAAAAAATGACAGACATGGTTTAGTGATATTGCTTATTGTTGAATTGCGTATACTATGATACCATGTTATTATTGTTATTTTGGGAAAAATGTCACATTGTGATTTACTCTTAAATTATAATATGGCAAAGTCTTTGTGAATCTGAACATTGTTCTTCCCAACAGATCCCACCGCTGTGCGATTAAGAGACATGAGGGAATAAGAAGGGTTCCGCCGCACAACTGTTCCAGCAAGAGGTGGTGGAAAGAACTCTACCGTTTATTGGTCTTATTTTTCTCTTCTATACCTTTATGCCTTACCGAAAGCCTTATTCGTCCATATTGCCAAGTGTGAACTTTCCCAGTTTAATGCAGGCCTGATGTTCTCTTCAAACTGAATTACAGCCAGGTCCTTGCACTCACAATAAAGTATAATCTCATTTGGGAGGCCCCTGTCATCCAGGAGCCTCTTAAACCACTTTCTCCTGGACGCTCTCACCCACCCCCACACACACACACACACACACACACACACACACACACACACACACACACACACACACACACACACACACACACACACACACACACACTCATCTGTCCACCACTGGCAGGTCACACAGTCTGCAAAATCTGTCAAAACACACACACACACACAAACACATCAGGGATACACAAGGATGTTGTATTGTTTTTAGCTCCAGGGGCAGCTGTATGCACAATTCCAGTCTATTGAACTGAGGGAAGAGAAGGCTCATCATTTTTCATTTGTGATATCAAAATTGTTCAGGTGTGCAAAAAGTATAATCTATTCTTTTACATAATTCCTTCCAGTCGGCTTTGAAAATAAACAAGTGGGATGTAAGCCTAAATGGGCAAGTTGTGAAGTTCAACCAAAGGAACATTACAAAGACAGTTTATGTATTGCTGTTCTCTTTCCTTGTCTGTCATCACTCTCCTTTTGTTAGTGGTGATAAATGCTCCTCAGCAGTGTTTCATTAAGCTCTTTAATTTGGACTACAATTCAGAGTTCATACCTTTTGGAACACAAAGCAGATTGTGTGCCTGGTAATTACAAAACTTGAGGATGGTGGATGTCAGAGATGGATGAAATCTAGACATCAATCTTTGGTTCCCAAAGAAAGCCAACATAGAATTTATACACCAATCTATAACGGATAGATAGAACAAAGTCAAAATACAATGTATCCATTACACCCCCTGAAAAAGGGGGATAAATAATCACGAGACTGATGTGATGGCTTTTCCTCAGCAAGAACTTCTCAGTTTGTACAAAAATACAATCATTGCCACAGGAAGAGATTTACAGGAGAGTAGAGAGTGCATACCCTATTCATGTTAAACACTATTCAAAGTATTACATGAGATATTTCCCGAGCACAAACTAGCTTAAACTCAGTACTTTTAAACAAAACTCTCTTAAAACATATTTTACAGATAAAACAAATAAAATATCACTACTAAAAATGTGACTTGTGAAGGCAATTGGTCGCACCAGATCTTTGTTAGGGGTTTTACAGTAAAGGGGGTGAATACATATGCACTCAACGCTTTTCAGATTTTTATTTGTAAATAATTTTGAAATCCATGTAAACTTTCCCCCGACTTCCAAATGATGGACTATTTTGTGTTGGTCCATTACACAAAATCCCAAAGAAATACATTTTAATCTGTGGTTATACCATGACAAAATGTAGAAAAGTCCAAGGGGGTGAATACTTATGCAAGGCACTGTACGGGTTAAAGAAGCAGAAAATAGCAGAAAGGAGACATCAAGAAGCAGAAACGAGTAGAAAGGAGACATCAAGAAGCAGAAAAGAGTAGAAGGAAGACATCAAGAAGCAGAAAAGAGTAGAAGGAAGACATCAACAAGCAGAAAAGAGTAGAAGGAAGACATCAAGGAGCAGAAAAGAGGCAGCAGGAAGCAGAAAAGAATCAAGAAGTATAAGGACCTAGGGGGCCTGTCTGTCGCCCCAGCATGTGGACAACAACCCCCACAACCTCTCCCCCTTCCGAGGGGGCAGACGGTTGCCCTACATCCTTTTCTCCAACTATTGGGTAAACTGACAGCTGCCTCAACTGTCGTTCCCTTGGGTTTGCAGATGGCTGAACAGCCTTCACTTGGATGCCAAGTGGCACAGATACAGGGTAATAATATTATCAAAACAGTGCCTATTCACTATCCCCATGGAGGATATCCATATCTGGCAAACAGTGTCCCAGAAACCGAGCCCCAGGGGCTCAGTTACGTTCCACCAGGAGATTGTCACAACAGATACCTGCCTCTCAAGGCGGGGTGCGGTGTGGACAGGACAACCTGGGGGCAGTTGTCTGCTGAAAGACCACAGGTCCAGGTTCTAGAGCTAGCGCTCAAGCACTTCCTTCCATATTTGAAGGGAAAGCATGTGCTTGTCCGGTTGGACAACACCTCTGCTGTGATTTCCCATAAACTGTCAATGGGGCACCAGATCTGCAGAAGTTGCTACGGGGATCACCTTGCCCTTCTGACTTGGGAGGCCCCTCACAGCCTGTGGGCAATGTACCCACCAGGAGAACGGAACCAGGTTGTGGTTTTCCTGTTCCGTCACAAGCCTCCACCGTGAGAGTGGCGGCTGCATCCAGACGTGTCGACCCACTGCCCCCACTGGGTCTCCCTGACAGGGAGGACCAGCCCTCTGGGTCAAGATGCCCTGGCTCACACGTGGCCAGAGGATCTTCTTATGCCTTTCCACCATTCCCTCTGATCTTGCTATTAGCTTGTCAGAGTTCTTCCCCGACAGGAGGGATCTCCTGTCACAACTAGAAGGTCGGATTTGGCATTCCAATCCCTGCCGCCTTCAACTATGGATCACGGGAGGGCCCGACCGGATGCTGAGTGGCTGCATAGAACCAGTCTGACTGACTGTTCTGAATGCCAGTGTGCGGTCTACCTGCCTGCAGTACAAAAAACAGGTGGAAGCTGTTCTCTGACTGGTGTGCGGCTCAGAACAAGGTCCCAGTACAGCGCCCCGTGCCTGCTGTACTGAGTTTCTACAGTCCCTCCTAGATAAGGGCCGGTCTCCCCTGCATGGGACCTACCCTTGGTACCGGACACCTTATGCTTGTCTCCTTGTGAACCCTGGCACAGGCGGAGCCGAGATGGCTATCGGCAAAACGGTTTTCTCCTTGCCGTCAATTCAGCTCAATGTGGGGGCGAGCTGCATGCCCTGTCAGTGGAAGAATCATGTCTGAGGTGGAACTCAGATGGCTTGGGTGTCACTTTGTGGCCTAATGCAGTGTTTCTCCCAAGGGTGTTGATACGTTCACATATAAACCGGCCTATCCAGCTGGCAAAGTTGACCCCCCCCCGCCCCCCATCGGGAGAAGAGAGGTCAAGGCTGCTGTGCCCAGTGTGGGCCCTCAGAGCTTATGTGGAAGCCACCGCCTGCATACGGCAGTCGGAGCAGCTCTTTGTCAGTTATGGTGACCCTAGGAAGGGCTGTGCTCCTTCTGGGGAAAAAAAGTGAAAAAAACAGCACGTGTCCCACTGGATAGTCAAGGCCATTGCCTATACATACAAGGCGAGCGGCTGCGCTCGGCCACCCGGGGTGAAGGGTCACTACCAAGAGTGTCTCCACACCAAGGGCAGGCCTGAGAGGTGTGCCTGTGGAGGATATATGTGCTGCGGCCTCATGGGCATCACCGAGCACATTCACCAAACACTACAGAGTTAACGTTGCCACCCCTCACCCACTGGGGAGGGTTCTTTGGCCAATTTTCTCTGCCGGAGCTATACGAGGTAGTTACTGTGCTTCCTCGTGACTCTTTTGGTATAAGTCATCCAGTGTGAAGCACTGCCTCTGGCGGTCAGTAAGGATGAAATAGAACGAAAGTTCCGAATGTAACTACGGTTCTATGAATCCTGGATGACCGCCAGTTCTTGGTCACTCGGAATCCCGTGAACTTGCGAGAAGATTCCATAGGACTGAGCCCAGGATGACACCGGAACTTATAGACGACGGGGGTCATCCGAGGTCACACGTGACTTTGTTGATATAAATATTCGACCTGCGCATGCGCGAGACGGAAGATATCCAGTGTGAAGCACTGCCTCTGGCGGTCATCCAGGATTCACAGAACCGTAGTTACATTCGGAACTTTCGGTAACGTGTGTCTGTGTGAGAGTTTTTTCCTTTACAGGAGGATCAAGAAAAGAAAAGATGGATATAGAAATTGTAAATCTGCAATGGTTTAAGGTAAATATATTTATGTCTATGCATGTGTTAAATATGCATGTGTCCATACATGGTACATAATCTACAAGGGGGGATATCCAGGGGGGCCCTATAACAAGGAAGGGGTTCCCGATGCCCTCTACGGGAAGTTGCCAGCAGGGTACATGGACAGTGAGCTGTTTAGGAAGTGGTTTGTCGGGCACTTCCTGAAGTTCGCCAGCTAACTTTAATATTTAAAACGACATTTAGTTCGAAAGGTATGAAGTTAAACTTTAATTTAACACCATTAAATCAACTGAAAACATTACACGATCATTTTTATCAATATTTGAAGTAAATTGTTTTTAGAACGTTAGCTAAAAACTGTCCGGATTGGGAAACAACTCCATTATATAGAACAAAGGAAAAATACAATTTATCGATCAATTTATTATGGAAACATACAGCCAACACACACGCTATCAATCACTCTCGTCCTGTCGCCCAAGTTCTTTTTCTTATTTCATAATTTAGCAGTATTTCCTGTTTTATTTTGTGTTGCTTACCTCTCCTCTCATTTCGAAGAAGTGTAGAAGAGAATTTCTGACTTCTTGTTGCTTTATCTTCTTGAGAAAGGGGGTGCAGTATATGATGGAACAGAAAACCACTCCCATCCTAACAACGTTCTTGATTATTTTATGTCACCTTATTTTACAGAATTAATACGTGCATAGCTTATTTAATTTTTCCATATTTGAAAGCTGGGCTATCTCATCTACAGAACGGTACCAAACTATTTGATATAAATCACTTAATAAAACCTGATCAATTAAATGATGAATCTAACAGTTACACAACATCGATAGACCTTGTTATCATGACACAGACAGACCTATGTATATATACACGTACCTATATGCATAATAAATTAATGGACAGGATTAAACTCAACATTTCAGCGCAATTCACTGTCCTGGGTGAGAGGCAAGATGGGAAGGGGAGAACGTCCCTCCCCCCTCTGGTGGTGTGTGCTTGCAGGCAGAAGATCAACATCCAGTTTATATGGCAGGAGACTAACATAATTGTAAACAGACTTGGCTATCATAACTTATATAACTCAGATGTTTCAAATTTGGAGATTTAGTAAACTTTAAGGTTGCACAATTAATGTATGAAGGCACCCTATCGTGAGTCAGTAATGTAAGATGAGTTTTGTATGACTACAGAACAAGATTAGAACAACTGCAAAGAAAACAGTTAAACGAGTCATATTGTGAATGATTTACAAATAGTTTGTTAGTCTGACGTAGATTAAAAATATATATACAAAATACAAAGACTAACTAAGACTAGGACTAGCAAATCAATTAAGGTACATGTTATTTTGCATCAAGACTCAGTTTCCTTATGCATGGTCCATTACCCATCTTGGATCATCAAGTTCAAAACCATCCATTCTGTCATCATCCATGCATTTATTCACTTCTGCTCTTAACTCAAAAGATATTTTCAGGACATTACCCCTGCTGAACCAGCGCACCTCAGTAAAGTAAAGTACATCACCATATGTTGACTCAATTTCTTCTAAAAAGGCCCTGAACTGGCAGTGCTGTAAACTCCTGGACCTGATGTAATTGATACATTTCAGGACAACACACATGACATGGTCATATTTCAAGCATTTGCTGCACAATGCCTATTGGTGTATAATGCAGTGGACAACAACTGCTAGATCTGCATTTTCCTCCTCGAACTTTCTTTGAACCAGCACTACCATTCCGTTTTTTTTTGCCTGTCATAGACGGGGCTCCATCCGTGGTAATACCGACAAGTGCTCAATCGTGTCGCGCAGCTCCTGAAAAATATCCTTGGCTGTGGTGCGACTATGCATTGGACAAAAACACTTTTCTGTCACTTCGAATTGGTCATTAATACCCCTGATGAAAATGGCTAGCTGGGCATTGTCGGTTTTGCCTGTGCTTTCGTCAAGTGCCACTGAACAAGCTCTTCTTTTCTGGACACAGAATATCAGCGACACGCAACATGCAGAAACTGTCCTTCAGTGAACGGTTTCCTGTTTTGGAGATCAACTCTCTCACCACATAACTTGCCTCAACTGCAGCATCACCATCCTTCTTATGGAAAATTTGACCTTTGCCATTATTTTGCACATTTTTAATAGAATTTTGTTTGAAATACATTGTATATCAAGGAGTAGTTTAAATTGATATGAAACTTGAAAAAATATTAAATAAAACTTGTTATGTGGGCCAGATTATCTGATATATTTGGCATTATGTAGCGGGCCGTAGGGAGGGGAGAGGCAGCCGGAAATGGCATGGGGGCCGGCAGTTTGAGACCCCTGCTTTAGAGGGATATTCTTTCAAAAAGTCACCGCATTGCTTCCTTTACATTCCTGCTCTCACCCTTTATCCCTCAATAAGCAGCCCTTTCACCCCCTATCACAATGCTATCAGAGCCCAGGCCACATCCAGCCAGACACTCACCTTCCCCTGTGCTCTCACTTTATTCCTTCACAAAGACTCAACAATGACCTATGTAGACATATTGTACAGCGAGGTTAGTCCCAGCAATGCTAAGTGGAATTGTGTGTCTGTATGTGTGTGTCTGTTGGGGGAGGGGATGTGTCCAGTACTCCACCAGATCTTCTGTTATGTGATAGAATCTTCACCCCCCTCTCCTTTTCTGCTCAAGAATTCTCACCCTTGAAGATGGAGAAGTGTGATAGCATATATGAGAATGTCCTAATGTCTGCCATCTCCATCGTCTGGCTCGCTATTCACAGAGGAGTTTTAGAATGCTGATTCCCTCCGGACACAGCCGTTCATCCTGGGTGAAGGAGATGCATTTTGTCTTTGTGGAATTCGGGGACGGAGATGAAGTGTTTAAAAAATATCATGAATCTGTATCTGGTGGGAGTGTACTGTCAGATATTTTAAAGTTTAAAGTTTTAAAGTTGGTATACAAGCATGTTTTTGAATGTGGTCAACATTGCTTACTTGTAAATGCATTAAATAAGAGATTATTTTGCCTTTCAGTGTTTCAGTGTAAATTCCATATTTTTATCAAATTTAAATATAATAATATTCCAGGTTTTTTACTTCTATATTTAATTTAATTTTTGTGTGTGTGAATGCAATGGCCTTCCTGAAAATGTCCTACAGGTAGAAAACAAGGATCTTGGTCCAAAACCATTAACATGAAAAAGATAAATGAAAACAGATAAACCATGGAAACCAAGCGAGTATAATAGGTGAGGTTGAGAGTGAGGTGCAGAGCTAGCACATTGAATAGCAAGTTCACATTCATGACTTAAAAGAATTTGGATTCAGATTATTCTTGGATTTAGATGATTCTATACTAGAAAACATGACTAAACGTGGTAATAGACAGGGACTTCCTCCACCTGCATGCCCAGTGTATGTGAATGGTCATGTGATATTCATTTTCAGGCATGTTAGTATGGACGGAAATCAGTTTTAAAATGGTGATGTAACGCTTATGTGGATGGAAAGCATTTTAAAACAAAAATGTATTCGGGTGGATGTCGACTAAGAAGGAAGGGGGCCTACCTCATCCTTAACCATGGTGGAGCCAGCCTGGTGTTCCCTTGCATCCCCAAATATACACATTTAGGTTAACATTTAAATGCAGAGAGAAGCTAAACCAAGATACTCAAGGGATGAGGGTTGTTTTTCATTGTCCATCCCAGTGTCAACACAGTACTTCCTCCTCCCCTCTTTACTTCTCTCTGGTGTGTGCCCTCTGCTCATATACCATCCGGCCTGTCTTATAGATGTTTAGTAACCAATCAGTAATACAAAGGACCACCATGTGTTCTCTTCAGACATGGAAAACTTATAATTGCTGGCTCATCAAGCAGTTCCTGTGATATTTGGTTATTCAGATATAGATCTAATGTATGGTTGATGGTGGAAATAAATGGCTTAAGTTGATAATGGCTTTCAGGGCAATAAGCCAAGCCCCCTCTCCGGTGAGTCTGATGCGAACGGCGCAAATGACCACAAATGGTCCCCTTTGAGTAAATACGGCGTGAATGATGCGATTACGTTTGGTGTGAACGCACCATTAGGATCTGACATGATCCACACCATGACATCTTGGCCTTTACCACCTCAAGTTAGGAAATACTAAAGACCTTCTACTGTACTAGGAAAGTATCCTAAAATGGGGCATTACCAACTGGTCTCGTAACTGCTCTGCTCAGGACCATAGAGCCCGACAGAGAGTAATGGACCATCAAATGTACACTCACCAGTCTGCAGGACAGATGGTGCAGAACCAAATCTGTTGGTCTCATGTCTCAATAAAACCTTCATGTAACAGTCACGACAGAAGTTTTAGGTCAGACCAGTCTTTTGAGAAGGAGAGAGATGTTCGCTTTCTAAGATCACTGTACTGTAAGATCACATATGTCAGTCTGGAGGTCCTGGGTGATGATGGAGCTGAGGAATCAGAAGGACTTCACAGTGTCGACTGGGGAGTCAGACAGGTCAATGGGGGTGGGTGGGGCTTGGTTCTCTTTTAAATACACCCCCATCTCCACTGTCTTTAGAGCATGAAGCTCCCAGTTGTCTGCAACCGGTCACCAGATGGTTAATCTCACACCTGTAGGCGGACCCTCGACCAGAGTTGTTTGTTGTCGCAAACTACAGGAGATTGTTCATGTCTAAATCAAGCCATGAAACATTAATGTAATGTAAAAGAAATAACCTCTATTTTTACCTAGTACTTGTTGTGGAAGTCCCAGATATCCCGGGATAGCTGTGGGTTACACTTTCTTACCTCCATACTTTAGAGATTTGAGCTTTGATCTGCTTTGCCACTAGCTCTGTATCCACCTGAAGGTTGGTTCTCCACCTTGGCCTTGAACCTGCCCCTCAGGGTCTGTGTGTGGTGTCTGGATCTTGGTATAGATGGATGGGTGGTCATGCTCTGCCTCTAAACAGCACTCCTCCGCCCTCCCATTCAGTGATTAATGGTCTTTTAGTTGACAAATCACCCCTGAGGCTCAGAGATGGGGGAAAGCTAGACAGACAATTGCTGCTAGACAATCAATGCCACAAGGTTTCTCTTTCACCCCCTCTGGTCAGAGCTGTGTTGTCTGATTTTAATTCATTTTTATTTGAAATATATGTCTAATTGTACTTGTAAGTGAGCAGACTTTACTTTACACTTTGAATTTTTTAAATGAGTAGAAAATGATTTACAATCAGTTAACATAAAGAACTTATAAATACATGAATTTCAGTATCTGGGGTTTATTTTTATACACCTTTTACACAACGGAAATTAGGCAAAAAGGAAGACAAAGAAAAGTCACTGTAACAGTCATCTTACTTGATTGTGACAGAACACCACAGAAACAGAAGAAGAATAAGAGTATGGAGAACTTAAAATATTTTTAAAGGAAAATGTTTTTACATCAATGAAATCTCCCCGAAGATAGCAAATCATTAGAACGGTATTCTACCTCTAGTGTAGTTAAACACTGTAGATAGTTTAAGTTTCATGTGTCTCTGAAAATTCTGCGGTCACTTTGTTCAATGGAGGTAAATATAGTTTCATCTATGACACTAGGTCAACTTTCATGCAATCCCTAGGTAAAATTTGGTAAAATCGTATAATGCAAAACACAGAACTGAGCAGTTCGTCATGTGAGAAATCAAACAGAATTTCTCTGAAGCACAGTGTTGGGGATGATACTAAACACTCTTTTACCGATACATTTGACACCATTTGTTTATGGGACACAGCATACATAAAGTGAAACTTGAAATCAAAAAACTTGGTATGTACCCTTTAAAACATTTCATCCATTTAAAAAAATATTTAAAAAAATCAGGAGCTATGCCGACGGACACACAAAACATTTTTTAATAATTTATCTGACTGTTCCAAGTGTTCCCTTTTTTTAAATCAAATTCTCTTTTGATTCATAAATGACACAATGTAAATTCTGTTATACGGTGCATTTTGAATGGGTAGACAATTTTGGCAGAAACAAGGAAAACAAAATCCGCACGCACGCACGCACGCACGCACGCACGCACGCACGCACACACGCACACACGCACACACCTAACCCTTACCCAAACCGTAACCTAAATCTAACCTTAGACCAAGTGTTCACCCTAAAATGTAATGATTTACCTTATGGAATGTTCATTTTGTCCGCATTATGAAGGTTATTCCCCATAATGTGACTGTTTGAACAGATTTATGTCCTCAAAAGACAGTTAAAACACACCCACCTAGACACACACACACAATGCACAAAGCATAAAGGTTAAATCCTGGAGGAGATTGGTTCCTCCATTTTAAATAATAAATGCGATCATCCTCTCTTTGAGGGACATTTTTAGTTGATTAGTCTGAGACTAACAATACCAATGACGAGCAGGATGTCATTTCGGACACCTCTCCGTTGTGTATAACAAAATGGGGATGGGAAGTGTCATATCACAAGTGTATTGTGTGTATTGTTTAACTCATGGGAAGACGCGTATAGCATAACATTTCTTAATTACGTCATCATTACGCATTTTAAGCTTTTCTGGTGTCACTTTTCCAGTGTTCTCCTGGTTGCCAATCCTGTTTTTGTTTGAGCCATCGACCTCCACCATGAGCAGTCTCTCACATGTTATACTGCCTCACTTTCTCAGAGTATATCATAGTCACACAGATGCATTTACATTGCAGTCAGTACAGACTACATGGTGTACAAATGCAGGTTTATCTACGAACATCAAGGATGATACAAACAAAAAAACAGTCTGTCACCCAATAGGCCGCTGTTAGTGCCCTGTGTGAAAGAACAAATCAATTTTGATTTATTCGTCACGTAACTTCCTTACTTAAGTAACGTCACATCCGTAGTTATTTTAACCCAAGCCACAATCTTCTCCAAAAACATAAGTATTAAACAATCTTTTCCTAAAACTACGTATTTTGGTGCCTAAACCTAGCCAAGTTGTTTTCTGTGATAACGGAAGTCGATTTTGAAAAGACTGTGCATGTCACGAGCAGAAACCGGTCACCAGATGGTATTTTAAGATGCACATTTTTCAAAAGCTTTCCGTTATGTAATTGAATCTTTTATCCAGCCCTTATTTCTACTTGAAGCGAGAGAAGAACATTTATTTATTGTTAGAGATGGGACGATCATGCTAGTATAAGCAGTCCCAGCCAGTGGCAGCTCTGTGTCCCTTAATGGTTACTATAATCAAAGTGATGATGTCAAAAAGCCCACCTCACCCGGTATAGCGTCTTTCAGTAACATATTTGCTGGTGAGTGCATGATGATGCGTTCACAGACTTCATCCCTGCCTCGGCATTTTCCACTCTACACCGCATTTTGGCCGCCGCTGCTGTTATTACGGATGCGAGATCCATCTCAAGAGGCGGGGGCAATAGGCGTGCTGCCCAATCTGGGCCATCATCTCAGCTTGGCTCCTGAGAGGGATAGGCTGAGGAGGGCTAGAATGTCTGTAAAGGTTGCGCAGACCATCCAGGTGGCCAGAACGGGATCCACCATTGCTTGTTACAGGGCAGTTAAGTGGTCCATGTTCCAATGCTGCTGCGAGGAAAGTACGCTAAATCCCTTGTCCTCTGCAGTTGGGTCCATTCTCTGTGTTTGGTGGGTAGAGGGCTGTCTCATGCCATTGTATAAGTGTATGCAGCAGCCTTTTCTTCCTCATATGAGGGTTTTGGCAATAGACCAGTCGTTGGTCACCCTCTTGTGAAGCGGTTCTTGCAGGTCAGGAGACAACTCCCGGTGATGCAGGCCACCTTCCCATAGTGGGAACTGCCATTGGTGGGCGAAGCTTCGCTGAAGGGTGCCTTTAAAGTTATGGAGCGCTCCTTGCTGAATACGTTGCCGTTTAAGACAGCTTTGCCGCTTGCACTGACTGTCTGCAGAGAGAATCATTGGTGCCAGCCTGCCCTCCATCCTGGACTTGTTCACCTCCAGAGTCAGGAAACAGGCTGGAAAGATCACTGCAGACCCTTCACACCCTGGACACAAGCTGTTCAACTCCTTCCCTCTGGTAGGTGCTACAGGGCTCTGTACGCCAAAACCACCAGACACAGGAACAGCTTCTTTCCACTGGCCGTCACTCTGATGAACAATTAATCAGACATACTGCATCTTCATTTGCACTATTACCACCTTCTGCACTAATTTCCCGAATCCATTGTTCATATATATATTTATATTGTACATAGTAGTTAAATGTTAAATGTTTATGCTTAGTTTCTCTGTTCTACTTTGTCATCTTTAATGTCCTTGTTTTTATATTTTTCTTGTTCATTTGTACATTCCATGTATGTACGTTGAGAGCAGTGTGTAAACCGGAGTGAAATTGGCCATGTATAAAGCTGATTCTCAACTAACACCCCAGTTGCTTGCTGCTTCGTGGTGATGACATTGGGGCTACAACGACATGTCCCTGTGCTGCTTGATAAATGTGCTGTACAGGGTGTCTAACGGTGGATAGTGGTCTGCAGCAACGAAACTTTAGGCAGTCAGGGTCAGTGTGGTTGGGTCGAATTTTTTTCGGGTGAAGCCTGTGTGAGTTAGAGCAACAGTTACAATATTGTAAACCTAGTTCTATAAGCACAGGCAAATCCCTCTCCCGAGGGACCCTTCCGCTCTTAACCCGTTCGCTCGAGAGTGTAGGATGTGGAGCAGCGACACGTGCTGCTTTATATTCTGTGGGGTTCGCACGTATTGGGGTAGGCACGTCCTGATTGGCCAGCTACTCTTATGCAAATTTCCAATGGACGAATACCTGCTTGTGATTGGAGGAGAGTATTACCTATAGAATCCAGTGCAAAGCGCTGCCTGTGCTTATAGAGCTAGGGTTATAATATTGAATATATATCAGCTCCTAGCTTTCCCTTCAGTTCAACTGCTGTGAGATGACAGATAAGCCACCTCGCAGTCTCGTCTTGAAAGGATTACACAGCGACATGAACATGGTGGGCATTATTATGACAGATTTGTCGCTCACCTGATAAACTTATGTGAACTGCTTTATTCTTCCCAACTCCTTTTGTGATGACTTCTACAGCAACCTCGTGCTATTCAGGCCCTCAGGTCCTTGTAGAGTTCTAAATAGACTGACAGTTAATTATGAACTGTATAATATTCAGATGTGTTCAGTTTTTCAGTTCTCTCTTTCCAGACATTTACTGTAGAGAGGCAAACGTTTCATATTTTTACAAAAGTGTAAAAAATGGTAAAAGGGACTAATGCTTACCAAAAATTCACACACTTGAATACATTGTGTAATACAACACAAGTGTTATAAATTGTTTTTTATATACACTTGACAGAAATACACCAACCAACACTTTTCACTCACTTTATACTCCATTCTCATGTCTCTCAAAATATTTTCAAATACAAAAATACAAAACACTTTGATACAACATACGAAACCATTTCAAGTCCATCAAATGACAATTTCAAGATACTATTTTGTATTTCAAATATGCGTCTTTAAATACATATCAGAAATACTGACCATTCCATGACAACTGAAAATGAATCCCAAACTGCTTGTCGACTAAAGATTAATGATCTGAAATACAGAGTGACTTGGTAAATTGAAATGTTTTTTTTTTCTATAACATCCAATTGTGAGTTTTATACACAAAGAAAAAAGACAGCAGCACATCTACGCAGTATCTTTGAGTATGCAATGGAGGCATGCGTTACCTGAATACATGTCATTGTGCTGGGATTTGAGGAGCCAAGGTGAGTATTGCAAGGAGAGGAAAGGGGAGGGGACATAATGGATGACGTGGCACTCAAGCCCAATTCCCCCCTCTTAAGAAAAGTATTCTGCCTCACCACTGCTCTGCCTTGTAGAGAGGGAGTGAGAAAAGAAAGATGAGGCTAGAATAAAGGAGAAAACATTTGCAGGATATATATTCTGTAGCAGTTAGTCTGTCTATAATGATAGAATTTACACATTTCAGTCAGAAATCCACAGATCCTTGTGGCTTACTCACTCTTATTTTTCCCTTCTCTCTCTTTTGTGTCTTGTGTCTCTTCCACCCATTTGCAACCCTTTTCTCTATCTTTCCTTTCTTACATATCTTCTCTCCATCTGCACATTCTGATCTCTGTGCTGCAATAAATGTCACACTGCATCAGTTACCCTGACCGGCGGCCAATTCCGAAGCCAGACGACTCAGACATGGCTTGAAAGAGGTGATCCATCCTACCTAAACCCTCACTGTTTTTATCATGATCTCCCTATCCACTGCATTCCCTCGTTTTTTTTTTCTATTCAATGTTACCTACTTGTTTTTTTTTTCATCTCTTGGCTCTCCCTTACACTAGCAAATTATCACATAATTCTTTCATTTTTGCCTGTGTAAGTGTCACTATTTCATTGCATGCATTAAAATCAGTGGGGTCCCTTCCAAGCAGTTTTGTCTGGGGGGGTTTATTCTTGGCAGGAGGTTGGGGTATATGCAATATTTCTAGCATGTGTGAGGGACTTAATGAATGAATCACAAGGAAAGGTGGGAGATATACTCCTGGAGCTTTGCGATGGAACAAAGATGTCTTTGGCTTTGAAATCGGCTCTCATATATCACCATCTATCATTCGGTTGGTTGATATTTTGCTCTGATGGCTGCGAAAAGAGCAACTACAAGACTTTGGGCCTTATTTTAACGAGCTATAGCGAATCAGTGTGGAGTGCATGGCGCAAGTGCATTAAGGGGGGGGGGGGGGGTCCAACTCCACTTTTGCTAGTGAAATGGTGCATAATCTGGGTGCAATTTGAGGGGCATTGGGCAAAGGGGTTGTATTTAGTTTCTTAATTATACAAAAGTGTTTTGGGCGTAACATGAATTCATTAATAAATTAACTAATCAGACTTCTATCTTTTTTCAATAAACTGTCTGTAGTTGAGTCTAACACAATCCTACACAGCCACCACTGGAATCTAATTCTAGAAACAGCTAAATACTAACCATATTAGTGTGGTCTGGTCTTTATCTCCAACTGTGCAGGAATATGGATGAATGAATGAAATGTATTTATAGAGCGCTTTTCACAGACATATCACAAAGTGCTCAACAGAGCAGAAATTTAAAAGCATAAAAAACACAATGTGACCCTAGGGTCAATAAATTACATACACAAAGAAAAAAAATAAAAATAAAAAAAATAAAAAATAAGATAAAAATTTAACATATTTTAAGAGCAGGTCTAGGACATGGGTTGTTACTCAAACGCCAGCCTAAAAAAGTGGGTTTTAAGCTGTTTTTTAAAAGTATTCACAGTATCTGCGAGGCGTAGAGTTGCAGGCAGAGCATTCCAGAGCCTCGGGGCCACTGCCTCAAAGGCTCGGTCACCACGGGTCTTAAATCGTGTGCGTGGGACTGACAGAAGACCTAGAGCGTTTGACCTGAGAGTGCGGGCGGGTGAAGTAGATCAGCTACATAAGTAGGAGCCTGACCATGAAGTGCTCTGTAAGTGATGGTGACAATTTTGAAGTGTATCCTAGATGCTACAGGGAGCCAGTGGAGAGATCGGAGTACGGGGGTGATGTGAGACCGTCGATTTGTCCTGGTGAGTAATCTGGCGGCAGCATTTTGGATGACCTGCAGACGGTTGAGAGCAGATACACTGAGTGATGGGAAAAGTGAGTTACAGTAGTCAATGCGTGAAGAGATAAATGTGTGTATGATCATCTCTAATTCAGGTGTTGACACTACAGATCTCAGTTTACTGATATTTCTTAGATGGAAGAAACATGATCTGGACAGCTGCTCAACATGGGGGTCAAACGACATGGATCGATCAAAGAAAATCTCTAGATTGCGCAGGTTGCAATGCGCAGGTTGCAATGGACAGCAGAGGAGAGTGGACCAATACTCTGCCTGATCATGGGGACAAACTCATCTGGAGCAATAACTAGGACCTCCGTCTTAGTGTCGTTGAGTTGTAAGCAGTTTTCTGCCGTCCAGTCTCTGATGGCATTGACACAGTTAATGCGAATGCCTCACTGGGTTTGAATGACAGATGGAGTTGGATATCATCTGCATATAAATGATAGGACACATTATAACTTTTTATAATCGGCCCCAAAGGTAACAGATAAAGGGAAAATAACAGAGGCCCCAGAACAGAGCCCTGCGGTACACCACAAGACAGTGGAGAGGTAACAGACACAAAATCACCCACAGACATTGAAACTTCTGTCATTGAGGTAAGATGTAAACCAGTCGAACGCTATGCCAGATATGCCAACCCAATCACGTAGCTTCTTAATCAGGATGTTATGGTCTACAGCAGTGATTCTTAACCATGGGGCCGTGGCCCACGATTGGGCCGCGAGCGCCACCTGCAAAAAACTTTCAGTTTTGCACCTGTGGGCTGCAGGACCGCATAGGTTATCAATTGAAGACACCAGAGCTATCCATGAGACGCTCAGTTACAATATAGCTTCCCACCACCTGGTGGCGGTAATGCGTCAGTTGTTTAACAAGCTCCAATAAGCAGAAGAAGACACTCAGCTAGCCGCTAGCCTGTAGCGAAAGTTATGGATACGTTTTTAAAAAGAAAAAATTAAGACAGTGGTACCATACCACCCCCCCCCCCCAAAAAAACAGTCTAAATGTGTGCGCAAGTACAATCCTGACTTTCTTAAGTACGGCTTTGTGAACAGAGGCAACGAGGCAGAGCCGAGGGCTCCGTGTGTGGAATGTGGGCTAATGATATCAAACGAAGCACTGAAGCCTTCGAAAATAAAGCGACACGTAGCGACGAAACATCCAACGCGCGTGGGAAAGCCTGTTGGGCTTCTTGTTGTGTATGCAGGTTTACATACACATGATAATACATGTCTTTGTGATCATCACATTGTATCATCTCATTTATTTGACAAGGGTTTTGCCTTCAAGTCCATCAAATGATGGACGCCGGTGTCCTTGATCCGCTCCCCTTCCTACGGCTTGCTTGCGCAAATACGTCACAAAACATGTCCGTGTTTGGTATCCCAGTGTTGGGATCAATAGCGGGCGTGTTTGAGTTATCAGCTTTTAAGAAACTGAATTCTTGACATCAATAGAATTATTAATGTGAATAACAATTATTAATGATTAATAATAACGGGGCACCACCCTGCGGGCAGGGACCGATAACCAAACGATAAAACTAAGTTTCATAATTAGTAGTCACTCATCAGTGACAGTGAAGGATTGAGTCCGTACACGGGCTACTACATACACTTATTACATACATATGCACAAGTAATCACAGACTACTGCTCCTTAAAGTATAACAGGGTTTATTACATCAGAATAATAAATGATCAGATCAATTACCATCACAATCAACAAACGCTATTATACAATTTTATATACCCAATATCTAAACAAATGAATAAAATGGGTGAGGATGTCTGTATGAGAGTGTGTGTGTGCGTGTGTGTGTGTGTGTGAGGGTCTCTGTGTGTGTGTGTGTGTGTGTGAGGGTAGAGGCAAGAAAGGGAGCAAAGGTGGGGGTGATGATCAAGCTTCTGCGTGTGTTGTCGAAGCGAGAGTGTGAACAGCTAGTCTCATCCTGCACAGGCCTGCCGCTGTCGTAGGAACTGGCGGCGACGTGTGCATGATGGCCACGGTTCTACACTCCACTCACAGAGCTGATTTAAGAAAAGAGAATATCACACGAGGTGTAATAAGATAAATGAAAATAATCCCCAAATAAACAGATCTTCCTAACTGCTGTGGGATGAGCGTCTGTTTCTTATCACATCTCTTAAGCAATAATAACAAAATACTACATCCACTAGCAGCGACTGATCTTAAGGCAGACAGTTACGACAGGAAATACACAATATATGGCGGGACTCCGTGGTCCGCGATAATTGCGCAATGACGCGGTGTAACAAGACAGTGATTGAAGACAACAGGGTGCGGGAATAATAACACATAAATGAATTAACCTGAATGTATCTTAGGATAATTTAAGCTAAGCTATGCCCAAGATGCAATGAACGCTTACTTGGTGAAGTTTCATTCGGTGGGGATCGATCAGTCCTCTAGTGTGGGCTCGGCAGCGCGGCGTTTGAGCAGGCGCAGACTGAGTAGCTCGGAGCTCGGTCGCTCCCGGTCGCGTGACTCGCTCTGGAGTGGACGCAGACTGAGCTGACATCGGCGCGGCGTTTGAGCAGGCGCAGACTGAGTAGCTCGGAGCTCGGTCGCTCCCGGTCGCGTGACTCGCTCTGGAGTGGACGCAGACTGAGCTGACATCGGCGCGGCGTTTGAGCTGGCGCGGATGGGGTCGGACCTCTGTGGCGCGGCTCGCTTTGGAGCAAGCGCGGGTCCGATCTGTTCTCGCTGCAGCGGGGACAGTGAAACATCGGGTGAGACGGCGTGGTCCGTGCGTTTCGCGGAAATCATCAGTCAGGAGGGGATTCGACGTCTTCCTGCCGGAGGGTTGGATGGGGGTGCGCGGCCCTCGTGGGTGAACTTCGGCTGAGGTCGTTTCGTTCCTCCCGGAAATCGTGGGCCTTCGGTTGTCAGCGTGGCGCTGGGGGGGGGGGGAGAGAGAAGGCCCCGGTGCCTCTTCTAGTCCCAGGACGGAGTCCAGAGGGAAGAGAGCGTTTGGATGCTCCCTTGCTCGACCGAGGTCGAAGGGAAAAAGCGTGGAGGTGTGGATTGCAGGCACTTTTGTTGAACACTGGTTGAACCACAGGGGTCCTGGTGCTGTCTTGGCTCTCGGCCAATGAGGTTGCAGCGGTGCTCTCAGGTGACTTCAGGAACCCATAGTTTTTTGGGGGGGGGGGGAATTCACACCCTAGTGTGAAATTCCTTCAGAGGGGGTTTGGTGCTCATCAAACCACAATCAGGATGAAACCTTTGCTTGCAAAAGGGGAGGCCTGATTGTCTTTGTTCCCAGCACATGTTGAAGCCATGCTTAGACCCCAACATCAGTATGCCCAAAATCCTCATCTTTGCAAAGAAATCATGGATTTTCTTTCATTTCTTATGGATTTTTCACAAAAGGAGCCGAAACACACACTGTCCAAAGTCGCCATAACCGCTGCAAGTCGGATCTTGCAGCATTTCGACGGAAAAAGACACATTACAGACCCGACAACGTGCTAGCGGATCTTACCATGGAGCTAGTGGCATCAGAAAACGCTGGTACTTATAGCAAAAACCTTATCTGCCTCTTCTATAAGCCGTCAACCAACGTAAAACCTTTGCGTAACTGAGCTGCCTGCATACTCTGTCGTGCGCTCGGTCGCAGCCATTACGCATAGCAAGGCCACTACTCACACACCATGTCTTCGGCCATATATACATAGTTTTTGCAATGGCTAAAAATAAAAGGAAAATAATATAATATCAAAATATAAAGGGAGAAACACCTTTAGTGTGTCAGAATATCATTTGGTTACCATGTATCCATTTGAGTCTCCAAATATCCTTTTAGAGCTCCGCCTGGATCTCTTCATGGAAGAAACACTGTAGAATGGTCATGCTTTGTCCAATCTTCTTCAAATTTGAGGCAGTTGTTCACCGATAGTGTAGTTACAGCCCTATACTGTCCTTTACCTGTACAGATACAGCCACAGGCAGTTATTTATACTGAAAGATACTTTTTTATTTTATGCGGACAAAAAGCTTCAATTTTTACTGACTCCAAAGGCCCACTGCTCTGTTTCTGTATGACCTACAGGTGTTCTGACACTTTAAATGCATATAGTCAGAGTGGTTCAGAAGCTACAGCCATTTTAATTTGGGTATGTCATTTCAGGCGGTTTTGCTCCAAAATAGGGGTGGAGTTGAACAGGTAACAATATATTATTGAATACAAATCAAACCAAGAGTGAGATCAATTAGTTAAACTAATAGTGTTAATATTTGAATGGGCCCCGGGACACTTTGTACTTGAAAAGTTGGGCCCCGAGGTCAAAAAGGTTAAGAACCCCTGGTCTACAGTGTCGAATGCAGAACTGAGGTCCAGAAGAACTAACACAGAGCAGCCACCTGCATCAGCACACATGAGAACGTCATTTGAAACCCTCAGGAGAGCGGTTTCAGTAGAGTGTTGCTTACGAAACCCAGACTGGAATTCGTCGTACATGTTGTGCCTCTCCAGTGCAGCAGTAAGTTGTTTGGCCACCACTTTCTCTAAAATTTTGGACAGGAAAGGCAGTTTTGATATGGGCCTGTAGTTCATGGGCAAAGCTGGATCTAAGTTTGGTTTCTTTAATATGTGCTGGATAGTGGCATGTTTAAAATAGGAAGGGACAATTCCTGTAGACAATGAGGAATTGACAATAGATGTTACTGCAGGGCCAATAATTAGCAGAACTTTCTTAAATAGAGAGGATGGAATTATATCCAGAGGACAAGATGATGGCTTTGTTTTGTTAATTAAGTCCATCAGGTCTTGAAGGCTGTTAGGCTGGAAAGAGTCCAGAACAGCAGGAGATTGCGAGGAGCTACAAGTAGATGAACAGATCCCAGGCTGAATGCCAGACCTAATACCTGTTACCTTATCATTAAAATAGATAAGGAATTTGTTGCAATCGTCAACAGAACAGCATGGTAATGTAGAGACAGACGGTGAAACAATTCTCTTAATTGTGTCAAACAGAATCTTGGGATTTCTCTTTGAAGAAGAGATTAAGTTGGCAAAATAAGCAGTTATAGCTTCCTTTACTCCAGTATTAAAGGAAACTCTGAGGTCCTTGAGATATAAACGATGCACTTCTAGCCCAGTGGCTTTCCAGAGCCGCTCTGTCCTGCGACACTTCCGTCTCAGGCTGCAGACAGCGTCTGTCATCCACGGAGAAGTGTTGCAGGCAGCCCTGGTCCTTTCCTTAAGAGGTGCCACTTTATCCAGCAAAGTGGTGCAATGTTCATTAAATGACTGTATCAAGAGTTCAACATCATTGAGATTTGTGTTAATATCACAGCAGAAGTGCATATAGAACTGATCAGCTGTACTCTGAGTAATAATGCGGGAGTGGAATGTTTGTTTCAGACACAAGGGGTCAGCATTGACAGAAAGATCAAAGAAAATACATTCATGGTCACTGATCAGTAGGTCCTCACAACGGATCAATATCAAGACCCAGAGAGAACACAAGGTCCAAGGTGTGACCACCCCTGTGTAAGTGGCGCCAGAAACAATACCGGCTTTAATCCCAATTAAGTGACAAAAAAGCCTCAGAATTTGAATGCCAGCGTCATGATTAAAGCTTACAAGCATGCAATTTGGTTTAGCCCTAGAATTGTCTTGTAGTGATGAGTTCCATATTCTATTTCCTGATTAGAAGGGAACTCTGTGTACTATTTGTCGCTGTCCATTGAACGGGGGTGATGAATTAATGCTGTTGTGGAATATTGAGAAGGGAGAAAAGTGGTCCTTGGCTGGTGGACACTCTGCGTCCGCCATTTCCCAATCCTCTGTCCCATCATCAACTCCATTTCACTGCATACGAGTGATGCACTGAAAAGTGTTGCTGTGTGTACCAAGCAGACATGCATCGTGAACTCGCTTATGTAGGCTAGGCGCATCTTGCTATCTAAATAATGCATCCTTTTAAAGCAGGAAAATACTTGTCTTGACTTTAGACTAAGTTTTTGTTGGTCAATGGCACAATCCCTTTCTGCTGCCTCAAGAAAACAATGCACCAACAAGGGGCCTGAACATGCCTAATTGTAAGACCAATATGCCCATGAGCACCACATATGTGCAAGTATATTTTGTACTTACACAACCTAGGGGCTGGGCAAAAAAATGACAAGTGTATAGGTCTGAAACTATCAATGACAGTTGTACTGCGCTGTGTGCAGCTTGTGGGCAGTGAGATAGGGCCCAAAATGTCAAAAACTTTGTGCCCCTTTAAAACGGCAATGTCTATTAGATCCAGCAATATAAAAATGAAAATGAAAATGAAAAAATGGCAAATGGTGTTTTAGCAGGTGCCTTACATTTGTGGCGAGAGGTGGACGGGCCGTCGTTCAAAGTTACGTGAACAGCCAATATTTTAGAGAGCACAACAACGCCAACCTAGGAGTTGCACCCAAGGATTCACTTTTCCCCACACAGTATCAGGTCTCCTAAGACACTCAGGTTCACTATACAAATTAGCATGAGACGTGGTTCCAATACAAACATAATCTTTATTCTATTAAAAATGTACCGTTACGGTTTATACACAAAATACTAAAAGAGCCGTTATATATTTATTTAAAAGAGGAGGACTGCGGCTTACCAGTGGCACACCAAACGACACAGCACACAAAGGGAGACACCAACACCTGGAAGCACCAACCCCACCACCTTGGCTTAGCAGCTCCTACAGGGACAAATAACACAATTACAAAAAGGCTCTGGTTCTCAGGAAAGGAAATCAAACAAAAGAAAATCAAACAAAAGGGAAAATAAGCAAAAGAGAAAACAACAAAAATAGCTCGGGTTGGCTGATCAGCCAGGGGGGGTGATCAGTAACCCAATTTATACAAACTAAAGGCCTTAACATCCCTGGTCAGAATACACAGAATGAATGGCTCAGGCTAAAAAGAGGTTGTTAAAACAAGGGTGCTGCAAACAGCAACCAGCACAAGACAGGGGCGCAGTGCTGACAATAGCAGCGTCAGACCCTGTAGGCGACACAGCGCAGGTCAGAGTAGACGAACCCCGTAGGCCAAAGCCGTTAGTTGAGCAAAGGCCGTAGGCAAAACCCCGGTAAACAAAACGGCAGCGTCCTTAATTTATGCCGAGTTATCTGTAGCCTCTTTCTGGCGGTGTTCCGCTCGCACCCAACCAAAAGTCCCCTGTGATACGGGATAGCATAGAATTAATAGAAGGATAATTAACACAAAGTATATAAACTAACAGAATAAAATCACCTTACCGATCAGGCAATGTGTGTCGGCTCCAGAAGGGGGGGAGGAGGGCATGTAGCGTAGCTACCGGCAGCTACACAAGCAAAACAAGTCACTAACAGAACAACAGAGTATATTTAAATCAGGACCCAATCGAGACTCACCAACAGATCCGCAGGTGAATCACCTGTGCAGGACGAGGGGAGCCCCAGAGATAGTCTAAAAAAGAATGAAAGCCAATATAACGGCAGAACAGTGTGACCGGGAGAAACAATGCTGCTGCATTCCTGCACACCTGCGCAGCGGCGGATGTCCGGCAAACTGGAAGCGGGACACGCGTTTGATGTCAGGAGGGAGCAAAGGGAATCCCCGGCGCATTTATATGATGCCCACCCCCCGTGATTGGCCTTGTAATTAAGGGACACCGAGGCCCTGCGAATGGTAACGCTCCCTTCTGCTACACATTGTTTGCCATGGAAGACCAATACTTTCTGTAGATTATTGTGAGTGTTGATCAATGGACTGCTGGACAAAAAACTGCACTCTCACCCCTCCATAGCACATGGTTTGATAGATCCAGAACTATTTCTCTTAGATTTTAAGTTGTTGGACTATTGGATGGTTTGTGATGAGTGCCAACTGTTCGTGACTTGGATGTTTTGACAAGATATTCCAAACATCATCCATTGTATCCCTTGGCACAGAGTGCACCTCCCTCTCTCTGTTCCACCTTTTGGGATAATGTTGTACATGTGTCGGAGGGTCTTCACCATTGATCGTTGGTGTTGTAAGTGGTGGTTAGAGCTTAGCAAGATATCGGTCTTAGTAAGTGTGTTTCCTGTTCACTGTGGTATTTGTGCTCCCATCAGCCTTCACATAAACACGTGATTAGGTGTCCAAAAAAGGCAGTTGACCCCCCCTCCTCTTGCTTGCTAATAAACCTGGTGTATTGGTTGATATTGGTTGATATTGCTGATGTGTTGGTTGACAAGTTCAATACCACGGTCACGTGATGACACTTGAGAAAGTGCCATTCACTGATGCAGTTGAAAGCTATTAAGTGGACCTTGAGTTAAGATTATTCTTTACACACAGGTATTTTTTATGTTCCTAATGAATGATCTGTACATAAAACTGACCTGGCTATTTGAATTTTGTCTGACTTCCAAGCAAGTTACTGGTCACCTTATGCATGGCTTGTTCAACCGATGGCTGTACCGATGCGAGGGTCCCGGGAAAGAGGATGTCGTATGTGTACAGATTGTAAAGCCCTCCGAGGCAAATTTAGGATTTTGGGCTACACAAAATAAATTGAATTGAAGAGCACTGTACATGAGTTATGTCAATAATGACCATACCTGATCATGGATGAAGATGGCCAATCACAGTGGTGTTCCCTGCCCCAGTGGATATGCATTTTTTTATGACAGATGTCTAGTCAACAAACACACTATATTAGATGTTGGCAGTCTAAATAGACAACATTTCTGTGCCAAATACAATATTTACCCATTGTAATGATTTATCATCTACAGGTAAGAGCAAGGTTATTCAACAATATGCTGCATTCACACAAGTGAATCTGTGCATTTTTCTGTTAAATCCCAATAAAAGGCTATATTTTCAATCCAAACCTATTCGTTTTCCATTGTGGTCAAACCTGCAAAGATCATAGAGCCTAACATCACTCATTCAACCAGCAATTAACATTAACATGAGGTAACAGAGCGAGTTGCCTTCAGGAGGGTGTTTTCTCATTTATGCTTACAAATTAAAGCTTAACAAGATTCCAGTCAGTGTAACCTTGGAGTGTAGCTCATCCAGCTATACAATTGACAATTACTGTTTAATCGCAAAGGGCCATTCAGTCAAATGCGTGCAAGCTCTAATACACAGTAAATTAGTGACAACAAGGCAGAGTAGCAAAACAACGATCTTTATACAGATCAACAGGTATTATTGGAGTTACAATGCAATAGAGCAGCAATTGTTTAGTAAAAAAAGAAAAAAACATAAATCAAATGCGGTAAAGAGGTGGACCTTACTGGTGTCACGGGGTGTGGTGGAGAACTCAAATTCAGGCCAGACAGAGTAGCGTGAAGCAGGTATTTAATGAAGAATTAAATCAACACAGGAAACTTAAGAGGACACAACAGGGGATCTACGGATAAGACGGGAGACGAGGGGGAAAATCCAACAGAATGAGGCAGGGTAGGCAGATGGGGAAACCCGGCCCGGGAACAAGACGAGCCAAACGGGCAGGTAGACATGAAAATGGTCTGGCAGTGAGTGTGTGTGAGACTGGGGTTTAAATAGTGAATGCAGCAGAGTGAGCAGAGTGAGCAGGTGAGCGTAATGAGCTGACGAGGTGGGTGTGACTGGCAGGTGCACTGAATAAACTGATTAGGTGAGAGATGGGAAAAAACAGGATAATGGAAGCAGAGCTGTGACAACTGGAATCTATTTTTGATTGAATTCCAGTATTTTCATTTTAGATTTAGATATTTATTTTATTTTTAACCAAATTTTGGGAGTAGTGCAAGTGGCAATAATAATTTGAATTTATTTTTAAGCTGATTCCATGTTCTTTGTGAATTCTGCAGGCTCTTTCCATGTCAATGGGGTCTCCGTGGTCTCCGGCTTCCTCCCACTGTACTGTAGGCACTGCAGGCTGCTGAAAAAGACCATTACAAGGAATGATAGCGTTTTTTTGAAGCTGAGGAAATATATAAATAAATGCTTGATATAAATAAATAAAGTGGCTGACACATATACAATGTGGTGCCATTTGCCAGTGATCAATATTCAGCTTAAAAGTTAAGATTTAAAGCAGCATAATGGTGTTGATCTCAATTTTTTTTAATATTACCCAGGTTCCTGCTACCTAAACTTCGAGCAAATTATCCAGTCTGAAAGATAATCCAGTTGCATGTTTTTTTAATACTCCCTCAATGTAACCCCACATTAATCTCATCATCACACGTGTTTCAGAAATAAGGGATGGCTCCCTCAATCAGAGACAATAACTGTCCTACACTGGCCCAGACAGCCATTTGTAAAATTGCTGTTACAGTTACTGAATTTTAAAAGGTGAATGAGTTATTCTTTTTTTTTTTCAAAAACATCAGACATTGCAATTTGAATGGGAAATACATTTACATTTAATTTAAAAAGACTAACAAATTCCCTCCTATGATGTGATGATATATCAACCGTCAACACACAGTAATACTTTTTACAGTAACCATTGGTCTTGACCAATATGAAATGGGGGCAGATGAGGGCATCTTTTATTGAAGAACCATTTAAAACCATACAACCCAATTGGGTGTCCCTTTTCTGTCAGCTCAGTCTACTTGCTCTTCCTTTTCTCCAACTGTCAACCCATTGACAGGGGCTGGACATGTTGGATGAGCACAGAATCCAGCTGTGACAACCATTTATGTGTGATTAATGATCAAGCCATAGCCCGGTGTGGCTGACTAAAGGTCAAAGTGACGTCAAAAAATGTGTAAATCATGGCACTTTGTCCTTGACCATAAGTCATCTATTTTCTGATGGAGATCCAGGGATTCTGATTGCCCACCTAGTCATATTGACATTACATATGTTTTACAAAAAGATTATTTGATGAAGTAACAACAGCTTATACAAAGCATAAATCATTGCTAGAATTTATGCTTTATGATTCTTTATGTGATGCAATTTGTTTCTACTGTATCATACTCCTCTAATGATTATTTATTTGTTATCACTTCTTACCTCTTTGTTTTTGTCGTTATTAGTGTCCAGCAGCAGCAGCAGGCAGATATTTAAAGCAAACAAGCTCGGATAAACCCACAGTACACCAGCTACTCAGCGTCCTGAAAAGAAACTCAAAGTCAAGTCTGCTATTACTTTTCAACAGCTGGCAGAGAAAACAAAGAGCTAAAAGCAGAGTGAATGTTAAACTTGTATTATTATTATTTCTTATCCTCCATCGCAAATGAGCCGAATGAGGCTCTAGCATAAATTCAGACAGGAAGACTATACTCTTGCATGCCTAAGCCCGTAGTTTATCTCCTATACATCTGCCATCACTCCTCATCTTTAATCTTTAATAAAAACTAGTTCTGGGAAACGATTCCAATTTTTAATCGCATGGATTTTCTGCGATTAATCTCATTGTTATGGCAAAGTTCAATAATGAATTCAAAAGTAGTGTATTGTGCACTTTTATTTTAAAAGTACTGCTAGATGAACAAAAGCGCAATAACATTTGGTTTGTAAACACTTTAAACAAATAAGGTGCTTTTTAACAGCAGTATTCCCTTTACACAGTAGCAGTTCTATCTCTTCACTATCTGTGCTCAGTGTGCTGACTGTATGTGAAACGTTCCACTGCTGCGCAACATGAATACAATGTTTCAGCACGTTTCAGCAAAAATGTCTGTCTTCATGACAGTCAGAGAATGTGAATGCAGCTCTACGGTTCATCAATATAATGCTGTAACTCAGAGGTGATGATGGTTACCCAGCGATCAAAGAATAAAGACACTTTACGCACAATTTAGGTGTATTTTCCCTTTAATTAACTCATGAGATGCAGGTAGCATGTTTTATACTTAATGTGAATATAATTCATACTTTGAAAACCAGATGTTCGTCTGAAGAACCCGGATGTTGTCTCACGTTAATGTTTCCACTAACTTTCACGGTCCTTCGCTCGCTCCCGATCTGTGCAGTTTAAATGCGTTTACCGTGAATTTCAGCATATAGGTGCACTAAAGTGTAAGTGTTTGCTGAGTTGACCACGGAGATCTGAGTGTCTGCTGACTTTACCGCAGCGATGTCCAGTAGTCTCCATTCCTCCACCGCTGCCAGTGAGCAATGGACTTTCAAAATAAAAAAAATCGAATTCAATTTAAAAATGCGTTAATTAATGAATGCGTTTACGCGATAATAACGCGTTAACTTGCCCAGCACTAATAGAAACACAAACAATTGTTGGATCACAAACCATCCAACGCAAAAGCTGAATCAGAAATGGCTTTATTGCCAAGAAGGTTTTTACATACAGGGAATTTGCCACTGTGGTTGGTGCATAACAATAAACATAGTAGACTTTACATTAATGGAACGTGTGGTGTCTATGGGGTGGGATGGGAATCCATGTCAGTGGGGGTCCCCGGCAGTGTGTAAAATACTCAGTGGCAATTGGGGGTTGCCCCCCCCCCCCCTCCATGCCCCACCCCTCACTGAGTGCTCCCCCCAACTAACCCTCCAGTATTATGCTGAAGTTAAACACAGACTCAATATGCAATATACTAGATTTCATGGATGCAAACCAAAGCAACTAAGCTGTACACACACATCACAAAGGCTAATATAAATAAGGCCACTCACACAACTACACAACAACTAATCCCTGCAAAATAATATGCACAGCACACTCGCCTCTCTCTCGCTAAACGGACACACATGCACACCCTTGAACCCGACACAAAGACCTTGGCTTAGCTCCTTCTAGTTGCCGTCTTTGTATCCAAAGAAGAGGAGAATCAATGTCCTGCTTTATTTATTGACAAATGATTGTCTTATGACCCCCCATCAGTTTTCTATTCAGGCTTTCAAGGGGTCTGAAGTGTCAATCAACCCATATTTCGCACACAGTTCCAGGTCCTTGTTAATAAGGCCAGCTGCAGATGTGAAGAAATTGTTTTTGTGGCATGAGTTTTTGGTCCTGATGATGATGGTCCTTCAGGCATGATGGTCTGTTTGTCTGGTATGGGAGCCATAGGGAAGGGCATGCCCTAAGATCCAGTGTTAAACACTGCCTTTTTAGTAATCCAGAACTCAAAGAACCATAGTCAAATGCTGTATGTTACTCTCATTTTGCTTTATTTTAGAGAGTTAGGTTTAGCAAATATCATTTAGCTTTTTTTGTTTCACCTTGAGCTAGTCAGCACTTTCTGAGAAGACAGGTTATTTTGTTGTTTTGGCCTTGGATCACCTTGTACTATATTGCTTCAGTTTGTTGCAACAATTTCAACAACAGTTTCGCTATAATACGTTATTTCACTTCAGTGTTCAGACTTCCGACTGGGGACTGGGGAGGGTATGACATTTAAAGTTTTATGTAGGGCTGCCCTTAGACAGGTGTTAGTTATGCTTGTTAGTAATCTGACTGCAGAAACATAATAATAAAATGAGCAGATAAATGTGTGTGTGTATGTATGAAGTGCAGGTGGTAATGCAAAGCAGGACTGGACTGATCGAAGGTTTAACCAGACTGTTAGCATCGCTGCTCAACACGTTCTATATTGTACATGCTATACCCTCCAACAGGTTTTACCATTGGATAACCCTACCAACGCTGTGCCTCGGTAAACCTTGCACTTTGCGCTCACTGCCCAATCAAGAGGTAATACAGACACAGCACTTAGCAAATAATTTGTAACCTCGGCTGTCACTGAGTTGTCCCTAACTGCTAGCCCACCGTTAAGGCAGCAACACTAGCTAACACTCTCATGTGGCTCAGTGAAGAGCAAAGTGGAGGTCTTCCTTCAATCAGAGGATCGGCGGTTCGATCCATTTACCATGGTAGTCCATTTACCATGGTAGTCCATTTACCATTTAATCCATCCCAATATTAGGAACTACTGCTATACATGGCCCGGGTAGCAGTTTTGGGCCAGTGCCTTTCTCATGGCACTTGTGCAGTGCCCAGGAGGCAAACTGTTACGCTCCATACTTGGAGATGTTACAACAGCCAGTGAGTGTTAGCTAGTGATGGTGCCTGAGCTGACTGAGCAGTCGCCCACAAATACAAAGACTTAATTTCACTGTGTGCTGTGCTGTGCAACAATAAAAAGTTGATTTAATTTTGATGTGATTTGACTTGCTAGCGTTTGCTAATCACACAACCATGGTCAAGGTGGTTGGCCTCTAGTGTTTATTTCAGCCATCTTATTTTTCTGCGACCGAACATCAGACAGCCAGCAGTAGACTGGGTAGTGGAGTAGCCTCAGTTCCAGCTGGGTTAACTTAGCTTCCTTCTCGGCTCTCCTCCCTGGAGCGGTTTGCTGGCTTTTGGTCCAGCAGGTCTGGCTGGTTGGTCGGCCGTGGGTGGTGATAGTCTCAAAGTCCGCTCCACTTAATCCAATCCCTATGCTTTATTTTCCAATGTTGAAGAATGTATTCTGTCATATGCCATTGTGCTCCATTAATAAACAAAAAACTAAATTAAAACAAAAAAAAAAAATGTAGCGATATTCATAAGAGATTTTTCATCCATACTTTAAAGTTAAACACACACAAGGCATTGAGTGTTGTAGAGTGCAGATCTCCGCCAGGTGTGTCTGCAACAACCACTGCTGTATAGTGTGATTCTTCTTCTTTTCGTTTCACTGAAGCGTGATGGTTATATGACAGTTTCCCATTTCTTTACACAGTCCTCTATACTGTGATTGAATGAATACAACCAGTGCTGTAAAGAGTAGTCAAACAGACTTCATTCAAACTCTAAAATAAGACGCAGATTCACAGACTCTCACGGCCACACACAATCAAACACATAACCTCAGGGATTGTTCGGCTAAGCAGTTTACTTTGGAAAGTGCATTATGGATGAATGTGTGAAAGCATTCAAATTTCAATGCAGTGAAGTTGTCTCTCTACATTTAGCATATTAATATTCAGCACATCTCAAGCACACACAAGTAGACACACTTGCATAGACCACATGTGCACACACACACACACTGTCTAGTTATTATGTTTCAGTCACCATCTCCCTCCACTCATTCCCACACCATCTGAACATTGTTGTTCAAAGCCCCGCCTCAAATCCAGCCCTCTTTCATGTGAAGGGGAATTACAATAATTTGTCTTTGTAATCTGCTGGGTGGCATATGGGGGAGCAGGGGGTATGAGGAGGCAATCAAACAGGAGGAGGGACTTTGGAAAGAGAACAAGTCAAGGATTTTGATTCATTGCTTTGTCCCGACAACAGAGATTGATATTTGAATGTAATTATGCCTTCCCTGGCTATTACTGACCATACTAAATTAAATCATCTGAGTTATTGAGGAAAACACAGGTATTTCATTAAAGCTTCAACAGAACTGGAGGAGGTGGTATCACTTACTGGCCAAATGAAAGAATGATTGGATATGTTGAGCGGGTGAGGATAAGGAGGTACTGAGCATCCTAATGAGGACAAATGTCATCATCTTGAGCAGGTGCTTTTCCTGTGATTCATTTGGCCAGTCTGTTATCATTTGGCTGATATCAAATGAGGCATAAAATAATGGCAAAGTGGAAGATTGTTTTGTGTGATTGAATTGGGTTTCACACAATCACTTCAATCACTTTCCAAAGCTCAAAACAAATATAAATGATGAGAAAGTGAAAATGTTTCAATTGATCATTCTCAGAAATCTTTTGGATTCCTGGAGCAATTGCCATTGTTGAAACCATATGCACAAAGCTATTCAGTTTTGCCAGAAAGATATGTCTTAACAGTTGCACTGCTTTTGATTATCTTGACCTTAAGAATAAGATAACCTGCTTGGATTGACCATAGACCTTCCAAGCTCCACATATTATTAAAGTATTTGTGCATACACCACGTACATGGTAGTGGGTTTGTTCTTAAACCCATGCCCTTGGACATTATTTTAAGTACCTTATTGATTATTTTAATCTTAGACAGCACATGTGCAGACTTTTCAGCTGCCATCAAATCATCACCGTCCAGGTGTCCTTGTCAATATGAGCAATGACCTCTACCAGTAGGCCTTTGGAGTCAGTAGATAGAGCCCTTCTTCTTTAGACAACTTTGGCTGAGCGGTAGAGTGGGTCGTCGGTCAATCAGAGGATCGTCTCAATCCCCTGCTCTGCTAGTCCATGTCGACGTGTCCTTGTGCACAACACTTAACCCCAAATTGCTCCCGTAGGCTGTGCCTGCGGTCAATGAATGGGTATGAATGACTAGTTAGTCCTGATGGGCTTCCTTTTTCCAAGAAGAGCAAATACTCCAAAATGCAGCTAGGAGAATACACACAAACAACTGTCAGAGCATTCTTCTTGGCAACAACTTAATGTGATAATGGTGTTAAAGTTACAATTTCATGACACAGATGTGAGAATTTGTGTCTAAACTCTGCTGTATTTCCCTCAGTAGTGTCCTCCTAGGAGTCCCGCCCACTGCAGCGCCTCTCTCCGTAGGCACAGCTGTGCCTCATCTCCAGTGATCGCTTCCAGCTGACATAAATACCCGTCACTCTCATCCCAGTTGTCAGTCCGTCCGTTTACCTACCTGGTATTCCGACCCGTGAGTAGTCCCGCTGTTCACTCTCCGAAGACCCGCTACTCACGTTATCTCTCGTTTCTTCAACCTGCATGCCGTGCAGTGTCGAGCCTCGGGTTTTCACCTGTACGAAGAAGCCTTCCAGTTCGTTCCTCGGAGATCAACTGTTTAGTCTTGGCGTTCCTGTGTCGAGCCTCGGGTGTCACACAGACGATCCAGCCTGCCTGCCAGCCGCAGACGCGGACCGGCCACTTCCCGGCTAAGGATTCGAGCGGAGCACGAGGACGCGCCTCCGTAGTGACGTTTGACAGCTTGACTGTCGGCTTCGTCTGCTGCTCCACAGGATTAGCCCCTCTTCGGCTTGGAACCGGGCGGAGGCGTGGAGACGCCTCCTATTGACTTTGTCCATTTCCTGTTTTTTCCCTTGATTGAGAGAAATAAACAAACCGTGGTTTCGAAATAGAACTTTGCTGTCTGAGTCTGCATTTGGGTCCGTGACACCCGACACCCGAAACACCCCACATCATAACAGAACGGACTGACCATAACAATGGACCCAGCAGCCGCAGCAGGATCTCCACCTGCAGATCCCCTGCAGGTGGCGATCACAAACCAAGGAGTTCTTCTGGGACAGCAACACCATCTGCTCCATGATATGCGGGGATCCCAGCAAGCCATCGGAGCTCAGGTGGCTGATATCGGCAGCATGGTGCAGGGACTCGCACAGCCTCGTCCCTCCCCCCTGGATTCTACGGCGGGGGACGTGCAACTGGTCCGTGAGTCATCTGGTCCATCTCCTGAACCTTTCCACGGAGACATGAGGGCATGTAGAGGTTTCCTGCTCCAGACGACGTTTGTGTTTAACCAGCGGCCCCGCACGTTTGCATCGGACAGCTCGAGGATTGCCTATCTGACCGGGTTGTTACATGGCCGTGCTCTCGACTGGGCCTAGGCCTGGTTCACCCAGAACCCGTTGGATACAGTTTCTTTTGGACAGTACCTGGAGGCCTTTCGGAGAGCTTTCGACCACCCTACATACTCTCAGGACACTGTTCAGAACCTCCTCCGCCTCCGTCAGGGCTCTGCTAGCGCCACTGAACATTCCATCGACTTTCGCATCCTGGCCGCTGAGTCCGGTTGGGAGGAGAGGGCGCTACAGGGGGTTTTTCTCAGCAGCCTGTCGGAGGAATTAAAGGACAGGCTTGCTGTTCTGGAGGAGGCGAGGACGCTGGAGGACCTGATCACTCTCACCATCCGACTGGATACTCGGATGCAGGAACGTCGGAGAGCGCGTAACAACAGGTTCCCGGCTCCGGTTCTTCAGCCAGTAACCACTTCCGGTCACTGGGTCCCAGCTCCCCCTCCGCAGCCCAGGCCACCAGCACTCGCCTGCTCCGGCACCTTCTCCCGAGGATCGGGAGGAACCCATGCAGGTGGGACGGTTCCATCTGTCTCAGGGAGAGAGGGAGCGATGAATCCGTTCTGGAGCCTGCCTCTACTGCGGCGAGCCGGGTCACCGCATCCCTGTCTGTCCGGTACGACCAAAAGAGAGGGCTCGCCAGTAGGAGTGGGAGGACTGGCGAGCGACTCCACCCGACTTCCCCGTTCCAAATCCCGTCTCACACTACCAGCTAAGTTATGCCTGCCGTCCGGTGCTCTACCAGTCTTGGCCCTCATTGACTCTGGAGCAGAACAGAGTTTCTTGGACTCCTCCTTGGCCTTCGCTCATGGGATTCCCTTGGAGGAGTTGGAATGCCCTCTTCAGACGACCGCCCTGGATGGAAGTCGTTTGACCAATGTCACGCACCGGACGTGCCCTGTTACCCTGCTTGTATCAGGAAACCATCAACACGAGATCCGTTTTTACATCTTCTCTACGCCCCTGACACCTCTGGTTCTGGGCCATCCTTGGCTCCGGGACCACAACCCACAGATAGACTGGGCAGGAGACAGAATCATCGGGTGGAGCCCTAGATGTCTTTCGAGGTGCCTCAAGTCCGCCATTCCCCGGCAGACCTCTTCTCTCCACACCCCTACAACTGGAAGTGATCTTACCTCAGTCCCCGTGGAGTATGCAGATCTCGGCGAGGCATTCAACAAGGAACGAGCCCTTTCCCTGCCACCCCACCGACCCTACGATTGCGCCATTGAACTATTCCCCGGCGCCACCCGGCCCTCCAGCCGACTATACAACCTTTCCCGACCGGAACGCGAGGCAATGGAGACCTACATCACAGACTCCCTCGCTGCTGGAATTATCCGCCCATCATCCTCCCCGGTGGGAGCGGGGTTTTTCTTCGTGGCCAAGAAGGACAAGAGTCTCCGTCCTTGCATCGACTACCGAGGGTTAAATCAGATCACCACCCGGAACAAGTATCCTCTACCCCTACTCGACTTTTGAGTCCCTACCTGGAGCCACGATTTTCACCAAGCTAGACCTCCGCAATGCCTACCACTTGGTTCGGATACGGGAGGGGGACGAGTGGAAGACCGCTTTCAACACTCCCCTGGGACATTTCGAGTACCTGGTCATGCCATTCGGACTTACAAATGCACCAGCCGTTTTCCAGGCTTTGGTGAATGACGTGCTCAGGGATTTTCTCAACCGGTTTGTGTTTACATGTGTCTACATCGACGACATTCTGATTTACTCCTCGAACCTACAAGAACATTGCCACCATGTCCGTCAGGTCCTTCAGCGCTTACTGGAGAACCAACTCTTCATCAAGGCCGAGAAGTGTGAATTCCATGTCACCTCCGTACAGTTTCTGGGTTTCATCATTGAGGAGGGTCAGATTCGCAAGGACCCGGAGAAGGTGAGGGCGGTCACCGAGTGGCCGGTTCCCTCTAACCGGAAGAAGCTCCAACAGTTCCTTGGGTTTGCAAACTTCTACCGCCGGTTCATTCGGAACTACAGTCAGACGGTGTTAAGGCCACAACTTCTGGACACAGGGAGAAATCGCCCCCCCCCCCTTGCAGCCATGCTGTCTCAAACGCCTCCAAAACACAACAGCAGGTTAAAGTAAAAATCAAATGGATTTATTATCCAAGAAGCATAAAAACAGATACAAACAGTTACAAACCGAATCACACAATCATTAACAAAACAAACCTATCACAATTATTAACAATTTTCCATATACAACCTTTTACCCAGTGTGTTCTCACAATCGTATCTCCCCACAACGCTATCGCCAACACGGCAACCACGCACATGACAAGACACAACTGCTACCGGACTTATTTATCATTTACCCACCCAAACGTCCTTTAATATCTCGCATTCAAAGCCCCAAGCACCCCGCGGCAATCCTATCTATGCAGACCCGATTCCCGGCAGCAGTGCCTGGCTGCTCCCAAATGCTACCGAAGCTGTCCTGGCTCACCAGACCCTTCTTGTCAGTGTCTTTATTCCGTTTTGAACCACACCATTCAAAACTCAAACTCTAGGCAAGGCCGGCGAGGTAGTCCGCGGACATCGGGCTCCTTTACTGCAGGAATCCCCGACCCCCGACGGTCTAACTCCGCCGGTCCTACCTATACCGAGCAGTGTTGGTCCACCACACCCGAGAATACGCAGATCAGGCCGATCGGGGCTGCCACCCTTCAACGCTTACGCACTCCCAGTCCGCGCAGCTTACCAAACGCTCTGAATCTCAGCATTCCTTAATACTTACACACAGTATTCTAAATACTGACTCTGTATTAAAATATAATACATACTCATAACCTTATAAAATCAAATGTGAGATCAAATCCGAGCCACCCAGAAGGCTGGTCTGCCTCCTCGGTGGCCAGCAGAAGATCTGAAAAAAACCCCAGAGTTTCAAACCCTTTGTTGCATTCCTCAGCTCATCGATCAGCTCACTGATTGGCTGAAGTCCAACAAGGCCCACCTGGGCCTATGCCCCATTGTCCTAAACTTCACACCTCTCCCTGCCACTTTCGCACCACCCCCACTCCAGCACATTCCTCAAACCCCATCTCACAGACACTCAATGCATGAAATAAAACTTAAAACCCTCACAACGGCGTCACCCCTAACCAGACTCACCTCTAAGGTGGATTTTTCCTGGTCCCCCGAGGCCAACCGAGCGTTTAACATCCTCAAGGAACGATTCACCTCAGCCCCCATCCTAGTGCAGCCAGATGAGAGCCGCCAGTTCGTGGTCGAGGTGGACGCCTCCGACACCGGAGTAGGAGCGGTATTGTCTCAGCGCTCAACCACTGACTCTAAGCTCCGTCCGTGTGCTTTTTTCTCTCGCCGCCTGTCCCCGGCCGAGCGGAACTATGATGTGGGCAACCGGGAGTTACTGGCCGTCAAGCTGGCTCTGGAGGAATGGAGACATTGGTTGGAGGGGTCAGTCCACCCGTTCATTGTATGGACCGACCACCGTAATCTGGAATACATCCATTCTGCCTGGCGAGTGAACTCCCGCCAAGCCCGCTGGGCCCTGTTCTTTGCCCGTATCCACTTCACCATCACCTACCGCCCAGGGAGTAAGAACATCAAGCCCGACGCCCTCTCTCGTCAGTTTTCCCAAGACGAGGCTAACCCAGCGCTAGACACGATTGTTCCACCCGCCTGTGTCCTAGGGGTCCTCACCTGGGCGATAGAGTCTGCAGTGCGGGAGGCTCAGCAGACCCAGCCAAACCCAGGAGGTGGCCCTCCAGGGCGTCTGTTCGTTCCCCTTTCCGTCCGTTCCCGGATCCTACAATGGGCTCATGACTCCCGTCTCTCCGGCCACCCTGGGATAAGACGTACGATCAACTGGCTCCGGCGCTCCTTCTGGTGGCCATCTTTGGACAATGACACCCGAGCTTACGTCTTGGCCTGTACCACCTGTGCGCGCAACAAGGCCTCGCACAGACCCCTGTCGGACTATTACGACCTCTGCCGGTTCCCCACAGGACTTGGTCGCATATGGCATTTGACTTTGTCACCGGATTTCCCCCCTCCGTGAGCAACATGGTCATCCTGACCATCGTGGACCGGTTTTCCAAGGCGGCTCACTTTATTCCCCTTCCCAAGCTTCCGTCGGCCCGCGAGACCGCAGACTTGTTAGTTCAACATGTCTTTAGACTCCACGGCATCCCTATGGATATTGTGTCTGATCGGGGTCCTCAGTTCTCCTACCAGGTTTGGAAGGCGTTCTGCTGCAGCCTCGGTGCCACTGCTAGCCTCTCCTCCGGCTTTCACCCCCAGACCAATGGGCAGACCGAGAGGCTGAACCAGGAGCTAGAAGCCATGCTCCGATGTGTAGCAGCGGCCAATCCATCTTCCTGGAGTCGTCACTTGGCCTGGATAGAGTATGCACACAACAGCCATACCTCCACGGCAACAGGTCTCTCCCCCTTCGAGGCCTCCATTGGCTACCAACCTCCCCTTCTACCCAGCCAAGAGGTCGAGATCTCCGTCCCGTCTGTCCAGATCAACCAGCGCTGATGCAGAAGAGTCTGGAGAGAGACTCGTGCCGCCCTACTTCGTTCTTCCGAACAGAACAAGCGTCTGGCTGATCGCCGCCGCACACCCGCCCCCACCTATCTTCCCGGCCAACAGGTCTGGCTTTCCACCAAGGACATAGCCCTACGCACTGAATCCAGGAAGCTCTCTCCCAGATTCATTGGCCCGTTCCCCTTTGTCTCCGTTATCAACCCGGTCACGGTCAAGCTCAAGCAATCCATGAGGATCCACCTTGTTTTCCATGTGTCTCTGCTCAAACCTGTTCACTCCAGTCCTCTGAACCCTCCGGCCGAACCCCCTCCACCCCCCCGACTCATCGAGGGCGGTCCGGTTTACACGGTCAACCGTCTCCTGGATGTCTGCCGACGGGGTAGGGGTTACCAATACCTCGTGGATTGGGTGGGGTATGGTGTGGAGGAACGATGCTGGGTTCCTCGCTCCCGGATTATGGATCCAGAGCTAATCCGCACATACCATCGCCTGCACCCCGATAAGCCTGGCGGTTCGCCAGGAGGCTCCCGTTGAGGGGGGGGGGGGGGGGGGGGGGGTACTGTGAGGATTTGTGTCTGAACTCTGCTGTATTTCCCTCAGAAGTGTCCTCCTAGGAGTCCTGCCCACTGCCGCGCCTCTCTCCGGAGGCACAGCTGTGCCTCATCTCCGGTGATCGCTTCCAGCTGACATAAATACCCCTGTCACTCTCATCCCAGTTGTCAGTCCGTCCGTTTACCTACCTGGTATTCCGACCCGTGAGTAGTCCCGCTGTTCACTCTCCGAAGACCCGCTACTAACGTTATCTCTCGTTTCTTCAACCTGCATGCCGTACAGTGTCGAGCCTCGGGTTTTCACCTGTACGAAGAAGCCTTCCAGGTCGTTCCTCGGAGATCAACTGTTTAGTCTTGGCGTTCCTGTGTCGAGCCTCGGGTGTCACACAGACGATCCAGCCTGCCTGCCAGCCGCGGACGCGGACCGGCCACTTCCCGGCTAAGGATTCAAGCGGAGCGCGAGGACGCGCCTCCGTAGTGACGTTTGACAGCTTGCCTGTCGGCTTCGTCTGCTGCTCCACAGGATTAGCCCCTCTCCGGCTTGGAACCGGGCGGAGGCGTGGAGACGCTTCCTATTGACTTTGTCCATTTTTCCCTTGATTGAGAGAAATAAACGAACCGTGGTTTCGAAATGGAACTTTGCTGTCTGAGTCTGCATTTGGGTCCGTGAAACACCCCACATCATAACAACTGAAAAGGGCCATTGTTCTCTGTCTCAGCTGAATGAGAATGTACTGCTGCAGATGTCAAAATAAAAGTCTTCATGGGGTCTGCATCTTTGTATAACCACTAAAGAAGCCATAATCACAAATTGTTACACCGGATTCATCAATGTGAGCATTTGAAATATCTCCTGAGTACAAAGGGACAAAATTAATCAACTGAAATGCAGGTTAAGCAACAACAATTATCTCTTTTTCCAACAATTTCAATTCCTGTATTTGATGACGATGCTCTTCTGTACAGATCATTTATCACAGCTTTTGAGCACGGAATAGAATAAAGTAATGCGGACAATGTGCAAAATAAATTGTTCTATTTACAGCAACACACAAAAGGACGACCCAGACCAGATCTCGGTTCTGGCGAGTATTAGATCGATATCAGATGTTACTGACTAGATCTCTAACCTGTGTGGCTCTGCACCATGGAAACTCAATAAATAGGTACTGTAGTTAGATAGCTCCCAATAGCCAGTGCAGGACGACCAGTTGTAGCTCCTACTAGCCATCCCCCGGCAGCTCGCAAGAATCCAGCAAGGCTAGGTGACTATCCAAAGGAAGCAGAATCCTAAACAGGAACCTGCGGTTCCCCACCAACTACTTCAATTTTGAAAGCGGTTCTCCCCACTCAGCGACACACCCACTGAGAAACCAGCTCTACTTATCAGCAGCTCTATTCTGTGAATCGTGAAGTTAGTGAAACCAGTGGCCATAGTCCCATGAATTCTCTGGTCCAAAGCAGGAGACTATTTAAAACTGCTGGCTAGAGATAATTGTAAATACAGTTAGATTGTTATTGACACCAATCGGAGCACACCAAGGGTAATGATAAGTAGGTGTGTACATATGCAAATACATTGTCGAAATTCATAGTTTTCTTTGCCCCACTGGCAAATTATGTCATCATCCAGTAGCTGGCTGTCGCCACAAAGCAAATTATGTGTGCTTCGAAGATGATTAGCATACTTTCTGATGAGAACAGTCGGCATTCGTCCCACTTTGGATGAAGCAGATTTCATATCTTAAATCTAACCAATTATTAGTGGACTTAATGCATGACAACTCAGAGTTCAATTCAATTTATTTTGTACAGCCCAAAATCACAAATTTGCCATAGAGGGCTTTACAATCTGTATATATACACACACGCACACACACAACATCCTTTGTCCCAGGACCCTCACATCGTTACAGGGAAAACTCCACCCAAAAAATACCTTTAAACGGGGAGAGACCTTAGGGAGAGCAACAGAGGAGGGATCCCTCCATCAGGATGGACAGAAGTGTATAGAACAAACATCACACATTGAATGCATGTCAGAAATTATTCATATATTGACAGTAGTACGCAAAATAATGATGGAAAAATTACAAATAATAATAATAATAATAATAATAATAATAGCAGCAGTGGATATAGTATAATATGAATACTAATAAAAGCATTTGTGAGGGTTCACGGTTTACCGTGTGGGATTAGGAGTAATCAGAGACTCAGGCGCAGATTTAGACAAAGGACATAAATTGAGGTAAATTGCAAGGCTCTTTTTACTGGGCATCAAGCAAACAAAAACAACTCCAATAGGGAGTGAGAAAAAAACCTAACTCTAAATAAAAGGCAAAGTCACAAAAGCGCTTGGTCACCAAAAGCACAGACACAAACCGTGGGGCGAGAGGGTCAACACGAGGGAATGACCACAGGCGAGCAAGGAGTCCACAGGAAGGGAAAAGGAACAAAGGATAATCCGGCAACTGGAACAGGGCAAGCAGGGGAGTCTAAGTAGGTGAGGGTTGATGAGCAGATTGCCGGCAGGTGAGTAGAGACGACTGGTTTGCAAAGGGAAAAGCCAGGGGCAGGTGATTTGGCACAGGTGGAAAGAATAAGCATGAACGGGAGACACACACACACACACAAACACACACCACACACTGCAAAACCCAACCGTGACAGCATTAATGGTATGGGTCGCAGTGGATGTCAGGTAGGGCCATGGCAGGAGGCATAACCTGAGCCAGCCGTAACTATAAACCTGAGCCAGCCGTAACTATAAACCTGAGCCAGCCGTAACTATAAACCTGAGCCAGCCCTAACTATAAACCTGAACCAGCCCTAACTATAAACCTGAGCCAGCCCTAACTATAAACCTGAGCCAGCCCTAACTATAAACCTGAATCAGCCCTAACTATAAACCTGAATCAGCCCTAACTATAAACCTGAATCAGCCCTAACTATAAACCTGAATCAGCCCTAACTATAAACCTGAACCAGCCCTAACTATAAACCTGAATCAGCCCTAACTATAAACCTGAATCAGCCCTAAATGTAAACCTGAATCAGCCCTAACTATAAACCTGAATCAGCCCTAACTATAAACCTGAACCAGCCCTAACTATAAACCTGAGCCAGCCATAACTATAAGCGTTATCAAAGCGGAAAGTCTGAAGCCTACTCTTAAATGTGGTGAGTGTGTCTGCCCCCCCGGACCGAAACTGGAAGCTGGTATATGCTCTACAAGATATGATGGTGCCAGTGCAGAGAAGCTAATAAGGGAGTGATCTCTTTTCTTAGTTTTTGTTAGTACATGTGCTGCAGCATTCTGGATCATTATTGAATAAGGAATTGCAGTAATTTAGTCTAGAGGTAACAAATGCATGAACAAATGTTTCTGCATTGTTTTGAGATTTTTGCAATGTTAGGTAGGTGAAAAATGGAAGTCCTTGAAATTTGTTTTATGTGGGAGTTAAAGGACATATCCTGATCAAAGATAACTCAGAGATTCTTTACGGTGCTGCTGGATGCCTGCGCAATGCCATCTAGAGAAACTATATCATTAGATAATTGATTTTGGAGATGTACTGGGCCGAGTAGAATAACTTCAGTTTTGTCTGAATTTAACATCAAGAACTTGCTGGTCATACAGGTTTTTATGTCCTTAAGGCATATGTGAAGTTTAGCCAACAGGTTGGTTTTCTATGGCTTGATCGTTATTTTAATTGGTGTCATTTTAGTGCCTGGCTCTTCAATATTATTGTTTATCGTCGTCCAGTATTTGCACTCTACAGAGGGAAAAAGATTGAATCAATTTCCATTACTTGAACTATTACTCTTTGAGTGCTACCTAATGTAATTCTGGCCCTTGAACAATAAAGTCCCTGTGGTTCTATGACAGTGACAGGTTTGGTATGAGATCTTGAGAAGGGGACTCTTGAGAAGGGTTAACCAATATCTTGTTGATGGACAAGCAGGATGTCTCTTATACCTTTTATATGTTTCAGGGGAGCGTCGACAGTATTGTCTCTGGTGTCCAGCAGTATCAAACTGCTTATCTGAAAACCTTGAGGGACACAATGAAGAGGATCTTTGAAAACAATATGGTGCAGCTCAAAGAGGAGGCAGTGGTGACTTTGGACAACTTTTAGCATCCTTCCTTCATGATAGCCACGCAGGACAGCACCATCCAGAAGCTTTTTAACACAGTCAAACTAGGAATGATAGGGATTTATTAAAAAGGGTTATCAGAGGAAGGACACTCAAGGGTTCGTTCTTCAAGCATGCCTTTTCTGTAGAACAGCATAGAGAAAAATGTATATGTTTCTTTTGGACTCAATTGAGAAACAACAAACCCTGGTTCACAGCTAAACTCAGATAGCTACGGTTGCAAAAGGAACAAGCGTTTAGGAGTGGGGACATGGACATGTTTAAAGAGTCAAAAAACACCAAGGCGGTGAGAGACGCTGAACAACAATACTCTGAGAAACGTCAATAACAGCACTCAGCAAGTGACTCTGCTTCTGTATGGAGGGGTCTCAGACAGATAACTAACTACAAGCTTGAAGCCCCTCCACCCCAAGACAGCATGGTAATGTCCTCTCCAGAATAAAGAGAAGGTCGTCAACAGGCTGTTTAAAAGACAGTATGCCATGTCCACACTACTCTGTTTACGTTTATGTTTTGCTACGTTTACACTGAGTGTCCACACTATGCCGGAGTTTTAGAGCACCGTAAGCGAAGGAGTTTGAAAACACTCCCTAGGTTGGAGGAGTTTGAAAACTCCGGGGTTGCGTTTTCGTGTGGACAGTCGGAAACTGATGTGTTTAGAAAAGATGACGCTCACACCCGTGTTCGCTACTTGATTGGTTCTTAGCAGCCATGACGTCTCCTTCCCTGATTCGTCAAACTCACTATCACGTGACCCCTACCCGGAAGAAAACAAACAGCCAGGGCTACCAGTGATTCATTCCAACATGGATAACGAATGGCAAGCGTTGCTTGCTTTGTTGTCTATACTAGCAGCTGTTGTGGAGTTAAATTCGTCATTTTACAATGCTACTACTGCCTACATGCGGAGGAGGCGAGCTATTCTTCGAGCGCTGAGCGACAATTCCCGAGTCCAGAGGCGTTATCAGCCCTACATGTGTTGGGACTGGAATCAAAGGATGAAGCGCTGCGAGGCCGCAGGACCTCCCCCCTGCTGCGAACTCCTTACAGTGCACGCACAGTGGAAAAATGAGCTGGAACCGGTTCAAAAATTAACATCATATTTAATGTACTACATGAAATTCACCTACAAGCTGCATTAACTAATGTTCTCGAGAACGGCTAATGTTCTCGAGAACAGAGACCGCACACACCTATCTCACTCACAGGTGAGGCTGAAAACCGAGGGCGGATGTGGTCTGAGGAATTCTCTACAGATCAGTCTTTTGTATGTCGGAAGTGTCCGAAAGTCATTAACACCTGAATGACCCTCCGTGGCGATTGGCTCCATTCGACTCCACCTCAGGTCAATTGTCCTCCCCAGATCCCATCCTCCATTCTGCATGTCTGTGAACCCTCTCTCTGACCCTCAAACTATTCTTAGTGACTATACTTTTATGATTTAATACATTCAATTAGTTAATATACTGTAACATATAATATCTTCTATAAGCAAGAATATTTTAAACATATTGTGACGAACATATTATTATTGTGACACTTCTACTCATCACTAGGGGGGTTATTTAATCTTACTTATAATGCGTTTAATACTGGAATTCTCAACAATTCCCCCCTAACACGCTATTCATAGTGTGTTCAAAAAAATGACAGGAAAAACAATCCCTCTCTAATGGTCCTTTATGGGCCGAGGGTGAATTTCCTCAACTAAACAGTAGCTTACAGTTCAAGTTCCTAAACATCATTCAATTCAATTAAATTTTGTATAGCCCAAAATCACAAATTACAAATTTGCCTCAGAGGGCTTTACAATATGTACATATTTGACATCCTCTTGTCCCGGAACAGGAAAAAACTCCCCAAAAAAACCCTTTAACGGGAAGGAAAAGGGAAGAAACCTGTGGGAGCGCAATAGAGGAAGGATCCCTCTCCCAGGATGGACAGAAGTGCAATAGATGTCATGTGTAGAACAGGATAGTGAATTACAACACATTCAATGTATGACAGAACCACGACTCTAACTGATTGCCCTATGCCTGTAGAGTTCACACATGCAAGGGATGCAGCAGCATACAGAGAGGATCAGGTGGTGGAGGTGGGGGAGGTGCTGCGTCGAGTTCTGGATCCATCCTGCGAAATGAGGGATAGAGAAGAATTCTGAGAAGCCTTGTCTGTATCTTTTCCAGTTGACAAAAATTATATTTCCTAATGCAGTGAACAATCACCCAGAGTGAATTTTTCCAAATTATCAGTATCTCACCGGATGTTTTCAGAAGTCCATCTGGACTCAATCAAGTCCTTCAGCGTCCCAGTGAAGATGATCAGGAACTGCTCTGTCTGGAATGAAAGTTCAACATGCAAATCCTAATGTCCTACACTCTGCTAGAATCATATTTAATGCTATATGTTCTACCAGGTTCTTAAACTAGTCTTATCTACCGGCTCGTGAAGTCCTGCTATGGTGTCGCAAGTGAAGTTTACAAAATGTTGCTGGTTATACTATGTGTAATTGATCCAATTTACAATTTTATTAATTGACAACCTTCAGGAAAAAACAGATTCTAAATCTGCTGCTATGTGATTTCTGGCTTTAAATTCATTAGACACCCCCCTTGGTAAATCTATGTCATGTATGTAACTTATCTATAAAATGAATCTCCCATGGTCCAGTCCACCTTACTGGTCAGTACCACTGACACCTTGGACCTCATTCACAGCCAGCTACTTGTGATATGATAGGAGACTGCTTTCTCCTGTCTGCAAATGCCTCTGTGTTCTCCACCTGTGGAAACAACTTTTTTCACAATTAAAATTGCAAAACTAAACATTATGTTATTAAATTCTGAATTAAAATTGAATTAAGATCAAAAATTACAAATGTCGGATTCAAAATCAATATCAACTATGCAAGTTAAAATATTGAATCAAAACTAACAATTTTTAGGATAAAAATTGAATTGAAACTGGGAGTTAAACTACTGGATTAAAACTAAATGTACCAACTGTAATTGAAATGTTGAATTGAAACTAAAAAGTTATCAATGGCAATTAGAATACTGAATTAAACTAGAATTAACCATTAAAGTCAAACTGCAAGTTGTAAGATTAGAGTCTAAAACAATGATATTACAAGTTTATCACCAAAACTCATTTTATCTAGTAATCTACGGGTGACTGAGTATTTCTGTAGTTCTAAGACAATAGTGCCTCTAGGTTTTCTGGGTAATGGAGTTTTCTGTAATTATCAAGCAATTACTACTCCAACCGACAGGTGGCAGAGTTGTCTATTCTTCTCCTTCGTTGGTTTTTTCTAAACCGGAAGTGTGGCCAAACTTCCCGCGAAATATGAACAAAGGGCTAATGCTATTAGCGGCTAAGCTAACCGGCGAAAATGTGTCTTCAACACAGACAAAGCACCGTAGTTGTAACTGTTAACCATGCCGCATTCACCCACGTTATTTATGCTAGACCGTGCTCGGCTTCTCCATATGCACCGGTTATTTTATGATCGTTTTTATCTAACGTTAGTTATCTAGGCTGAGCACAAAGCAACCTTCGGCTCTGCTATCATTCACTCCACACAGCAAAACGACTCCTCACAACGCTATAGCAACACTCATAACAAGATACACCGTGATTACAATATATTATTACCTAACGTTACTCATTACCTATATTACCCACCCCAGATTATGTTCCCCTGAACTCAGTTAATTATAGCGCTTCATGCAACTAGTTCTGTTAGCTTCTAAGCTGCAATTTATACCCTCCCGTGTCGGTTCATCAAACACATGACGCCACCGTGAGACGATGAAACAACCGTCGTTAATTCCACGTAATTCACGCGCAATTCATGCTCAAGTCTAATTCACACGACAATACTTTAAACCTTACTTGAGTTTCTGGTTTAACAGGCTATTTAGCTTTATCAGACCCGAAGATATCTCTCCAGTCCGCCTGACCCCACCAAATCAAATGCCCGTTATCCTATCACTCAGAGCCTTTTTCAGCTCTCTTAACTTATCAAAACGAACGTCTCTAAGACGTACCTCACCGGTAGGATTTCGCAACAAAGAACAGCGTGTAGTCAAAATACACGTCTCCCTAATCCAGCTTGCAAGTGTGTCCCACATAGTATTCCAGCTACTTCAAATCAATACACGTTACCGGCTTGCTGCGGCTCGCTCCTTCGTCAGGCTTTCAGAGGCGCTAGCCACGATACTGTCTCTAAGTTTTCCTATCTACCTATATGCGGAGTTTTATTAAAAAGGTTCCGTCTTACCCGTATGTCTTTGGCGCCTGAAAGTATCGTGGTTAGCGTTCCCGTCCAGTCCGTGTTCCAGCAAAAATCACGTCGGGGTCAACCAATTTGTTAGGTCCGGAAACAAAGGATGAAGCGCTGCGAGGCCGCAGGACCTCCCCCCTGCTGCGAACTCCATACAGTGCACGCACAGTGGAAAAATGAGCTGGAACCGGTTCAAAAATGAACATCATATTTAATGTACTACATGAAATTCACTTACAAGCTGCATTAACTAATGTTCTCGAGAACAGAGACCGCACACACCTATCTCACTCACAGGTGAGGCTGAAAACCGAGGGCGGATGTGGTCTGAGGAATTCTCTACAGATCAGTCTTTTGTACGTCGGAAGTGTCCGAAAGTCATTAACACCTGAATGACCCTCCGTGGCGATTGGCTCCATTCGACTCCACCTCAGGTCAATTGTCCTCCCCAGATCCCATCCTCCATTCTGCATGTCTGTGAACCCTCTCTCTGACCCTCAAACTATTCTTAGTGACTATACTTTTATGATTTAATACATTCAATTACTTAATATACTGTAACATATAATATCTTCTATAAGCAAGAATATTTTAAACATATTGTGACTAACATATTATTATTGTGACACTTCTACTCATCACTAGGGGGGTTATTTAATCTTACTTATAATGCGTTTAATACTGGAATTCTCAACACATGGAGTGCCGGTTTTGGGTGAAACCAGAAAGAACGAGCGCCTGGTGGAACAATTTCATCAATGAAGTTATGATTCCCGAAGAATGGTGAGAAAACTTTCGAATGTCCAGATCGGCATTGATCAACCTCAGTGAAATATTACGTCCGCATGTGGAGGGAGCAACATCCACGATGAGGGCGCCTGTGGATGTACTTACAAAGGTAGCGTGCACGTTGTATTACCTGAGTGACGAGGGCAGACTCCGGAAAACCGCTAATGCATTTGGACTATCTAGACAAGTTGTTTCAGTCATCATCCGACAAGTCTGTAGGGCCATCACCGTCTTTCTGGGTCCCAAGTACATCCGAAAACCGAGTACAGAGCCCGAAGTGAGGGACCTTGTGGTCAACTTCTTCCAAACACATGGTATGCCACAATGCTTGGGGGCCATTGACTGTACACATATCGAAGTGAAACAACCACGTGCTAAAGCTACAGACTACATCAACAGAAAGGGGAAACATTCTTTGAATGTACAGGCCGTGTGTAACTACAAATACTGTTTCATGGACGTTGTTGTGAAATGGCCTGGAAGTGTTCATGACTCGCGTATATTTGCCAACTCGAAATTTAGTTGTGACCTAAAAGATGGAACAGTTCCCCCATGCCCCAAATAATTGATAGAGGGCGAAGATGCTGTCCCTGTTTTTGTGCTGGGTGATCCAGCTTATCCCCTGATGCCGTATCTCATGAATGAATACCCCAATGGCGGAGTTACACCACAGGAGCAGTATTATGGGCTATCACTTTGCAAGGCACGCCTGGTGATTGAATGTTCATTCGGACGTTTGAAGGCAAGATTTTCGACTTTAAGAAGGGCAATGGACATAAACATGGAGGACCTTCCCTTTGTCATATATGCTTGTTTTGTGCTCCACAACTATTGTGAGGTTCACAAAGAAACTGTTAGCGAACAATGCATAAATGCTGCTCTGCAGTACGAGAGGGACTTCCAGCCACCTAGCAGAGCCACGAGGGAAGACAACAACGAAACCGAGGGGAAGCGCGTTAGACGTGCGCTAACCACATTTCTTGACCCATAACATAGTAAAACTTGTATTTTGAAACTTGCGTTTGCTTGTTCCTTATGAATGCTTTTTTTTTACCTAAGTTCATCTGAATATCTGATGGATGCTGGCTGATCTCACTCCAGTAAACCTCATATTACAACATGAAGAAAGTGCATTCAGTCTTATTTTATTGTTTACTTTATCTAAACTTACGATCAAAAAACATACACCATGTTTGTAGGTTTTAGATGTTTGATTTTTAGCTGTTCATTTTTTTAAGTATTTTTGTGTCTGAGATAATAACCGTGTAGCATTGGAGTATCTTAGTTGGTGGTTATTGTGTGTAAATGGTGAAATAAAAATGAACTAAATGCATCTCTGCTTCAGTGAATGTGTTGGAAAGAGTCAGATCTCAGGTTTGGTATCAAAGGACCTTTTATTACAGTAGAATACAATAAAATACAATAAAATAACAATACAAATAAAATACAATAGAAAATAAACACTCTAGAAAAGTCAAACAGTAACATAATAAACCTAACTAAAAATAACAACTATAACGTGTTGTAAACAAGTGTGCAAACCTTGCATTGTGCAACTAAGTAAAACAATGAAGTAAAAAAACAAATGCTTAAAAGTGCACTACTGTGCAGTAGCTCTTTCATAGCTGGGTGGAGTCTCTGTGCATTGCCGGTGTGCTGTTGTGCTGGAAATGCACAGGTGAGTGGTAGTGTGGTTGTGTGGATCTTCTAGGTGCCTGGTTGTGCAATGAGTGTGGGGTCATAGGCCGTGATCCCACGATGTGCTGCATCAGCACCTCAATGTTGGTGTTGAGGCGGTCCATGGAGGATGACCACCGGCCCATTATCTCAAAAAACGCGGCGTCTGTGGCTTCTACACGCTGAAGGAGCCGCCTCTTGATATCCAGATCCTCCTGTGCCACTGAGGCCATTGAGAGTTTCCTCTTCAGCCTTTCCCTCCTGTGGCCACCTAGGGACGCATCCAGTCTATGGCGGCGACTTGCCACCGTCTCTGCAGAGGTCGCATTCTCTGTCCCTCTGTCATCACCCGACACGGAAGGTGACCACAGCATGGTAATGTGCCCTCCAGAATAAAGAGAAGGTCGTCAACAGGCTGTATGAAAGACAACATGGTAATGTCCTCTCCAGACTATAAAGAGAAGGTCGTCAACAGGCTGTATGAAAGACAGCACCCCTACAAAGCAGCCGGCCCAGACTCTGCTTCTCCCTATGCCTCGAAGCACTGTGCTAATCAGCTGTCTCCAGTATTTTGACATTTTTAACACCTCACTGGAGACATGCCACACAAAAGCCTACTTTAAAATCTACACCATCATCCCTGTTCCTAAATATTATATGAAAATATAAGACATAAATATATATGATAACTCATAGTAACATGTAGCAAACATATGAAACTGAGGACATTTCAGATTATACTGTAACAACAGAGACGCCAGGTCTCCCGAGGACAGATAAGTTGCAACGGATAACTGGTTCCATTTTAAAGGACGCCTCCCACCCTTTGCACAGGGTTAAGTTGATGAGGCACTGGTGGTGGAATTAACAAGTAATGGGTAATCAAATTAGTTGGTGGTAGAAGCATGGTCTTTTTTCCTGAACATTATTTACCATAACTTTATATATGACAAACCCTGGATGCCACTCCTGACGGCAAACATTTTATATTGTAATTCAGATGAACAATTCTGCTGCTATTTATATTTTTCCACTCGCACATGTCACGCAACAGGTACACTCTCATTTTAATATCCAGCAGCTAAACTGTAGTTCACGGTGTTACGCTTCATGCTATTAGCTATTAGCTGTGTTCATTGACTCCTATATACTGTATATAGAGGAGGCTTTTCAACTCGCAATTGCTGTGTGAGATTGTATCACATGCAGTTGTCTGGTTATTAACCTCACAGTCTTACACCTATTACTTATACTAGAAAAATACAACTGTACACCTGTTCACTTTCAACTTGAAGGCTTCAAGTTTCTTTCTTTCACTGAACTGAGACTAGTTTAACAGCCTTGTTTTAACTGATTGTAAAACACATGTCATTCAAACTCTACAGAAACAAAAGAAGACTCATCAAAACTCGCTTGGTTAGTCTCCCCCTGTTCTAACAACTATTCTAACCAACTCTAGTTTGTTATAATAACTTTAATTCTCATTCTTCGGAGACAGACCATTGAACGAGCAAAATAAAATGACAAAAAACAACAACTTTCAATAGTTCAGAGTGGCTCTACTAGCTCTCTTCCTACTGACCTTAGAAGACATCCTCTGTTTTAATCAACGCTTGGTTCAGTTTGCTAAGCGATTGTTCATACATTCATACATAAATACACGCAAATGTCTTATCTTGGTGTGCAAATCAAGAGAGGAACAATTTGTAATCCACAGCAGAAGAGTGGACAAGAGTCCACACTGAAGCAGTTGTTGATCACTTGCAGGCCCTACCAGCCAGTTAAGAGTAGTCAATGAAGATATAAAATTGTCAATAAAGTATGTTGTCAATAAAATATGTTTTCAAAAAGTGTGACTCACTGCAACCAATTGAGGTCATTAAGCATACAGTCATAAATGAGCACAAATAATTTCAGTCTGATAGGTCTAGCAGTCTGCAAGATTATCCGTGAACAGAGAGATAGACGGACAGACACAGAGATGCACACGCACACACACACACACACACACACACACACGCACACACACACACACACACTGTCACAGCATGTACGCACTAGTGGAAATGTGGACACATGCATACACAATCATCAGCATTCCCAAACAGAAGAAATGACAGTATTCAGTCTTCTCAGTACAGCGCTACTGTCACTCAGGAACACACAAACACTAATGGCATCCAGCATGCTACTGTGAACACAGAGGCAGACACTGGGTCAAAATGGAACCTCATCCCTCACTTCCTGCCCTCCTTGGCTGAGCTCATGTTCTGTCAAGATTAATGAGCTTGTTGAGGGTTGAGTGATGGATCAGAGGAGTGCTGCAGGGAGCCTGGTGGATCCAGCTCCAATACTTACAGCCGCTAAAGGACTTCTGAATAATGGATAGAAATTCAATTTCACTTTTGTTTGATATATGCTGATTGAACAGGCTATAAGTCCACACCTTCAAAATAACTGTTCTTTGCCAGTTAAATTCAACAATTGCTCTTGTGTATCATAACTTCCTCACAGTTATGGTTAGGTATTGTACGTAGGGCAATGTTCCCAGATGTAAAGCTGTGGCCATTTGTCATTTGGTTTGTTGCTTCAAGGCCAAACAAGCAGCACGTGAAGCTGGGAAAACACGTTTCAGCCTCCCGGACCATCGGCACCGGTTCCCCCCAAGGCTGCGTTCTTTCCCCTCTGCTCTTCTCCCTGTACACCAACAGCTGCACCTCCAGTCACCAGTCCATCAAGCTCCTGAAGTTTGCGGATGACACCACCCTCATTGGACTCATCTCTGGTGGGGATGAGTCCGCCTACAGGTGGGAGACTGACCATCTGGTGACCTGGTGCGGTCTGAACAACCTAGAGCTCAACGCTCTAAAGACAGTGGAGATGGTTGTGGATTTCCAGAAAAATGCACCCACACCTGCCCCTATCACCCTGGGTGACTCCCCGGTCGACGTTGTGGAGTCCTTCCGCTTCCTGGGCTCCATCATATCCCAGTACCTCAAGTGGGAGCTGAACATCAGCTCCATCACCAAGAAGGCTCGGCAGAGGATGTACTTCCTGAGGCAGCTGAAGAAATTCAACCTACCAAAGACAATGATGGTGCACTTCTACACAGCCATAGTTGAGTCCATCCTCTGCTCCTCCATCACGGTCTGGTACGCTGCAGCCACTGCCAAGGACAAGGGCAGACTGCAGCGCATCATTCGCTCTGCTGAGAGGGTGATTGGCTGCAATCTGCCGTCCCTCCAGGACTTGTTTGCTTCAAGGACCCTGAAGCGAGCAAGAAATATTGTAAGCGACCCCTCTCACTCTGGACACCAACTGTTCGTGTCACTTCCATCTGGCAGGAGGCTGCAGTCTATCAGGACCAAGACCTCACGCCACATGAACAGTTTTTTCCCGTCTTCAGTTGGGCTCATCAACAAAGCCTGGGACCCCCACTGACTCTGTCATCCCCAAGGAAATGTTCCTACTCCCCTGCACATCCCTTCTATGTTTCTTATTTAAATACACTCAACACTTTACATTACACCTACTGTACGATTCACTTGTTTATAGTCCTGTTATCTGTTCGTTTATGCACTTTATTTTATATTTGACTGTACATTTTAATATGTTTCTACTTTTTGCACTGTGTTGATTGTTTAATGCTGTGCACCACCCGTCATGTCAAATTCCTTGTATGTGCAACGTACCTTGGCAATAAACGGTTCTGATTCTGATTCTGACTCCCTGGTCATTTCTATATCCAAAATGCTCTCACATTGCTGAGTTGAGGCTCTTTTTGGCGGGTATAAGGCTGGAGTGTTGGTTCCCTCTGAAATTTTTTCACCAGTGCTTCAGGTGATTGACACGACTCTCTCCAACACACAAAACAAACCGTTGTACCCACACGTGTTGTGTGACTCGTGTGAGAGGAGATGCAAGAATCAAGACATCGTAGATTTCATAGCTTCTTCAATTATTTTGGTTATGAAACCATGACTTATATAACCGCAGTTATGGCTAAATCGGTTAATTGCGTAATTCCCAATTACAATAGTTTATTGATAGTTTTATGTAATAAAAGATCGATACTTGTCATGATACAATTTTGTCATGCAAAATATCATAATACTAAGCTGTATCAATCCCCCCCCCCCACCCCTGCTATATATATATATATATATATATATATATATATATATATATATATATATATATATATATATATATATATAGTGTATATTGTATGTTTGATACATATCACAGTAGGATAATGGTTGTCTATAATATGGCTGGGCGATATGGACAAATCTTATATGGCGATATAAAAATATGCTTCTGCAGACAACTCTGGGTCATGCCATCTGCAGAAGTTCTCTGATGACTCTGCAGTGGTCGGGGTGTATAAGTAGAAATCACCTACGTCTGAACGTGGCTAAGACCAGAGAGATGGTGGTCGACTTCAGGAGGAAGGCGACGGCTCCACAACCGCTGAGAGTTCTGGGAGAGGATGTGGACATGGTGGAGGAGTACAAGTACCTGGGTGTCTCCATCGACAGCAGACTGAACTGGAAGACCAACATCAACGCTGTGTACAAGAAGGGGATGAGTCGACTCTTTTTCTTGAGGAAACTTCGATCCTTCAACGTGTGCAGCAAGATGTTGGAGATGTTCTACCAGTCTGTTGTGGCCAGTGCACTGTACTTCGCCGTAGTCTGCTGGGGGAGCCGGAGACACCAACAGACTTAACAAACTAGTTAAGAAGGCCAGCTCCATCATTGGCTGCAAACAAGACAATCTGGAAGAGGTGGTGGAGAGGAGGACACTGAAGAAACTATTATCCATATTGGATAACCCGGACCACCCTCTCCATCACCTCCTGCAGGGACAGCGGAGCACTTTCTCCAAAAGACTGATCCAGCTCCGGTCTCACAAGGACAGATTCAGAAAAACATTCCTGCCCTCTGCTATTAGACTTTATAATAAAACACCTCGGGCCAGATCATCGTCCTTCACATGACTACAACAACGCTACACGGTTGTTGCTTGTTGTTGGTGATCCTGGCTCTACTGTCCAGGTTGTTTAGTTTAGTTTACTAGTTGTTCATTTTATTTAATACCACTATGTGGTATATACTGTGCATTTCTATTTTCTATTCTATTCTAGCTTATTTTTTATGAATCTTCCTTCAATTCAATATCTGCTCTGTTATTTTATTGTACTGTAGATATTGTGCATTCCACATGTTATATTTTACAATGTAAATTGCTGCTGCTACAAACGAATTTCCTCCTGGGGATAAATAAAGTTTACATCTATCTATCTATCTATCTATCTATATTTCGATAATGCTATATATCACACTGTCGCATGTTTTCTGCTAAATTCATTAAATAGTCTACACAAAATGATCACACGGTAAAGCTTGTTTTTGTTGTTGCAGTTTTTTTCTCCTGACAATTGAATACTACTGAATATTTTCTAATTTTATTAAATACTTTAGTTGAAAATTAACACAACAATTTCAAGTGAACTTATAAAGAAAAAATATATATTTCCAGCTATATGAAGCTTAGCAGAAGTTCAGTGAGGAAGACTCTCTTTACACTCTCATTCATTCACAAATCTCTCCTTTCTGTCTCTGCGGCTTCTACTCAATCAGCTGATAGTGGGCGTTCACTCTTAAGTTAAGCAACCAGATTCTGCCATGATCTCATGAAACCAATCCCTTTGTTGCTGTCAAATTTGAAAAGTGTTCTCCTCTTTGCTTCTGTTAGTTGTCATTGCAGTATGGAGCGATGTCACCCTCCACCTCCCCATTCACCTTCATCATTTCATATCGTGATCATATCCGGTGCCCAGTCCTGCTCCTCATCCCATCATCAGATCTTCAGCAACTCCTTTCATCACCAGAGTCTGGACTCAAGGGGGAAAATCCTGATCCAATCACAGCATCACTTTCCCCTTTACTATACTTTGTCACTTTTCATCTCATAATGCTTGTGTAATAAATAATTGTTTCACTCTAAATTAAGTATTTCCTGATGGAAACATCGAAAGACAGTGAATTTGATAATTTTGCCATCACCTAGCCCTAGTCTATAAATCAGGCTGTTTCTGTAAATTGTAGACAATGATACAGTAGTGCAATGGTGCACATATGCTGGAATATATATTAATTATAATTGTAATTGTAAGAGTTTGCTTTACATATATGATGAAATGTAATCTGAAAAGGTAATTGTCAGCCTGCAGCAGGAGATGGGCAGTGACTCTGCTGTCCTGACATCAGTGGGGAGTTCAGTCCACCACTGTGGAATACTTTAAACTGAGATGAGCGACCGCTGAGTGATTGGTCGGCTACATGTCTAGAAGCTGAGAAGTGATATGGTATTTACAGCTATTTGCTGTCAATAAACTGGCAGGAAAGACACCTATTGTATTATCCAGTAGAGTTATTTGTTACATTGTGGAACATTGAGGTGAGGTTATCATTTAAAGAAAATCGCACGTTACCCACTTTGCAACTATAAACCAACCAGCCTGTCTATTTTGAACGTTTTAGAAAGATAGATGTAAAAGATTGTGTGAGATTGCCAACTCATCCCAGTGATTTTGGGAACATGCATACTTGTGTACATTTGTTGGGGCTCCCGCTCTTCTGTGATTTTGTATATGTGTTTCCTGCTTATTTAACCAGCAACTATTCTTGTCGTCACATATCAAACAAGTCAATGTCCATTCACTGTTCCAGGGCTGATTTATGGCCTGCTGTTGTTCTTCTCTGATATTGTTGAATACTGCAGACTGTGATTGCCTCTTCAGACCCCTTGCCACTCCATACCCTGTACTGTCACCGCAGGGGCCCCCTGAGGACCTTACATACACTTTAATTGGTTTGGGAAGGATTTGGCAGCCTTTGAACTAAAGAGAGACGAAGAAGAAAGTGGAGAGTGAGGCAGAGAGATGGAAAGAAAGAGAAAGAGCAAGAAAAAGGGAGGAGGTGGAGACAGTGTTTGTGTGGATAGGTTTGTATTTTCTGGGCGGTTCTTTGTCCTCATTCCTGTTGTGAACAACAACACATGCAGCAACAACACTAACAATTTAAAACAGTATGTATTTTATTCTTGAATAAACAATATTGACATGCGCAGTAATGCTTGTCGCATGCAAAGTAGCCCTCAAATTGGACAGATTGGGGTGGAGTGAAAGGCATTCACACACGGACACAGAAGGGGCAGATAAAATGTGTCAACCAGTCAGAAAACTGTCAATTAAAAATGATCTCTGAGAGCGGAAGCTATTTTGAAGTCAGACCTACTACTGCCCTCTCCCAATGCAAGTCTGATGAGCAGAGTTAGTTATGAGACACAAATCTCTCTTTAAAGTATTAAAACAGCACTTTTTTAAAAGTAACATCACTTCCTAGGGAAATGAGTGGAACTAAGATACATTATTGTCTTTAGCAGTATGCAGGAGACTTCTAAATCTGTAAGTGGTTTCATAGATGGGGCGTTAGTAAGTCACTTTGAAGGACAAGGCTGGTGAAATGCCACCCAGTCATCTTCACTCTGGGTGTGTCTCACAGTTCCCTGCTTCAGTGAGCAGTGAACTGACCATTCCCTGAATGATCCGTCCATCCATCAAATCATCCATCAAACCATCCATCCATCCATCCATCAAACCATCCATCGATCCAACCATCGATCCATCCATCAAACCATCCATCCATCCATCCATCCAGCCATCCAACCATCCAATCATCCATCCAATCATCCATCCATCCATCAAATCATCCATCCATCCAACCATCCATCCATCCAATCATCCATCCAATCCATCCATCCATCCATCAAACCATCCATCGATCCAACCATCCATCCATCCATCAAACCATCCATCCATCCATCCAATCATCCATCCATCCAATCATCCATCCATCCATCCATCAAATCATCCATCCATCCATCCATCAAAGCATCCATCCATCAAATCATCCATCCATCCATCCATCCAACCATCCATCCATCCATCCATCCATCCATCCAATCATCCATCCAATCATCCATCCATCCATCAAATCATCCATCCAACCATCCATCCATCCAATCATCCATCCAATCATCCATCCAGCCATCAAATCATCCATCCAATCATCCATCCATCCATCCATCAAACCATCCATCCATCAAATCATCCATCCATCCATCCATCCATCCAACCATCCAAATCTGTAAGTGGTTTCATAGATGGGGCGTTAGTAAGTCACTTTGAAGGACAAGGCTGGTGAAATGCCACCCAGTCATCTTCACTCTGGGTGTGTCTCACAGTTCCCTGCTTCAGTGAGCAGTGAACTGACCATTCCCTGAATGATCCATCCATCCATCAAATCATCCATCAAACCATCCATCCATCCATCCAACCATCCATCCATCCATCAAACCATCCATCGATCCAACCATCCATCCATCCATCAAATCATCCATCCATCCATCCATCCATCCAGCCATCCAACCATCCAATCATCCATCCAATCATCCATCCATCCATCAAATCATCCATCCATCCAACCATCCATCCATCCAATCATCCATCCAATCATCCACCCATCCATCAAATCATCCATCCAACCATCCATCCATCCAATCATCCATCCAATCATCCATCCATCCATCAAATCATCCATCCATCATCCATCAAAGCATCCATCCATCCAACCATCCATCCATCCATCCATCCATCCAATCATCCATCTAATCATCCATCCATCCATCAAATCATCCATCCAACCATCCATCCAATCATCCATCCAATCATCCATCCATCCATCAAATCATCCATCCAATCATCCATCCATCCATCAAACCATCCATCCATCAAATCATCCATCCAACCATCCATCCATCCAATCATCCATCCAATCATCCATCCAGCCATCAAATCATCCATCCAATCATCCATCCATCCATCCATCCATCAAACCATCCATCCATCAAATCATCCATCCATCCATCCATCCATCCATCCATCCATCCATCCATCCATCCATCCAACCATCCATCCATCTATCCATCCATCTATCCATCCATCAAACCATCCATCCATCCATCATCTTCCGCTTATCCGCGGGGGCTTAGGAGAGTATTCTAGACGTCCCTCTGCCCAGCAAAGCTTTCCAGCTCTTCCTGGGAAACCCTGAGACGTTCCAAGGCCAGACGAGATGAAACATTTCAAATTCGTATTACCTTGTCATTTGAAAATGCCTTCATCATTTCAAGTGTTTTTTTGTAAAAATAAATGTTAGTTATTGTACTTATGTTAAAGTGTAACTGCAGTTTTATTTCAACCTGGACTCTATTGATGATGTTTTTTGTATTTTTTCCAAAAGAGAAGGTGACGTTTGATTTGATTTTACAAAGCTCACGTTGCATAGCATTGAACTATAAATCATCATTTATCACAGTAGTTGATTACATGTAGTTTTAATAATCTGAATCAGTAAAGAAACTAAAGCTCTTAGATAAATGTAGTTGAGTAAAAAGTGTAATATTTACTTCTGAGATGCAGTAGAGTAGAAGTAGAAAGAAACATCAAATAGAAATACTCAAGAACAAGTACTTCAAAATTGTAGCCTATTACGTACAGTAATTGAGTAAATGTACTTAGTTACATTCCACTACTGTTAGCTTAAATACATTTAATAACTGTTTCCAACTCTAGGCAATACCGTTTTAACTGGATATTTTTTAATTCAATACTACTACTACTATTACTAATAACTACTAATACTTTTAACATTGCAATTCCTAAACATTTTTGTATTTGTCAATGATTAAGACATGTACTTTAAATGGATATAAGGCACCATGTACATTAAAAAGCATCAAAATAGAGCTTGTTTATGAAAATGACTCATAAAAGACTCTTTCCAGTGTTCTTCCTCTGTGGTTGGAGGGTCACAGCAGCCACAGGAACAACTCCATTTACATACGATAAACACGCTTGTTTTTGCCACTGACAGATTCGTAAATAACGGTGCCGTCTTGCCACAATAGGAGTACATTGCAGCCCATGAGCGGCTGTTGACTACAGCAGTCTGCACATGAGAAATTTGCCTTCTGCCAGGAATCCCCTTAGGTTTAGGAAACAAACCTACTCTGTATGGTTTCGGAACAGATCATGGTTTGGGTTCAAATAAACCCTTTCTGGCAGAAAGCACTGAAGGAAAACTTCTGCTGTCTGCAGCGTTCTCTCTCAACACTGGACCAATTTCAGAAATAAAATAAAAATGATCCAGGTTGAAAAACACCCTATAACATTGTTGGCAGGTAGTATGGCAGAAATGAGCATTAAATGGGGACATTCAATGAAACAAGGCAGCAGAGGTCAATCACACAGCAACTCTGGATTTCAATCTAATCTAATTTCCATTTCTCAGTGGCAGAGCACGCAATGCCCACGTTAGAGCCTATGTGGGATACACAAAACACGATGTAGCATATAATGTAGTGTCGTGATATCTCATGCATATCAGCCTCACTGTTTACTATTCATTCTCCTACAGCCATATCAAAGCCACACTAACAACCAACTCCTGTTGACTGTGTCCTGTTGTTGAGTGAAATGGCTTGTGCCAGACAAAGGCTAACTACTTACTACTACGACTTCTTTATTAAACCAACGTACGTTTGTTTGGCTACACTATACACAGATACACCCAATGCTCTGCTGTTGCATTTCTGACAAAGTAGCTGCTTAAGGAGTGTTTGCTGCCCTTTAGAAGTCCGAGTAAGTTTTAAGACACAACCTGTCCTTCAGCTTATTTTGGGTGGTTGACCTTGAGGAATTTTTTTTTTACAATTACTATTTTCCTAAAAAGACACAATAATTGAACATGAATAAACACAAGGCAGTAGGCACAACTTTATGTTGGTAGTAAAGATGCAATTATATTGTATTTCGCTTATTCGTTAACCCGAGGTTAGTGCAGTAACCATTATCATAGGAAATCATTTTCATCATCATTGTTTTGTTTGCTAAATTGATAAATGTACAGAAATCAGGATAAAATGTGTATTTTCACTGTGCATCATGTAATTATGGCCTTGCAAACATTATTGTGCATGATACAGTGCAGGTTGACTAGGATGTTCCAGGTGCCTGCCGGTTAGTTCCTCAGCCCTGAAAAAAAGACACACTGGAGTCCACGTGCTCCAGCCACAGTGTGTGTGTGTGTGGGGGGGGGTGTAGGTCTTGGTGATGGATGGCAAAGCCCAGCTGAGCATATTGCTCCCTTAATAAAAGCTGCCCTGCAATCCACATGCAGCTAAGGGTGTATTTTCTCCTGGTGGCTCCCTCCGCTCTCCTCACTCCACCATCATTTTGAAGAGCGAAAACTGGTTTAGGTGTCAGAAAGAATGATGCCCCTCGTCAGACTGCGACTCACCTCTGAGCGGTATCCACGGCTATATTCACACCGAGTGGCTCTCTGTTGGCGCGCGCTGTTTTCTTTTTCGCTCATGTTTTGACCAAGGGTCCAGAATGAACATGAAAGACAGAAGACATCATCAAACTTTCACCTGCTGACTTCAAACCCAGATGATGTTGGTGTCTTTATGTGGCTGTGAGTAGACAGACATAATACATGCAAATAATACATGGTGAGCTGGTGGTCATGAACCAGGAAGTTTGATATTCACTGATATAATAATGGATGCTGTTGAGAATGTTATGGAGAATCACAATTTATTTTAAACAATGAGAGTTAAAGTTACTGTGAGGAACATTTAACTGGTTATGAAACATCTCAATTTAATGCTGATGTCTCATCAGCAACAAGATGCAGTCTTCGACCAGCTGTTGGAGCTCCGCAGCAAGGAGCAAAGCTTCACCACGCTGCTCCACCGGTCCCTGCTGAGAGCTCTCATTGACACCATGCTGCTGGAGACCCAGCTGTACATGGAGGGAGGGGAGGCACAGGAGAACCAGAGCCAGGACTGAGCGGGGTTGACTGTCAGACATTGCTGCAGTACAATGAGAGGTTTTCTAAAGGGACTCTGGTGCTCGGAAACAAGAAACACCATCTTTGTCCACAGGGACCGCCAAAATCAACACAAAGTGACAGTTCCTCCTGGTTGCTTGAAATACAATACATGGTCAATAGGGTATGCAGTAAAACAAAATCAGTAAACTTCAGAAATGATAAGCAAAGGAGATCAATTCAACAAGCTCTTGACTGGTCACAAAGTAAGGGAACCTGAAAACATGGCAATTTATTATATTAACATTTGATGGAGATTTGTCTTTTAAACACTACATTCTATGACAGGTACCTGCTGCATAATCCACAGCTGGTTGATTACTATTCCTTATATCTGACTCAATTTGATGAAATCATAAGGTATTCTAAGGGCCCATCATAAGACTGAATGCCTTTCATCATCTCTGTCAGCAGATTCCATGTCATAGTTGGAATAGGTTTAAGGTGGTCCTTTAGCTTGAATGAACTTGTATGATCAGTGTGTAAAAGACATTCAATCACAATACTAAATAATGTTTCAATGTATTCATTATGTATTTATTCCTGAATGGAAACAGACGATGAACTCCCAAATGCAACAGTAACCAGCAGCATCAAAACGTCTACACTGTATTAGATTACTGTTGGTATACTTTGATGGTCTTTGGTGATCCTAAATATCCAGTCAGTAGACGGTGCAGTTAGCAGAGGATCGTTGGGTACACAGGAAGTCACTGGTGACCTCATTGTAGCCTCTGGCTTCAGTTAGACCACTTCCTGATCAACAAAGGAGACACAGGTATGAGGAGCATCTGTCCACAGAGGAAGACAAGACCGAACTGTGCATCACACTGTATGTTTCAATGCTGCTAATATTGTGTAGAGCTCTTTTCATATATGGAATGTGTAACACGTCTGGCACTTGCTGCTCAAAGTCAACTCCTCCAGCAGCTGCGTCTCTCCTCTTTCCTGTGCGCATGCAGGCAGTTACTATGGTTACAGTAATCGCTGTCGCCAAGGCAGTTAATCGAGGATTAATAACGAGTATAGAAATAAAATTGTAAATAAATGATAATTCTTTTGCGCTAGTGAAATGACCACGGTACTCCTATTCTATTTCTGTGGCTTTGAGTCTAGCCCCGAATATCAGATCAATGAAAACTGGAATGCGTATTTACTAGATATGAATAAGAATAATCGTATCATCAGCCTGAGCTATGTTTACATTGATTGTCTGCTTGACTTTGATGTAAATGTTTCTTCTGTCTAGTGAATTTCTAGGTACATTTCCTCAGACATTTCCTCATTTCATTGATGAATACATGCTTGCATGCATCTAAAGCATTTTGCATGACATTCATTTATTTGTCCATGCAGATACGAGTTAAACAATATAAGGAGACAGCTGGTCGGACAGTTATTGTGGTTGTATAAGTTTTTCTTTGTCTTTGGCTCTTGTTGGTTGCACCACAAGGGGGAAGTGGTTTTTATAGAGTAATCTGACATGAGGAACATCTCCCAAACAACGTTAAACGAGCTGACTCAGTACATTTGTGACTCTGATTTTATTTCTTTCAAGCATAATACTAATACTAATACTGTATCAGCTGTCCGTTGTTTCATCAGCATAGTCTTGTCTGATCTTACCTTCTATGAGGTTGTAGATGTTGCAGTAGTTGGTGCCGTGGTCTTTAATGGCATACCAGGTCTCAGAGATGGACATGGCCTACAGACAGTTACAGCTTTATGTGTTAAAAAAAAGACACGGCTGCACAGAATCAGACTCAAGAGAAAGAGGCGGACCCAGGAATAGGGACAGACACCATGAAAGGAAAAACTTTACAGTAAGAGGTTGAGATGGAGAAGACGGTGAATGAAGGGAAGAGAAAGTGGTTCGTTTGCAGTGAAAACCTACCGAAACGTGACAGCTAGTGAAGAAGTGATAGGAGACCAGCCGGAAGTTGATATCGTCCACATACCTCTGAAAGGGAGTGGTGTGTTTGGCTGCTATGAAGTGGACAGAGGCTGACTGCAGCTGCAGAGAGAATACATTGTATTTGATTAACAGCCAGGGACATACAACTTTGTTCATTTTATAAAATGATAAATACATTTTTATATGATCTTCTCTTTTTGGTTAAACTTCTCAACCAGCAGGCCTCTATTGACAATACAAAAATTAAACCATTGCAATATATATCTAGAAAATGCCTTTCCTGCGTGAATGTGAATGCTGACGGCTGAAATGAATGGCAAAGCATTGCTGAACATATAGATATATTAAGGAGCAAATTCATTGTACTGTACTGCTGAAAAACTGAATTGTAAAACTGGAGTTGAAAGCTGACAACATTACATAAAGAAACTAACAGCTTAAATCCATAGCTGGAAAAGCTGGAAGCTAAACTATTATACTGTCAAAGGGGGGAAGTCTAAATGTATTTATTCGACAGACAGAAAATAGTATTTGGCTGTAAAAAAACCTTTAAAACTGTTGGAGTGATTTGGACAGAAAGCAGTTGGGAGGAATGAACCTTTAAAGCAAGTCTTTGATGGTATGAATAAGTAGAGAAAAGCCTGAAAAGGTGCAAGTCCTCAGTGTATGTGTGTGTATGTGTGTGTCTCTACAGCTCATATGCACACTCTCACTTCGGCATTTCGAGGCAGCCGGCCCAGTCACAGGCGGACATGGTGTCACATGCTTTCACGAGGTCGCTGACGGTCAACCACATTAGTCCCATTATTTAAGCAATGTGCCGTATCGTAGCAACTTAGAAGGAGAAGGGCGTCAAACTATAGGTTTCTACAATTACAAAGGTCAGATATATATATATACGTAATGTTAGCCCTTTAATGTTTGTGTACTAGCCAGAGCTAGCTTTGTGTCAATCACTGTTGTTCTCTCACTTATTTTACACATTCTGCGTTCCTTGTTACTTTAAATGAGTAAGATGAGATTAATCATGATTTGGCTACAATTTTAGCTTTTACACGTCATTTAGTATAAAAGCTAAAATAGCACTCCATCCCCAATTAGCCTGTCTGCTCGGGGACATGACTATCCGCCCCAAAAACTGGTGGGGAAGCGGATTAAGCTACATATCGAAATCTATGAAATATTGTGATGCATAGTCATTATTAAGAGTGTTTCGATGTTGTAATAATACAGGATGTGGCCTCTGAAGGTCCTGAGCTCCTTTCTCTCCCTCACACTGTAAATTACGTAAACAGTAGCCACATTTCAACATGTTGGTGACATGACATTAGCATGATGAAGAGAAAACAGGATGGTAGTGTACTTATTGTTAACAATTTCTGCGAGCCAACCATGACAATCAGGCATCTAAAATACATTTCTTCTTTGAGCAGGAAAGAGAAGGCAAGTCTGTGGGTCCAATGTGACAACTGCCAACATAGACAACCCAACATCCAGCCGGGGGTGGTATGAACATACAATGGAAATTAAGCAGGTTTGACCGCATCATTTTAATTTTAAAGTTGTCATGTCATTTCCATGTCATGTTGTAAAGGACGGTCTGGGATGTGTGTTTCCGTTATATGCTGCTTTATACTACTCCACTACATCTCAGAGGGAAATGTTGTACTTTTTACTCCACTACATATATTTGACAGCTTTAGTTATTTACACATTTTACTGCTTGACTTTTGTGATCTGTTGTATATGCATGTCTCTGGATACGGTGCACCACAGCATTCTGAGGTTTGTCACAGGCGGCAAAGCTCTCACCCACATAGAGGATGTGGGTGCACATAGAAGATGCTTTCAGTGGCCTTCATTGGTCTTGGCAGACTCACTCACTGGCACATTTTTTCATTTGGCCTGCTCTCCTCTTTTCTTAGTGGGTATCTCTCCCCCCCAAACTAGAAATTATTGTTTGCGCTCAACTGACAACGTTGTACTGTCTCGAACTGCCTGCAGATCGACTTACAGCGAGGTAGGTTGATCCCATTTAGCTTTGAAAAACTTACTGAAGGGTGTAACTGCTTCCAAAGCTAGATCTGAGTCCCCCTGTCTGTCGGATATGACTTTAGTTGATACTGTGTGTTCTGTTTTATGCTTCTTGAACTTTTGCGTGTTTGTTGTTTGAAATAGTTTAGTTTCATAGTTAGTTTTATCTATATTAAATATTTGTGTGCATCGAGACACCCTTTTGCTGCTGTCTTAGCTCATCTTTCTGGATAAATAAAGGTAAAATAAAGATTTAATAACAATAAGCTAATATATTTATATGTGTATATATTTTCTATTCTTAATCTGAATCAACTAATAAATTATGATATATAATTGTAGATTAAGCTGCCCAGTATTAAAAATTTGCCTCATCATAACCAGCTGCAATATTTACATGTTTACTGTATGACTATATATACTTTCGATTTTGAATCCAGGATGCTTTAGTTTAAAATATATCAAAAAGCTGACTTTAAAGTTCATAGCAGAAAGTATGCTATAGCAGTAGCATTTCAAAGTGGAGTAAGTTTGAGAGGATGTGAAGATTTTCTCCATTGAGTTACATTGTTAAAATAAAGAAAAATAGAAAAGCTCCGACATGTTCACAAATGTTTCAGTTTAACTAGTGACCATGTTCACTTGTTTCAACCTAATCTGTCCATGATTGCTCATAGTAACTTAAATGGTTGATGTAGATAATGAACACAGAGGAGTCTGTATTTGTATATGACTCAAGGCTTTTACAAGGACACCTACAGTACATGTTCTGTTTGTGCTGGATAGTCACCATCATATGAAAACATATTTCTAATGCACTACCTGCTCATGGCATTTGAGGAAAAGTAAAAGTATCATCAAAGACTATAGAATTCATCCCGTAGTGAACTTGAATATATTGAGCAAATTCCATGACGATCCATCTGTGTTTGTTAGGATATTTCAGGCTGAACCACAAATGTCAACCTTGTGGTGGCACCACAGGAAAGGTCAGTGGATCACCACAGTCATTAGGATTGACTCTCTATAGGCAACATGATTGTCTGTACAAAAGGTTTGTGGCAATCCATCCAATAGTTTTGACTTGTTTCAGTGAAGACCAAAGCTCGGGACCATTGCTGTCATCCGTAGAGCCATGCTACTACACACACACACACCTTGTACAGGCACTTCTGTCCTCCCATGGTGCAGCCAGCCATGGTTCTCCACTTGTTGATCTGTGAAACCAGGGATTCATAAACCACTCGACATGGTATCCCAAAGTACCTGCATGAGAAAAACATTTCAGTACAGTCACTAAATGTGTGTTTATGTCCATGTGAGTACTCTGGCTGTCTTGAAATGACACTGCACATTGTAAATTAAATGGCACCATCTAGTGGACATGACCTATAAGTGTTGTTCTTAGGCTTTATGGCAGCTCTCTGTCGTCCTTTTGGGAAGGCTTTGAAAGGCTGACTTAATATAACCGCTTATATGGCAGAAATGTTTTAGTGACAGCAGTACCTTCTTTTTTTTGTGCACTACATAATCTCTATATTGTTCATTTTAAATATTTTGTCTTTTATTTGATTGAAATCTCAAATAAAATACAAATTCAAGAAAAGCAGCAAAATAATATCATTGCATCATTGTGTTAAAGTAATCACAGCTAATATGCTAATCATGTTCTTTCCTAAAATATTCCCAAATACATACAGTACATAGTGGTTTTTACTGGAAAATTCAGAAATGTCTAAATATTTGATATAGAAATGAAAGAACATGTGTCAACAACAATATAAAGCTATCAAATACCTACAATAGCAAATCCCATCCACAGTCTGTTTTTGTTGGGAAGGTGTCAGAGAGGAGATGATCTCTAGCGTGATTACACTGTAACAGTTTCCCTTTGATCCATTTAGCTGCTTTAGTAAGTGATAACTTACAAGATACTCGTGCTTTGTGCGTCATGAGATGAGATTTACGGGCAATACTTATGGTCCACACATGGCCTCAAGAGCCTTTAGCAGGCCACAGCTTCCAGTTGCACGCAGCTAATATCAACATCTGATGGCAGATTGCCATGAAGTGCTCTGGCTTTGAATCACATCATGCCCCACCCAAGGGATAGCAGCATGAAACAATAGTCTCTTTGTGTTTGGAGTGTGATGACCACTAGGCTCAGGCTGGGCTTTTCTTGTTCCTGCCTTGCTGGTATTTTGTCCACCCCATCACAGTTGTAATAATGCAAGTATTAAATTCAATACAAGTTGATCGTGGCAAGTTGCTACAGGGATGGCAACCATTTAACAATTCACTGTGCAGCATTTATATTGTATTGTAAGGTTTCCTGATGAGTAGTGATACTAACTGTTGGTGAATTTAGGAGAAAGCTACAGACTTAAATGGACAAAGTAGTAAAATAAACACATAAATGTGTATTTTGGATGTTTTCTTTCCACGAGTCTGAAAGAAGACATGCTATGAAAGCAAAATAGTCACAAAATTGAACAATGTATGGAAAAAAAAGTTTTTGCCTGTGGTGTCTTCCCTAAATGTAAACTGAACTACCTGGTAGAGAAAGCATCGCTTCAATCCACACCCATACAGAGTGGAGTACAAAGTCATTCTCAATACAATGGGTCAAATTCATCCGACCCACAAAATACGAGAGGAAATTCATACTTTCGTACATTCAATAAGTAATCATCAATCTGCAAATGCTATTTTATAAATCATTCTATGTTAGAGATACTTGAGATTTGTGAGTTATGCAATATTAAGTGGTTTTACTATGAAAACAAAATACAACAATAGAGATATATAGCATACCAGTCGACTTTGCACTGGGCATGGAGAGGTCCGGCACAGCACAACTCAGAGGCACCAACTGCCAGGAGCACGAACACGAAGCAAGGAACTGGATGCATTTCACTCGAAACTGACTCTGCAAAGTTCAGCCGGGATTATATGCTCACACTGACCACAGTTCAGCTGACTGGCAGACATAACATCACAGGATGGTCATGTGAAAAGGAAACAGCCTAAATTCAATTGACTTCAGAGAAAGATTTAATAAAGAGAGGAGACACACACCATGCTCTGCCTCTGTCTGTCCCTCCACGAGTACTACTTCTGCTGTACTACTGTAGTCTCCACCACTGGCAGCATGTCCAGTTGGGTCCAGTCCAAGCCCAAGGGGGCATGGGCTTTTAAGGTTATTTCGTAAATCATGTTACATTTCCACACCAAAGGTTATTTACAGTGTGCCAACTTCTTTAAAACAAAATCCCCTACTTGAGCAAACAATGAGGAAGTGTAAATAAAGAGTCATTTAGCCTGTTTCACCCGATATGCCTAAGCAAGCATGCAGCTTCATTTCAGTTTGGTTTCTCAACACTCGGCAGTCTCGACAAAAGAGAAAATGTCCGACCCCATCTCATTTCTGTCTTAGTAACTGGAAGAAGTAATAATGAAGCACAGCAGAACTCTTCCTCCCTGTCAGCTCTGAACAGACCATGTCCTTCACTCATGGGTAAACACAGACATAAACTGTACAATTTCATATCTACAGTAAATGTATGGATCTCATCTGTCCAGTGTCTTCTTCTTTATTTGAAGTATTGCTATGGCTACATCTACCCACGCAAACTGTTATTATTAACAGTAAGAAAGTAAGCACAAATGACTTATTGCTCTCCTGAAGTACTAATAAGATTCCATTGTTACCACTTGGTATGCAGTGGGAATGCAAAGGGGAACACTGCTGTACACAGCACCTATAAAGGCTGGGTTACACCCACAAGGATTCATTTAGTCTAAAATGTGTTCTAATCTAAAAAAAAAATAGATTTAAAATGAGATAATCCAGATTGAATATTAAGCAGAGCTCTGTTGCACAATAAACAACGAATCACCATTTCGTAAATCCAAGTTTAAATCAACATTAAGTAGAGTTTAATCAACATTAAGTAGAGAATATTAAGATGCTTTCTTAACCAAATTAAAATGAATTAATTAGTAAGTAGTAGGCTATAAAAGAGGGGCGCTGCTCTGTTTGTTTTAGCTAACTAAGAAGTCACTTCGCTATCCTAATGTTACTCATAAATACTCATAATTTGTCGTGCTTTGAGAAAAAAACGTGTTGGCCAAATTAATAAAGCAATATGACCAAATAATATCAGAAAAACAACAGACAACAGCTCAGAGGGAAAGAGAGACTGTTGGTCCTGTTGGGCTCCATCACAGTTTTCTTGCTGAACCTCAACAGCAGCGTCACAAAAGTCAACTGTGTTGAGTCTGTCCCTTAACTGTCCTCAAGGATTGTCTCCACGCGTTGGACCAGGGGTTGCCTCCGTCCTGCCGGCAGATTAACTCTCCACAGGACATCAGAAAAACAAGAAGCACATGCTGTGGTCTATTTATTGTTGTGTTGACACCATGCTGTGTTACTGCATTCTACGATTATTTTACATTTAATATTTAAGTTCATAAATTTGTGTTTTGGCACGCCTGACAGTGGGGGGGGGGGGGGGGGGGGGGGTAATTCTGGCATGTTAAATTGGCATTTAAACTTTTGTTTTGTTGCGTATGATCACATCCCTTTGTGTCTGCACGAGAAATGTTCTGAAATTGTTTCATAACAATTCATAAGTTCACTTTAACAGCTGCAATAAATAGCCTAACAGGCTTCATAGTCTATATTATAGACCCATTGTGAGTTCTTATTGACAATGTTCAAAAACATTCCTCCTTCATTTTTTCAGTCCCACCCTATACAAGTAAATAATGACTGAATGCTTGATGAAAGTATGAGCATGCATTCTTCAGTAAGCTGATAGAAAGACAGAAACTAGATACATACTGTTTCAGCAGCTCAAGAGTCAAAGAAGCAAAGACAAATGTGACTGAGTGATGAATACAAATGAAACAGGATATGTCAGTGGAATCATAATTATTGCTTAAATACTGTTGGACTGATGAAGAAATGCAATGAGTATTGATTATATTCTCTATCTTTTAACAGAGTCAGCAGGTGCTAGTAATTCATATTTTATAGATTTATTATCTATATTATGTTGCAGAAGAAGAAAGGGGCGACCGTGGCTAAGTGGAGAGCAGGGCCGTCCTTCAATCAGAGGATCGGCGGTTCGATCTCCGGCTCCGCTAATTGCATGTCGATGTGTCCTTGAGCAAGACACTTAACCCCAACATGCTAGGTGTGATAGAATCTGTGTGATAGAATCTGAACTGTACGTCGCTTTGGATAGAAGCATCTGCTAAATGAGTGTAATGTAATTTTCATGGTCAGACTTTCATTGTCTCACAGACACAAACATTATATATAATTTACACACCATCTGCCTTTGTCTGCAGCTTTGTGGTGCAGTATGAATAACAATATTCTCTGGGGAAGAAGTTTCTCCATTTGGAGAAGGATTTATCGCGATCCACACTGGTTGACACGGCTGTTTCACAACTATGAAGAGAAGACATTTGTCCATAAACAAATATAGTAGGTGTGCCTGGAAACATCCACACAGCCCATGCACACATTACATAATGCTTGTTTTGTCCAAATAGAGTCCATAGATTTACATTCAATTATTGATCATGCAGTCGGTAACTTGTCTTTAAAACAGATCTGTCAGCCTCTTTGTGACCAGACAGATCTTCCAAGTATTAATTAATCTTGTTACATAACATAACATGCTCCGTTCCTCTAGTCTGTACTCTGTACTACCTACATCCACAGGGTTTCACTGGGATTTCAGAGGGCTTTTGACTTAAAACAATGCAATTTTACATAATTTTGGACAATTATTATGACCAAAGATAACGCTCAAATAACTTAAAGACCATTCTTGTAGTTGAATAATTATTTTATTAATTTACACATGTAAGTAAACATTTCATTCTTCTGGCAATGTTTTCACTGTAAAGTCATGTTCTGCAAATCAAAAGAGCAGATTCAGAGATCTTTTAAATAATATTTCATATTATATATATTTTAATTGTTGGAATGCTGTTAAGCATTCCAACAATTGTTCTTCGAATCTTTATTGTTGGAATGCTGTCAAACTATTGTTATCCTCCTGTTTCTTTATTCCACTATTTCTTCCGTCCCCCCTTTTTTGAAACTCTTCTTCTTCTTCATTTTTTAAGCTACAGAAACCGTTCAACTATCAAAATGTCCAGCTCCTTCAGCTCATCCCTGCTATGTCTTTTTCTATTTCTAACCTTTAAACTATTTGAATTATTAAGCTTTTAGCAACTTTTTTTGAATGGGTTTCTATGGAGAAGATTTTCAAATCCTCTTAAACTTCTTCAACTTTAAAATGCTTCAATTTCCTCATACTTTCAGCTACAGACACCATTTCAACTTTCAAATGTTGAGAAAACCATTAACTATTGCCGCATAATTCAGCTTTCCGATATCTTTTAAACTTTTTGAACTGCAGCAGTTTAACTTTTATGATTTTTCAGCCCTTTTCTGACTTTATAATGGGTGTGTATTGCGCAGCTTAGAGTGCGTGATGTCACCGCTAGAGTGAAGAGCAGCTTGAGATTCTTGTGAAAAAAACATTTGTGTTTTGCCACTGTGTCCACAATCTTCACTCTTCATGCATAATTTCTGGATGTAGAAGTAGCTAATATTGTCCTTGTCGTAGAAAAAATACTGTAGAATCCCACAGATTTCCACATTTGACACCAAAGCCGTTAATTGAGAGGAAAACCAACTTTCTGCTCCATAGAGACCAATGTTAAATTTTGCTTCAAAAACATCTTCCACAGAACACGGTACCCCATTTCTAGATCGCCAGTTAAGCCACATTTTTTACACTACAGACACAATTTTTACAGGATCTGTTCTTCGACTCAGCCTTCCTCTCAATTATTAATATCGGAGCAATAGGAGCTACGGTTATGGGAGTTTTGATGATTTGTTTGAGAGGTGTTTCCCTGTTTTATCTCCATGAAATGGCTTCAGGCACACAGGTGTTCGCAATTGAGCCAGTAATTAGTGATGTTTATAAACACACAGACTCACAGACACACATACGCTCCTCTCTCTCTCTCTCTCTCTCTCTCTCTCTCTCTCTCTCTGTGTCTCTATCTCTCTCCCTCTCTCTCTCTGTGTGTCTCTCTCATACAGTCATTCAGGTCTTAGGACTCTTAAGAGGTCTTTCCACCCTCCTCCACCCCGCCCCCCCCACACACACGCCATTTTAAAATAAAAGCCCCACAGAATGAATCCTAACTGAAATGCTTGTGATGAGCCTGTCATTTAATAACCGGTTTGTGTTTATCTAACATTATGATTATGTCTCCTCTCCCCCTCCCTCCCCCACCCAATCCCACCCTTGGAAAACCAACTTTCTGCTCCATAGAGACCAATGTTAAATTTTGCTTCAAAAACATCTTCCACAGAACACGGTACCCCATTTCTAGATCGCCAATTAAGCCACATTTTTTACACTACAGACACAATTTTTACAGAAGCTGTTTCTCAAGTCATGCTTCCTCTCAATTATTAATATCGGAGCAATAGGAGCTACGGTTATGGGAGTTTTGATGATTTGTTTGAGAGGTGTTTCCCTGTTTTATCTCCATGAAATGGCTTCAGGCACACATTAGTGATGTTGAGAAACATCCAGTCTCACAGACACACATTCTCTCTCTCTCTCTCTCTCTCTCTCTCTCTCTCTCTCTCTCTCTCTCTCTCTCTCTCTCTCACTCATACAGTCATTCAGGTCTTGGAGACTTTTAGAGGATCCCCCCCCCCCCCACACACACACCCACCCCATTTTAAAATAAAAGCCGCACACACATGATTTGTTGCAGCTGTTACGTGTTGCAGCTCGGCCAATCAGATATGAGGATTCTGATAAGTTTCCTGATTCGAGTGACATTTACACACACAAGAGGGAGAGACGAGGAAAGACATGGCAGAGCAGGACAATAGTCATGTAAGCTGTAAAAGATAAAACATAGTACAATCTCCAAATGAGAAAGTTTGCCAGAGCTATCAGAGTCTCTCTCTCTCTCTCTCTCTCTCTCTCTCTCTCTCTCTCTCGCTGCCTCTCTCTCTCTCTCTCTCTCTCACTCACTAATTATTTCTCTCTCTCACGAATTCTTTCCTCTCTCTCTCTCTCCGTGTCTGTGTCTCTCTCTCATACAGTCATTCAGGTCTTAGAGACTTTTAGAGGACCCCCCCCCCCACACACACACCCCATTTAAAAATAAAAGCCCCAAAGAGTGAATTCTAATTGAAATGCTTGTGATGAAGCCAGGCATTTAATAACCTGTTTATGTGTGTCAGACATTATGATTGTTGTTCCTGAATGCACCGCTGCAATCTCATTGGCCGAGAGCCAAGACAGCACCAGGATCCCTGTGGTTAAACCAGTGCCCAACAAAAGTGCCTGCAGCGGACACCTCCACGCTTTTTCCCTTCGACCTCCGTCGAGCAGGGAGCACACAACGCTCTCTTCCCTCTGGACTCCGTCCTGGGACTAGAAGAGGCACCGGGCCCTTCTCCCCCCCCAGCGCCACGCTGACAACCGAAGGCCCATGACGATTTCCGGGAGGAACGAAATGACGTTACGTCAGCCGAAGTTCACCCACGGGGGCCGCGCACCCTCATCAAATCCTCCGGCAGGAAGACGAGGACTAACCCCTTCTGCAACCGATGATTACCAGGAAACGCACGGACCACGCCGTCTCACCCGACGTTTCACTGTCCCCGCTGCAGCGAGAACAGATCGGACCCGCGCTTGCTCCAAAGCGAGCCGCGCCACAGAGGTCCGACCCCATCCGCGCCAGCTCAAACGCCGCGCCGATGTCAGCTCAGTCTGCGTCCACTCCAGAGCGAGTCACGCGACCGGGAGCGACCGAGCTCCGAGCTACTCAGTCTGCGCTTGCTCAAACGCCGCGCTGTCGAGCCCACACTCGAGGACTGATCGATTCCCACCACGGGAACGAGCCCCACCGAATGAAACTTCACCAAGTAAGCGTTCATGGCTCCTTGGGTATAGCTTAGCAATAGCTTAGCACTAGCTTAGCATTAGCTTATTCATTTATGTGTTATTATTCCCGCACCCTGTTGTGTTCAATCACTGTCTTGTTACACCGCGTCATTGCGCAATTATCGCGGACCACGGAGCCCCGCTATATATTGTGTATTTCCTGTCGTAACTGCCTGCATTAGATTCATCGCTGCTGGTGAATGGAAAGTTTGTGTATTATCACTGAAAGACTGAACCTACGGTGGCGGACCGTCGTCTCGCCGACCGAGTTTCAGGGTGATAGGAAGACAATACTCTCATCTCACCGCAGTGATAAAGATCTGTTTTGTTTGGGAATTTTCATTTATTGTATTACACTTCGTGTGATATTCTCTTTTCTTAAATCAGCTCTGTGAGCGGAGTGTAGAACCGTGGCTATCATGCACACGCCGCCGCCAGTTCCTACGACAGCGGCAGGCCTGTGCAGGATGAGACTAGCTGTTCACACACTCGCTTCGACAACACACGCAGAAGTTTGATTCATGACCCCCACCTTTGCTCTTTCTCGACTCTCCCCTAACTCACACACACACACGTGGTGCACAGACACACGTGGTTACATATAGCAGCCCATCCACCTTTTTGCCCAAGTCACTCGACTACGCCATCTGGTGGTGGTTGAGCGGTAGCGTTAAGCCCTCGTTTCACACATAGAGATCCTCACACACATACCACACACACACACACATACACACACACACACACACACACACACACACACACACTCTTACATATATACACCCTCACCCATTTTATTCATTTTCTTTAGGTATTAGGCATATAAAATTGTATGATAACGTTTGTTGGTTGCAATATTAATTGATCTGATCATTTATTATTCTGATTTAATAAACCCTGTTATACTTTAAGGAGCAGTCGTCTGTGATTAATGGTGCATATGTATGTAATAATCTGCATGTTGTAGCCTGTGTACGGACTCAATCCTTCACTGTCATCTCGAATGTATAGTCGTACCCGACTATTGACATTATGAGTGACCACTAATTATGAGACTTAGTTTTATCGTTTGGTTATCGGTCCCTGTTCGCAGGGTGGTGCCCCGTTATTATTAATAATCATTAATAATTGTTACTCACATTAATAATCCTATTGATGTCAAGAATTCAGTTTCTTAAAAGCTGATAACTCAAACACGCCCCCTATTGGTCCCAACACTACCACTACTACTATTACTTATATGACAACTGCTACTACGACTACTGCTATTCATGCTACTAAAAATAGTAATACTACTACAGCTATTAGTACGACTGCTACTAGTACTACTACTACTGCTACATCTTCTACTGCCATTACTATTACTACTACTACCACTACTACTACTACTGTGATATTAAATACTGTGACCAATAATACAGCTATTACTATGACTACTGATACTACGTCTTCTACTACTTCTTCTAATTACTAATACTTCTAATACTAATAATACTTCTACTACAACTACAACTTCTACTACTACTACAAATATCACTACTACTACTACTAGTACTTATTCTAATGCTACTAATACTTCTACTAATAATACTTATACTACTACAAATATCACCACTGACTTTTTTTAAGCCACAGAAACTGTTCAAATATCAAAATGTTCAGCTCTTTCAGGAGAGGTGTGATATGACTTTTCATATTTGTAATCTTTAAACTTTTTGAATTATTAAGCTTTTTGCAATTTGTTTTTGAATTGGATATCTATTTTCAGCAATGTTTTTGCGATTAATTTCAGTTTTCAGCATTCCAACGCATTTTCAGCAGGAAATGCTTTTTCTAGTTATATATATTCACAAATCAAAAAGCTATGACGTACAGTTTGATAAGTATTTTTAAAATAAAGGAGCTCGCTAATAACATAAATAATGACAATAGTCGATAGCCTAGACCTGCCCACTCAGCAAGTGTGAGGAACATCGTTTTAACTGCTTATCACTGTACTTATCAACCCGACACGCAGTCTCTCCGGTCACCCTTTGTCAAATACTTTAATGCCGTTTGAACGTGTGTATTGACTTTTGATCCTCAAAGAACATTTCCATCGCACTACAGAATAAAAACTGAAATATTTAATTGTGTTTTTTGTTATACAGGTCGCCAACCATTCCAGAGAAGGATGTGGGAGTCGGAGGAGATCCTCGCTGTGGAGAAGCACATGATGTCCTTCATCACTTCCTGCCGTGTTCTGGGGAAGAGCGACTGGAAACTGAACTGGAACAGTAGCTCTCAAAACTGAAATTGGTCAGCCAAAGAAATCGAGAATCGAATCACAGCGCTCATGAACAAACGTTGAAGTGATCATTCAATGACACCTGTTATGCTTTCCATGTCATAACATGTTCAAATCATATCCTTTGTAGAGTTTTGTAAGGACAACACATTTAGATACCGTTCAGTGTTTGTCTTTGTTCCTCTCTCCTTATCTCATCCAACCTCACTGTAAATTCCTACATTGAGAATTTAATCACAGCTCTCAAGATGAAAGTTTAAAGCAATCAAGGTCCAGTATGCAGGATTTAGGGAGATAATATTCAATGCAAAAACTTTATCAGTATTCTAAAATTGATGAACTACAAAATGTACCATTACTTGAAAGGAACTACATTTTTTAACAAATTGCCAAGCTCCAGCAGATATCATGCTGCATTATGATACCACAGCAGTCACCATGACAGTTAAAGGTGTTTGTGGTTCCCCCAAAATAAGTCCAACCTGATGTGTGGGACTCAGAAAGAAAGACCTCACTAACAGCTACATTCCTGCCAAGTCTCCATGAAGGTGTTCCTAGAAGGATTTATGTGTGTGTGTGTGTGTGTGTTTTAGGCTGAGGAAATATTTTGGGGATTGAGTGAGTTACACAATTTTGACATCGGACACTATGTATAGTTATAGTTACATGTTACAATACAGCCTCCATGATACAATTAGGTGAACAAAGAGGTTGTGCGGGAGGAGGAGACTTCTGAGTCAGCTGTGAATGATGGAAGTTAGAGAGTCACAGAAGAGAGACGGAGTGAGAGCTGCTGTTGTGAGCACTCTTGCAGGATCACACTGGCCTTGAGGGATGCAGAGCAGGGAGGAGGAGGAGGCCAGCATTCACCCTAAACACGATTGCTGAAAGCTCCGCAGCAACTCCAGCCTCCAGCGGGACTACAAGCACTGCCAGGGTTACAGAGGGAACACCCCCCCCCCCCTCCCTCACCCACTGACGGACAGAGTGCACATCATGAGCCACCATGACCGAACCAATGTCTAAAAAACAGGGATTTAGAAAGTGTCGGAGTGCTACTTTCAGCATTGATGGCTTCAGCTTCACCATCGGTAAGACACTCTTTGTTTCAGTGTGTATGATGCATGTGTGTGTGTGTGTGTGTATGTGTGTGTGTGAGAGACAGGGAGGCTTTGCTTGGTGCTGTTGCTGAACAGATGGTGTTCTTTACTTAAGGTGTATTATATTTGAATTGTAGCTGCTCACCCGTCTGTATGTAGTGTGTGCTTCAAGAGAAACAAACAAATATAAAATATGTTTCTGTACTGACAGCTTTAAAGCAACAGTTAGTAACTTTTATGAAAACTATCCTGACAGTAGTACAAGAGACAGATAATCTATGTAAAACCTCTTTTATGGCATTTACAAGTTTCCACCACGCCCAAAGGAAAACCACCAATCTACCTGGCTTGACTGTTTCCTACATGGCGGCTTGTCACACATTTTCCCATTTTACAGCTAATCAGTAATTAAAATATGTGTCTGAAATAGGCAACACAGTATTTTGATCAGCGTTGCCTAGTTTGATGGTTTGATCAGAGTTGGCGAGGTTCACGAGCAGTGATTGACAGCTGTGTTAGAGACTCCAGGCTCTGACTGGTCGTTTTCCTTTGGGCGCGGTGAAATCTTACAAATGCTATTATGAGAACTAAGAGGAGGCCGAGGATCCTGATTATCTGTCTCTTGTACTACTGTCAGGATTTAGTGAGCTTTTATAAAAATGACCAACTGCAGCTGACACACTGTCACTATTATCTTCATCTAGGCTTTATTTTTTCAATGTTTTTGATTTATTACCTTGTGATCTTACTCTTTATGTTCAATATTCAGAGTTGCATTCTAAGCATGAATTGTACTGTATGAAGCGGTTTGAGTGGTTGATAATTCTGTGTTTGGTTCTTTCCTGTTTCCACATGCTCAAAGCCGCTCCATAAAGAAATGGGTTCCCAGTTGTTGAATTTGTAATAGACTCGTATTTGTATTTGTATAGCATTAGACCTTTCAACTCATTCACATTCACACCCATGTATACACCGATGGCACAGCAATTGCCCCCAGGACATATCGGCATGGATGGATATTCGAACCGCCCGTTTTCGGATTGGTAGACGACCCGCTCCAACTCTGAGCCACATAGAGGACTGAACTACAAAGCAGGCCCTCATACCAGCCTACCTACCAAGGGCAACTCTAACGATGGTTGGAAGTCTGGGCTACAGTAAGGCTTGTCTGATAGAGTCTAGGTTTTAATCGGTCTGTGGGTAAAAATAGATCTCAAATGAATGAAAAAGCAACCTGCCACGTGCAACAGAACTTTTGATGCCATCCAGGTTTGCCTTCACTGACAAGCCCATCAAGACCAGAGCTGCTCTTTTACCATTTTACAGTGTGTCTGTGTTTACTGACTGCTGTTTCTATGGGAACCAGAAGAGATTGGGAAGTGACTGTGGCATCATTTTGACTGGTGTGTTGTCAGTTGTTAGGGTGCGGAGCTCAGGGAGTCATTATCACTAATGAAGTGGCTGTTCTTGATTTCCTCCTTCACTGCCTGATTACAGCTGTACTCCCCTCCCCCATCACTTTCTCTCACACACACACACACACACACACACACACACACACACACACACACACACACACACACACACACACACGCGCGCACACACACACACGCACACACACACATGGTAATCCTTTGCTCGTTCTGGGCCAGGGGTCGGCAACCTTCAGCCCCTCTGTTGCGGCTCCCTGAGTCTACATCCACTAATGCGTTTTCGTTTTAAACGATCTCCGTTCACACGGCGTTTCAGCATCGTTTTCTAAATGATCTCCGTCCAGACTTAAACGTCTGAAATAGAATATCACGTGACTATTCACGTACACTGGGCATGCGGGTGGGTGCCGGTGTAAACAGGAAGTAGATTGTTTGCTCAAAGCCGCTAACGTGACTTCAGACGGCCGCTCTGTAGGGCTGATAACGCCGCTCGACACGCTGCTCGCTAATCGCTCCAACAACAGCTGCTTCCTCCACAATAATGCAGACTTTAACTGGACAACAGCTGCTAGAAAAGACAACAAGGTCAGTAATACCTGACCTTAAATAAACATGTTTTAATATTTTGTCAACTAAAATGTGCGTCACATCCTATTACACCTGTCAAGAACCGTGGCTAATCATGATTTTCAGAACCTGTCGAGGAGAAATCTCAGCGTGAACAGATGGAGATCGAGGCATTTAGCTCAATTCAAGCAATAAGGTTTATTTGTGACAGGAGTATTATGCCCAGCAGTCAAAACGTGCACGTGGCCTAATCTCTACTCTGAAGGAGCAGGGAAAATGTACAAAAGACAGGAAAAGCAGGAAAAGACGCGTAAACATCATTGCGCATAACATTATATAGTTTCTTCTTACGGAAGTCTATTGGTGGAAAATAAAGTAGGGGCGGCTCCGTTCTTAGCTGTACAGAGAGCCCGTTGCACTGGACATATCCGCCCACACTGGCTCACGATTGGTCCTCCATCGCTGCATCATCAGTGTGTATGCATGTTGGTAGCACTCGAGGCGCCGAAAGGGTGCAATTCTAAGCTAAGCAGAAGCCTCTGTGTGAATAGATAAGGGAGTTCTTCTCCTACGCTATGCTGGCGGCTTCCGCCCTAATCTAGTGCTGTAAGCAGGTGGTTTCTCTTCAGGGGCCACAGTATCTGTTTCTATTGTACAAGCAAGCGCTGGAATGCCTTGTCTGGAGTATGTTGAATGTCACTTCCAGAACAAGAACACAGCATTTGCTGAAAAGTGTCACACTGGAGATGAGCGAAAAAGAGCGATTTCTCAACTGCTGCAGCAAACTGAGCAAGTTTTTTTCGCCTCTTCATAAGTTCATAAGTTATTGTTATATCAGGTAAAATAGCAATAAAATGTCAAGAATTGTCTTTATTCTTGTTCTATAATTTCATAAATACAACAAACTATAGTTTTTGTATATATAATATAACTATATACAAAACTTTATAAGCTGTGGTATCAAATACCAGACAAATTTTATTTGGTGGAAAATAGGGCAAAATGGCTCTTTGGATAGTTAACAGGGGTTAAACAAACAGTCTAACTCTAGCACAGTCCCAAGAAGATGTCTGATCAGACAAGAGAAGTGATGCTGAACCATGGCTGTTGAGGCCTTTAAACATCTGCCTTAAATTACAAATGCGAATGTAAAGTGAAAGCAATTCTAATTCTTTTCTTTTCAGTTGCCAATGAGGCGGGGCAGAGCAACCGCTATCCAGTGGCCCCTCGTGAGTTTACCAAAGTTCACCCTTTCTCTATTTCAAGTTGTTATTATAAGACGTGTGTAATAGAGACGAATATGATGCGATGGTGCAGTTGAAGCAAGGGCGCAGGTTTCGTCTACACATGAGGGGCCATTGTGTTTCGGATCAGGCATGAATCCGTCCCTCGCAAAGCTGTGTAAAAGCGAGGGGACATTGAGCCAGCAGTCAGAGGACAGCCGCTGAAGTCCAAACAGTCAAATAACTGTAGACTATAAAAAGTTGGCCGATGACCTATTATTACCTATTATGACTTCATTCTTGAAATGTTACAACTTGCTTCTCGCAATATTCTGAGTTCATTCTCTGACTCTCAGATTTGTACGTTTTTTCCAACAGTGGCCCTAATCCTCCGTCATAGTTGACAGATCTTATTCTCTGACTTGTGGCTGTATGAGAGCAGCTTTTACTGTGTTCCCTCCAGTCCCCGTCCTGCAGCTACGTATCTGTCAGTCTATTGAAGCGCTTCCCCTTCTCTCCGTTTTATGGCTGATTGTAACCACTGCTTTTGTGGTTGATTGAATGGAAGCATTGATGTTGTACACACATGGAAATGCAAGCAAAGTTTCTTTATGAAAATTGTTCAGGCTCACGGTCCCAGAATGCACTATGCACCGCCGTAACAGCTGACGTTGGCATCAGTGAACACAAAGGAATTTTGATTGACCCGCGGAGCGCCGAAGAGATCCTGGCTGATGAGCTGCCAATCCCTGATGCCCCCGATGCCATGGAGAAGACTGCTATCAGGTCATCCTCACACACACACACACGCACACACGCGCGTGCGCACACACACACACACACACACACACACACAGAAACACAAAGTGACAGACATAAACTGGCTTTTGGTTTTCCTTGTCATTTCTGATATGTGCTATATAAATGTATCATCCACATGCCCTATAAAGTTGTGATGAAGTGAAATGTGAAAGAGGAGCTTTGCTTGGTGATGTTGCTGAAAAGATGGTGTTCTTTACTTCAGGTTTGGTATATTTGAAACAGAAACAGGAGGTCCCCAAATCTACATTTGGGTGAATATTTTGCAGCCAAATAAAATAGTTTACAGGATACTCAACCTTCACATAATTATAATGCATGTTGGTTTAAGGCGTTCGGCCGGTTACACTTCATAATTGTTCACAGTACATTTTGTTTGTACGTCCTCTGGCATCTAGGATAAGGCAACAAACAGCGCGTTGAGCATAAATGCCTGAGTGCGTGCTCATAGCTCGCCATCTACGAAGGCTGGTGGTACGATGGCACACAAGGGTATAAACAAACTTTACACCTTGTGGGTAGAAACAACAGATCTACAGCCATGCTAGCAGCTCTGTGGAGCACAGCAGTGCTTTGAGCTGCATGCTAATCTCAGAATGCTCACAATGACAATGCTAACATGTGGTTGTTTACCATGTTCAAAATCTCAGTTTAACATGTCAGAATGCTAACATTTACATTTTAACAATGTTATAGAACTTACTATTCGATTTGTAGGTGACATGGTCAAAGTCAGTGGAACTCATCCTCTGCAGACAATGGATGTCGAAACCAACTTTCATGGCTTTCTATCCAATTGTTGAGAATTTTCAGTTGGGACCAAAATGGTGTACAGGGCGGGGTACAACCACAAGGGCTACTTCTCAAGTCTCTTAATTGTCGTTTCCTCGCTCCTCGCATGGTTTCCTCCATGCATCCCTGGGAGGACTAAGACGCAAGGAAAGGACCCAAGTGAGGGAAACGGGGATGCAATTAAGAGACTTGAGAAGTACCCAAGGTTGGCGGTTCGATCCCTTGCTCCTACAGTTTGCGTGTCGAAGTGTCCTTGAGCAAGACATTGAACCCCAAATTGCTCGCCGAGCGCTTCACAGCAGCTCACTGATCCTAAAAATGCTTAGGATGGGTAGAATGCAGAGGTCAAATTTCATGTATGTAATGTAAAAATGACGATCGTAATAAAGATTAAGTTTAAGTGTACAGACCGCCTGGCATTACCGTTCCTAGAGCCTTGACTCTAGCAAAGCTAAAAATGTTAGCCACAAAGTTGTCTCATTTATAAAATCTGTAATCTCTGTTAAATGCATACCAAAGCTTTGAGTATAAAAAAAAATAATACATTGTCATGACCCTCACCTACACTCAATTTCTCCCCTTGAACTTCAAATCTTGACGTGAGTCTGACACCACACAATAAAACAGTCTTTAAGCTGAATTTATACTTCATTCACGGGCTTGGATCAGTCCGAGTATAGGTTTGATTTAAAGTTCAGCATCAGAATACAGATGTATTGTACATAAAAAGACCGTATTATGTGTTTTACATTCTTTTGAGAATGGAAGGGGAGGGGAATGTGGCTTAAGACCGACTTCTAACCACAGTCTGCATCCAGTGAGTCAGACTACATCCGGCATGGAATGAAGTTCTCAAAGAGTTCTGTATTTTTCTTTGTGGTGAAATGAACTGTGACACTGCTGCTTTGACATTAACATTGCCAACATACTGTCTGCACTGACATTGAGTTTCTCTCAAGGTGCACATATTGTCTTACCAAGTGTGAGCTAATCAATCCCAAATCATGTGTGGGAAGTGGCCTCAGCATAGAGATTTTAGAGATGAGTTCAGAGGAATTAGTTCCATGTTAAAGGACAGATGTAATGGATAACAACCGTGGCTCCTATAGCATCTCTCTCATTCTTTGAAATAAAGACAGGACAGTGTTTTCAGCAGTATATGTAATGGTCAAACTGATTATAATGAGAGGTATTGTAAGATGAGGCATTAAGATCTTTACATTATGGATGCAAGGTCAAACGTTAAATGCATCATGACAATGTAAGGGACGGGGGGGGGTATATTTCTCCCTCCCCCTGAAATCAAGGGTTTGGGATTGTTTAAATGAAGTGATGATGCTGATACTGGTGTGACGCTACGTGTTGCAGGTTGCGCTGTCTTGTAAAGCAGCTGCAGAGGGGTGAGGCTTCTGTGGTGGACCTGAAGAAAAACCTGGAGCACGCCGCCTCAGTCTTAGAATCCCTGTACATAGAGGAAACCAGGCAAGGAGGTTTCAGCTCAGTTCTGCTTTTATCAAATAATCCTTAAACATGTACTGTGCTATTCAAAAAGGTCATTTTTTGTTTGACAAAGAAGGGATTTTAAAAGGCCTGTCATGATTAGTTATAGACTTCTGAGCAGTGGTGGAAGAATTATACGTACTTAAAGTATCCAAAGTGTAGTATTGTATTCATTGACTCTTGTAATATTGGATTGCTGATGAATAATGATGAACTCATTTTAATTACAATTTTATATAGCATTGTGAATTTTCTAATCTGTAATGAATTATCTATCATAGGCCGCTGTTCTGTGGAAAACCTTCAATTTGTAGCTGTCAATGAAAGAATAAATAATGTCCTCCAATTGTAAATGTAAGAGCACAATGATGGTGACACTATCGGGAATAGCATGAAGGTATATTTGTGTCTTTATTACGCAAACAAACAAAACATTTTTTAAAGCAAATTTCTTGCACTGCAATCAAAAATCAAGTTAGTAAGTGAAAATATATAAACTGAGAAAAATGTATTTGTTAGTTTTGCTTATGAAACTAGAATTTTTGGTTAAAATAATAAAACCTTTGGTTAAAAAAATAAAATCTTTGATTAAAAAAATAAAATCTTTTTGTTTGCGTAATAAAGACAAATATATCTTCATAGAATAGCATTTGTCAGTTGCAGTGTAAACACACAAAACTGAAATTTGGCCCCTCCGCCCTGGCTCACATACACCCAAAGCCCCGCCCCCTGACCACAGTTAGGGTTCGGGTGCTGGCCACCACGTGAAAGCCAACCCGAGATTCAGCCTGGTGTTTTGCCTTGCTACATTTGTTTACACTTCGTCTTGGCTGCAAGCTGCAGTGTTACTACTTCAACCACATTTCTCAGTATAGCGTGGCGGCAGCATCAGTAGATTAACTCTTTTATTGATCAAGTATTGAGATACCGTCCACACAAGCTACATTTTCTTAAGCATTCTGAAGCTCAGCAGAGCTCTCTGATTATATTTACAGATGATATTAATCTGTTATGCACTGTAGTACACTGTACATCAGTGACAGGCAGGTGGATATTGATATAGTAGTAATGTGCATGATTGTCCATGGATGTTAGAAATGAGTGACAATATACATTATAATTTATATTATTAATCCCACTATAAAATGATTATATTAAGCCTATGTGTATATTTACATTATAATATATTTTTCATAATGGCACTGACGTGACTTCAATGTAAAAGACTGCTTTGATGTGGTTAAATGACTCACCATGTTGCTGTTCCTTAGCTTGCTACATATCTCTGGGGGTAGTTTCAGTGTAGTGAAGCTTCATTTAAAGTAATGAGTAACTGGTAGGTTAGCTCAGTATGGTTTCCAAGTAGCTAACCCAACATTTTTTACTTATATCCGTCTACTGTGCTGATGAAGTTAAATCATCAATCAACAACTGTGGAGAGAAAGTGTGATAAATCCACGGTGCAAGTAAAATGATCATTTTTTCATGACCTTTAGTTGTTTGTGAATGTGTCTCTCCCTGAAGACGGCTGGTGGATCCAGAGGACGCGCTGAATGACATCCGGTCAGACTCGGTGCCGTCAGAGGTTCGGGACTGGCTGGCTTCCACTTTTACCCGGCAGAGGGTTCTGATGCCGCGGCATAACCAAGACAAGCTACGCTTCCGCAGCATCGTCCATGCAGTGCAGGCTGGCATCTTTGTGGAGAGGTTTGGCTTGTTTCGTGCACTTGATGTAACATTCATCTGGGATTTTAGGCCCTTAATAATGATTTAGCCATCATCTTTTATGAAAAATGTTTGAAGGTTTTCCCCATTTGCCTCCCGTGTACTTATTCAATGATATAAGAAATCTGACTCATTACTGGTAACAATCAAAAAAACTGCATTATCCTCACCAACCAGTAAGAGAAATGGTTGAACAGGGTGTTGTGACAAACATTGTCTACTACTCTGAGTGATCGTTTGCAGCTATCGGTCAGTGCCAGCAGTGATACTGAATCCCACACATGGCTGTTCTAGTTATTTACAATGTTTTAGGATGTCCAGCGCCTGTGCAATTAATTTGTAATTTCATAGCATGTGGGGGCAAAACACAGCCTCACGGCAGTTTGTGAAGCAGTTTGTCTAGTAATTCCTAAACTTTCCTTTTTTTTCATGTCGCCTAAAAACGCTTTGGGTCACTTGGTCTTCTGATTAAAGGCATCCCTACTAATTGCTCTGACTTAATTTAAGCTCAGGCTTCGGATGCCAATGCTATCAAGATGGAGTAAAGCAGCAGGGTTCAACCTGTTCTCACTTCCAGCTTGTCAAATAGTGAGGCTTGGTCAGTGCCCCATGGCAGCTGATTCCGAGCGAGGCCCCCTTTAGGGTCTACATTTGACGCACCAGGCTTTTGACTAACTCCAATGTAAACCCACCTGTGTCGTTATCACACGGTCTGAGCATCTGACGTAGTAGGAAGTGTGTGATAGGGTCTCGTATGGAGAACTCCTCACTTCAACTTCAACGCTCAGCCTTCCTCGTCCACTGTGGCCTTTCAAAGCAAGTCTACAGGACTAATAAGGAAACAGAGTGCGTCAAAATGTTGTGCTGTGAGGTGCAGTGAGGACACGCAGTCATGGGCATAATGCAGAAAAATAAATTTCAAATTTTGTGAAACAAACATTTTAATTTATTTCGGCATGTCAGTTGTTAGTCAGTCAGTCAAGTTAACGTCAAGTTAACTTTTCTTTAACCTAACTTCTTGAGAAGACAGAAGTTTATTTTGGAAGAGACACTATGATGCTCAAGAGGAACATAGAGCTTTTTCCTAAATTTCCTGGTCAAACACAAATATGACTGCCACATGATGAAATAGACATTCATACAGAAACAGTCAGAACATGTGATGCACTGGCTGTATTTGCTCCAGAGAGAGAGACCTGTGTAGTATTATTACTAAGTTATGCTGACAAGACTCACTGCTAACTTTATAACCTATTGCTAATGTAGAAACTGGAGAGAGGAGATAGTGAATGAAACTTGTTTCATGGAACCTTTCTGACAATTGTATTGTTTTATAAATTGTATATGTCCCAATTCCAAACCCTTATTGCACATTTCAGGGATAAGAAATCATTTGTTTGAAGAAAACAGATCAGAAAGAAGTAATTCTGACCATACTGGTCAGTGTAAGCTTGATTTGACACTGTGTTGTGGAATGTGTCTATGTGTGTGTTGTATCTCTGTGACAGGATGTACAGACGAACCTCCAACATGGCCGGTCTTAGTTACCCCCAAGATGTCATCACTGTTCTCAAGGTATTAATGTATGTTTGTATGGTCATTTGTGTACAGTGGAAAGCTTGTAATAGATTCATTTATGATAGGAAAATGCATTCCTGCATTTTCAAAATGTGTTTAGTACAGAGGTTTGCCAAGCAAATGCTGAGTTTTAAAATCAATCCATTATTTAATTGTCAGGTGGAGGGCTGAATGAGGCTTTAGAATGGATGGCTGATATGGATTTTTTTCATATCTGTATTCAAGAGTGTGTTCTTTCAAATTGAGAGCATGACTCACTGATTTCACTTCAGTTTTTGTGATGGTCTGCCTTTCATCCCTGTCCACACACTCAAATAGTCCCAGTTTGCGCTGTGATTTCCGCTCAAACTGTACGCTTGCACCCAGACATGTTGCTTGCACAGACTTCCTGCACTCCAGCTTCAGCCCTTCTCCTCACACTCTACTGCTTCTCTGTGCTCACCTGCTCAGATTTTTGGTCAAAATGATCCAACCAATAGAATGCCAGTTGTGTTGGCCAATGAAATGCAGTTGCAGTTTCCTTCGAGCCACTTGTTACAAATTTGGTGAGAACAGGGTTAACGTTGACAAAGAAAAAAGAACCAGATTGCCTTTTTAGTTCAGAAGGTATGATTTCTTCCCATGATCCTCATTGCCAGTGCTTTGGTACATTTTGTAGAAAGAAAAAAATATAATTTTAATGTAATCTTAAGTTTAAAGGTAAAAATTAAACAGCAAAGTATGGTTTGCATTTTGTACGACCTTGTTATTTGTAAGTGGTTTTATAATTTCAAGTGTTAATTGTAAAAATAAATGTTATTTTATCCACAATGGTAGAGCAGGGTCGTCCTTCAATCACAGGATCAATGTGTCCTTGTGCAAGACACTTAACACCGAACATGAATAAGTATGAAGGAGTAGATAGTCCCAATGAGAAGGTGGCCCCTTGCATGGTAGCTCCTGTCATCACATAAAACGGCTCATGTTGCACTGACTGGTGCCACTCCCTACCTCCATAAACAGGTTGTGACTAGCTAGTAAGTGGACAAAGTAGGGCGGCATGCTGGTTTACATATTGACTGTCGTTTTATTCCAAAAGTGGTGACGAAAGCTCTATAATAAAGCCTTGGAGGGAGGAAGTGGATGAACCAGGTTAAAGAGTAACCATCTCACAGCAACGCTCCAATAAAGGGAACGCAATTCATTAGAAACCGTCACCTGATTGGTATCTGTTGCATTTAAAAATAAAAAAATGTCTGTGTCGTCTTAAATATTTTTTATTCATGAAGAACTAATAATTCGGAGGCCCACACACGCATCCATATATTTTTGCAGGTGCAGGATAACAATAATCTCGGAGGAAGAACAACAAAACTTCCCACACACTGCTCTCATGTTCCAAGTTGTTAAATTCTATATTGGTATAAAAACATCTAGACTAAATTGTAAGGGCTATTTTTCTAATCTATGTTTGTTATCTATGATACCTTAAAAAAAGAAAGAAACCATAGCAATTAACCGATGAACGGGTATATAGACATTCATGTGCTAATGAAACTTCTTTCTGTGTGTCTGTTCTAGCATGTGGACATGTGGTCCTTTGATGTGTTTGCACTGAACGATGCTAGTGGAGACCACGCTCTGAAATTTGTCTTCTATGAGCTGTTCACCAGATATGACTTGATCAATCGTTTCAAGGTATGCCAACAAACTTCCATTGCCTCTATCAGATCCTTCAGATATGTGATTATGTGTGCACCAACCCTTCCTCCCAACTTGGACACATTGGGCTGAGGTGTGATCATATGTGTATTATTTTATTTCCAGACATTTGCTAATACCATGTTCAAATGTATCAGGGGGAAACTGGATGGTAGTCATTTGAATTCCTCTGAGGGTGCAGAGCAATTGTTTGATCTTTTGCACAATGAATGTACAAAACATGAGGTCAGCAAAGTCTTCATTCTGTGGAGGTTTCTCTACGTTTGGAGTACGTAGCTCACATGTGTGCACTGAACTCTAACCTTGTTTCCAATGTAGAGCTCGGTTAAAATCTGCAAGTAAAAAAGTTCGCTTTTGGAAGTATGACAGCAAATGTAAAAAAACGTTATGAGCTAGAGCAGGTGTGTGCAACATTAGTCACACGTGCTACCACTGGCAGCAAAAGTTTTTTGTGAAAAGCTGGAATGCCCAATTAATCACATGCCAAATGACCTCTTTCACATTAAACTGGATGTTTTGAATTGCAGTTCACCTTCTGTCATCATGGAGGATTATTGAATTTATTCAGGAAGTCCAGCCGAGACAGAGAGGAGACAGGGAAGCAGAGTGTGAGAGAAAGAAATCATCTATTGAGTTCTGTCAAAAACGGATTTTCTATAAAATTACACTAGCAGCCTATGATTTGTTTTTGTTTTTATTCTTTATATTGAAAGATTCAGCTGTTGGGCTGAAACAGCAGCGATAAAATATTCCCTGTCCCCGGCAGAAGCATCTGAAGTTTTCCTTTGACCTTTTCCTCAACCAAAACAAACTGTTAAAAAAGTAAAAAAGAAAATGTAATTGTAAAAACAGACAACCCATACAAAACTACTGAAAACCCATGAAATCTACCTTTACAGAACTTTTTCAAATTGTTCAGTTTTAGTTGACATTTGGTCTGAGACGTGTTTATGTTAATTTTATGTTCATCATTGAGGTCATAGTTAGTGTTGGAGCTGAATGCATTACACTGAGAGCTGTTTCTAATATTTTATGAAGTGGATTTTAAGTTTGATCAGTTTGCTAAAACATGTCCAGCTAATGCTAGATTTGATTGTGTTTTTCGTTGTAGATGCAGCAGTGAAGTACTGTCTCCGCACAAAACACACTCAGCCATGAAAGCTAAGGCTAACTTTGATCTGTTTCTTGTAAACTATGGACTTCATGTCCTGACAGGCTGGACTTTGTGCATCCCGAATAAATGCAATAATTTTCCACGATGACAAAAGGTGAACAGTTATTCAAAACTACCAGGAAAACATTTATGCCCTTAAGTCTTGACAAACAAAATTCTGCATTAAGTTTTCAAATGGTCATTTTCAGGAAAGGTTAAAAGAGCACTCTGCACATTAATATCGCAGCAAACAGCTACTGTCGATGTAAAGATATAGTGAAGTGATGTCTACCTTCACCTTTAGTGCATGTGAGCGTGCCCCACTGGTGGCTCACGGCTGCCGTTCTGCACTGCTGTCATACACCGGTTACAGCTAACACCATCCAGACAAACATCCTTAGCTCTTTCAGCACTTTCGCTGTTGTTTGCACTGTGAGCACTGTGACTACCATGTCTTTACATTGTCTACCATGTCTTTACATTGTCTACCATGTCTTTATATTGTCTACCATGTCTTTACATTGTCTACCATCTCTTTATATTGTCTACCATGTCTTTATATTGTCTACCATGTCTTTATATTGTCTACCATGTATTTACATTGTCTACCATGTCTTTATATTGTCTACCATCTCTTTACATTGTCTACCATGGCTTTACATTGTCTACCATGACTTTACATTGTCTACCATCTCTTTATATTGGCTACCATTACTTTACATTGTCTACCATCTCTTTATATTGTCTACCATGACTTTACATTGTCTACCATCTCTTTATATTGTCTACCATGACTTTACATTGTCTACCATCTCTTTATATTGTCTACCATTACTTTACATTGTCTACCATGACTTTACATTGTCTACCATTACTTTACATTGTCTACCATGACTTTACATTGTCTACCATCTCTTTATATTGTCTACCATTACTTTACATTGTCTACCATCTCTTTATATTGTCTACCATTACTTTACATTGTCCACCATCTCTTTATATTGTCTACCATGTCTTTATATTGTCTACCATGACTTTACATTGTCTACCATGACTTTACATTGTCTACCATGTCTTTACATTGTCTACCATGTCTTTACATTGTCTATCATGTCTTTATATTGTCTACCATGACTTTATATTGTCTACCATGTCTTTATATTGTCTACCATGTCTTTATATTGTCTACCATGACTTTATATTGTCTACCATGACTTTACATTGTCTAACATTACTGTACATTGTTTACCATGTCTTTACATTGTTCTGAAACAATTGACGCTACGCATTAGTGATTTTTTTCCGCATGCATTCCATGCTAAATAGGTGGAGTACTTTTTTACAAGTCTCACTTTATGAACTGAGGAAAGGTCAAATATGTTTGAAGTAATAAAATAAAATTGAGAAAAATACCAGTTGTTGTATTGCACCTTCTGTGAGCTTGAACGAGTCTGAATTTGAAATTCAAGTTTGCGAATAAATACATAGTTTTGGCCTACACAATTGAGAATAACTTGGAGTTATCCTTCAAGGGGATGTGACCGTGGTTAACTCACATTAATACTCCAGTATTTGTCAGGGTACCTCATTGCTCCTTTTTCCTCTGTTGAAGGTCCCTATTTCTGCCCTCATATCTTTCGTGGACTCGTTGGAGGTGGGCTACAGCAAACACAAGAATCCCTATCACAACCTGACGCATGCTGCTGACGTCACACAGACCATCCATTACCTGCTCCTCAAGACTGGCATGGTGGTATGTCTTGGGTTGGGTTAAAGCAAAATGCAATGCACTTCAGAAGTGAATGCAGATTTTCAGTGGATCTTACAAGTTGATCAGCACATAGAGCTTTTCATGACTCAAAACCCAATCGGGGCGGTATAAATGATACTTGATTGATGATAGGTCAAGTTTGATCCAATAATAATGATGTAATAGCGATGTCTCTAGAGTTGTCTCAGCTTGGGCTATAAATGAATGGAAGGCTGCATGACAAACTGGAGGTTTAAGGGACTTTGGTTTGTTGTGACTTTTATTGGGTACAATGTGGGGTTGTTACAGCAAAGAAAGAACGACAGAAAGAAAGACCGTTCAGTGAAGCAGTGCAGTAAAGCAAGACACAACCATGGATTTAAATCATCGTTCAAACCTAAATGAGACAACATCTCTGCTAACCAAGACTATTAAACCATTAAAGTAACATGGGCCCCAGGTGACTTTTTAAAGCCCCTCCCCCAAGCACAATCACAACTCAACTATTGCCCTGTCTAACCTGCCACACATCAGCCACGCCTAATTTGCATAGAATAATGCATCAACAATCACTCATGACTGCAGTTTAGTGTTATGACTATGACATCGCCAAATACAAGTCATATAATCATCATAAAACCATACTGAAGCATACATGTACTGTTAAAGAAGCCCAGTCGTGTGGCTGTAAGCTCCTGAGGTGCTGCTCCCTCCGGAGTCGCCTGGTTGACGCGCTCGCTGCAGGCTAAACTACCTGTGAGGTGTGGTGCATTCGACACATCACAGAGACCTTTGTAGGATGACCTGTAGCTCATTTATTCTCGTCGTGGAAACAATGTACAACGAAAGCCACTCTTTCCCACAATGCAGTAAATGTGTATATCGCGCTCAAAACCGTTTGCCCTTCCGGGGTCAAACACCTGACGAACCCAGCGATTTAGGGACTTATATACCTGGGCCCAGGACAGGAAATACAGCGCCACCCAATGTACAAACAACGAAATACAGTGGTATTTATAATCTCATATTTGGCTCTAACATGTACAATACAGACATTGCGTTACCAAAAGGTACAAGATGGCTCATAGACTAGGGCTGTATTCAATGTCATTTCTTTACATTCATGCTTAGATTGAGGTTTTCGAAGGAAGCTTTGAATGTCTGTCGTCATATTTAATGACATAATCACCCCAAAACGTATGATTTTCTGTCACTGTGGTTTATATTTTTATAAACGCCAAATAATATGAATTAAAGCGGAATATACATTAAGTGTGTTTTTTCCTCTTCCTGTGAATTTGATCTTTATCTTTTTCTCACATTCCTCTGTTTGTCTGTCTGTCTGTCTCTCCCTCAGCACTGGCTAACTGAGTTGGAGATCTTTGCCATCATTTTTGCAGCTGCCATCCATGACTATGAACATACAGGGACCACCAATAACTTCCATACCCAGACCAGGTAATTCCCACTCAGCATCATTTTGTAGCATTTCAATCACTGCAGTCGCTGAGGACATTGAGGACAGTTTACAATAAGTTTCCATGATTAGAATAGGAAGAGACATGTAAAGGGTAAATAATAAAAAGCTGCTAATTATTCCATTGTTAATTATTTTAATTTTAAAATAATTAGCTTTGCCTCACACATTGATATTGTTATTATTATGATGCTGATGATGATGATTATTATTGTTTCCATTTTAATCCAAAACATTTTGTAAGTAGCTGTGTGGGATTTGCAGGTCAGACACAGCCATGTTGTATAATGACCGAGCTGTTCTGGAGAACCACCACGTCAGTGCTGCATATCGCCTTCTACAGCACGATGATGAAATGAACATCCTTTCTAATCTCTCCAAAGATGACTGGAGGTAAGAGGAGACAGCTGAGGTTAACATGGCATCATTCTCACAGCTATATAATAATTCCTGCTCTTTGATCAGCATGAGAAATGTTGGTAACACTATACAATACAACCCTCAATTTACAGTGTAATTCCACTGTTGGAATCAGTACATATTAAATACTTAATGCTTCCTATTGGTACTTAAATGGAGCAGCAGCTGAAGAAACCCAGACTGTGGGAAACAGGGAGTAACAAATTGGAATTTTAGAGAAAAGGAGAATTAAATGATACTTTAAGTATTTTGCAAAAACTGGGTACCTTGGGGGCTAACCTGGAGTTGAATGGTTTGGAGGAGAGTTGCATCGATCTAGCACTGAATTGCTGTCAGGAACAGAGAAGGGTTTTCAAATTTGACAGCAACGAGATGAATACATCTCAGACTGTCTTCTGTGATGAAACTTTCCTCAGGCTTTATTTATGATTAATTTTAAAGGGAACGTGAACGTTTGTGGCAATACATCCAACAGTTTTTGATATACAGTATGTTACTGTCATTCACTCTTTCAGAGAACTGCGGGCACTGGTAGTGGAGATGGTGTTGGCCACAGACATGTCCTGCCACTTCCAGCAGATCAAAGGCATGAAAAGCGTCCTGCAGCAACCTGAGGCGTGAGTAGTGGATTCACTCAAGTCATAAACCGGCCTCAGGTCCTTCACAATGCTGATGCTGACACTATCAAATCAGGACGCAAAGTTGGGATACCACCATTATAATAATTTCCGATATCACTTGACTGAAAATGTGTTGTGTTGTAACTTGTGAATTTCTTGGTCGTGGTGTTGTTTTAGCTGAATACAACCTGATTTAACTTGCACTGACTTTGTCCACTAGCTGAGTGAACATTGTCCTTGCCTGAGAAAAATGATTCTTTGGCCCCTACTAATTTTGCCTTGGCTATTTGTTTACATATAATCTATTATTAATACCATTAATAATTACTATATCAGTGCTTTAACATCTACTTGTAAGTTTGGGATGAGAGTGGCTTTGGCAGGAGGCCTGAAGGGACGGCTGTCGGTGTTACAAATTGCAAGGTTATGATGTAAGGGTTTTACAGATCCAGTCTTAAACCACCCCAAACACTCAGAGCGTCATCGGTGCCTAATCATTTTAAACATTTGTGATAATTACGGCAGCAGGGTGAACAGGTTGTGACTGGGAGGGTATTGACTTTTAATATCCTTTTGTACTCTTTACAGGTACATCTTCTCACCAATTTTACTGATGCTCAGTAGATGGGTGTCACGATCTTGGTTTTAATTTAGTTTGTTTCCTCTTTTATTTTGAAATTCCCTGCCTCTTGTGTCCTGTGGTTTGACTTCCTGTCTTTGTGGTTTTCCCTCCTTTTTTTCTGTGATCACCTGTGTTGTATTAGTCTCATCAGCATTGCTCTTCAATCAGCGTTCAGGCTGCCCTTGTGTCTGCCCACCTGTGTCTTGTCTAACTAGTTTCTTGTGTATTTATAGTCCTCTCTTTTTTCTGCTGGTTGTCGGTTACTGACTTTTGGACTCACCTGCCTAGTAAGTTATATAAAGGCTTTGCACAGATTGTTTGGATTGACAATTTTTCATCAATGCTAATGTTGTAGTTTTTTTTTGCGAAACAACAGCTGATCCATGAAAAATATATAACAAAAAATGTATACATTCATGTTATTGGATCTTGCTAACAGGTCGCAGTGGTCCATGCTTTACCAGTGCAGAGAGGGAGGGGGGACTTTTGATTTATCCAGTTAATTCAAGCACGAGTTGCAGTGTGCACCAGCGACCACCAGATAGCACATGTGAGCAGTCCAGACTGCACCAGTGCAGTGAGTGAACACAGTGATGTGAGCGAGTGAAAGCTGAGCCTTGCATTTCTGCTCCTCATAAAGCACAATAACCATTTTAATGTAACATAGAGGAACTTAGCGTGGAGTCAACCCTGTTTCCAAAAGTCATCAATTTCCATTACTGTATTCCTTTATAATTCCCATATCCCCACTGAGTAAAACAGCAAGAATTCCACACACCGGATCAGAATGGCACTACAACATGAAGTTTATAATGTTTTTCATTAAAACAAGAAGTTTTTCACATTATAACAACATATTTTAGATTATCCTGTTTTGTTTTCAATGACTGAAAGGAAACCGATATGCCTCAGAGTAGATTTATTCATGATCTTAAGTCTCTATGAAATCATGTTGCTCATCACATCTACCTGTAGATCGTGGAGCTGAGTGAACTTGTATCACTGTTGTCAGTGTTAAAACAGCTGGAATACCGGCGTGAAGTGGTCAAAGGAGCGGCTGTAAAATGGTGGATAAACACATTTCATTTCCTATATTCTTTACAACAAAACTCCCCCGTTATTTTGTTATTTAAAAGCTTATGGTATTAGGAAATGTTGAGTTTTCACCAGCAGCAACATAACATGACTCCTATAGAGCTGTAATTGTAACAGAATCCCAAAGTTATAGCTATTTTATAATTTAATTATTTCATAAATACACATGTATTGTAAATAAATACATGTATATTTTTACCCATTAGCTTATTATCTTATTGCACAGCTACTGTCTTCCTCAGTTGCTCTGCTTCCAGTTCAGCTTGTTTTAAGTAGAGCTTTTATCCCAGGCCTGGCCAACCGCATGCAGCTCTTTGCCTGGTTTCATGCGGCTCTTACGTTCATGTCGAAGTTTGTGTTTGTGTTTTTTGAATGTGCGTGTTCGCTTCGCTTGAGTTCAATACGGTATTTTCGTCAAACGCGCATGTGCGTGAGATGAAAATACCGCAAAGTTTCATAGTGCAGGGGTCGCCAATTGGCGGACCGCGGTCCGGATCCGGACCCAGACGCCGTTGTATCCGGATCCAGGACCTAAAATCGTTTTTATTTTGACAGAGCGCTTCTATTTTAACCGGCGCTGCGCAGCCTTTTCAGCCTTTACGGCACTCGTTCAGCGCTGCAGGAAACGCACCGACCAATGCGTTGCAAATCACATCACGTGATGGCAGCCCACCGAATCAAATATGGGTATTCTGAGCTGTACACACACCGGGGGAGAGACGAGGAAAGAGAAGGTAGAGCAGGAGAATATTACGTGAGTCAGAGAAGTTGTTTCACATGACGTTCTCCATAGACAGAAAAGTGTTCAGAGAGACCAGAGTCTTTAACCAGGAATGAACAGACTTTTATCGGTCAATTCTTCACACGGGCAGTTTAAACCAGTGTGTCTGACATGTTTGGAGACCGTGAGGATAATTGAAAGCGGTAAATGAAGCGCCACTACGAGACAAAGCACAATTCTTTTGAACAAACGTACCCACTCACATCTAAATGAAGACACAGAAAATAAACATAAGAGCCCAATATGATCAGAATCTTAACGCATGAATTCACTTCACAACAAGGATGTTAACAGAGAGAATAGAGCTGAAACAAGTGGATTAATAACCACAGATAAAGATCATACTCACTAATTTATCTTTTTAGAAGATGAGAAAAATATATTGTGGCTTTTTTGACATCACTTCACACCTGAATGAACTGAATTTAAAGCTGCAGGAAAATTCAGTGAAATTCATTTTTTCTAAAATTCATTACTTTATTTTAAGATGCACATTTTTGAAAAGCTTTCTATTATGTCAGTGATTCTTTAATCCAGCCCTTATTGTACTTGAAATTAGAAGAACATTTATTCATGTATTTCTGTGTATTATTTATAATCCATCCAGTTAAATTTGAAAATTGAGAATAATAATTGTTAAAATATAATTGATGTGTACTTTCTTTATTTGATTTGACAGTTGTTGACTACACAGAGACATTACTACTACTAGGCTTCTTGAATATATATATATATGGCACTAAATAGCGCAAGTTAGATATTATTGTAATGTTCCGGACCTTTGCCCGAGGAGATTTTCTCAAGCTGGACCTTTTGGAATTTTAATTGAAGACCCCTGCAGTAGGGGCAAGATCATTTGAGTAAACAATTTGTGTCCAGTTCACTCTCAAAATGGCAGGGAAAAAATGCACAGCAAAACGAAAATATGAAGATGAACACAGGACGTTTTTAACAGAGTGGGAGAGTTTATATTTTTGTTTGTGGACTTGGTTGAACTGAGAGTTTGTGTGTGTGAGACAGTGCACACCATGTTCATTGTTGAAAATGACTGGCCTGTGGTCTTAGTACTGTAGGAGTCAATTTCTGTCATTATCATGTTGGTGTGTGACATTTACAATGAATCTGGCTGAGCAGAAGTCTGTGTGTGTGTGTGTGTGTGTGTGAGAGAGAGAGAGTGTGTGTGTGAGGAAGGGATGGGGTGATGTTCATGTGTGCCCATGTGTATGTGGCTCTTTGCGGTAACACAGTAAAAAATGTGGCTCATAGTCTCTGACTGGTTGGCCACCCCTGTTTTATCCAATCAGATTTCACCTCTGTGTCTCTAGGTTAAAAAAATCTGCCCGGAGGCCTTCAGAATTACAAGTGAATCCCTTTGCAGTTTAAGTAAATGGGGGGACGATAGTGTTGATTGTCATAGTCTTCAACCAATCAGATCTTTAGTTTGACATGTTGGGCGATTTCTTTGACATGTCAGAGCTTCTAGCTGGCCTACAAGTCCGTCAGCATTAACGTGCGGCTTGATTGGTCGGTGGGCTAGTGTGACTGTTGTGAAACTAGCTAGCAGAAACTTGTATTAGTAAGAGTTAAAGTTTAAAGAGATGTAAGAAGTTTTTACGTGACATTACATTTTTGGCGTTTTGCCTTGTTGGGCGGTGACAATCCCAATATCTACTGCCTCTGTCGAGCGGACATTTTCAGCCCTCAAATGCATTAAAAGGTATTCAAAAAATACAACTGGGGAGGCTCGACTGTCATCACTGGCATCCATGAATCGAGAAGGACCTCTTACTGGAACTGAACCCATGTACTGTACAACCGTGTCATTGAACTCTTTGTAAACAAAGAAAGGAGGATGGACTTTGTCTTTAAATAGTGAACAGCAGCTTTGGTAAGTGAAGTGCTTTTGTTGTTTTACATCTGCAGTAGCATTACTACTGTGTTAATGTTTCTATCGTGGCATTTTTATATAGTTAATATTGTTCCCTCTGATGTGAACAATATTTAAATGGTGCTCTTGAGTGTGCGGTGGAATGCGTGCTTTAGCGCCGCAGCTTTGCTGGATTGTGCAGAGGCCTGTTGAATCGTGTTATTTGGGTTTTTCTACCTGCTTTGTTGTCATATAAATACATGTGACTGGTTCTTGTCATTGTGTTAATTACATTGATTTTGAGTATATGCATTGTCCGTTAATGACGAAGCATCCCGCCATGCTGGCATCATAATGAGGTTTGTAGGAGGTGGTTCAACTGTAGTAGGACAGCACTGAAGATTTTCAGTGAGAAACTTCAAACGTACTGAGAGCTGAACTTCCCTGGGAGCCTAATGGAAATGCAAATCTGTATATTCTGTAATAAATCCAAACGTTCATCTTTAGGAGTGACATTTGCACTGAGGAAATTGCAGAGACGAGGAGCGCCATGTGTGTGTGTGTGAGAGAGAGATTGAATGTAGTCTATTGCAAGTTTCTGTAAGTCATGAATTATAAGAATATGAATGTCAATGTTATGAATGAAGTTTCAAAGCCTGGATCCATTCAGTACAGGCTCAATACACTGTAAAAATAAACACTTTTTAGGTAGTCCAACGTCATATGCTTCTTTTTTTCCCCATGTTGTACACAGTATTGAATCAGCCAAATGTGAAGCTAGAAATGCTAACATTTTTAAGACTATTGTTGAACGTAAAGGGCAGAGGGATGGATAGGAAGGGGAGACAACATGCAGTAAAGAGCCACAGGTTGGATTTGACCACCCAGCAGTAAAAGGGTCTACCACGGGCGACTGTGGCGTAGTGGTAGAGTCCTTGGGGTTAAGTGTCTGAACTTAATTGCTCCCGTAGCTGTGCCTGCTGTGTGTATGAATGTTAGAGTTCTGATGGGCAGGTATATGAATGGGTGACTGATGACATGTTGTGTTCGGAAGACTAGAAAAGCGCTATACAAGTACAGTCCATTTACACAGGCACTAGCTGCTTGAGCACCATATAATGCCTGCTTTTTAGTGCACTTAACAATGTCAGGACTTTGAAAAAATAGATGAATTGAGCAGTAGTTGCACACCTAGGTACAAAACAAGAAACATACATCCGCTCAAATACACGCAGGTACATGTTGTCTGTTCTTACCGGTACCACAGCGCTGTTTATTAAATGTCAGATATGTCATAAACAAACTTGCGGAATATTATCTCAAACAAATAAAGGTCTTTTGAGTTACAGTCACTGTTAATATAACAACACAAGAATATTTTCATAATGTACATGAGCCACTCAAGCAAGTACTTCTGTTTAGCAGTTGCACAGCAGCATGTTGTGACTGGAGTGCACTTGCAGGATTGACAAACCAAAGGCCTTATCCCTGCTGCTGCACACTGCTGACATCAGCCACCCTGCCAAACACTGGGACCTCCATCATCGCTGGACTACATCCCTTCTGGAGGAGTTCTTCAGACAGGTAACGCCCTAAAAACATGCCACCTACTTCTTGCTTTACTATTAATGAAGCAATATTAGTGGGTTAGCAAGCAAACTGTGTTTCAACGTTACTCAGGCTTCCTATTATCACAACACTGGCTCACTTTTAATCGATGAGCTGGCTTTAATTTGTGATATATGATAATTTGCTCTGCAACAAAGATTACATTAAAAGGGGGGGGGGGAATCATTCATACCACAACCAGATGAGTGCTCTGGGTGTTAATAAAATGTTTCTGACATCAGACATCATCAATATGTATTTCATAGGCAAAACTGGCCTGATTTGCAGTCTCTGCGTAGCTCGACTCCGCCCACATTGAGCAGCTCTCCCAGTCTTTCCTTTCTAGTTTTTGCATTTTGGTAGATCTTCAGTCATATAATATATAGTAACCGCACAACGAGAGTATATTAACATATTTGCTGCAACATTCGTCGGGTGTTTTTTTTGTGCTATACATCTCAAACATTGCTACTCATATTTGTCTTCAGCGAGAACAGTGATTCGAAAATCTACGTGTAATTACTGTTGCTATTTTGGGACTCTCCATAATAACACACTAAGGTGTCTCTATAAGTCCAAAAAAATATGCGTAGACAAAAAAAGGAATGATAATTAAAAACGTATAAAATAAACAACCGATATTTAATTCTATAATTGTATATACTCTGTGTATTTTGCACCCACAGACTCAAACAGACGCTAACTATAAGCGTTATCAATAAGCCTACTCTTAAATGTGGTGAGTGTGTCTGTCCCCTGGACTGAAACTGGAAGCTGGTTCCACAGAAGAGGAGCTTGATAGCTGAAGGTTCTGACTCCTGTTCTACTTTTTGAGTAACCACAAGTGACCCTGCGTTGTGGGAGATCAGCTCTCAAGTGGGGTAATAGGGTACAATAAGTTCCTTAAGATATGATGGTAACAATAGCCATGTTAATTGTTTACATTCATTGTGATAATGTTCAGAGGTTTTTTTTAATTGTAAATATGAGGCATGAGGTAGTTGGACGTGGTCTGCGATTGCAACAAAGTGCTGCGCTCCTCTGCCTAGCACTTTCTCATGGACTCGTCCTCCAGTAGCAGGTAGTGCTCGTTCTTGTGTTTTGGGGGAATGTCTTTGGAGGGAGGCCTGTAGGGAGGGGCTGAGATGGCCGTGTGAATCAACGATACATGTTCAGAGTCGGAATAAATTTAGAGGAAAAGCAACAAAACAAAAAGGCCTACATTGAAGCATCACAGAAAATCAAAGGTCAAATCGATTAGATAAATGTTTAAATGCAGGCTTCTATACTGTAATGGTCCACTTACAGAGTCGGAGACAGGGTCCTTTCAATAGGTTTATTCGTCACAACCGTCACTCTTATTTCCGAGTTTCTAGCGAACATTCGTCGAACTACTACAGTGTGTTACACAACAACAACAACACTCCTTCCGGTTCCGGTCTAACCCCGCAATCACTAGCTCCCGACACAGAACCGGCAAACCCACTTTACAGGGTCGCTACACTACCCTCCCACTACAAAGTTCCTTGCCCCCAAGGAACAACCCGAGCAACGTAAACAATGTACATGAACACTCCCAACACAATGCAGACGGGAAAACATGAGTACATTTTGTTTTTGTTATTTTCTTTGTCATGTTTTTTTTTTCTTTTTTCCTTTTTGAAGATCAGGGTGGACTACCGTCACTTCCAGTGAGACCAGGGCGCATTCTTGCCCTCTCTGGAACCTAAAGTCTCACTCTTAACTATCTGCCATCCTAGATGGAACAACAAATGTCTCTGAACCGTCCCGGGGCCTTCTCTGTCTTTGCGGCCTGGCCTCTCGGGGGGTTGTGTCCAATGGGCCAGGGGGAGAGAAGGGGGGCGACTCAGACTCTGGTGGGCAGCTTCCGCCCTGAGGGTCAGGGGACCCAGACATGGGTGCCGTGAGGTTCCTGAGTGCTGGTGACACCGGCACCGCAGCCCCCTGCGTAATCCCAGGGGCGCTGGCCCGGGAGTGGCCAGGAGGAAGAGGCTGCGGAGGAGGTCCACACGCCCCAGATGCCAGTGGAGAAGAGACCCCTCTGTAAGGGGCGAGCCTGTCTCTATGGAGCACCACTCTCCTTCCCTTAGGAGATAGCTGCACCCTGTAGATGACCTCGCCCACCCTCTCCAATACTCTGCAGGGGCCAGCCCATTGACTGTCGAGCTTTGGGCACCGGCCCTTCTTTCGCTGGGGGTTGTAGACCCAGACCAGGTCTCCAGCCTCAAAGTGCTTTTCCTTTTTCCCTCGCGTTTTTGTCTCACGCCAGCACTCAGCTGCTGTTTCCGGGCAAAAACGTGGGCTGACTCGAGGCGGTCCTGTAGCCTCCGGGCATACTCCGGACCTGGGGCAGTGTCTGGGGACTCAGGTGGCCATCCAAAAGCCATTTCTGTGGGGGTGCGGAGCTCTCTCCCCAGCATGAGGAGAGCAGGTGTACAGGATGATGACTCTTGCACCGCAGATCGACACGCCATGAGCACCAAGGGCAAATGCCTGTCCCAGTCACGCTGGTGTTGCGAAGTGAGGATGGCAAGCTGCTGGCCCATGGTGCGATGGAATCTTTCCACCAACCCATCACTCTGGGGCCGCAGGGGAGAGGTGCGAGTCTTGTGCATGCCCAATCTTTCGCACATGGCCGCAAACAATCGAGACTCGAAGTTCCTCCCTTGGTCGCTATGTATGGTCTCCGGTACTCCGAAATGGCTGAACATGCCCCCCACCAGGGCCTCCACGACTGTCTCTGCCTCCTGGTCTGGGAGGGCGTACGCCTCTGGCCATTTTGTGAAATAGTCTATGGCGGTGAGGACGTAGCGGTTTCCTCCGTCTGAGCGAGGCAGCGGACCCACCACATCCACGGCCACCCTTTCCATCGGTGCCCCCACTGGAAACTGCTGCAGTGGAGTGTGGGAGCGACCTGGAGGGCCCTTTCTTGCCATACAGGGGTCACAGCGGCGGCAAAAGTCCTCCACGTCCCTCCGGCAGTCCCCAGTAGAAGCCTTGATGGAGGCGACGGAGTGTTTTAGAAACACCAAAATGCCCAGACCCTGCAGCTCCATGCATGGCTTCCAACACCACCTCACGTAGGTCCTTGGGGACCACCATCTGCCACCTTGCCTCCCCTGTTGCTGGCTCCTTCCACGCCCGCTGCAGCACGCCTTGACTCAGGCGCAGCGATCCAAACTGAGACCAAAGCCCTTTGGTTGCTTTGGAGGACACTGCCACCTCCTCCCACGGTGGCCGCCGCTGTGCCTCCACCCACTGCCATACAGGCTGTACGTCTGCATCCTGCACCTGGTATTGCCTCCACTCTGCCCAGTCCACTGTCTGCAGCTCCCGGCATATGAACTCCACCTGTCGAACTGCAGCACAGCCTCCCTCCTCTTCACACAGTTCTTTCTCGCGGGTCTCCCTCCGCTCGCAGTAGCGGCACCCGTCTGCGGCACATGGGCGGCGTGAGAGTGCGTCTGCATTAGTGTGGCGTACCCCTGCCCGGTGCTCCACGTTGAAATCGAAAGCCTGGAGCTCCTCTAACCACCTGGCCACCTGCCCCTCCGGCTCCTTGAATGTCATGAGCCACTGCAGAGCAGAGTGGTCCGTCCTCACCGTGAATGGCTGGCCACACAGATAGTACTTGAAGTGCCTGATTGACAGCACCACTGCCAAGATCTCCCTGCGGGTAACGCAGTAGCGGCGCTCAGCTTTGTTGAACGCCCGGCTGAAGTACGCCACCACTCGCTCTCCCTCGGGTCCCGCCTGGGAAAGCACTCCTCCGACGCCTACTCCGCTAGCGTCCGTGTTCAGCATGAAGGTTAAGCTGGGGTCGGGTGGGGCGAGCACCGGAGCCTCAGTCAGGGCGCACCGAAGGCTGCTGAACGCCGTCTGGCATTGCTCTGTCCACGAAAAGTCTCTGTCTTTCTGCAGCAGCTGAAACAGGGGCGCAGCAGTGCAAGCAAACCCTCGCACAAACCTTCTGTAGTACAAGGCCAGGCCCAAAAAACTCTTCAGCTGTTTTTGGTTGGTGGGGATGGGCCAGTCAGTGACTGCCTGCACCTTTTCCTGCATGGTGCCGATGCCTTCTCCCCCTACCCGGTGTCCCAAAAAGGACACCTCTCTCTGCATGAAGTGACACTTATCCGGGTGCAGCTTCAGGCCTGCTGCTCTGATCTTTTCCAGCACCACCCGTAGTGACGCCAGGGCTTGCTCGAATGAGTTACCATGAACCAGGATGTCGTCGAGGTAAACCAGACACTGCTGACGTGGGACCCCTTCCAACACCTTGTCCATCAACCTCGCGAAGGTGGCAGGGGCATTACAAAGTCCAAAGTTAAGGACCTTGAACTGCCACAGTCCCCGTCCGGTGCAGAAAGCTGTTTTAGGCTGGGCCTCCGGGGCGAGTGGCACCTGGTAATACCTACTGCGGAGGTCCAAGAAGGAGAACCACGAGGACCCCGAGACCAGGTCCAGCGACTCGTCAATGCGGGGCAGTGGGTATGACTCCTTCTTTGTTACTCCATTTACAGGCCTGTAGTCAGAGCAGAGTCGCCAGCCGCGTATCTTTTTTGGAACCATGACAACTGCTGCTGCCCAGGGGCTGTCAGAAGGCTCGATGATCCCCGCCCGCAGCATGCTCGTGACCGCTTCATCACAAGCCTGCTGGCGAGCCAGCGGGAGGCGGTGTGGGCGGCACTTGATAGGACGCGCGTCCCCTGTGTCAATCTCGTGCTGTACTAGATGAGTTTGCCCTACCTCGTCCTCACTCCTGGCGAAACTGCCTCGAAACTCTAGCAGCAGCTGCCACAGTTGTCCCTGCTGCTGAGGATGTAAACCGCCACAGTTCTTGCTCCACACCTCCCTTACCGCAACTAGAGTCCCCTCCTCCTCCTCCTCCAACCCAGGCAGGGTTGGGGTTGCGTAGGCGATGGTGGGATCAGATGGGGAAGAGGCACCCTGAGTGGGTTCCTCGGGGAGGCAGGCGATGGGTGGCAGGTTGCCAGATACAGTCTCTGGGGTAGAGGCACCCCTTGTGGGTTCCTCGGGGAGACAGGCGATGGGTGGAAGGTTGCCCGATACAGTCTCTACCGCACTTGTGGATGGTGTGAGAGGTCTGGGAGGAGGCACAGTAGGGGTGTGGATGGTGGTCATCGTGATAGCAGGCCCCCCTTTGAACCTCACTGTGCCTCGTTGCAGGTCCAGCTGGCAGCCTTTGGCCTTCAAAAAGTCCAAACCCAGAATACATGGATCCTGCACTGAAGCTATCCACACCCGGTACAGTACAGTCATCCCCCCTACAGATATAGTCAACAGACATATGCCTTTCATGGGTTCCAGCTCTCCGGTGACTGTGCGCAAACGCACCGCGGTGGGGTTGAACGGAGTACCGACCGGGACCATATCTGGCCTCACCAACGTTACTGTTGATCCTGTGTCCACTAATGCAAAGCAGGGTGCTCCTTCCACAGTGACAGGGACGAAACAAGAATCGCCCTTACCGGTACGTCCCACTGCAACGACAGGCTCCAAGCATGCGCTGTCATCTGCTTCTGGGGGAAGTGGAGTCGGGCTCCCCCGGCTGTGATGTTGGGCTCCTCCATCTGAAACTTGCTTGACTTGGGGCACTCCCTGGCAAAGTGCCCTGGTTGACCACACTCCCAGCAGACCCTGGGCCCGGGACGTGGCCGGTGTGTTTGCTGTACTGACACAGCCCTAATCAATTCAGTCACTTCAGTCAACCATGCCGGTTTCTCTTCTTCTGAGGGGCTCTGCATTGCAGCCCTCACAGCAGGTAGCCCGTCTCTTTGACAGTTTCCAGCCGCTACACCCCACACATTCTCTCTCTCCACAGCCATCTCCAAGGCTGTCTGCAAATACTGTGGGTGTTGCAGCTGTACCTGGAACGCAGTTCAGTGGGAAAGATTGCTCTGATGAACTGGTCCCGTGCCAGCTCACTCTGTACTTTGGGTGGCATGTGTACATAAGCCCGCCGCGACAGGCTTTCAATGTCATTAGCTAATGCCTGCAGCGGCTCCCCAGGTTTTCTGCAACGATTATTGAGTTCATTTCGCAGGAGCTCAGGCTGCAAACACTGTCCAAAACGCCTCTGAAGAGCCCCCACCAGCGCTTGATAACTACGTCTCTCCTCTGGACTCAGCAGCAGAAGACAGGACAGCGCATCATCTGTGAGGCACAGAGCCAGCTGCAGTGCTTTAGTCTCTATGGACCATCCCCCGGCGTCTGATAGTAACTCAAATTGGGCCAGGAAAGCTTCCCAGTCAGACCTACCGGAGTATTTGGGTGTTTTCACCGTTGAGACTGCTGCTGAGTGTCGCCGGGCGCCGCCATCATTATTTCCATTGTCCTGAGAAATGGTCCTTTCAATAGGTTTATTCTTCACAACCGTCACTCTTATTTCTGAGTCTCTAGCGAACATTCGTCGAACTACTACAGTGTGTTACACAACAACAACAACACTCCTTCCGGTTCCGGTCTAACCCCGCAATCACTAGCTCCCGACACAGAACCGGCAAACCCACTTTACAGGGTCGCTACAATACATAGAAGACGTTATCTTATCAAGTCTTATTCTGCTGTTCAAACGTAACTCAACATTACATTTACAAATGACATAATAATATAAGATGGATAAATAAGTAAACGAAGATGATGGAATTATGTGTAAGCCTGCCCAAGTGTCCCTGAGTGTCCCTGTGCTGACAGTACCTTGTGATGCTGCATTTGTTTTCAGGGTGATAAAGAAGCAGAGCTGGGTCTACCTTTCTCCCCTCTCTGTGACCGCAAATCCACCATGGTGGCACAGTCTCAGATTGGTAAGGTCTACAAATGACACCACAAACCCAGTTAATTCATACGTAGTCGCCAGGGGTCATTGTGTTTGTTACCGTTGTTTTACTGTGTCTCGAGATTTGATCCGGCATTTTTTTCCGTTTTGTGGATTGGGGGTCGTGACCATAACAATCATGGAAACAAAACCTGGTGTGTATTCATTCATTTGAGCTCTGGTAAGTTATTATGTTTATATAGTGGACGAACAAACTGGTGAAACTAAAGATTAGTCTGTCACCTGAGGTGCGGAAGAGAAGAAACTGCTCAGGGCTTCGACGTCAATCCAGGGATTAGTAGATCTGGATCTGATTGCTGAGTGGAGGAAGGAAAAGGCAGGTTTTTAACAGACAAGCACCTAAGTGAAAAACAAGCCTTCATTTAATCTGAGCTACCTGTGGTGATCCCAATGGTGGTGCGACCAGTGATACCAGGACAACCACGTCTCCCTGAATGTCGCCAAGACCAAGAGGTCATTGTGGATTACAAGAAATGGGGGTGGGACTGACCCCCCATTCATTTGGCCTGAGGCCCCAAATTTTCAGGGACTTCTCCTGGGGAACTACAGAGAGCTTCCTGACATGTTGTTTTGTTACCTGGTAAGGCAGCTGGACCGTAAAGCGCTGCAGAGGCCAGCTCACATCCAGCACATCCCTGGAGCAGTTTCCTGAGGGTCATTTAGGACCCACCAAACCAAACAACAAACTGTCCACCAAAGGGATTTCCTTAATGTCGACGACCTGGTAACATGTCTCGAGCAAAGCACAGTACTTTTTCTGTTGACTGGTGCATAAAAAAACCCAGAAAAGTCCTCATGTACCTCTACTGATGTTTGGACTAGATTCCTTCTTGAACATGTGTGGTTTGAAGTTTTTGGTTTGGAAGCAATGTTGCCAACTTTATTCCAATGGAAGTAGCTAGCAGTAGCTCCAAAAAGTTGCCAGATGACTTCATCTGTACCGTATATTTGTTTACATTAAGTGTTGTATGTCGGGCAAAATGTCGGATTCTTTGTTAGTAATCTGTGAAGTGTTCTGTGACAATAGAGTTTTGTGAATGGTGTTATAAAAATGGATCTTAACTGATTGATTGATTGTTGTAAAGGCAGAAAAATTCATTTTGGGTTTTCTCCTAAATGAAATGAAAAAGTGCTTCTTTTCCACTTTCCAAAGTCACTGAATTAGATTCAAAAGAAAAAATTCTCCACAAAACTTTTGATTGTCATGAAAGCAATATACTATACTTATAATACAGTGCACCATTTTCTTGCAGTTGGAAAAGTTCCGATCCAGAGTAAGTTTCAGAGCCATAGTGTCAATGTTACTCGAGGGTCTGAAAAGTTGCTAAATTCAGCGAGAAATCCGGCAAGTTGGTCACACTGTTTAGAAAAGAGGTCTGCAAGCCAATCGGCACCCAACACTGGGGTCGGGCTTGGGCTATTTTTTTCTCTTTTGATAGACTGGGCTCGGATAGGACTCAGGCTCATTGAAATTCTCTCCTTTAATTGTGCCCATATTTGCCTCCGAACTACACTGTATGAAATATTCTTATATTGATTATATTATACATATGAACCATCTGACCCTAACTCAGGTGGTTTTGCCCTCATCTTTGCCCTCATCTCAACAAGCAGAAGGTAAAGTGAATTTTAATTGGGCATGTCTACCTCTTCCTGCAGGATTCATTGACTTCATCGTGGAGCCGACATTTACAGTGTTGACGGAAATGATCGAGAAGATTATGACACCGCTTATTGAGGAGGCATCTTGCTCTGGATCGGCTGGCTTCAGACGCTCTAGGTGACACACAAAAGACCCTCATGTTCTGCATGACAGTCCTGAGACACTTATGTTGTTAGCTGATACTGACATTATCCTGTAGTGTAGAAAATACTTCCTGACACGTATAGCGTACATCTTTCTCTGATGAAACTCAATCACAATGTTATGGAAGTGTGTTATTGATTATACACAGTGTCGTACCATCTAAATATGTGGTTTCATATTAACATGCCCCGCCACTCTAATAACAATATCAATATTCTCCTGCATGGACAAGACGGGCTGCACTTAGAGTAAGCCCGTTCAATTATTAAAGGTCCTACTCACCCAGAGTCCACCCACACAGGTGATATCACCTCTCTGGGCTGGACTGTGAGTGAGCATACAGATGGTCTTCTCACTTCACTGTTAATGTTGTTGTACCTGTTTAGGGTGGGACTAACACCTTTAACATTCTTACTGCCAGAAGATTAGTATATAGTTCATACTTTAGTATTCGTTTATAGGGTGTTGCATGGGACTGCAACATGTCAAAAGTACTTGTGGATTGCTTTAACATGAATGTAGTCTGTAGTCTAGTTTCTTTTTCCTGACAGACATCTATAATCCGTAGTCAAAAAATATAAAAAGATCTATGACACAAAAAAACTCATCAAATACCCAGATATCATTTTGACACCATATGTCAGTGTGGGCTGTGAGATGAGTAAACAACAAGACCGGCTCTTTACATGAACTAGATTTAGAACTAACATTGAGGTGATATATACTATTTAGTCTTTTTAATTAAACAATTTACTACATTCACTACAGTTAGGTCAACAACTGACATTTAAACTTGTATGGTTTGTTGTTTGCAGCCGGGATTCAAAAGCATCACTGAATTCAACGTCTGATCGAATATCACGGCTGCATTATCATCTAAACAAGCTAGCAACCATATTTACATGTTAACAAGTTATTATTATTACTTTTAAGTGTAAACAGACTCATCCAGCTCCACTGTCACAAGGACAGATGCAGGAGAACATTCCTGTCCACTGCAATAAGACTTTATAATAAATCACCTGTAGTTTAATATTATTCTATTTTATTGTATATATTGTGTTATTTGTATTGCTTTACCTGTATCTATATGCAACCACGGGCCACGACAATGCCGGTTTGGGTTTTCGTATTCACAGTGCACTGCACCTTTATTACCGGCTCAGACCACTCGAAAGCCCACAGATTATCTTTTTAGGGTACATGTGGCGGTGAATGACTTACAGAGACCAAGGATTACCCCAAGATTAAAACATTTATTACGACAAACAATTTAATGTTAAAAGACAATAAAAAGGTACATATCTAATATACCTGTGACATTGGTTAAAATAAAGGCAGAACCATGTAAAACAAAACAAAGCAAAACAACCCCAAGCAAAACAAAACCAAGCAAAACAAAACCATGAATACAAATAAATTGATTAATAAAGTATCTATCTATCTATCTATCTATCTATCTGTCTGTCTGTCTGTCTGTCTGTCTGTCTATCTATCTATCTATCTATCTATCTATCTATCTATCTGTCTGTCTGTCTGTCTGTCTGTCTGTCTGTCTGTCTGTCTGTCTGTCTGTCTGTCTGTCTGTCTGTCTGTCTGTCTGTCTGTCTGTCTGTCTGTCTGTCTATCTATCTATCTATCTATCTATCTATCTATCTATCTATCTATCTATCTATCTATCTATCTATCTATCTATCTATCTATCTATCTATCTATCTATCTATCTATCTATCTCTCTGATATGAAAGGTGTCGCTCACTCCAACAAGAGGCACTAGCTTTATAACTCCCAACATGACTGAAAGGATGTGTGTGAATGTGTTTGTGTGTGCACATGCATATCTACACTGTCCACAGTGTCAACAGTATCAGTGGCAGTGATGGAAAGCTGTCTAGTGTGAAGAGTACAGGTTCAGAGAGCAGCTGCCCTCTGAACCTGGTGGACTTCAAGAGCTTCAAGATCACATGGAACGACGATATTCATCACAACAGGGAGACATGGAAGGCCCAGGCAACCAAAGGTATAGCCACACTCACCACTCACTATCTCTCACTCTTGACATGGCTCCTTCCAATCTGGGATCTACAACTTCAAATAGAGATCTGAGGACCAGCTCCAAGCGTATTAGCTCTGAGAAGACATGTGACCTGCAGCTAACCACAGTGTCACGAGAAATAATGTTGTATGATAGATTGATAGTGTGTAATTAAAAGGGACAAATACAGGTCCAGTGTGTTTGTTACTAAGACCAGCATTTAACTGCTTCTGAGTGTAGTGATGTCAAATGAAGCAACATTAAAGAGAATATTGTGTGTGTGTGTGTGTGTGTTCCGGTAGAACTGGAGGAAAAGGTCAAGAAGGAGGCAGAGGAGGGTGGCCAGCAGGAGGAGAACACAGAAGAGGAGAAACAGTCAAAGAGACCCAATTCAGGACAGGAGATGAAGACAGATGTGGAGGGACAGGTGGAGGTGGAGGTGGAGAACAGGATGCAGGAGGTTCAAAAGTCCAAAGAGGAGGCAGGAGACAGTATTACAGGGGGACCTGCAGGATCAGGCCCAAATAACACAGACAAGAAGAAGCCTGAGGGCCACACACAGAAGCAGCAACGGCAGCGTCAGAACAGTAAGCATCCCGACAACTTCCTCACTGTGAGAACAATTACACAGTATAAAAGTAACTAAGTACATACAACTTAGTAGTACTGTAGTACTGTGCTCAGGTACCCTTAAAATGTTACTCGCCCGTTTTCCCTTTACTATTTTTCAGTGGCGAATACTGATACTGGTACTCTTTACAAATATAGTTAGTTGTTACTTTTACGGAAGTCAGATTTTGAATATTTACATTTTCATTTTATTGTAATATGCACAACAACTACAGGGACTGTTGGCAATAAAGAATCTCAGGCTCCTTCCAACAATGTTCATTGAATATGTATAAAGAGAATCTAATCGGAAAATAGAGAAAGTGTTTAAATATATATATATATATATATATATATATATATATATATATATATATATATATATATATATATATATATATACCCGATGAACAGTCAAAATATAATCTGTCTCTAATGCTCCTTGGTGCATTTACATGGCTTTAACAAAATCACCATCCAAGATGCCTAGTGTTTAAATGGTGCATAATGTTGACTTCGTAGATTTTGTTGATTTTTAGAGAGTTGCACAAATTGCAAGAAGTTCTCACAGTTAAAATAAAATGTGGTACATGCACACACAGACACACAGCTCAAAGACTACAATGTTTCAAGGATCATTTATTGTCATTATGTAACACAGTGTTGAACAATGAAATGTAGTTGTAGCCAATTTGCAACAAAGCAAAACCAAAACAGTAGTCCATTCCTGTAGTACATGTTTTTAAATTGCATCATAAGGAATGTAAACCGCTTATTACATCCGCAACCACATTATATGGCCTACATCAGGAAAACATTGTTCATCAACTTTGACTGTTTGAGCACCGAGCATCACGACGTGAACACAGAGTCCTTCCTCTGGTCCACCAGAGTCCTGCTCGCTGTCCTGATGTCCTCCCATAAAGAAGTGGACTCAGCAGTCACCGACCTCCCGTTGCTAGGTTCGCCTGAAGTCTAATTTCAACCGTCCTATTTTCCTGCTACCGGACATCAGACAGCCAGCAGCATGCTGTGTAGTGGAGTAGCCTCAGTTCCAGCTGGGTTAGCTTAGCTTCCATCTCGGCTCTTCTCCCTCTCGTCTCTGGAGCAGTTTGGTGGCGTTTTGTCCAGCTTATCCAGGTTTGGCTGGGTTGTCGGCTGTGATTGTCTCAAAGTTTGCTGCACTTAATTCAGTCCCCACGTTGGTTCTGTCCTGGGAGTGGAACTGGAGTCTGGAAAATATTCTGGACAATGCCTCTCATCCCCTGCACGTCCCACTGAAGTCACGGCAGAGCACCTCCAGCGTAGACTGAGACCACCGAGGTGCTCCACAGAACGCCACAGGAAGTCTTTTCTACCTGTGGCCATTAAACTATATAACTCCTCCCCTTCTGCAGGAAGGACAGCTCAATCATTAGACACTTACAACAATAATAACCACATCATGTCCAATACTACATCTTTCAACATCGTGCATAATTTCATTTCAATTTAATGTGCAATATATTTTCATACTTCTTTTCAATATCACTGACAATATCACTCTCAATTCATGCTCCATATGACTTTTCTATTGTAGTCTCTATTATGCACTGGTGTCAGTGTTACTTAACTTACTTTACACTTAATATTTGTTATTTTATTGTTCATGTTTATATTTTTATTCTATGTTTTGTTTTTGTTATTATTCTGTTGTACTTCGTGATCAAACTCTGGCACAAGAATTTCAAAAACAACAAAAAACTAAGACACAAACGTAGCAAAATTCGTAGAGCTACCGGCATGTAAACCGGCAATGTGCAAACCGGAGTCCAATGCCAATAAAGCTGATTCTGATTCTGATTCTGATGTAGATGCGCTGTGTGGTGGGGAAAAAAAATCTCTTTAACCTCTCTGTGAGAAATGGAACTTCTTAAAGTATTAAAAACATATTTAATGAACAGACACTTCAATCCAAATTCAGCTGAATGGATAGAGCTCTTTCCCCACGAATGGTTCGGAGGTCTAACAATAATAAAAAGACAAAACAGCGCGTTATCTCGTCTCCTCTCCCTTCACCTTCCCCCTCGCAGATGTTGTTGGCCGCTGCACCCACCAAGGCCAGCTTCCCAGCCTTTTGGTGGGAAGAGGGTTAGGGTGATATATGTAGGTTTAAGCGATACAAGTTATAACTAAAAGAACCATGAGATAAATTTCCACAACACGCTGCTGTTGCCATAGAATCTAACTTCAATTTTGCTGTCTCTGCAGGCCCTCAACCTGACTGCACTCTGATCCAATACTGCAAAAGACCCATCTACTCTGCCGGGTCCTACCGGATGGTCAGGTCAAAGGTCACTGAGATGCGGCCCATTGATGCCAGGGGGAAAGCTAGGAGACTGCAGCGCATCTCCCTGCGTCGCCGAAAGTGACCTCTTCGTATAAAGTCCTCCCATCACATCAGCGTGATGTCACATCATAAGATACTATCACATGATAATACGCCTTTGTTGATATTTGACTGTTGCAGCCTTGTATTCCACCTGCTGTTCTGCTTCATTTCAATCATGTATCAGTAACTGTTGCTGCATTATCTCTACCCTGTTTAGGTGATGTCTCTCCCCTTTATCACTGCCAACTCCTTTTTGTGGACCTACCACTTCTTTTAAATCACTTCTTGAACTATGACTATGTATCTGCGAGGCGCAACTCTGCGCCTCGCAGATACTGTGGATACTTTTAAAAGCCAGCTTAAAACCCACCTGTTTAGGCTGGCGTTTGTGTAAAAGTAAACCCATGTCCTAGACCTGCTCTTAAAATATGTTTTACATTTTTATTTTATTTCTTATTATTTTTTTTTTATTCTTTTTTATTTTTTTATTTTCTCTGTGTATATAATTTATTGACCCTAGGGTCACATTGTGTTTTTCATGCTTTTAAATGTCTGCTCTGTTAAGCACTTTGTGATACTACTGTCTGTGAAAAGCACTATATAAATAGAATTCATTCATTCATTCATTCATTTTTGCAAAATTTTGCATAATTTCTAAATTGTATTTTTGGTTTAATTATTGAAATATCTATTGATGAAATGTTTAGGATTATACTGTATGATTCATTTGGCTATAGGCTTTCCCTTTGCTTCCACTGCTTTTCCTATATGATTCTGATTGTGTGTCTGCCTATTTTTCATATTTAAGGCTGACAAGGCACTGCTGAATTGTCTCTACAAATGTTTTTACCGATCTCAAAGGATCTTGTCAATACAACTCATCACAATCTTACCAGCGAGACCTATAAAGAGTTGGCAGGTTTGTGTGCTTTTGTCTGTGGATTGAAGCGGTTAGTGTTTAAACACTGCAAATACTGAAGAATTCAAAATGTCTTTGCTGAAAATAAAACTTATATCAGTCAACTGGTATATTTTAATTTCAGTTGGTAACGTGTAGTTTAACTAACCCTGAACTCTGAATAAACGTTTCGGTTCCAAAACAGCTGATCACAGTTTGTCATCTCTGAGTTAAGCTCGTGCATGGTGAATAAAAAAAGCCATCAATGGAGCTCTAGTTCCACGATTCACCATGGCAACATATGTTTTGCTACGTTTACACACTACGTCGGAGTTTCAGAGCAGACAAAACGGATACGTTTGAAAACGCTCCCGAGGACGCATTAAGTTTGAAAACTCCGGGGTTACCTCATAGTGTGGACGGTCGTAAACGCATACGTTTAGAAACGATGACGTAGACACCCGTGTTTGCTACTTGATTGGTTCTTAGCGGTCACGACATGTCCTTCCCTGATTCGTCACGCCCCTATCACGTGACCCTTTCCCAGAAAATCACAAAGAACAGCCTTGATTATCGATCGACTACCAAGTTAATTCAACATGGACAACTGATTACAGCTGTTGCTGACCTTGTTGTCGTTACTAGCAGCTGTTGTCCCGTTAAAGTTAAACTCATTTCTGCGGAGGAAGCAGCTGTTATTGGAGCGATTAGTGAGCGGCGTGTCCAGCGGCGTGTCCAGCGGCGTTATCAGCGCTACGGAGCGGCTGTCTAAAGTCACGGTTAGCGGCTTTGAGGAGGACGATGGACACAAACTGGAGGACTTTCCTTTTCTTTATGTTTATTTTGTTCTGCACAACTATTGTGAAGTGCACACACATAAACTATAAAGGAACAAAACATGAATTGCTCTCCAGTAGGACAGACTTCAGCTTTAGCTCCCATCATTTCCAAAGGCTTCTCAAACAAAGATGTACATGTCCAGTACAGAAACTACGGGAGCCATTTGTGGACTGTCCATCACAAATACAAGATTGAATCCAAGAGTATAATCTAAAATACAGAAAAGAGAAAAGCGATATATCAATCGAACCTCAATGATACTACCGGTAATTCTTGCGAAATATTCTAGTTAGTTATATAATACATCATAGTACCTCTTTTGTATCACGATTAAGAAAACAACAAGAACAACATTTAATCTGTTATAGAAAATAAACGTAATTTCACTTAAAGAAATTTTACAAAGAGTGATGAGAACTAAATATCTTTGATAAAAGAAGCTCTGGTGATTTCTCTCTTTAAGAGCCATGCAGTGGAAGAGAAACAACAACTAACAAATACATCAATACATATATTTATCAAACATTTAAACCTCAGAGCAGTTTACATTTTCATGAAGAGAAATATCAGTTCAGGTCAACAAAGATCATCATGAGGAGTGATAGCCTCCATGGCTAAACAGACACAGGAAGGAGCTCCACCTAAAGAAACTCAAACATTTACACAACAATAATGAGAAGATGTCAAAGTACCGCCTACAATGTTTGATTGACAGCTGAAGAAAAATCAGCAATTAAGCGACAATCATGGAGACAAAATGAGTTTCAGGATTAAAACATAAAAATGAATTTGCTGTTCCTTAAATCACTTCTGTCTATTTGAGTTTACAGAACTCAGCAGTGTTTGCATAGTCATAAATCACAAGTCCAGCATAGAGAGGCTGAGTGAATGTGGTCTGGACTCTGTGGAGGAGAGTCATGGTTTCAGAGACGCTGTAGAAAGACAGAATACCTGCTCTGTGATCCAGGTACACTCCTACTCTGGAGGACTGAGGACCAGAGACGGGAGTTTGGATACTGTTGTACACATTGTAACACCCAAGATTTGTCATTCAATCCAAACACACATTCATCAGAGCTCCCTGTTCTGCTGATATTCTTGTATGCGACTGCGACATAAACTCCTTCTCCTCTCCACTCCACCTCCCAGTAACAACGTCCAGTCAGACTCTCTCTACTCAGGACCTGAAAACATCCAGTGAATCTGTCTGGGTGACTAGAATAAGACTGTTTTTCTCTTATAGCTGTTGCTTTTCTGTTCCCCTCAGATAATAACAGATGTGTGAATGCTGTGTTTGGATCCAGTGTGATTCCACTTGAATATCTTAAAAACTCAGCTCTGGTCTTGGGCCATTCTTGTGAAGGAGACAGTAAAATGTCCACTTCAGTCACTGCCAGTGAGACGTTTGTCCACTTCTCTCTCAGAACGTCCTGTAGTTTATCTCTGACTTCTGACACAGCCGCCGTCACGTCCTCAAAGTAGCTCAGAGGACGGATATGGATGGCGGACGAGTCTGTAGCTTCTCTGAGTGGTGACAGTGAGGGGTAGTTGTGTAGAAACTGGTTGTGATCCTCTGTGTGTGAGAGCAGCTTCAGCTCAGAGTCTTTCCTCTTCAGCTCAGAGATCTCCTGCTCCAGCTTCTCCTGAAGCTCTTTGACTCGACTCACTTCACTTTTCTGCTGGGATCTGACCTGCTGCTTCACATCAGAGCTTCTCTTCTCCATGAGACGGATCAGCTCAGTGAAGATCTTCTCGCTGTCCTTCACCGCTTCGTCGGCAGAGCGATTGACAGCCTCCACCTCCTGCTGAAGCAGCTTCACGTCTTTCTCTCTGTCCTGGATTCTCTGCTGGATGTTTAGTCGACTCACCTCCAGCTCTCTCTGCCTCTCAGTCCTTTCTGCTGCAGCTGTGACTGTGTCGTGGTCTTTGTGTTCATCCACAGAGCAGAGGTAACAGATACACTGCTGATCAGTACGGCAGAAAATCTTCATCACCTCATCGTGACGAGAGCAGATGTTCTCCTGGAGCTTCTTGGAGGGGTCCACCAGCTTGTGTTTCTCATAGGCAGGGGATTCATAATGAGGCTGGAGGTGTTTTTCACAATAAGAGACCAGACAGATGAGACAGGACTTGAGGGCTTTCCGTTTCCTCCCAGTGCAGACATCACAGGACACATCTTCAGGTCCAGCATAGCAGTAATCAGCAGGAGCAGCTTGGAGTCCAGTCTTCTTCAGCTCCTCCACTAAAACTGCTAACATGGTGCTTTTCAGCAGGACAGGCCTCGGTGTGAAGGTCTGCCTACACTGAGGGCAGCTGTGGAGTTTCTTCACATCGTCTTCATCCCAGAAGCTTTTAATACAGTTCATGCAGTAGCTGTGTCCACAGGGAGTAGTCACCGGATCCTTCAGTAGATCCAGACAGATGGAACAAGAGAAGGCTTCCCGATCCAGCTGAACTCCTTTCTGCGCCATTTCACCTCTCAGTGACAACGACTGTCTGAGTTTCGCTTCACTAGAAGTGACTCTGCTTTGACTTGTGATCTGAACAACATGTGTTTGTTCAGTGAATGGAGCCTGTCAGCTCTATCGCTGCACCACCATGTTGGTTACACCAGTGGCGGCTGGTCAAGAGAGGGCAATGGGGCATGGCCCCACCATGAGCCACACGAAAAAAAAAAAAAAAAAAAAAAAATTATAATAATCATAAATTATACAAATTGTCAATATTTGTGTTTTTTAACTATGGAATGTACCCAGTAATGTGTGTACAATATGATATCTGCGCAAAATATATGCTTTTCCTGCTCGTCCTCTCCTCCTGTGTGCTCGTCTTCTCGTGCTCTCTGTCTGTGTGCACGACACGTCTGAGAACGCGCAGCGAGGGGGGCTTGATCGTTTTGGCCCAAAAGAGACGGGTCTATGAAGCCGTTTAGCCAATTGCTGATTCAAGATATAAATGAGTGACATACAATTGAGCCAATCAGCGCCCTCAAATAGATTCAGCTGTGGGCAAGAACGATCAGGGCCCCGGAGCTGCGCGTTCTCGTCAGGAGAAGTCTCTACAGGAGCCCGCGCCAGCACGACCACTCCTCCTCCAAGACCCGTTTGAGAGGAGAAGTTTAGCGGCGATTCTGCAGCCAAAGAGCTGATATCAGATCAGCCTGACCTCACAATCAGACAGCAGACTACATGCGAAGCTTCACTACTTCGTACAAGTCAGTCAATCAACTTCCTTTCTTCCTAAAAGTACGCTGATTACTTCGACATACCATACGTATCCACAGGCAGGGGCGGACTGGCCATCGGGGATACCGGGGGAATCCCCGGTAGGCCGACGGGACTATATTATATGCTTCACAGAACACGTTCAATTTACTCTAATACCGAAAGTCAATAATCAGTGAAAACTGTATCAACAGTATAAACTGAGGACGCCACAGCACAGCTGGACACTACGGTGCTTTTAAAAACTTTTCTCCATAACCGCGGTCTGCGCCTTGCGGTCGTGCCGGGCGTCTGTCGGGGCGGGGCCGGCGGAGGTGCGAATGGCCGCCGTAGACCGGCGAAATACATGCCGTGTATTGAGTGGGCAGTGCGCCGTGTATTGAGTGGGCCGGTCTGACAGTAACTCCCGGGCCACTTTTTCCCCCCTAAATTAACAGTGAAAACTCATCATAGCTTAATTTAACATCAGTATTCATAATTACACTTCATGTTTACTTCTCCTGATCTTTACCTCCTATAACAAGGTCCATAGGGGCATCTCAATAAATAAACATGTTATATTATATTGTATTATATTATATAAGTGTTATTTACTGCTTTTTTTCATGTTGGAATAAATGTTAAATATTTAACTGCCAAGTAATAATGCGTGTTTGATGCTAAATTTTTTTTGCATGAAATCATACTGGGATGTTTGCTGAAATTGATAGGATGGCCCTACCTAGAAAATTTTCCACCAGCCGCCACTGGGTTACACCCATCTTTAAAGCTGTAGATCTGAAGGGGAGGGAACATCATGAGCATCATGATCCTGATGCAAAGCAGCATTTCAAGATTCACATTTATTCATTTCATGACTTCATGACTGGACCTGATATAATCTGCACATTTTCCATTTGTTGTTGATGTTAAAATATTCCACCTGTTGTAAAAGCGGAGTCACTCACTGGTTGAGTGACGACTGAGAAAACTCCTCAGGAACAACATGAATCTCCACCAACCATAAACTGGTGGACAGGAATGAGGTGGACTTTCCTAAAAAACAATGCATGGACTCATATAACAATAATGTCTCTCAATGATCACTTATGACCCACTAGAAGTGGTTTACTCTGCAGAGAGAGAGCGTCAACCTCTAAATAAACTTAGCCACCAGGTGTATGAAGGCAAATCACTGTCAAAATCCAAGAGCGCAAATGAGATCCATGCGCGCGCGAAAATCAAACAGCCGCGCACGTATTTTACTTTGACGAGCGCTTTTACATCACTCCACGAGCAAAATTTTGTCTCGCGAGCAGTTTTTCTTTTTGACAGTAAGTGGGCGGACCCAGTCTCCATTGTATCTCTACATCTAATTTTCAGATTGCAGGTCAGGGGCAAATAATGTACATTTAACTGCACGGGTACTTTTACTTTCTGCACTTTGATCTTAATTGATTAAAACATGATGTGATCATATTCAATCATACTGTTGTGTTTACAGAAGAGATATAATATAGTTGTATATAATGTGAGCAACAATTTGGACCTGCTCAAAGATCTGGAGCCAAGATTAGGGACCACTGTTTGTATATTAACTGTTAAATCACTGACAAGTAATTAGTGGATGAAAAAGTATTCAGATCCTCACTGCAGTAAACGTACTAATACCATACTGATGGAACAATAATCCACTACGAGTAAAATACCTGCATTCAAAACCTCAGTCAATGTTATTATCAGCAAAATGTACTTTAAGTAAAATGAAATGTTTGGACAAAACAATATTTAATGAGACTGTGAACATTCATTGACAAAATAAAAGTGAAATAAAAGCTTTAATCCTTCACATCTTTCTCCTCATCCTCTAAGTGGACCATCTGCTTCTCCACTTTCAGCAATCTCACTCCTAAAGAGAGGGGAAACACAGGTGGTCAGCTTTAAACCAAGAAGCAGTTCATGCTGTTCATGTTCATGTGTTTGGTTGGACAGGCAATATCTGAGGACAGCATACAAGTTGAATAATCACAAATTAGGCGTAGCATTCTTAAATGCACATAGTGTGTTGATTTTGTGGGCCTTACAACATGAACATTTATACATGGAACTTCCAGTCCATCATTTAATAACATCTCAGTCAAGCCTTCAGCCTAACTGTGTTTGGTTGAGTCTGTGCTGACCTGGTATATGTGGAGGAGAATGGAGGACGGGCGTGTCTTTTCTGCGAGGTTTCTTCTTCTGGTCTGCCTCCTGATTCTCTGTGCAGAGAACCTCCTTGTCCTCTTCATCATCCTTCATCTCTGACTTCCTGTCCACTAGGCCCTCCTCGTCTGTCACACAGTCAGACAAAACGCTGACATTGTCAACCAACTTCACCATACCCGTCTCCATAGAAGAGACAGACGTGTACACAGAAAAGACCTTAAATATTCCTGTTCCATGGAGATGAAACATGATGCAAATATATGGAAGCATTTATTCATATGTCTGTTCAGATGATGTCTGATTTCCTAGGCTGCCATTCCTGCTTTTTTTAATCTAAAACACAGATGTGCTCTTATGCTTTTTAGAAGGTCAGGCCTTTGCACACCAAGTTATTTTGGTCCAAAAAGTTGCATGATTCAATATAACCTTACATTGTGTCAATCACTTATACTCCAAAAAGCTTTCAAAATGTTCCCTTGCTTCTGGTTCAACAAGAGAGAGAGAGTGAGGGAGCGAGAGAGCGAGTGAAGGAGAGAGAGCGAGAGAGAGAATGAACAAGGACTATAACAGCTGGACGTAGTAGAACCGTTCTGTTAGAACTGGGCCCTGACAATAAAATATGAAGAACATTACCGTCATTGTTTTTTCAAAAACACCCCAGATGTCAGGAGAACAAATACCAGTTTACCATAACTAACCATTGAAAATAGTATGAGTTATGGCTACCTCGGTACAACCATAACAGCATCAGGGAGTTCCAACACGGCTGTGAATGGACTTAAAGAAAAACCTTTAAGAGCTCTAAATGCAATTATAATTGCATTTAATTGCATAAAATGTTTTCCTAATTTTATATATTTTAACTTTTTAATTCCTGTTAAAATGTGTCTTAAAACATGTGTTAGTGTCTTCCAGCCCGTTGCGCTCAGAGTCAAACTAAGCACTCAACTCAAACACAATCAAAAACTATTTAGAACATTGGAAAGAAGAAACTAAAAACCAAAATAGAGCAGAATGTTATCTGGAACTATAAAGAGACGATGAATTGTCAGAATATCAATTCAATTTAATTGTAGCTTTATGGCATGAACAAAGATACACATAACAAATGCATCATATGCAGGTTTTACTGATACAGCCCAATATAATACAATACAGCACACTACAATTGTATACAGTTGAATATAGTGACTGTGCGTCCCTCAGGCTGTGGCAGGCAGCCTGAGGGACCTCACCGAGAAGAACAGACAGTTTAACTTGAGGAGGTTTCATATTTTCTTTGTTGTTTCCCCAAAGTGGAAATCTCTTGTGAAGTGCATCTCTGTCTCTACCTCCCACATACCTGCTGGTCTCTGGGCAGTCATGTCTGTCTGTGTCTTCCTGTCTCTACTGCCGGTTGGTGGTCACTGAGCTTGGTCAGGATCAGTCTGTTTCTCTGATACAGTGCAGATATTCTCCGTTTAGAGTCACACAACCATTTAGTCTACTTTGGCCTTTTGTTTAATTGTCCAATGTTCTAAATATAGATCTTTGGACTAATCCATCATTTATTTTATTCTGTTGTGTTGTTCTGAATCAGTGCTGATGGGATCCTGGTTAGTTAGCTTCCCCATCAGCAGACTGAGGGGACTGTTGTCTGGGTTCAGTTTTGTGGCTTTTAGTGCTTGAAAGGAGTGTGTGTCTTTTGGGTTTCTTTTTAAAATGATGTCCAAAATGTCATTGCCTGTTTCTCAATGTATCATTGCAATGGGAACTGTCCCAGTTCTGCTCGGCAGGTGTTGTTTGGTGTAATTATTCGTTAAGTTTTGTCTCATATTGCCAGTTAGAATAGGATAATATAAACCATCAGATTCAGTGTGCAAGATTTCAGGGCATAACAATTTGAATCAGATGACAGCCTTAACGCTAACCCAGACAGCAACCGCCGGTTCTGCTGAGTGAAGCCAATGCAGAAGTGTCTTAAACCTTACATTCTCTCTACTGACCAGCAGGGGGCGCCTCCACTGGGTGCAAAAAGAAGTCTGATTGTATAGAAGTCTGTGAGAAAATGACTCTACTTCTCTCTTGATTTATTACCTCAGTAAACATTGTAAACATGAGTTTATGGTCTCACTCTCGAGTTTCAAGTCTTCTTCAATACAGCATGATGTTGAATTAGTAAATGATGGTCCATTTACAGTCAAATAGACCATAAAGCAGGGGATGCTTTAGGGCACGGGTCACTAATAGGCGGACCGCGGTCCGGATCCGAACCCAGACGACTTATCTGGACCCTGGACCTAAAACTGATAGGTAATTGAGAATTATTTTTATTTTGACGAAGCACACGAAGAAACACACCGACCAATTACATGCGTTGTAAATCACATCATGTGATGCTGCTCAGCCAATCACATGATAGGTGTATTTTGATCAACTTTGTGGCTCGAGTGAGATTCACACACACGGGAGAGACGGGAGAGAAACTGAGTAGTCACAGAAGTTATTTGACATGGTGTTCTCTAAAAAGAGAAATGTGGTCAGAGAGATCAGACTCTTATCGGTTAATTGTTCCTGCGGGCAGTTTAAAACCAGGATGTCTCGTATGTTCAGAGACCGTAGCGATCATTAAAAGCGGTAATGTGTAGCGCCGCTACACGACAGAGCACAACTCTTTTCAGCAAACGTACCCACTAAACATGATCAGAATCGTCACACAGTAATTCACTGCCCAACAATGACGTTAACAGAGAGGAATAGAGCTGAAACAAGTGGTTTATTAACCACAGATAAAGTCCCTGCTCACAGATAAGCTAAAACTAAGTTTAAAGTTTGAAGGACAATTCAGTTCAGTTCATTTTTTTAAATGAAGTACTTTATTTTAAGAAGCACATTTTTTAAAAAGCTTTCTGTTATGTATTTTATTTTTTAATCCAGTACTTATTTTAATTGAAATGAGAGAAGATCATTTATATATTAACAAAGTATGTTCATGTATGTATGTATTATAATTCATCCAGTTCAATTTGAAGAGAGATATTATTCAATTGAACGTTCTTTATTTGATTTGACAGTCAGTTGTTGACTGCATACAGACGTTAATACAACTGTTGGATAATTCAATATATATGGGATTAAATCTTAACAAGTTATTATTGTGTTGTTCCGGACCTTTGTGTGAGGAAATTCTCTCTAAATGGACCTTGCTGAATGTTAATTGAATACCCCTGCTTTAGGGTGTGCTTAATGTGATTGGCAGGTTGCTGCTGCTACCAGAGACGTACAGTATATGGCGTCTCTACGTCACTCCAAAAATTGGAGCTTTTAGTGTGGTGTACAGTACAGTGGTAGGATCTTTTACAGTAAACTGATCGTTAGGGAGATTAAATCCAGGTGAAAGTCTATGTAAACTCAAAACAGTCTGGGTATTTCTTTATTGAAAATTGGGGAAAGAAATAATTTCCATTTTTTGATCATTCTTTATTTTTTTTACTATTTATTAGGTTTTCATTATGTGTTTGAATTCAAACCTTGTATTATTACTGTGTGAAAGAGACTTACTGTTCTTACTGTGTTTGCTCTTCTGTGTCATCAGTCCATGGTCAGGCTCCAGGGTCGACCTCACACACCCTGTCGTCATCTCTGAGGCCCTCTGGGCTTTCTGCACAGATCACATAACACACACACACACACACACACACACACACACACACACACACACACACACACACACACACACACACACACACACAATCACACACAATCCATTATTCATTAGTGGACCTTATGACACCAACAAAGGATAAAGCACTTCAGGGCTGTGTGTGGGTGCTTTTAGACACAAGCTTTGATCTCAACACATTTAAACATCAGCACCTCCATCTCCACCCGTCATTGCTTTGTAAACCTTTAACATGTCCAAATATAACTCACGTTTTAACATTTTGTCAAGTTAGTAGAGGCAATCTTGTGTGATTTTCCAAATGGACAAGAATAACAGCAAATATGGTACATGCTGCAACCGCAGGAAACATGAAGATTTACAACAAAATGGTGTCAAACAAATAAGAGAAGCAAAGAGAAATGAAAGAAACGCAGAGAGAGCTTGAGTTAAAAAGAAGAATCCAAATAAAAGGAAGAGAAAAGAGAACAGCCCTGACCAATAAAGAATCAAAGGGGGTTCTTACCTCAGGGTCAGCAGCGTCGCACAGACAGCCTGGAGCAGTGACTCTGGCTTATAAAGCTCGTAGGAGGAGCATCAGCCCCCCCCCCCCCCCCCCCCCCAAGGCTCAACACACAGCGTCCTTTAGAATATACAACAAACTCATTGATATTATTTTGCTTTGGACGTGAGTCCGTTTTGAGTCGATAAGACAGGATATTATTTAATCTAACATATCTATTTCGGCCCTCAAAACATAAAGAAACTTAAAAAGAAAGCTTAATGCAGATAAAAGCTGCTATAGGCTTAGACTACTGGGGGACTTCCTAGGATACACTGAGCTCCTCTCTCCTCTTCTTCTTCTCTTTCTGTACGAATTCATGTCCCATTAATGCTCATTACTAACTCTGCGTCTTCACCGGAGTCTCTGTGCCTCCCACTGCTAATATCACTTTTATTATTACTATTTCTATTATCGATGCCGTTAACTCACATTACTGACTTTGCTTCTTCACCGGAGTCTCTGTGCTTTCTCTTCTGTGATTCTTCCGTGGATCCTGGTTATACCTGGACCCTGGTCTTGCCTCCTGCCGTGGTTCTGTCATATGCATCTTAAATGTGTTGTAACTCTGTTGTGTTGTTCATTCTGTACACATGACATCTATCACACTTCTGTCCATCCTGGGAGAGGGATCCCTCCTCTGTTGCTCTCCCACAGGTCTCTTCCTCTTTTCTCCCTGTTAAAGGGTTTTTTTGAGGGGAGTTCTTCCTGTTCCGATGTGAGGGTCCTGGGACAGAGGATGCCACATGTGTACAGATTGTTAAGCCCTCTTTGGCAAATTTGTGATTTTGGGCTCTACAAAAATAAATTGAATTGAATTGAATAAAACAGAGGTCCTTCTCTGTGCCCGTATGGTGAAAAACAGCCTCAGTGTCTGTATGTTAGATGTTGCTTTTGCTGCTGATTGAGAAGCACTTTGTGATGTCTGATCTAGAAACGGTTTTGGTGACAGTCTTCGGAATGCCATTAAATGATCGATCTATGCTTTGTATGAAAAAGAAACCAGAACAAGCGATCACGTCACAGCCCTTGTTGATGCCAACAAAATGCAAGCACCCTTACACTCAAAAGAATGAAAAGCAGCTGTCAGAAACCTCTTCTTCATAGAAGTTCCATGTGAACCCACATGGTGCTCCAGGTGTAAAAGCAAGCAAGAACAAAGATGAATCCAGGTCAAATCCAGTCCACCCTCTTTGTCTCATTAGGTCTTTTACAGTAACAACAGAGGAGATAGAGTTCACTTCAGGAACATTTTCCTCATATTTGTTTGACATTTAATGTAAAGAAATATCAAAAACATTGACATTGAATGGGAAGTGGATGTGTCCATGGAAGTGAACGGGAGCGACACATTGTTTCTGTCCATGTTCTTTCTACAGCAGGTTATATAAGCTCTGCTGTGATGCTCCAATCAAATCACAGCCTTTTGAAGTCTCGATGAGGGATGCACTCTGGTAATTGGTGCTTCCTGCTCTGAAGTGTGCGCTGTGGTCCTCAGCAGCACGACAGATTCAATGTGTTTTAGACAATGAAACAAAGACTCAGAGAGTACATGAACATACACAAACGTTTTTATTGTAGTGGTATTATTCATGTGTTGTTTGTGCAGTCACTGAACAGAGGCCTAGTGTATAATAACATCTTCACTAGCTCACCTTACATTTATATTAATCTACCTTGTGAATAAGCATCAAACACAGCCTATTCTATGTCCATTCATTTATTTTAGGTCCGAGAATTATCAACCAGAAAAAACGTTGACATTGTATGTTAGACACGATGTATGTTGACGTTTCTGAACCAAAAACACATTTCATAAACACGTTTCATGGCAGCTTTGTATCACGCTAGCAGACACATAACGTTACTTGACAAGCGGAAATACAATGTTTACTTTTGGGTTCACATGGGACATGAACAGCCGTCTCCTCGGTTAAAGCCCTGTGTTTGACCCATACCCCCCCGCCCACCTACCCTCAGTGGACTTTATTGCTTGTTGTACTTGTACATCACTTCCTCTGTGTTGCTACTACATCAATTACTCCTAATGAATGCAAAATCCTCATTGATTGTATCTGTTGTTTGCAGAAATGTACAATACCACCATTATTTAAAGAAGACTGGGCTGAGGACAGTTTAAATACATAGTTTTCAGACATACATCACAGAGTGCTTAACGAGGGGCATTATAACCTTTTTATTTTTATAAATATGATACGTTTTCTTTTACAAAAAAAAGACAGTCACCCAGAAGTCAGTCTGCTTGTCGTGAAACATTTATACCAAAACTTAATGTGACAAGATAAGTGATATTCTTCAGTGAATGGAAGACTTCAGGCCACTTCAGGTTCTCACGGGTCAGATGTAGTGTCACACCTGAAACACAGGATGATATAAGAGTTGAAAATACACAATAGTGCATAATACAAAGGAAAATAAAGTCCAGCTTCATTGATATAATAATACAATAATTATTAACTCTAGCGTTTGACATTTTGAGTGTGAACTAGGGTTGAGGTTCCATTGGTTGCAGCTTTAAACATCTCTATTGAACTATGTTGGTTTTAAACCAGAGTGATCCTTCTTCTCTTTCAGGATCTTTGATGGACACAGGTTTGCAGAGAGCGCATTAATCAGACATGTTTAATTTCAATAATTACAGAATGAATGTTAGGACCAGACAATAAAAGTGTCCCTTGGGCCCGGTTTCACAAAGACAGACTTTGGCTATGGTTTAATTCAAACTAAAAGTCAGACTTCAGAGGGCCCTGTCTGAAGTCCTAAAGTCAAATGATCTAGGGTGTATAGAAGAGACATGGACACATATGGTGACAGAGGTCATGTTCAGGGTTCTATTTCAGTTGTTCTCGTCTATGTTGATGTGTCCTTGATGTGTCCTTGTAGGCTGTTCCTGCGGGGTGTGAATGGGTATTAATGATTAGTCTTGATGGGCAGGTGCCATGTTGTTAGATGCCAAGTCAAGTATTACATATACATATGTACATAGACCTATACATATACAGTTTTGTTTAGTTTTGCTGGCCAGCAATTCATTTTTTCAATGAAAGGACCTCTTTGGATTCCCACTGAGACACTCGTTGCTTCTGAATTGAAAATCGTTACATTTTACTATTTCATGGACTCATTAAGTTTAAAGGGTAAGTTATTACCTTTATACAGGTTTAACCTGTAAGTGTACTGATGAAGCCAAATATTGTCTTCGACTCTCATTTCACTCTCTGCCACTATGGAGAGTAAAGTGGTTGGCAATGCGATTCATTGACAATAACATTTCCACCTTCATCCGGTTCCCAGTTACTAAGTTACTCTACGATGCATTTATCAGGTTTTAGCATCAACAGCGCACATCATTATTTTAAGAATGAGTCAATTAACAAAATGTAGACTTGTAGAATTTATCTTAGGCACACACAGACAAACATTAAATCAGACGGCAACCCTGAGAGCTGCCAACGAGTCTCTGCATCAGGGCAGCTGCTCAGTAGCTAACCGGACAGCAGAGAGAGACAGCGGGGGAAACATCTTTATTTTAACAATGTATTTTCACCAAACCAGAGTTGCTGATTGTTGGAACAGTGGAAGACTCACCAAGACGTGTTTTGACAAAAACAAAGATGGAGACGGACAAAATGTCCACAAACCAATTAGTGATGTCAAGAGTAGTCAGGGTGAGCTGTGTGGATTTCTCATGATACTACGAAATACATGTTGACTTAAGATTTACATTCTCCACCCGGTGTCACAATAAATGAAATTCATAACACAGTGCCATGTGTACCAACACTTTTATAATTCTAATAGACAAACAAAATCATTCTTGCATATGCTTCTCTTTGTCTTTGTGCATAAGCAAAGTGTCAGTTGTGAACCTAATCAGTGATTACATAATACTGTAGTCCTCCCCTGTGTTAGATATATGTAGACTACAAAGCTCTTTGTCATGTTTGTTTAGTTATCCGGCATTCCATTATGAAGAAAATAGTTGACCTCAAAATCCAGAGTAGACTGTAACAATGATAAATGATTAATGTAAGAACTCACCTTTTATTCCTATGAGTCTGTGATCACAGAATTATGCAAAGACTCCTTCAACTGCAAAACAGGACACACAACATTTAGACAGTAGAATGATTTCAAATACATTAGATCTCATGTAAAATGATATGTCTAGTGTATAAATTATATATGAACTGTAACAGCAGCTGCCATCTTGCATGATATTCTGCAGATACTGCACTCACCACGAGACATTTTTCTAGTTAGCCTACATATTTTAAATGCCATTCCATTTGCCTTCGATGCTTGTATGTGACCCTCAGCGTAGTATACAGTGTCATTTTCACAGTTTGTAAGTCTGCTGTGGTTATTGTGTTTAGCACTGTCACATGCCGGGATAGGTTTGCATATCTACCAGGCAGATGGGACAATTTGATTAATAGCTCGGTAAATACACTGACTGCCTACAGCCTCATACAATGCCCACTGACACGCTGAGGCATACTGGGAAAACCTGTGAGAGGGCACCAATTTACAAAATAATATAAAATTAAAAATGAATATAAATAAAAGGTTGAATAAACTTCAGCGAACACCACCACCACCACCACCACGTCTTAAATGCAGCAGGCAACAGTAGACAATTCTTCACTCTCTGCTTGCTTCCCTACAGCATGTTCTTACTCTCTGGAGGAAACCAATCATGTCCAGCTTCTCCGCCTTAGTGGGAGAACAGCCTGGGCCCTCACAGATGCACTTTGATCCAGCAGGTTGGCTGAGGGAGTCCACATTCCAGGTGCTCCAGGAGAAGGCGGGGCCACGCTGCTCTTCAGCTGGATGGATCCAGGGCAGCAGACAGCACTGAGTGGCTACTGTCCTGTTGGGGGTGGGGCTCGACGATGTGGGCCCCGATCCATGTAGAAAGAATTTGAGTTGAGAGCAGAGCAGAGACTGCTCATCCAACAGTCTGTGCATCTTCTACTCAAAAACAAAGAAATATAATCAGAGTACACAAAGTAAACTCATCCATAGTTAAAACAAATACCACTTTACGGATGTGGGACAGAAAAACAAAAGGTGATGTTTTCAGTTTTGGTGTAATAAAATATCACATATTTTGAATTATCGGGTGTATTGAACATTGTTCCCTCAAGGTACCATTACTGTAGTATCAGAATAATAATAGTATAACTATAGTATTTAACTACATTTTAACCCATATAGTTTACAGGAACAATCAGTTATCAGTGCATTTTGTACTGTGAGGAGTTTTCTCAGTACCATTTAGATTCCATGGTGAAAAACATACACTCTCTTATTACTGTTTGCATACAGTTTTTTGTTCATATTGCTGTGAAAACATCTCCTTCAATCTCTTTTAAAGTTAGCTTACAGATAACATTAATTAGCTCCCCTACTGCCAACTTCAATACAGATTTGTTGTTTATAATGTAGCATTATCAGGAATAAATAGAATCAGTGAGTTTTCTGCATCCCAACCATATTTACTACTGTGTGATGTTAGTCTCCAACCCTGACAGTCCTATACGATACTTTTCAGAATTTTTGCATTGACTTGGTAGTTTGGTTCTTTGCACATCCCTAACCCTACAGTTCACTTTTGCTCAAAGGGTTATGCGTATTTCTTGACAACGCTGCAAGCAGCACTTCCGGGCCCAACAATTTCCCGTTCCAAACGACCACGCAACTGAATATGTGCCGCCACAAATAAATCCATGACCAGGAAACACTGCTCTTTCAGCGGACAGGTATGAGTGTGCAGTGCGACAGGTATGTTACCATTTTCAAGTTGTCATCATAGTGATCGGCCAGTTCGTTCAACTGCATCTCCAGCTCTCCAGCCTCCTGTTTCACTGCTCGCCTCAGTTCCTCTACGTCCCGAACCGTCTCCCTACAAACACATTCTTTTAATAAAACATCTTGCTTATTGCAAATACATTTCAAGAGAATGATGAAGTGTTATGATGGCAACAGACTTCAGTTCAGTAAAAGTGGTTGGTGGAACAGACTGGCTCTTGATCAAAGTTCACTTTATAAACATTAACTTTAAAGGATGAATTGCACATTTTAGAATTCATATTTAAAAGTACAGACTGTGTATATTATTGTTCACGGCAGAGATCAGCAAAAAAAAAGTGTGTCAACACGTTCTCTCTCCCAATTGTCAAATGCAGCAGCTTGGTCAGAGACCCTACGCTTCAAACTAGGACCCACGTACCCCTCTAGCATCAGTTTTGTCAATATAACACAGTCTCACGGTACTTAGTGAAATAGTCATAAGATGCAATTGATTGGTTTCGTGTACAGGGACACAAATTTTATGCATTTTTAGTGTCGCTTGAATTATGTTGAAATGAAAGTTAGGTTTAGGCAATCAAGGAAAAGAAAAGAAACAGAAAAAAAGGAACACTCAAAACATGGCAGATCCTCACCGCTGCAGTAAAATACAGAAACTGTTACTTTAGTAACTCTAATTCCTCTGTATGGCAGCGGGGATTCCTCGGAAGTTAAGGGAATTTTCCTCCTTACGATCGGTAAATATCAACTTTAACAGGAAGAGAACAGGGCATAGAAGTTATCCGTTCTCTTCTTCAGGATCCAAAAACAGTCTATTGTTTGTCCGGCGAATGTAGAACTATTCTTAGATTTTCTTAAAAGCAACAACATTGTGCTACTTTTACTAGGGCTGTCTTAGCGCTATGATTAGCCCCAAAGCCAGATTGAAACATTTCCAGCTCATTGTTTTCGTTAATCAAATTACTTAATTGAATGTACACCAGTTTCTCTAAAATAGTAACTGGAAGATTGGAGATTGGTCCGTGGATACTGGTCATTGAGGGATCAACTTTTTTAAAGAGGTTTCTCAAGTGCAGTCTTGAGTGCTGTGGGGAAAATGTCTCATTGCATTGAGTGATTAAGAATTGTAAGAACCTCCTCAGATACAAAATTAAAACACTCCAAAGAAGAAGGTTGGGATTGGCTCATAGGTGTATGTGGAAGAGTGCAGTGATGCTACTACTTCCCTGAGCATTTCACATCAACCAGGCTAAACTGTCCAGCAGGGCCGCATTCTGTCTGCTGGATGTTTCTTTAGCTAATAAAATTGACAAGCAACCTCAATTGCTTTGTTGTAAATCTAAACATTTTCTGATAAAATCGCTTTATGCACCATCTACGCCCCTTTAATGATTTTCAAGGATTCAAGGATAATTTATTGTCATTATGCAACATAGGGATGCACAATGAAATGCAGTTGTCGCCCATTTGCTGAAGAAGAAAAACATACAAATGTTCAAGAGTAGTGCGTTTTTTTGAATTGGCTACAGGACAAGTACAAACAGCAGCAACAAGACAATTCTCTGGGCAATATGGCCGACATCTTAACATTAGCAATCCAACATCAGGACATTGTCCATCAGATTTGACTATGTTAGAGCACCAAGCATCATTGATGTAGGTAAAGTCCACCTCTTTTCGTCCCATCTGAGTCCTTCGCTTCCAATTTCATGATTCTACCATGCATGCTCCTCATTTTAGACATTCTTTAAATGTAAGTGATGCAACAGAATCAAAGGTCGATAGCCTTTTTGTTAAATGCATCATGGAGACTTGATTGAGAAGGAGTAGATGTAGTCTGGTTACTGGCAATATGTGCTAAGTTTGATGTCACTTCACAAGAGTTTTTTTATTTTTACCACTTGGCCGGTAGAAGTTGTACAATGAAAGACTTAATGAGTTCAGAAATACAATAAAAACATGATCATGGTCTACATCTGCACTGTAAGAAAATTAAAGCTTTCAAACACTTTTTTCTGTACATTTATCAGTTAATGTTATTTGAATTGTTTTATTCTTTGTTGAATTGGAGAAAATGTACAGCAAAAACTGTCAATTTACTTACAGCTAATACTATTATGTAATAAAAACTGTAAATGTAATATATTTATTGCATTCGTTTTTTACAATATTTTATTGTAAAAGTACTTAATTGGATGGTATTAAAACAACTACATGTATTTATCTAACAGATAAAAGACAAGTCAACAACAGATGAGATATTTCTGTTCAGCCTATATGAAATGACCGCACAGCTACTGTCTTCCTTAGTTGCTCTGCTTCCAGCACAGCTTGTTTTAAGTAGAGCTTTTATCCAATCAGATTTCACCTCTATGTCTCTAGTTAAGAAGAGAACCCGAGGCCTGCTAGGAAGCCTTTGCAGTTTAAGTGAATGGGGACGATATTGTTGATTGTCATAGTGTTCAACCAATCAGACCTTTAGTTTGACATGTTGGGCGTATTCTTTAACATGTCAGAGCTGACTAGATGGCCTACAAGTACGTCAGCATTAACATGCAGCTCAGCAATAACGTGCGGTGTGATTGGTCAGTGGGCTAGCATCACTCTTGTCAAACTGAAACTAGCTAGCAGATCTTAGTAGTTGTAAGAGTTCAATTTCAAAGATATGTAAGAAGTTATGACATTGACATGACATGTTTAGCATTTTGCTTGGTATGGATTTGTTTTTTAACACTCAGTGGCTGAAGGAGGAGAAACGGACTTGGGAGTTACTGGCAGATAAACTGGACATCGTAAGAAAGGGTCGACCAACCCGACAGCTAGCAGTCGGGTTTTCCTGACCCAGCCAGGAAAAGGATTCGTACGAACGGTATTCCTGGATAACAGCGTCGGAAAAGCGGTGCACATGTTATGGCTGAATACGTTTTATTTGCGACTGAGCGTCTTGGTGTTTGGAGCTACGCTGGATTTGCTAACGAAGGCAGCAACACGACACCATAGCACGAAAGGACACCTACAAGCGGTGCTTTTGAAAACTTTTGCTGAGACCCAAGTGGATCTACAACTCAACAAACATGTTCACAGGAGGACCTCTGGCTGGAACTGAACCGCACCGATGTTCTGTACAACCGCGTCAAAGTCTTTGTAATCAAAGGAAGGAGGATGGACTTTGTCTTTAAATAGTGAACAGCAGCTTTGATAAGTGAAGTGGTTTTGTGTCATCTGAAGTACACAACATCTGAAGTAGTGTTACTACTGTGTTCATGTGTCTATGGTGTGGTTTTTATGATATGGTTAATATTGTTCCCCCTGATGTGAATCATATTTGAATGGCTCATGCTCTTGAGTGTGCGGTGGAATACGTGTTTTAGCGCCACAGTGTTGCTGGATTGACCTGTCATGCTTTGTTGTCACATAAATATATGTGACTGGTTCTTGCGAGTTTGTTCTTGTCATTGTGTTAGTTACATTGATTTTGACTATATGCATTGTCCGTTAATGGCGAAGCATCCTGTCAGGTTAGGGTCGGACATTTGATTCTCTGTTTGCGGTTTTCTTTTCTTTTACAAAGCAAGAATTATGATCTGGAGAAATGGGGATTGTGTGGCGATTGCTTTAGCCCTGTTTGAATCTGTAGGGATCAGCTAAACACTGCGAGGAGAGTTTGTAACTTGTGTGCTGATGTTATTTTCCTGCTAAGCCAGTTTAGCATAGTGTGTCTCTCAGAAGACACGCGCCTCAGCAGAGTACAATGTTTTTCTTCCGTGGTGGGCGTGTCAGATAGTACGTTGGGTGGGTTGCCAGGTTGAGTGCAGTGGCTCCACCGAAAGAACATTATATTTCCCACAATTTAAGCTTTTGCATTTTCCAAATGCACTAGTATTATTCAAAGGTATTGTTCGGTTCGTAAGCCTCGTACCGAACGGATTAATACGAATACGTGTATTGTTACACCCCTAGAAACAAATAACCCGTAGCTGTGGCGTCATAATGAGGTTATTAGGAGTTGGTTCAACTGTAGAAGGACAGCATTGAAGGCCCAGGTATAAAATGCACGGCACACCACTGAATATCACAGACATTCTTTGTACATGTCAGGGCCAGACAGCCTCATATACTGAAGCCCATTGTTGACGGAGTGTAAACTACAGCCAAATATAGCATCAGACTACAGTCATCATGTTAATAACCTTAATGTCAAGGTCCAAACAGAGTACCTGTCCTGGTCAGAAAGAGCACTGTAAACCGCTGCCTGGTCTTCAGAGAGCTGCTCCTCCATGTTGCTCAGTACAGAGCAAAACTGCTGCAGACACAGCATCATCTCCTCCAACTCATCCAGAGAGTACTGTGGACAACAAGTTAGAGTTACCTTTCACACACCATTTAATGGAAAATATGGAAATTCAGGATGATTTAGGCTTAGTTATATCCAAAAATACAACAAAACAATTATCATAGTCTAGATCTGCACTGTAAGAAAATAAAAGCTTTCAAAAATTTTGTTCTGTACATTTATTTAACAGTTAATGTTATTTTAATTGTTTTATGTTTTGTTAAATAGTAGAAAAATGTAAGTAAAATTACGACCAAAACTGTGTCAATTTACTTGCAGCTCATAAAATAAAGTAGTACATCTGTAAATGTAGATGTGTCACAACTATAATTTTTTTTTACAATATCTTATTAAAGAAAACTTAATTTGACAGTATTAAAACAACTACATATAGCTTTACTAAGCAGACATTTCTTTGTAATTCAAAATAATTGTATGATAAGGATTATTCAAGTTTCATGGATAAATAAATGACCATCGTCTGGTAATGTAGCAAAATGTTCTGTGCAAGACATTGCTGTGGTTACCCGTTAAAAAAATGTTTTATGACAAGTAAATGATCACTCACTCACTTCTCGCTAGCTAACTGAGCCAGATTACAAGAGATATGGGAGAGTGAATGTTGTTTGCGGGGGAGGAATATAATATAAGGATGACAAAACACCAAAACAAATGGGGAGCAGAGGGAAGTGTCACAATTAAAGAGACACAACAAGGCGTGTTTCAAAGTGATACTGCAGTCTAAGCCAGTTTCATGTTGTCAGAAGAGAAAGCCGCTCCAACCATTTCCTGAGCGGTGATTTTTGGGAAATAGAGTTCCCAGAAATATAGGGGAAGCATTTGCAAATGTCAGTCTTAGCAGTAAGTAGTACCCATCGATCAAGACATTGTAGATATTTGCTTGCTTGAAATGAGAGTGCTGATGCTACAGATACGACTCAGTTGACAGTTGTCACCCGTGGTGTGGATTACAAATAATCTGTTACAGATGTGCTTCTGGATGTTAAATGATAATTTGGATGATACGACCACCAAAATTGTGTGATAAAACAAACCACGCAGCAGGGAATATATACATATGTACATATATATTTATCATTGTTAATTATTATGTTATTTTAAAAAGAGAACTGTATAAGAAATTCAAACATATGTTGTGGATATTTTCCTATCTATCTCAACAAAAAGAGAATAAAGGAAAATATATAGTTAAAAGTAACTAGCAACAAGCTCAAGTAACTTAGCATTTAAAAGGCTTATCGAAAATAAAAATCCTGACCCTGTTCTTTCTCTAGGTTTTCTGTATCTTCTGTGCAGTTTGTGACAGAAAGAGCTTGTATTGATTTGGTGTGAATGCGGCCTAGTGCTCATTCACACAACAATGGCTCACTCATTTGGAGCGATGTGGGGATCAGAATCGTGCCAAGGGACACCTCAACATACGGACCGGAGGAGCCGGGGCTCAAACCACCAATCTTCCTGTTAGTGGATGACCCGCTCTACCGCCGCCCCATGCAACAGGACGACATCAGTCCAGTACGAGTCAAAGAATTGATTTGAAAATACTGGAGTAATAATACTGTTCATTTTTAAAGCACTGAAAGGTTTCTGATCTGTTGCAACATTAAAAAACATTCAGACCTCTCAGGTGGTCAGGTCTCTCATTGTCCCTTGGGTCAGAACTGGATCTGGTGATTCCGTGCACCAAGAGTGCACTCAGAGTGCTCCACAAGATCCACATGCAAATGAGACATTGATATGGTAATATGATCCTGGCTTTGAGAGGCCTTCATCTCAAGAACTATGGTAACATGACAATACACTGTTTATATTAAAGTGCAAACATGGTGACTCATTGGAAGACGGACACGTCATAGCTCACTCGTAATATAATCAAGATCAATAGAGTAAACAGTTTACGGCTGATGGGTTTATTGTTCATTTGTATAGCAACTGCAACATTCATTACAAGCAGTGTATCATCAATATTCCACTTGTAGTTGGAGCATCGGCCAATGACCAGCAGAACTAGCCTGTGTGTGTGTGTGTGTGTGTGTGTGTGTGTGTGTGTGTGTGTGTGTGTGTGTGTGTGTGTGTGTGTGTGTGTGTGTGTGTGTGTGACAGGGGTCAGTGTGATTGAAGCATCCCAGCGAAGTGGAATTTATTTCTGAATGTACATAATCTCTACATTTTTTGATGTATTAAATGAAATTAATTTGTAATGGTATATTGAATTTGGTCTTCACTGGTCTGAACAGAGAGAGAAAGAGAGAGGAAACTTTCAGTGTTAAAATCCAACCATGAAATATAAGGGTTGCATGTCCCAACCTACTGCCAGAAAGGCGCAGCATTACCATGTTTGTGTAGAAGGTTGAAAATTAGAGGACATTAGCCCCCCCATGTTACGCCTCTGGCCAAATTTGACATTAGGAAAGTTTAAAGATGTGTAGTTGAGTTGTAGGTGAGAAAACTGTTAAAATTAGCAAAGTGTTGTACCGCTCATGACCAGGAAATTTCCCACACCTCCATTAATCTTCTTGATATTACAATGGACAGCCAGAATATGTAGGTAAGTAGTTCCAGGACATTACTGGTGTTATTTTTGAGTTGCCATTGTTTAGAACTCTAGGTTTACTTGAATATGACTTTGCCTTTTTGATTGTGCATTAATAATAAAATGAAACAGGAGAATACTGGGTTTGATGTTTAGTTTTCCAGTGTCCATATGATGGCTGATAGTTTATGTTACGGTGCTAGAGAAGATCCCAGGAAATAAAAATGACTCTGCAATTATTATTGAGTGTTATAATTTGTATTCGTAACAACAAGTAGTGAGATGATGTAATAACCAGATAGTAACCAGAATTCATTTCAATGGGTTCCTTTGCTATTGCAGGGTGCATTATGACCATAACATAAATTTGGCTCTATGTTTCTGTATTTTCTTTGTTTTGGTGTGAACAGCTCGCACCTGTCTGATCTGGACCTGAACCCTGAACCACGGCTCATTCTGAGAGTTGAGTGGTCCAGTATGAAACACAATCTCTACTTCATAGCTTAATTTATATTATCATATCTTTAAATACTTTTACTACATTCAGCTGATTGTATATTTTTACTTATGTTAAATTTCGAATGCAAAACTTTTACTTGTAGTGGACTATTGTCACGGTGTGGTATTAGTAAAGGATCAGAATACCTTCACTGCTGAAAGGACAGAATCTCTGATCAAACACATCAACAGCTTGACCACAATGACGATGTCTCCTTGGTCTATGGAGTAAACATTTGAAAAGAGGCGGAGGCAGACACTAAAGATACAGCGGAGAAAGGTCGCTACAATGGCAAATGCACAATTAGATTACAATTTAAAAACAGACTGTTCCTGATCCCCAACTCCAATGTCCATCCATCATCTTCTGCTTATCCGGGGCAGCAGGCTCTGCAGTCCACAAAACACATGTAGACTGGATGGGCAAACCTCCATTACCCCTCCAACAGAACTTCGAGGGTAGAGAGCTGGTCCACTGTTCCACTGCCAGGGCGAAATCCGCATTGCTCCGCCTGGATCTGAGGTTCGACTGGTCAGAGCCTCCTTTTCAGCACCCTGGAGTACCTCAATAATTTGAGCACACTCTCCGGTCCTCATTTTTTTTTTAAATGGGAACCCCCCCCCTCGTCTGCCACTTCCCGGGCACTGGCCCAGCCGCCTGCTGAAAATACATGCCAACCCAAACAGTTGTGTCCAGAGCCTTCAGCATCTCAGGGTGAATCTTGTACAGCTTTTAGCCTGCCTCAGCTACCTCGGCTTTCTTCAGCTTGACAGCCTCCTTCACCGTTGGTGTCTACCAGCGTATACTTACGTTGCCGCCACGACAGGCACCCATGACCCTCTGACCACAGCTCCTAGCAGCTGCTTCCACAATAGAGGCTTTGAACATAGCCCACTTGGATTCCAAAGTCCCTAGCCTCCCCCCGCATGCACAAACAATTCCTTCCTTTTTTTTCACTCAACAAACCATTGTGAGTTTCAAAATAACTCCTCTCTGTACTACAGGAAGGCATTGTATTAGTGTTCCGTCATTCAGAATTTACAATTTAATTTGTTGCTGTCCTGTCAGTATATGATGGCGGGGCACACCAAATGAGGGCAGCAGACACCTTAAATATAGTTGAAACAAATGTTTAAATGAGGGTGCAAAATTGCTCCCGTAGCTGTGCCTACGGTGTGATAGAATCTGAATTGTCAGTCGCTTTGGATAAAAGCGTCTAAATGACTGTAATGTAATGTGCTAAGTTTGAGTTACACACTCTTCTCCTGCTGTTCTTCTTCTACAATGGACGGACACCTATTGGTGAAATGGCGACATCGGCTGGTTGTCCTCAATATTACACACATTAAAGTATCAAATTAGTAATACTTGCAAACTAAATTAAAACAATGTGTACACAACAGTGTTCAACCTAGATTGGGATGAAATGGCATTCTTACCACTAATTACAAATGTATTTTTCTCACACATTTGTGTCTGCCTGCAATAATTGAATGTGACGAAAGACAACGGGTAACCAGTGGACGCATGCGGACGTAAAAAGAAAAAGGTAAACAAAGAGGACGGCACACGTGTGTTCAGCCTGTCATATTCAATTTACACTGAAACATTAAGGAATACAGATTGAACAAAAAACACATGAAATCAGAGGATATTTATTTATTTAAACATTCGTATTTTGTCATTGAAGCTGTTTTGACAAAAACGAGTAAATAGATTATCTAAAATTACTTCTAATCTTGTGAGGAAATAGCCTGGAAGTTGCAAATTGCTGTCCTCACAGTCTCTCACACTCAACCATTTACTAAGTGACGTCAGTAAGTCTCTGAGGGTTGAGGGTTTGAGGCTTTAGGGGGGACATTGGGACTGGGCCTATGTCTAAGTTTCTGTGGGTGCAATGCAAACTATAGCTTCAACAGCAGGGAACTAGCACGTCTGCAAAAACCAGGACACTGACTTTTCAAACAAGGCATTGTGGATTTCGGGACAGTGGGATACTTTAGAAGTGACTCTAAATGTGTGAACCTTCAGATCATTTTGTACAATGTCAACGTTTCTGGGGTTGGTTATGGATGGAGAAGCGTGGTGGATGGATAGAACAACACGTTGAGCTAATGGAACATTACAGAGGTGCCACTGTGGGATTTTCTGGACACGCCGGAGAGAGGGCGTGGCTTATCGCCCTGGAAGCCGTTCAACTGTCCCCCATCAACCATGGAAAAAATAACCTGTATTTCTGCTTAGTACGTGTTGTGGAAGTCCCAGATATCCCGGGAAAGTAAACGCTGTCTTGTCTGGGTTCATAACATCATCCAGAGGAGCTCCGTGAATTTCATCGACCTGTATTCACTGTGGCTAGCCAGCCACACGTCGGCTGGTGTACTACAGCTGTATGAACACAAAATAAACTGATTTGGCTGTGATTTAACGGCAATAAACCGACAAAAAGGGACGCCGAAACAACTACGTAATGACGCCGATTTGTAAAAAGTCTGAATTCATGTTTAGTTAGTTCTCACCGCAAGACGACAAGCAAATAACTTTGTTAATAACTGTTACTAACTTTTCACATTATGCACAGCAGGTCTATCGCAATTCAGTCATAGCGTACTGAGTCCCCATTTCTAACTGATGTAACCATGATGTTTTTTTTAGATTGTACTGGGTAATGTTAGGTTTTTTGATCCACACAACATTTGCATTGCTGACAATTTGCAACAGCATCACTCATGGAAGAACACCTTACCAGAAACAACCAGATTTCCAATGGCAATAGAAGAAGAAACACCACAACAATAGTTTCTGTATTCATATTTGTGAATAAATGTTTTGTATTCATAGTTCAGCTTACTATGTTCCGCAGTATTCACTGCGGAACATGCTTTTTTAGTGACAATTGCAAGTGATTGCAAGGTTTTTCCAGAGCCCTCCAAAATATTTGCTGTTGAGGCTTTCAGGGGGTTTCAAGTGTCAATCATTTTGCACACTGATGACGGCGAAACAACCTTAAACTATATTATAAATGAGTCTCCACTTCTAAAACGCTTCCAGGGGACTCTGAAAGCTGACAGACCCATGACTGAACCGGATCACAACTGTAACATGACACAGTGGGAAGCTATCAATGCTTTCGACTAAATACATAAAGTAAAAAAAGGACAGACCATAGAGAGTGTGGTATTACTCACAGGAATGTTGTATCTCTTCTGAGTGAGGCAGGTACACTGGTGGTCACAGGAGCAGCAGCATGCCATGGTGGCTGTCTGATCCTCCTTCCAAAGCTTATCCTCTTCTTCATTTCCATTCCCATCCACCTCTTCCTCCTCATCAAGCCACAACCCTTTATCCACAGAGACTGACAGAGTGCGTTGACGTTTAGTCTTCTCAGGGAGACAGTGATATGACTGCCAGTCATTAGACAGCGTAGGAAAAGATGGAGACAAAGAGGAGTTCAGCATAGGTCCTTGTGTTGTTTCTGTGGCACCAGTGGATAATGTTACATCCTTTGGGGCAGTATGAAGAGCCCCATTTAACGTCTTGGTGACAGGGTTTCGTTGAATCTGCAGGTCTGTCCATGACTGGACAGCACGGAAAGGGGTGGAAGTGTCCAAAGGGAGAACACTAGGCAGAAGGGTGCATTTTGAATCAGTTATATAGGGGACATCCTTCCTCTGGACGATATGAGAAGATAGAGATGAAGACATCTGGACAGAAACAGAGCGGCTTGATGTCTTGATATCTGGGGTTGCGGAGGGGGATGGGAATGGAGCTAGGGTCAAGGAGGAGGGTCTATCTGAGGAGCCAGTTGTATTTCCTGACATCTGGTCAGTGTCCATTGTTGTTGAGGATGACGTAGACAAAAGCATAGCTCTACCCGTGGATGGTAATGAGTCTAGAACAGCTGGGCCTCTAGGTAACTGAGAATTCCCAGGAGATCCGTCTGAGGTTTCAACGCTAACTGACTCTTCAAGCACAGGGCTTGGATTGGAAACCTGGATAGGTTCTGCCCAATAGGCTCGCCCTTCAGTATCAAGCTGCTGCAAAAAGGCATCCACATCTCCAGTTTCACTTTCCGAGTCATCCACTGAGGTTTGGAATACCCAATCTAAGCTCTCAACCTTGATTAGATCCTTTGGTTCCACTTCAGTTCCACTGTCTGCCTCCAGCACATCATCATGTGAAACTAAAGAACTTCTGAGTGATTCATCTTCTGAGCCATTAACTTCCCTTTGACACTGTTCCGGTTGGGTTCCAGTTGAAAGCTCGTCAGGCAGACTACAGGACAGGAGCTGCGGATCTATTTCTGTTTGATTACATATTTCCTCAGAGACTAATCTACAACCTTCTGACAGGTCTGCAGAACTCTCTGTATCTGAGATGTAAACAGTCTTTTGAGTCTGTACAGTGTCACTATGTCTCTCACCCGCTGCTGCTCCCTTTTCATTCCTCTGAGTGGTATCTTTAAAGTCCAAGGAGAAGTGATTCATCTTAACATGAATAATATCTTGGACAGCAGGGGTCGGAGCAGGGTCTGTGGTATCATCATGTTGGCAGATGGACTGCTCTGACAGGTCAGAAATTCCTCCAGCAGCTGGATCTATCAGACCCTCTAAATTTTGTGAGAGTGATGACAAAGCAGACTGACAAACTGGAAAGGAAGGGTTCGGAGGAAGGCAGGGCAGTGTGGGACAGTGCTCCTCAAACTCAGAGGACACCAGCACGAGAGAGGATGAAGCTGAGGCGTGAAAGGAGAGAGAGGAGGGTGTTTCTTCCCCATCCTTGTGTGGATTGATAGATGAATCAGAGAGGCATATTCCATCTGACTCTTGGAGAAGGTAGTCTTTATGATTGTTTTCTGGATTCTGTGAGAGGGACTCGTTTAGTAGGGGGGAAGCTAAAGAGGCTGGACAATGAAAATCAGGAGGGGCAGATGGGGAAGAGGGAAGCAGAGATGATAAGCCAAAAAAAGCACACAGGGAATTTCTGTGCGAAGCCAATTCACTCTGTTCTGACTGAGACTTCCCCCCAGAGGAAGAGTCAGACTGTGTAGAAGACGTAGCAATTGACAGAGAAAACAGACGATCCAAATTTGGAGAGGGAAAAGGAGATGAGGCAGGAGGAGGGACACTTGAACAGGTAGAGCATGCTGTGCCTTCACAGTCATGGATTATAGCAGAGAGGTGGGGGGACGGAGTATCCTTGTCCTCAGTTTTAATCTCCTCTGGTTGCATGGGGAAAGATGTTGGGGAGAGAGCGGTAAAGACACAAGGAGAACGGAGAGTGACATCTTGAGAGTGAGTTACGCTCGGTAACTCGGTTGAGAAAGAGCAAGGAGGAAGGTACTCGCACACCAATGCAGAGAGTGAAGCAGGTGGAGACTGATCCTGATCTGGTGGTGTCTCCGTCTCTGACATTTGCCGGTCAGATTTTGGGAGGCAGAACAAGACAGGAGATGGGGAAGGGCTAAAGACTACTGAATGCTTTGGTGAAGGACCGGATGAGACAAGGAGAGATTTGTTAACAGAAGAAGGGGTCAGAGATGAGGAGAGCAGGGGAGATGCAGGGGTATGAGGGGAAGAAGGAGAGGGGCAGGCTGGCCTCTCATTGCTCTGTATGTCAGTGCTCCCTCCTGACAGGCTGGACAGAGCCTACAACCAAACAGAGAACATAGGCAGTTACATAAACTGTTATATTATACATCACATTTCAGACACTTTTGCACATTCTCTCATCTAGTTAGTACGGGCGATTTAAATGGTACAGTGATTTAGCATTGCATGTCGGGGGCTTGTGAGTGTGCATTAGTAAGACCTTGATGAGATCAGCTCCTGGTGAGGCGTGCTTAAAAAGAGGGGGGATGAAGGGCTCCTCTAAAAAACCACTGCTGTCTGACTGGCAGCTGTTGCTCCGTATTACTCCCTGCGCTGCTCACACACAAGGTAGGAAAGGGAAAACAAATGAAAGGAGAGACAGTGCATTATAATCCACCATCCACCATCCATACATTTTGTGATCGTCTTAAAGCAACAGTCGAGTATATTTGGTTACGAGGTTGTATTCTCTCTTTCCAAGAGGCATATGAGAGGATATCTACTCATAAGTCACACAGACCTTTTCAGAAGTAACTGTCACAAACAGTTCACTGATAAAAGCACCATTAACATGTGTGAGGATTTTACCAAGACAACCAATTTGTTTTTAAATGCTTTAGAAACAGGAGGTCTTAAAAAGCTTAATTTGAGTGTGTCTTTTGTCAGCCTTAGGATGGCTCCTAATGCCAATAATGTCCTACTTTATAATGTGCATTACACTGTAGACAGTTCTTCTTCTGCTTTTGAAAAATCATGACATCATTAAGGTTGACATGTCTGACTGGAAAATGTCTGACTGGTAAAACTCACATCCCTAACATCTTTCCCAGACACAAAACCATCACATGCAGTAACACCAGCAATGATTCCAATATGTAAATGACCAAAGCCTCGAATGACTTTGCATTTCTGCATCACGCTAGCTTTTTCCATGATGTTGAAACTGTATGCAAATGATTTACATATTTATTTGCTGATTGATTGCATATCAAAAACTCTTCAAAGCATGTGTTGTATAAGATGATAGAAAGCGAGCGAGAGAGAGAAAACGTGAAAACTGTATTATAATATAATAATGACATATGCTTAATGACCCACCTAACTGTTCTGCTCCTCCTGTGTAGCTCCCCATGACACAACTTTCATCAAAACTGTGGATCTGGAATAATATAAGCAATAAGACAACATTAATAGTAATATGACTAAAGCAGAGAAAATAGTAGAACACACACCTGAGTTACCAGCTCATTGTATTTTACTATCTAATGCAAGCCAACTGCAAATGCGCTGCAACAAATCCTGTCTTAGTGAAGATCTAATCTTCAGTTTTGTTGATACAGAAATGTTTTGATTCATTCAAACCATTTGGGGGTTGTCGTTAATTCATCATGTCAAACCTGTCTCCTAGTAACTGCAATAATATGCAACTAACATATTCAGTACTGTTTTATTCTTTTAGAGGACAACATGTTCTAAAGCAGGAAGCAGTGTGATGTGATTAAGCAGTGTGATTACTGAAATAATTTACATGACGCTTTATTGTCATGGAGGTAAAACAAATTAAAAACATTTAAGTCTATCATTGTTAAAAAATAAGTGTGGCCAGTATATGCTGCAAAACGTGAGTCAATATGAAGTTGTTCAAATCAAACCAGTTGTTCAAATCAAACCAGTTGTTTAATCAAACCAGGATTAAATGTATAGCAATAAAGCATTTCTCTGTCTAATCATATAGCAAACATACAATGTTTTAACACCAAGACAGAAGTGCACTTAAGTGTTTTGGTGAAATGAATGGTTTGGACATTTTGGTAACCACTCTGAACCCAGCCTCTGTTCTCCTTGAGGGAGTAAGAACAAATGTGTTCCATTCTACAGGCAGTGAGGGTTTAGTGTTCCAAAGCTAGACTTAAACATTACTTCATTGCTTTTATTACTACTAGAGTGATACCCACATGTGCATGGGCCTTATGTCCTACCGACAAACCACCCCGATATAATCGTGTTTGTGTTGCCTTTGATGAACTTTGAGAACTGTTGCAGTTTGACTTGCCTCTTCAATTTCAAATGATTCCCTGGCCTGCCCTAGGCTCTTCTTTCTCAGTAAAAAAGTGTTGGCTGTCAGGGGGTGACCTTCTGTCCAGGGCCGGTGACTGAGTGCTCCCTCATGGTCTACAAAAGGGGCCACGTTAGGCTGGGGCTGAGGGTCTGGACCTGCTCCTTTCTCCTCTGCCAGAGGACTCAGACACCCAGTCTCCAGAAGTCCAGGTTTGACTCTTTTTGAGGGGACTTTTTTGTCTCCAAGGTTGAATGGAGGTTGCAGTGACTCAGGTGCAGCACAGGGAGAATATGTGGCGGCAGGTGTGGTTAAGTCCTGGGTTTTATGCTTGTGGATTTGGCTGAGTGACTTCTTTGATGCTCTTCTGAACAGGATGCCCATGCGCCTCCTCCTCTCCTGGGCCTCAGGAGACAGGACTTTCCCCAGAGGTGCTCTGAGAGGTGATGGGGAGGAAGACCTCACCAAGGAGGAGAATGCTGTAGTTACTTGCTGGAGAACCTCGAGCTGTCTAAAACGATCTGAAGGAGACAGGAGAAAACAAAAGACAAGGACACAAGTACAATAAGCAGATCTGTTAATAGTCTTGGAATAAAAAACTCACTGACACCAGTCTCTGGACCACATCTAATATTTCTAAAACCAGGATTTCCTTCCAACACCTAATGTCACTGACAGCACTGCGAAACCAACCTAATCCAAACAGCACCACCCCCTCTGCTACCCCATAACACCCACATTATTGAAATAAATAAGGGTGGGTTATCAAGCAGACCCTATGCAGCCTCTGATGGGTGAAGTATACTTCCTAGTGCCAGTACTGTAATCAATACATTCATTAGAGTTAACACAGACTGAAGGAAAGACAGACCACTGAAATTGAAATCAGTAAAAGAAAGAATACCTGCAAACTGATTAAAAGACAATAAATGAATGTTGCAAAACTAAAACCATCTCCCTTCTCATATGAATTACAACTATATATATTTCGCTTTGTGTGGGTAAATCCATGACATATCTTCTGCCTCTTATGTTTAGCTTCAATTTACACATTTAACATTTTGTTTTCCAGGCAGCATGGTGCTGTAGTGGTTAGCACTGTGGTCTCTCAGCAAGAAGGGAAGTTTAGGTTAATTGATGACTCTAAATTGCCCGTAGGTGTGAATGTGAGAGTGAATGGTTGCCTGTCTCTGTGTGTCAGCCCTGTGATAGTCTGGTGACCTGTCCAGGGTGCACCACACCTTCACCTATGTCCAGTGGCAGTTAACCTGGCAACATGCTGTCTGACACGCCCACCCCGGAACCACAACGTTGTACTCTGGTGAGGCGTGTGTGTTCTGGGAGGCTATGCTAAACTAGCTTAGCAGGAAAACAACAGCAGCACGCACACTACAAACTCTCCCCGCAGCGTTTAGCTGTTCTCTACTGATTCAAACAGGCTAAAGCAATCGCCACACAATCCCCATTTCTCCAGACCATAATTCTTGCTTTGTAAAAGAAAACAAAACCCCAAACAGAGAAGCAAATGTCCGACCCTAATCCCGCGCATGACAGGATGCTTCGTCATTAACGGACAATGCATATAGTCAAAATCAATGTAATTAACACAATGACAAAAACAAACTCACAAGAACCAGTCACATATATTTATGTGACAACAAAGCATGACAAATCAATCCAGCAACACCGCAGCACTAAAACAATATTCCACCGCACACTGAAGAGCACGAGCCATTCAAATATTATTCACATCAGAGGGAACAATATTAGGCAGGAATACCGTTCGTACAAATCCTTTTCCTGGCTAGGTCAGGGCTGCTAGCTGTGGGGTTGGCCGACCGTTTCTTACGATGTCCAGTTTTTCCTGAAATGTCCTTCTCCAGAAAGGCGATGCCAGTAACTACGCCACCAAATTTGTTTCTCCTCCTCCTTCAGCCATTGAGTGTTAAAAAAACAAAGCTAGGTAAAATAAAAATAATCTACACCAAGCAAAACGCTAAAAATGTCATGTCAATGTCATAACTTCTTACATATCTTTCAACCTGAACTCTTACTGACTATATCCACAGCCAACTATGAAAGTGTCAACCAGTTGCTCATCATTTGATAAGAAATAACGAGGAAGAAAGAAGTAGTTTTACTCCCACAAATATGCAAGTTGTGTTTAACTCAATACATAACCAGTTCAGTTTATCTGGGATCCATTGTGTGTGCTGGGACCTTTGTGCTTACACATGGCTCAACAGACTTGAGTGTATGTTTGGTGCAAGTCTGTTTTTTCCTGGTTTGGAAAAGTTATTCCCTTCATTAGTTCCAATGAAGGGAAATCTTAACGCTTAGAGAACCTGTTCATCCAAATTAGTGTAAACAAATATTTTGTTGTATTAACATGATAGGGCCCCCATGCTCAAAGACGCTCCATAAACAAATAGATTCCCCTGTTTGGTGTGGAAGAACTTGGCTAGCCTAAACAGAGCTCTGACCTCAACACCATCCAACACCTTAGAGTGAACTGGAACACCAACCGTGAGCCAGACCGCATCACCGATCAGAGATCACTAATGCTCTTGTGAATGAAGGGAGAAAATCAATGCAGCCAGGTTCCAATATTTTGCAGAACAAAAACAGATAAACAGAGGGCATGATGCCAGTATTAAGATGCCATGATACAATTAAACATACATGCATCAGTTGCTGGTCAGTGTACCAACATAAACTTACTGCTGACATCTGGGTTCTCCAGGTCCAGCCGGTTCTTCTGGGCTTCCAGAAACACCTGTAGGTTTATTCCTCTCGCCTGAGACTGATGATTAATGAATCGGGCTGGTATACGTCCAGAAAGGTCAGGTTCGTCACAGCCAAAGCCCAGGTCCAAGAGAACCTCCTCTGGGTCATCATTCCACAGGTTGAGTATGTCCATCACACTGCCAACAGAGGGCAAATGGAGCCTTACTCAGAACTGAATATGTGTCTCTACTTTGTACTAATAAACATTTGTGTCTGTGTTTGTGTGTGTGTGTGTGTGAGGCAGTGTCTAACCTGTGTGGTCTAGAGGGACCTGAAGTTGCTGAGCTGAAGCTGCTCCACCTGCTGAGAGCTGGACTTGACTTGCTCCACCTGTTGGTGTACACAGCAAAGAGTTCATGGTTCCAGTCAAACACAATTTTCAAATTGTTAGAGCCTGAGCACGGTTAGCCACAAAAAAACTATGGCTTTTGAGATGATAACCCACGTAAATTGGCACACTGGAACTGGGCTTGGGCAGGGGCCAAAGCTGGGATAAAGTTCTGTCGATATTCACAATTTGGTGGGATCATTGCACTCATCTTCAACACATTGAAAAATTCTTAAAAATGTTTTGCCTGACAGAAAGTCAGCCATGTTTGATTTTGTGCATTTATTTCCCTTTTTTAACACATTGTGAGAATAGATAGTACTTGGGTTCATACATGTTTAGCGGGCTTCATTGCGCCCCCTAATGTGTGGAAGGCCTTAGTTGGGACATAGTTGCTCTGGTATTCACCAAATTTGGTACCCACATAGCTCTCTTAACTTTGGACATATTTCCCATTGGCTTTCATTACCTCGCCCAACCAGAAGTGAGCCATTTTGAATATGGTGCGTTTTTTTTACGTAAACTTTTTCTAACTCCTCCAAGAGGGTTTATCAGATTTGTTTCAGATTTGGTTCATATAACCCTCCAACTAATGTGACTCTAGATTGCAAAGGATTATTCGGTACATCAAATGATGATGTCACAGGTCATGTGACAGTACGCCATTTTAGGCACTTTATAGGTATAGTTTTCTTTTTTTTAAACTGCTCTTGGAGGATTCAACACATCTACTTCAGGTTTGGTCAACAGAATCGTTAGACCTTCATGTTGCCATGTTGTGAATGTTTTGTTTAATGTAACAGAGTTGCTATGGCAAGTTCTTCAATTTGCTTCGCCATGACACAGAAAGCTGTTGTAACTTGACTTTACTTTGTCAAATCTGCACCAAATTTCACATGCTGGATAAAAGCCCAGGCCTGAAGACATCTGCAGGTCCATATAGAGCTAGTCATAGCGCCACCTACTAACAACAGGAAGTTGGCCTTATGTGATAAAGATTATCGGATTTACACGAAATATTCTGCATTCTGATGTACACACATGATGTACAGCAACATGTAATGAGCTGCAGACCACCAGCCCCTCACACTCTCCCCCACCGACGCGTGTGCTGCGCTGAGCAAGATTAATGCACGTAAGGCTGCTGGCCCTGATGGCATCCTCAGTGCTCAGGGCCTGTGCTGGGCAGCTGACTGAGGTCCTGACTGACATCTTCAACCTGTCACGGGCCCAAGCAGGTGTACCCACATGCTTCAAAACCACCTCTATCGTGCCAGTGCCAAAACACTCCACTGCAGCAAGCTTAAACGACTTCCGCCCTGTTGCACTCACCCCCATCATCATGAAGTGCTTCGAGATGCTGCTCCTGGCATCAACACCTCCCTCTGCAGCTGAATCCTGGATTTCCTAACCAACAGACCCCAGTATGTTAGGTTAGGCCAGCGGTTCCCAAACTTTTTAGGCCACGCACCCCCTTCTACATCCCGACCGGGTTCACGCACCCCCAATCCCCCCCCCCCCCACACCGTAAAAAAAAAAAAGCAACAGAGCCGAGTTTTTATAGCCGCATACAAATTGGACTAATGAGAGAACAGTTTGCTCGCGCGCGGCGTTTGTTTACAAGATAAAAAACACAAAAAAAACTTCCGGCACCGTGCCTTCGAAAAGGTAACGGACGTTCACCAGATGATTGGCCACATTGGCCACATCTGTAGGCTCGTCTACTTGCAGAGAGTAAAACTCACTCTTCTTCACGCGACCGACTAATGTAGCCAGGATGTCTTCGGACAAAGCATCGATGCGGCGTGACACTGTTGTTGGACACCGGAATCACGTCCAACTTTTTTGCTTCTCTCTCTCCAATCATACATTCCACCATCTCTTTAACATTGTTTTCCCTCTCCACCACCGCCTCTCCTTCTCCCTATTACGCGGTCAGAATACTACCACAACACGCCGCCTGTCTCCGGCAGAAATGCGCTCATCCACGCACGGGAACAACACAGAGTTGTAATATATACCTCCATAACACCCCGCCACTCTCGGCTCATACCTCCCCAGCAACGAGGCACATCACCCGGTCACAATACCTCCAGAATATCCCCCGGGTGAAATCCGGGACTTGGTTTTATGGTTCCGAGTGGCGGGCGCTCACCCGTTGGCGCCGGGACGCGAGGTCTCCAGCCGCCCCCGCCACGAGGCACCCGATCGTCGGGTCTGTCAGCCCTCGGAACAGGCCGCGGGTCAACAACTTGTGGGTGTACGTCAAACACAAACGTAATCAGGGAGAAAATACGTTCATGGTCAAACGTAATTGAGAATGCATTTTAGTTTTGGAGACAGGACTTCACCATGAGACCACCATTACATTTTTCCTCTCGCGCACCCCCTAGAGGCAGCTTGCGCACCCCCAGGGGTGCACCACACTTTGGGAATCCCTGGTTTAGGCAATCACACCTCCTCTACCCTCATCCTGAACACTGGGCTGTGTGCTGAGTCTTCTCCTCTACTCCCTGTTCACCTATGACTGCACGCCTGTACATGGTTCCAATACCATTATCAAGTTTGCAGACGACACAACTGTGGTGGGCAGTGGCGGCTGGTGGATTTTTTTTTGGGTAGGGCCATCCAATCAATTTCAGCAAATAGTATAATTCAATGCAAAAAAAAAGAAAAAAAGGTATCAAAAACGCATTAGTACTTTGCAGTTACATTGTTATCATTTATTCCAACACTGACATAATAAGGACATCTTATTCATACAATTCAGTATATAATAATATATATATATATATTATATATATTATATATATATTATATATATATAATTCCATTATATATAATAATAATATTCAGTATAATATGATATATAAATACCATATAATCAAAAAAATACAATATAAATATCATGAATATATTATAATAAAATATAAATGTCATATATAGTCTAATAGAACAAGTATATTTTAAGATGCCCCTATGAACCTTGTTTGTTGGAGAAACACCCAATCAGTGCGGTGAGGAAACCTGCATGTTTTTATGACAGTTATTTGTAACTTTGCTCTTCTGAGTGGCAAACCTCTCAATGACCTTCTTATTGAAGTCAGGCATGTCCCTGACAAGTTCCTTCTCCATGGAGCACCAGCTGGCAGTGGGTGGAAATGTCCGTCGTCTCTTCTGCTTGAATGGCGATAAAATCAGCGTTCTTTACTTCCTCCAGAATGTAATTCCTTACAACCGACAGCATGCAGTCCAACAGCTCATTTTGTACAGTCTTCGACGTCCCTTTAAAAATGCTGGCTGTCTCCAGGTGCTCCTCCAGCACACCGTCGAGGGACGCAACAAAATCCACCAGTCCCTTGAACACGCCAGGGTTGTCCGAGGAGTCAGTCTCGTCATGCCCACGCAAAGCCAACTCAAAAGCCCCACAAAACTTGACACAATAAATTATTTTTGATAAAATGTGCCGGTTTTTATCCACCTCCTCGTTGTGTTTCTTTACCGCAAGCCGGTGACCGTCGTCCAGCTGGGTAGCGAGAACACGCGAGATGAGAACTAGACACGGGCACTCTGGGAGGTGTGCTCCCAGAGGGTGCTGATTGGCTAAATTGTAAGTCACTCATTTATTTCTTTAATCAGTGATTGGCTAAGCTGCTTATTAGACCCGTCTTCCTTGGGCCAAATCGATCTGGCCCCAGCACGTGCACGCGCAGTAGAGACTTGCACGGGGACAGCTGAGAGGTGCACCAGTGGAGAGGACAAGCAGGGAAAAGCATTTATTTTGCGCAGATATCCTATTTTACAAATATTACTGGGTATATTACATAGCTCAAAAACACAAATATTGACAATTTGTATAATTTATTAATATTATTAAAAAAAAAAAAAATTATAATATTATAATTTTTTATTTTATTTTTTTGTGGCTCAAGGTGGGTGGGGCCAGGCCCCGTGGCCCTCTATTGGCCGGCCGCCACTGGTGGTGGGCCTCATCAACAACGATGAGTTGGCGTACAGGGAGGAGGTCCGGCACCTGGCGGCGTGGTGCGTCAACAACAACCCGGCCCTCAACACCAAAAAGACCAAGGAGCTTATTGTGGACTTCAGAAAGACTAAAGGCTGCACACACAACCATCCATATCAATGGAGGTTGAGCGTGTCACCAACTTTAGGTTTCTGGGTGTACACATCTCAGCGGACCTCTCTTGGACCCTCAACACCTCAACCCTGATCAAAAAGAAGAAGAAGAAACATTCCGTTATTAGTCCCACAGTGGGGAAATTATTCTCTGCATTTGACCCATCCCTGTATATATAGGGAGCAGTGGGCTGCCAATGACAGGCGCCCGGGGAGCAGTTAGGGGTACAGTGTCTTGCTCAGGGACACTTTGACACATGCAGCCGAGGATCAAACCGGTGACCTTTCGGTTGTTGGACAACCCTCTCTACCCAGTAAGCCACGGTAGCCCAGTAAGCCACGGTCGCCCCAAAAGGCACACCAGAGTCTCTTCTTCCTCAGGAGACTGAAGAAAATCCACATGTCTGCACTGATCCTGGTGAACTTCTACCGCTGCACCCTCAAGAGCATCCTTACAAGCTGCATCACAGATTGGTATGGCAACTGCTCTGTCTCAGACCGTAAAGCACTGCAGTGGGTGGTAAAAACTGCCCAACACATCACCGATAGTCCACTTCTTGCCATCGAGACTGTCCCCCTCAAGCGCTGCCTGCGGAGGGCGCACAGCATCGTCAGGGACACCTCACACCCGGCCATAGACTGTTTGCCCTCCTCCCCTCTGGGAGGCACTAAAGGACTCTCCGTTCCAGGACCTGCAGGCTCAGGAACAGCTTCTTCTTACCAAACTCTGCACCACGGTGATAGCCATCCCTGGTTACCTCTAAAACTGAATTTCGATAGTAGACACAGGCTGTGGTACAGATTGAAATTCGTAATTTTCAGCGGCACACACTACACACAGGAAATCCTATTGCAGTGTCAGATGGCCAAAGTGCACAAGGTGCAGGGGCCAGTTTATCGTTACTTGCATCGTTAATTCAAATTTGTAAACTGATATTTACACGACATTCTATTTATTTATTTACTATTAACAAATCCCATGTGCAGACCCAAACCAACAATCAATTAATGCCACTTTTCCTTGAACTCGATGGAAAACGTCATGAGGTCAAGAAAAGATGTGAAGGAGAGTTCATAAGGATTTAGGAAAAGACAAGGGTGCTCAGAGAATCCCACTGCACTTTCACTGCAGGTCATTCCTTCTGCTGCTGTCACACTTTACAATCAACACTGCTCCCAGTAGTCCGCACATACCAATACTGATAATACAGTCATTATCAATATCTGCAAATTGTGAATTCAACTGTTCAGTTATATATAGTTTACTGTTGAATGATTTATTATAGGCCTGTCTTGCTTTATTTAAATAATGCTTCTTGTTGAACTGTCCTCTTTTTCATGACTGCATCAAAAAAGAAAAATATTACTTCATTACCGAGGTTGAAACAGAAATTAAAAAGGACTATAGACTACAAAGTTTAATTTAATAAATATTGAGTTAATTGTTTGAGTTATTGAGAATAGGTATATGCATGTTTTTATTAATACTCCTTGTCATATTTATTCATGTTGATCATTTATGTTGTTTATGATAATTTGTTTATTGACAGTTTGCTATATTTTCTGTTCATTTTATTTATTATTCTTGTTTTATTTGTACTTAAATGTTACATGTTTGAAATAAATACAGAATTATTTAAATGAAAATAAATTGAAACATAATGGGTCTCTGTCTATTCATATTTATCAACATGACAATCAACATATTAAATAATTGTAAATCTATGCAATACAGGCATTTTGTTTGTTTCATGAACTGACAAATGTTGCATTGCTTTAAATGCTAAAGGAGATAAGAAAGGAAGCATTGAAGCACCTTTCTTTAGCATTCAGAGGATTTCACCTGCTCAGATACTTTAGAGACATTTCTCTCCGTTAGGAAACTTCCTTAGCAAAAAAGAGTATTCGACCACAGCCTTTGTGTTTTCATGGGATTTGTTGACAATGAGAACAGATACACAAAGTTAATCACAAATACATGCTAAGTTGTGGGTTATTGTTTGATAATCTGTAATTACCTTACATAGTATAGCCTATTTGAACTAATACAACCTCCATGTACAAGAACAAAGACATCTGAATTAGTCAAATTCCAACATTGTGATATTTAACATGAGATTGATCTTCAATACATACAGAATATAAAGGGAATAACAGCTGTTGTGTACTCACATTGTGATCTAGGTCTTTGTTGATCAGAACCCTGTGTTACCTGTCCTTGATCCTTTATATCCCTCTGCTCTTAGCTGATTCATATTTTCTGAACAGCTGTCAAGCATTGCAATAACTTTCCTCTTCGCTTTCTATGCAAACTCGGCTGTGCATAGGAGGAGGTGAGGCTTATTTGCCTGGTAAATGATGACTTGTAGTTATGTGTCTATGTGTTCAGGTCCAGAAGCTGCTATCACAGCCTGACTCAACTGCTGGCAGTCAAAGTGGTACCTCGTGACCTTCTAGTGTTTAATCAACCACAGAACACGTATTTATTCAAACAAATGTAATCAGAAAGATGATTAAAAAAAAGTGTAGCGCTTATTTATAACACATGACAGGAACAGCTATTGAAATGTCTTCTAATCACTCTATCTATTTTGCACAAGCTTCTCAGGTCTCAACATGAAGGTGCAACATGAAAGCCTCTATGCAGGTATGTAAATGCCAAGTAATATGTGTTTATCTCAATGATTCGTTTCATTCTAGAAACCCTTTTAATCACTGGACTGAAACATAGCTTTTGTGTTGTGTTGTTCTGTTCATCTGCCTCTCAAAGTCTCTCATGGTCTCAAAAAAGGGGCTGTTTGAAACTCTGCATGACGTATAAATTACTTTGACAAGTATTAACAATAGAGGTGGTAAACTCTTAGCAGATACAGGACCGAGGTTACATGCAACCAAACTTGATGCACGCGCTACTTGAGTTACCGTGATAACATAAGTATCAGAGCCAGCCAAGCCCTGCTCTCTTTGCTCATAATGAACACTCAACCTGCCCATAAACACAAGACAGACAGTGAGCAGACAGAGAGCCGTCTGAACATGATGGTGAGCCTCAAATATACACCAACATTCTCCATCCACTGTGGTTGGCGAGAACACTGCCATGTCTTCGTTGTCTGCCTTAAGCAGCAATACTAAAAGCTAAATAATGAGCTAATCAGCTTTCATTGATTAGCCTGTTCTTATGGTCAAACTCCGTATGACAACGAGAGTTCTCAGCATCTACTGGAGTAAAATGTAGCCAGTACCGAGCTGGAGTCGATGTCTGCGTGTGTGTGCGCGTGTGTGTGCGCGTGTGTGTGCGCGTGTGTGTGCGCGTGTGTGTGCGCGTGTGTGTGCGCGTGTGTGTGCGCGCGCGCGTGTGCGCGTGTGTGTGTGTGTGTGTCAGAGTAAATCACAAAGAGAAAGAGACAGAGAGAGGAGGTTTGAGACGAGGACATCTCACTCCGGAACTTCTAAAGTAAAAAGAAGAACCGCTAACTCCGGACCTGATCAATACTCTGGGCATTCACTAATTAATAACCGGTTCCCGTTCAGTACCGAGTTTCGGGGGCAAACCTTATTTGTGTTGGAAGGTGAACATGACTTAAACCCTGTAACTCTGTGTTGTCGGATTGTTCCAACCACCAATAAAGCATTAAAGTGAGATTAGGGATACTGCAGATTTGTTGATCCAACATTTAATTGATGTGCTTATAATCTTCACCAAACATATACAGTAGGTTGGATCGAGGGGAAGTCACAAGTATCACAGGCCTCTAAAACACTGCCGTCTATTCAAATTCATCCTGTTCAACGGGCAGTTTAAAATGTTTAAAAACTTACAAATATATTTTAAATGCAACTAGAACTGTTCTGCAAACTGCAACACAAATCTTGATTAACTCTGACCTCAAAATGAAATGTCTTTCAATTTGATTCACTATTATTAACATTTACACCTCGATTTAAACTGACAGAAGCTTTAAACTACTGAAGTTAGCTCATTTTTACTTTCAAACACGAGTATCAAAATATCCACACAATTCCATTCTGGACAAAGAATATCTAACAGTTGCATTAGCACTGTGCTTCAGTCTACACGACTGGCTGAAGGTTCTGTACATCAGGAGATGAGAACAAGAAGAAGAGAGGCGTCCTTACCGCAGAAACTCCTGGACCGTCCTCACCCTCTGGCTACCATATAAAGACGCTGCAGGAGAGACAAGTCATGTTATCTGGACGGGAAAGCAAACAGGGCACGTGAGGCCATATGTGACACAAGCAGAGAGAGAAACATTAGAAAAGGAGGAAGACAGAACAGAGGGAAACGTCGCCTTCATTTTCTGCTCGCTGAAAGTCGGTGCATCCTGTTCAGGTTTGGTGTCAAGGCTCATTGAGCTATGTTAGGAAAGTCTCACTCTCCCTCCCTCTCTTCTTTTTCCTCCAGTGGGTGTTTGGGTTTGGGCAGTTGCCTCTCAGTGGCCCCTCCCAGACGAGGACTCCATTTGACATTGGCATGGTGTCAAGAACAAAGTAGGCTTTCTCTTTCTGCTGTACCCTGTGTTTCTCACATGCACACATCATTTTTGTCCCAAAACAAATACTCAAACATCCAGTTAACCTGCAGGCATTACTGTGAGACATTTATCAGTTACCTTTGTTAAAAGGTAAAGAAAAGAAAGAAACTCCAGGGTGGTGACAGTGGTGTTGTGGTCCACAGGGCTCTGATCTTTTGAAGTGCCGTGTCATTTGCTTTGACAGACACCCGATAACAGTAGAGGACACAAGGGTATTTATGTCAATTGATCTCTAACAGGTTGAATTGGATCTTGAAACTGGGAACTATTCATTTGCTTTGCAATTGAAAGCAGCCAGACCATGTTTTCAGAGGAGGTTTCTACTTCTTTCCACAGTGGAATAAAACCTTTACATATTTCTGTGTGTATTTTCTTGTTGCATCACCTACATTTTTATCTTTGGTTAAATGTCATGTGGAAAGTGACTTACTTATAGATCCACCCCAAAGACCTGATGTTTTTCTTTAAATTAAAGCCAAATTAAATGAAAATTACTAAAATGACATTGACTCATTCTCTCTCATTGTTAAAATTCAAAACCTATGAACCTGAATCTAAGATCTATTTATGATGTGAACACTTTAACTACTGGACAATTCACTGAAAAATCCATCTTTAGTTCATGTGAGCCTGGGGCTTTCAATTTCCACATCAAATTTCTGTAACCATGGACCGTGATTGGCTCCAAACCTGTTGTGATGTCACAACTTATGCTTGTAGGTACACGCCTTCGACTGAGATCTAAAGTGAGCGCAGAGAAAACAGCCTTCTAGTGTCAACCTCTGCACATCCATCAGTCTGTACAGTGAAGGTCAAACATTTGAATCTCTAAGCGACAATAAATGACAACACAACAAGGTAAAGACTCCCACTGACCTGAAATGAAAACAAACTCCTAGTTATGTTCTGTCATTATATCAATGCAGACTTGTCCATGTCTGCGTCGCGATGCATCTTTTACATCTTTTACATCTTTTCTACTTCTTAGCATGTTGATATTATTCCTGCTGGCTGCTGCAGTTTGGTTGACAGCTTTTAGTGCCTGTTTGTGTGATTCATTGTTTTGGAAATTGATTACATTTATTTTATCGTATACATACACACGTAACATCACATCAATTATCACAATAAGTGAGTAAAGCACTTATTGAAATCATATTTTATCAGCTTTTTGTAGCCTACCGCTTCATATTTTTAGAGCGCAATGCAGCATATTGCTGTTTATATCACGTTAGTGTGCCCTGCACTCTTGTGCCCTTAAAGTTGCAACACATAATACTGGAAAACTAACTCAAAATACTTGATACATTTAGAGGTCTGGAGCCCGGTCACACAATACTTAACTTTTCTAACACCACTCTGCACGCTTCTCAGTATAAATAGCCGACACTAGAGCAATTTTCTCTCCCCTGTTGGTGTTGGACGATACACACTGATCGATAAATCATTGGCTTGCTTTCCTAAACTGCAGAGTGTGCCTGTAAAGACTCCCTGCTGAGGATGGAACCTTAAAAGTCCAGAATAGGAGGCTGTTTACCTTCTACACCCAAGGCCAAGTCATCGTCACTGCTGGAGTTCCTCCTCCGAGGCTCTGCAGGGAACACAGGAGACAGCAACATAAGACAATACCATTACTGACAGAAACACTTGTGCACCTCACAACATGGTAACGGTTGAGTTATTTTTATAAAGATAAAGTCATGTATATTTCAACAGACAGAGAGGGAGTGAGGGAGATGGGGCTATAACAATAGTTACGTACCATAACTCTAGATTCTATGAGTTTAGGCGCAGCGCTCTAAGAGCTATTGCTGTGGGTCTCACCTCGCCCATGAATTGAGATGAAACCAGACAATCAGCTCACAAATCAAACAGCTCTAAGAGCTATCTCTATTGGGTGGAGTCAGAAGTTATTTCACATGGCGTTCTCCAAAAAGAGAAAAGTGGACAACGAGACCAGAGCCTTTAACCAAGAATGGACAGACTCTTATCTCCATTCTTCCCACAGGCAGTTTAAAACCAGTAGGTCTCATGTGTTCAGAGACTGTGACGATTATTAAAAGCGGTAATGTGAAGCGCCACTACAAGACAAAGCATAACTCTTTTTAGCAAACGTACCCACTCACATCTGAAATGAAGTCACAGATAATGAATCTCACTCGAGTCGGGAAACCTGTCAGAATACACATATTTCATTGGCCAAGTAGCATCACGTGAGATGATTTACAACGCATGCAATTGGTCGGTGTGCTTCCTGGACCGCTGAACGAGTGCCGCAAAGACTAGAAAAGCTACGCCGGTTAAAATAGAAGCGCTCCGTCAAAACGTTACAATTCTCAATTACCTTTCGGTTTAGGTCCTGGATGGCGGTCCACCTATTAGTGACCCCTGGGTTAGGCCCTGGCATATATGCGTTTCAATAATATGCATATAGCGAGATATTCACATGCTCCTGTATGGGGCCTATTTTCAATGAATTTTCAATTAAATAAATCATATGACAAGTTATCTCAAGACATCAAATTAATTGTAATTCCTCCCACAGGCCGTGAAGACCTTACAATCTTGCCAGCTAGCCACATCTCCAGCATGCTTTCTATCTCCAAGCCGACCAACTAGTGTCCCTATTTAAATCCTTAGCTATTATATTTTAACAATTATTATTGTTTTCAAATTTAACTGGATGGATTATAAATGACACATAGAAATGCATAAATAAATGTTCTTATATCTAAAAAAATAACTTTTGAAAAACTTGCATCTAAAAGAATGATTTTAGAAAAATTTATGAAAATGAAAGTGTGGCTGGAATTCACTTATTTCTTCTCTTTTGTTAAATCCATTTCACATCATAACGGTCTCAGTCAACTTTATAAGAAACAATCCCTACACATCTCAACATCTTGCCCTCAGTTCAGACTGGAGTGGGTATGTTTGGTCTCGTAGTGGTGTTTCACATTGACGTATTTAATAATGGCCACGGTATCTGAACATATGAGTGGTTTAGTAGTGCCAGCAGGAAGAATGAACAAATAAGAGTCCGTCCATTCTTTGTTAAAAGCTCTGTTTTCGCGGTCCACTTTTCTCTTCTTAGAGCACGCCATGTGACACTGCTCTCTCTCTCTCCGTCTCTCCCTCTCCCTCTCCCTCCCCCTCTCTCCATCTCTCCCCTGTCTGTGTGCAAATCTCACTCGGCTCACGATGCATTTCAAATATACACATATTCGATTGGCTGAGTAGCGTCACGTGAGATGATTTAAAACACATGTAATTGGTCGGTGTATTTCCTGGCCTGCTGAATGAGTGATGTAAAGGCTAGAAAAGCCGTGCAGGTTCTGCCAAAATGTATAATTGTCAATTATCCATCAGTTATACGTGTGGGTCCGGGTCCGGACCGCGGTCCGCTTATTAGTGACCCCTGCTCTCGACCATAGCCAGGAAGCAGTAGTAGGAGGTGCTCTCAAGTATAAATGAGGCATTATGTTGCAGGTGAGGGGGAGGAGCAGGCAGAGGCATGAGGAGCAATTTGCCATTCCCATGGTTTTCTCAACCACCATTTGCATGCTGTTTGAATGGGCCGGCCTCAGGGCTGGCCTCAGGGCTGGGCGTAGGGTTAGATAACACACACTGCTCAACAACAAGGTTTAAATTCATCAAATTGCGGCTTTTGATTTTATTCAGAAAGAAGATTTTAAATTCAGCATCACGAAAATGAAATGTGAAAGTAAACACCTTTTAACCAATGATGATGAACTGTATCAACTGGTCTGAATAAATAACAGTTTAATTTGGATTTGATTAAAAAAAAATGTAATTCATTTCTTACACTAAAGCAGCAGGAAGATATTCTATGAGCCAGCCTGTTATGCAACTGTGTATTACACTGCACAGCAGCTACTGTACGTCTGCATTAGTCTCCGACTCTCTGGTAACCTCTGTGACACATGCAGCTTTAACATTCATTTTCACAACTCAACTAGAACTATTCACCTCCTTCCACTCACGTGAGAGCTAACTAGATCACTGCAGAAATTACTTTAAAAAAAAGGCTTCACTTACCATCCGGCACCACTGGATCACACAGTATGAAGCTGACCGAGTAAAGACAGACAGCGCTCTACAGGGACGCAGACACAGAGAGATTTCCATTGGAAGTACCTGCAGCTTTACACGCCGGCTCCCGCTTTGCATCCTCTCTGCAAACACAGGTCACATTTTCTTAGAAGGAGGGACACAAATGTGGGCATATAGAGGATATTTTCAATGCTGTGCAATATCCTCTATAAACATATGGTATGGTGTCTGGAGTGTACCACCCAAATATTTCTACGGTATCTTTCAAATATAGCACATAACAGCGAGTGTAAACGATCAGTTCATTGAAAGACAAGTCAGAGGACGACACAGTACAACCGAAACATAACGCCTCAAACATTCATCCATTTGGTCAATATTTGACAAACTAATACAGATCATAACGGCCACATCTAAAGTCATTATTTCTATATGTTCTGACTTCAGTACCTGGTACCATGAATTGAATTAGTTACTTTATAAGTTGTTATTTAAGGCACAAATGAATGATCCATTGAAGGATGACACTGGTTTTGTTATATGTCAAATATTACTTTCAGAATGAATCAGGCTTCACTCAAACCACGGCACCTTTATTTGTAAACCTAGAAAAAGCTTATTTTCATGGATTTTCTTTCAGTTGAAGTGTAATGTTGACACAGAGAAGTCGGGTAGATTCACAGTCAAGGGTTCATCTCACTGATACTCACTCAGTGACAGTGGTGGTGAGCCATTTCCTGACGCTGTCCTGGCTCCAATTTCCTGTGGTTGACATGATGCAACAAATTATAATAAGGCCGGTGACAATAAGCTCCGATAGCAAACACTTAAAGTGACAGAAGTAGGAAGCCTCCACTGAGAGCTGACCACTGAACAACAACCAGCCTGACACAATAACTGCTCATTTATTACAACCTATTAATAATGCTGAGGCGTCAGATCACCTGACTGCTTGTGTCTTCAAAGTGATGTCACTGTGTCCCCAGATCTGTGACTTTGTTGAGTCTAATTTACCATGACGATAGACGAGAAGTACAGAAAGTAAGAACCTAGTCATGAATCACAAGTTCACAACTCTCTCATGGTGAAAGAAAAACGCATGTTGCTCTGGAATAATTTCATGCTGCGTCATGTTTTGTCATTGTGAAGAACTTAACTTGGCCAGTGCAGGGCAGGTTGAAACTCTCCCTCATCATCATCCTAATTTGATGCTTTCATTTATAAAAGGACTATTTGTATAAACAGCAATGGCTTTTGATGTTTTACTCCACTGTCTCCAAAGCACCTGTTCTTCCAAAGCACATCACATTTCCTGAAGCATACCGAGGCTAAAATGAAGCTACCTAACAACAAAAACTTGAACACAGTTTAATCCACACTGTGTAAGTGTGTTTTTAAAACTGCTTCACTGTGCAACAGCCGACCTGATGTTCACTGATGTTGACTCAAGCAAGTTCAAAGTCTCTAAAAAGTAAAAATTTTTCTAAACACAGAAGCAAACTTTTGAAAATAATTGCAATAAGATGATTCCCAGTAAATAGGATTTGATTTCAGTATGTATTGTGGGCTGACAAGAACATGTTCATAGCTTCCCTACCGTGAGCCTCCTGGTCCTGACCTGTGATCAACCCAGGAGGGTCCATTTGGTTCCAGTGGACCCTGGATGCAACCAGATTGGTCCTTTTGGCCCGAGCTCCCTTCAGACGCCATGGAAAGAAACTGCAGTGTTGGGAACCACAGCTCATATGAGGAGCAACAGATGCACAACACCAGAAAAGCAGAGTCATGAATGCTTATTACCTGTGTAACTGGAATGACCCGGATAACTTTTGGTTGTACATCGACAGCAGCAGCTGAGCTGATCAGTAGTGAGGAGTGAGGAGCGTGTGAAGCAGCAGACAGCAGTTCTCATTCAGCTCCTGTAAACATGCCTGAGCAAAGCAGGGACATGCAAATGACACTAGTAGACTCTGTAGCCCTACAAGGAAATACGAGGATATGTGTTGTTGATACGTCCATCTCTTCCTGCTCCTCTTTTATCACTTCCTGCTTGTGTGTGGTCAGAGGAGTTCAGCTCCGACAGTGAGAGACGTGGAGATGCCTGCTTCAGCGTGATATTAAATTACACCAAAACAGCCAGCGTTGGTTCGTGTTTGTCCATTCTGGGCTGCTGTAGAAACATGGCGGTGCAACATGACGGACTCTGTGGAACAGGACCCGCTCCCTACGTAGATATAAATGACTTAGCTAAATTAACAATTCAATATTAATACGATTTACATCTGAAGCACATAATGTTTCTCAAGGTGTATTGTAAATTCACTCTTCAATATAGCATAAATGTGGGCTCTCAACCATTACATGAACAGCCTTCTCTTAGCGTGGGACACAAGGATATGCAATGTCAAACAGGAGCAACAGAGACCTTAAACATTTCTATCAAAGCTAAAGAAAAACAAGGAACACTTTTTTTAACAGTGTGCTTTTACACATTATTACATTCATAAAATGTAGATCAACAGCGGCACTGTCAAGTCGTTTTAATCAGAAGTAAAAATGAATGAATTAAATGGAGATGGAGACATGGAGATTTCTGCAAGAAATTTTTTCGGCAATTGGATGACGAGCGCCTCTGTTCTGGAACCTCCTCTATTGTCAGTAAAGTTTCATGAAGCTGTGATCATCCTTAAATGGTATTATACAACATGACATTGTTACAGGTCTCAGTTTGAAAGAGCCTGAGAACAGAGGTGTGTGCCTGAGAAAACAGGAAAAATGATGCGGCAGGCAGACGTGGGGCTTCTTCATTCAAAGTCGAGCTATTTATTTAACATGTTTTGAGTGCAAACACACCTAATGTCACGGTTTTGGGTTTTGTTTAGTTCTACCGTTTTATTTTGACTTTCCCTGCCTCGTGTCCTGTGAAAACGCCGAAAGTAAACTGTAAAACCCATCCATTCTGTACGGCTTATCTGGGGCAGGGTGGCGGGGCAGCAGGCAGCAGGAAACCCAGAGGTGTTCCCAGGCTGGACGAGGTTTATAATCTCTCCAGCGTGTTCTGGGTCTACCCTTTTTACATGTTGGACGTGCCCTGAAAACCTCTAAAGGTAGGCGTCCAGGAGGCAAGTACTAAGCAGAAATAGTGGTTATTCATTCCATGGTTGAATGCGGAAATAAATGGCTTAGTTGATAACGGCTTTAATGGAGATAAGCTACTCTTTCTCTGCAGCGCGTCGAGTGCGAATCACCACGAATGGTCCCACTAGTGAACTCCCACAAGGAAACGCAAAATTTTGCCTCGCGTTTAATGTGAACGCTGTATTGAAAATCTGATTGTGTATTCATTATTCAACAACCCTAAATATGATTCTGGTGTTTTTTGAACCCTGGAAAGTATTAGATGGAATGTTTCGGGGAAAATCTAATTTGTATCGAACCCGATGCTCAGAATGATCAGCCTCATGTGACTGAATGGAAATGAGCATACATTATGTAAAGTGTTTCTTGCAGACAGACAGACTCTCCCGCTCTCTCTGACTTTAATTGTATCCATAATAAAAGTTAATGTAGGAAATATCAGATCATGAAAAGACAAATGGTTGTCTGTGGTCCTTTTGTTGTTCAGACCTACAATTAGGATATATTTGAACCAGATGGTGAATCAGAAAACAAATCAAATATAAAACTTGAGAGTGATAGAGTTTATATATACCTTTTTATTGGATAATTCCTCGCTTCTCAATCCCCACTTGAACCGGAAGTTGTTCTAAGTTGTTGTTTTAGTTTTATATATTATTTGTTTTCTGATCCGCCATCTGGTCTGACCAACAAAAGGACCACAATAACCTGAATTAATTAGAAACATTTCTCTTTTCATGATCTGGTATTTGGTAAATGGTAAATGCACTTGTACACGTACAACGCCTTTCTAGTCTTGCACACTCATAGACACGGACTGAAGGAGCCGATCTTTTGACAGCCGTCTTTAAATAAAGTTTTAGCAGAAGTTCAGTCAGGAAGACTCTTTACACTCCTTTTCATTCATAATCTCTGTCTCTCTCTCCCTGTGATTTAGCTGATTCTGGGCATTAAGTTAACCAACCAGGTTTCCTTAAGCCAATCACATCGTTGCTGTCAAACTTTTAAAAAGTTCTCTTTTCTGCTGCGGTCGGTTGTCATTGCAGCACAATCAGCTGTGACCCTCCTCCACCCCAGTCTTTCCAGTCAGCATCACAGTCATGCTCCTCATCATCATCGGATTGCAGCAACTTCCTTCATCACCACCAGACTCCTTTACTGCCGGGCCTTGTGTCCACCATAAAAAGTTGTTATCTTTATTGGCTGTCTCACATGATTTCAGGAAATTACACAGGACATCCAGTATGTGTGTGTGTGTGTGTGTGTGTGTGTGTGTGTGTGTGTGTGCGTGTGTATGACTGTGTTAAAAGATGTCATGTAAGGAAATAAGCGGATGATAGGACATCATAAAAGACTGAAAATGTTGAAAGATTTTTACTTGAGTGAGGTTTATAACAATAATAAAACATGTAAGTGCATAAAAAGCACTTTTTGCGTTGTGTAAAACTGGTCAGGATTATTATGTTGGACTACGAGCGCTGAAGCCTAAATAAGCACAACTAAACACGAACAATAGTATTATGGAACATTTTGCAGTTGACAAAAAAAGGATACGTTTCCGTATCAATAGTGATGACAACCAATTTTGATTGTAATTTATCATAAATTACATGTTGAAAATTGTCTGATTACAACTTGCGTCTGTCACAAATATGGTAAACACATTTTATGAGGCTAATTTGGGATTATATTCATCTGTACATTGGCACTCCCGTTTTGACAAAGTCACACGCAGCAGGTTACTCATCGCCTACGATCATGTGAGGGATATTCTCACTCAATAACAAAGTTAACCAGCTTTGGTCAATTGAGACGTTCTTTATGGTTGTACTGTCAGGTCAAAGTCTTTGCATGAGCATTAGAGTGTGGCAGCACATCAAACCCCAGAACAGTAGTTTGGAGTGTTCAGGCGACACATCTCCTCTCAATGGCTTGGACACTGCGACTCTCGTGGCTGTTCTTCATGCTCATTTTCCTCCTGGTGGGACTACAGGGCGAGCCGAGGGACACAGCACCGAAACCAAACAAGAGGAGCGTTGGCAATGACCAGTGAGTTGGGCTTTGTATCAAACAAGAATGTCTTATATTGATGAATTAGAAATGATGGCCTCCACTAGCATTACTCAGCAGACATATTGTTCTGTCATAGACAAACAGCTGGTTGATATAGAAAATTACTTATTTTTCAATATATTTTTCAATATATATATATATATATATTTTAGGGTTTTCACATTATGCAGAGAATAAGTTTTTTTGAAAGAAGCAGTCTTAAATAACCATCCGTGTGTCAATGTTCTGCTGTACATGGTCCCTACAGAGCTAATTTAATTTAATGATCAAAATCTCACTCACTCCCAAACTTTAGGTTGGAATTCTGCACTTTTTGCAGGGATCCCATTGATCACAGTATAACTGGAATGTAGCCTTATTAAGAATATACTTAAACTTGTACTTTGGGTAGAGCAGCTAGCAAGCAAGCCAATTTGTCAAAACAAGTTGAATCCAGAATTATTATTTTAACAAGGAACCATAATTAAAAAAATGCCCTGCTATAACACACACACAAAAAACGGAAAGCATGCAATAAAACTCAACTTAACTCAGTTTTAATAACCCCTTAGTGTTCAGACACACACACAAAACAGTAGCATATAAATTAGATTTATATTTACCACTATAGGCTTAATCAAAAAAGAACAATCATTCAATTGTTGTGCATGCAATTGAAAAGGGAAGGCATCCAGAGCGGCTAGCGGCTATAGCAGCAGCAACTCAGTGTCTTCCAACTGACACAGTCACGAGCGTGACAGTCCCATTATCAATCAGAATATTGCCCCGGGTTACAATAGAACACTGGAGCAAGACGAGGCCAAGTCTCTTATCTGAATTTCCTCGCTTGAACCGGAAGTTGTTCTGCTCCGCCATCTTGACGGCCACTTTTACTTCCGTGCTGAGGCGAGAGGATGGAGGAGCGAGGAGAGATCTCTGAGGAGCCAAGAGTGAAGATACTCAAGAGCAGCCTTCACGGAAGTGATTTAACGGGCGACACGCCCCCTCATTGTTTATCGGTTATTTGATCGGACTGATCTGATGCATCTCAATATCGTTGAAGTGAAGCCAGATCACAGATTCAACTTTACTAATACTAAACTCTATCACTCACAAGTTTTGTCGTTGATTTGTTTTCTGTTTCACCATCTGGTCAAAATATATCAAATAGTATATAAACAATATATAAATGTAAGTCTGACCAACAAAAGGACCACAAACAATTTTCTTCAATTTTTAGAAAGATTTGTCTTTTCATGATCTGATATTTCCTGGTGATTAGTAAAAGCAGGTACCACAGCAGGACATTATCCCGCTGCCCTTACACCAGACCTTCAGGAACAATGAAACGTTCTCTGAATACTATGAGGTTCAAAGTGGGATTCCTGATGGAATTGTATTTTTGTACCTTAAACCTATTCTATGGTCGTAACTGTGGTGTGGTTGACCTAAATACAACTGCTGTGTACTAAATCTATCAGCACACAGTCTGTTGACGGAACTGGTGCTTTGACCCCGTAGGCCTCGTATGCTGTCAGATAATGGTCACCTTGTCTTCACAACCGGGGACAGTAAAGACATCCGCTTCCAGACGTCAGCATCAGGCCGGGTTAAAGTGAATAATGAGGACCTCACCCAGCTTCTGAGTCAGGTAAGTTCACACGTTTTCCTTTACGAAAAAACATGCACACATCATGTGACAGAATATGCTATGTTGTAATATTTATTAGATGAAATATATTACATTACATTACAGTCATTTAGCAGACACTTTTATCCAAAGCAACTTACAATAAGTGTATTTAACATAGGTATTCAAGAGAACTACTAGTCACCAGAAGTCATAAGAGCATTTCCTTTTTTAAACAGTATCTAAGAGCGTAAACCACAGCAAAAGTACAGTGCAGAAACAAACTAATACGAATACAATAAATGCCAATACAATAAGTGCTAAGTGAAAGGCTCAGGGTAGTACTTCTTGAAGAGGTGAGTTTTCAGCCTGCGTCGAAAGATGTGCAGCGACTCTGCTGTCCTGACGTCAGTGGGGAGTTCATTCCACCACTGTGGGGCCAGGACAGAAAAAAGATGCGACCGGGTCGATCGGCCGCAGGGACCTCTGAGCGACGGGGCAACCGTCAAATAAACCAGCAAATATATATCGCTTTATCTTGATTATAGGTGTTTTATTTTATTAAACAACTCTAAATGACTCCTTTTACTGTAAGTGAAACTCTTTTGATGTTCCCATCCCACCAGCCCAAGAATAACTTCACAATAATAAAAACAGATGAGGAATAACTTTAACTGTGTAAAAGCCCCTGTACATACAAAAGCAACAGAGTATACCCACCCTGTCTGCCTTTATCGCTGCTAACTCCAGTTGTAAAATGTTCTGCTCATCTTGGCATGTTTAGGTATTTTGGTGCTCCTGCACTAATCAACGAGGTTTGGCTTTATTTCTGGCAGCACTTCACCAACATCACAACAGAAAACGCCCACTGTTCCTCATATGAGGCTCTGAATGATTATCAAGTTAGGAAGCAGACTCAGCAGTTCGGACAAGACCAAATGTCAGGGGTCAGGTGCGTTAGAGTTGGTGGAGACATCATTAGAACTTTACAGCATTAAAGCAGACAGTCACGTACAGACACAGACTCAATATTTGAATCAAATGTATTAAGCCATGTTTATGCATCCATTGTATCTGACTAATTGAAAGACCTTCACAGATGTGGGTTTGATGGGCAAGAGATGAATGAAGCACATTTGAAGCAGTTGGTATTCACTGTTGAAATGTTTCAAACCGGCGGCACATTTTGGTCTGCATAAGTTGCCTTTCTATCGGAAGGCACCGTAAGGACATTTGATGGATAGGTGACTACTGAAAGAGTTCAAAATAAGACAAACACAAATTGAAAGGTTACATAAAATTATAAAATAAAAAACAACTTGGCTAGATTCAGTAAACGTTTTGGGTTAAAATAAGTACATTACTTTTGGTTCTACATGGGACACAGACTGCAGTTTCCTTTGAGAAAGTCCTGTGCTTGATCATCTATCCACCCCATCCTCCACTTCCCTTTATGTACTTACTTGGAATTCCAATGGAAATGCATTTGTGATACAACAAAACAAACGTGGAGAGAACCTTCAGTGACAAAGCCTTGATGTAAGCCATGTCCTAGGCCCAGGACACAGGCATGCCCACGAAGGATCAGGAACAGTCTCATAATTCAGGCGGCGCTAGTCAATAAACAGACCCAGGCAGCTTTCTTCTGACAACCGAAGCTTTTGTTCCAGCCTCTTCACAAAGCATTTAAAACAAATGAAACATGTTGTTTGGATGTGCCAGTTCAGAGCAGGCCAATTACTTGGCCCTACGAAGGTGTTGCTTGCAACGTTGTTGAGAACCGCTCATTGCTGGTTGACTCCAGGGGAGTGAAAAAGAGTTTGAATGTGACTTGAGTATATCCAGCATCCAGCAGCAAAAGTGAACTGCACTCAGTCAGTCCTTGACAGAGAAAGTGAATCTTGTCATCGGTACCATCAGGTTGAATTTTGTGCAAAATCAGATGACATCATGCAGGTTCACCAGAAACGCCTATCACGAACAGACCCAAATCTGGCTTCACTGCTGAGGACAGATACAAATCCAGACTTCCTGAAATAATACAAATCTTGCATTCATGGGAACTATGCTCTACAGAATAATTCACACTTTGTTTTAAAACAGTCAACCAGCCCACTGAACCAATTTTATTCATTTACATGGAGGATTTTTCCAGGAACTATTTTGTCTTCAGCTTTCGTAACTGAAATGTCTAACTGTCTGATTTCAGATCAAAACCAACAAAGAAGATATTAACGACATTAAGGCAAATGGAGGTGGAGTTTCCCCTGAAATTACCAACAGACTAAACCAGCTTGATACCAAGGTAGGACATTAAAGCTTGTTCTTATGCAATGAGCTATTGTCTTTTCATGAAATCAATGACCTACCGATGGAAATCACATTTAACAATACCAGTTGCCTTTTACAACCTGGCTCAAAGGCTGAAACATGGATGGGAGACCAGACGAGACACAAGTAATACATAAGCTAACGAAACAAACATGGAGAGTCAGTAATCAGTAATGTCAGCATGGATGTGTGAAAATGACTGAAACAAACAAAACTAAACAGCAGCCGTGTCGGCCACGGAAGAGCCGGAAGAGCCGTTTGTGCACTGGTGGTGCACAACCGTGGTGCACTGGGTTAAGAGGTCGTCTGGGAACCGGAAGGTCCACGGTTTGATCCCCGACTGGGACGTGTCACGTGTCGAAGTGTACCTGAGCAATACACTGAGCCCCCGGCTCCCCAGGCGCCTGTCATTGGCAGCCCACTGCTCCCTATATACAGGGGTGGGTTAAATGCAGAGAAAAATTTCCCCCTTAAAGGGATAAAGATAGTATACATTCTATTCTAAGAGCCGAGATCCCTCTTCAGGTATATATATAGCTGAAGCTCCCACCAGGCTCAGGTGTGGCTCATCAGCTGACGAGCAACAACCTGAAAGACAGAAAGGAGTGGAAGGGAGGGTTCGTCACAATGGACTTATCTTGATGCAATCCACCAGTGTGGGTTTACAATAAAAACGCTTTAGAATGTATCTGTACAAATATAATATCTGTTTCTTGTCTTGAATGCACTGTAAATATGCACATACAACATACAACATATCTCTTATTCCTTGTTTTCCAGGTGTCAACACTCCAGAATAAAGTGAATGCGCTTGAATCGGTAAGATATTTAAGTCAAACTGTTTGTTGTAAAGGCTCAAACTCAAGACTGTACCATACATGTCACGTTGCCTTTCTTCTGCTCTTTTCTCCTCCAGACAGTCCAAAAGTTGTCTTGCACCAGCAATCCCTGTCAGAATGGAGGAACATGTCTGAACTTACTCAACTCATACCACTGTCTGTGTCCCAGCAACTGGGCCGTGAGTTATATACTGTCTGTTACATTATGGGATTGGTTATTACTATAGGGATTAGTGAAACTAGTTCTGCTTGAAATCCCAAATCCTCACAGCAGACTAAATACTATTTCGTCGAAAAACCCCAGAAACCTACTATTACTAGTGTAATACTATTTGGCTTCAAGTTTGCTGTGGGTCAGGGTTTCCCCCTTTATTGTAATTAGATGTAATGCTTATCTCAAGATAGGCACCACGTCAGCACAACATCAACTAAAATACAAATATTCTTAAAACTAGACTAAACTTGAAACGTATCCCACTGGTCACAGGAATATTAGCAAAGCCCAACTTGGTTTCCTTAAAGACTTCCAGACAATCCCCATGGTCAGTTGCACCCAGATGATCAATACTGTATTTCTAAAAAATCATATATTCTTACAGTCAGTCGAAATACATACGCAAAAAATACAAAAATCGAAATCAATAGATAAAGCACAATACAAAAGAATTATGAATATCACTCTTCGGGAAAGTGCCTTAACATCAGTCAATGAGTGGGACCCACGTCCATTTCAGTTGGTATTAAGCTTTAGTAGCACATTTGCGAATAGCTTAGTATTTAATCATATAAACAACATGAAGGGAGTCTGAGGCGGTCAGCACTTGGTACAGGTTACCCGCTTTGCTAAATTGCTAAATCCAGTACTGAAGATAACAGATATCTGTCCCTGCAGATTAGATTAGATTAGAAAAACTTTATTAATCCCCAGTGGGGAAACTCTTTTGCCACCTAAAAACTCATACAGACGACACAGTCCACAGTACACAACAACACAGTACACAGCAGACAAAAACATATTACAAAGGATAAATAACACCAGACAATGCCATATAAAACATGATCGACATCAGAAAGATGAAAAACCTCTAAAGGTGTTCATTAAAAAATCGGACTGCTGCTGGAACGAAAGACATGTATATTCCTACAATTGTCTTAAAATGGTAGTTTGTGTATACCTGTATGACGTTTTTTCACTTTGGTTGGTTCTATTCCTGTTCAATAATGATCTGATAATCATCTACAGCTGATATTTTTGGCTGATTCTGAACCAGGTGTTTCTCCCATTTCTTCCTCTCTTGCTGTGTGTGTGTGTGTGTGTGTGTGTGTGTGTGTGTGTGTGTGTGTGTGTGTGTGTGTGTGTGTGTGTCAGGGTCTTAACTGTGCAACAGATGTGAATGAATGTCAGGTGTATTCTGGAACATTACAGAGTTGCCAGAATGGAGCAACCTGTTTCAACAGCCCTGGGTCATTCAGGTATGTCTTAAGCTTCCCATAATTCTCTACTGATGGGCTGTTGTAATGTAATCCAAATGTAGCACACTAGCATGCATAACACCCAGACACTCCTAAACAAAGGACGGATGAAGCTGTGCTTCACCTCCAAACAAAGCAGCCCTGAACACCTGAAACGGTGTCTAGCACATTTCCATTAGCCAACTGGCCTTTCCTAGAGAAACTGCTTGACGGTGTGGTACCGCAAGAGCTGTCGCAAATGATGCAGACCAACTGCCTTACAGAGTTTTGTTCCACCAGATCAGCCAACCAGAGGGCAGTAGAGAGTTTTATGTTCGCTGATCAGTCACATGCTAGATGGCACATTTCTGTCTGCAGTGCAGTTATGTTTGTGTGTGTGTGTGTGTGTGTGTGTGTGTGTGTGTGTGTGTGTGTGTGTGTGTGTGTGTGTGTGTGTGTGTGCGTGCGGCCTGGGGCAGAACTCTGATTGGGGGAGCAGTTATTAGGCCTGGGTCCACAACTAGTTTGGCCTAGTTGATGAAATACACATTTTTAACTCTATCATATATTTTGTCAAAAGTTGCCACACACTTTGTCACAACATATGTATAACCTAATATGTACTGTCATATACTGTATTTTCTAGCCTAAAAAATGTCCTTCTTTATTCCAAATGCTTTATGTTGTTTTTTAGAGCAATGTACTGCTAAACAGTTCCCTTTTGTGGTATTTTAATATTATTTATGTTTGTGTGCAGTTGTACCTGTTCTCCAGAATGGTCGGGGTCTCTCTGTACGGTGCGTTATGATGACTGCAGGAATGTGGGACAGGACCTGTGTGTACATGGCACATGTATTGATGCAGACCGGGTTATAGCTGGACAGGTAACCAGTCACTTAACAAGTCTAGTCCAGTTCTGGCGAACCGCTCATAAAAACAGCTTCACACTCAACACTGCTCTTCCTCTGCTCCTTCGCAACATCGCTGACATGACATGTTGAGTCACACCCAAGTCACAGCTCCTCACTGTCACAAACACCAGAGAGATACACTCGGGAAGAAGCACCGGTGGCAGACTTTACCGTTTGGAACGGTAGACGACCTGGACCGTGGGTTCTAAACTAAGAACTAAGAACTAAGAGGGCCCCAAACAGCTATAGATTAGTACGATGTTTCAATATGAATTAATTTACCATTCTAACTCATTGTGCCCAAATAACCCAAAGGCCCTGTTTTGGAAGATGTGAGAGCCACTAAAACGTTGCTTTGCACTCAGTAAGCCCATGGTGTGAACCGTGAATTTATTGCATTTTTTTTTACAGTTTAATCTTCATAGTGTGAAATAAAGTTTTACTGCCACTCATACGTTTTCAGGTAATACGTCTCTAAATATCTATGCAGAGTTGCAGTGAAAAGATATAAAGCAGAAGTGTCTTCATGTGAATGAAGACACTTCCTATGACGGTGACATCCAGAGGGTCGAGATACATAGTATATATACCTCCAGGGGGTAGTTACACTGTAGTGAAGCTTCATTGAATATAGAATAGCCAGTAGCATAGCTCACTACACTTCCCAAGTTGCCTGCCCAACGATGCCAATAGTTTAAAGGTTTTCAATCCACAGCATCATTTGATAATAATGTATACAAAAGGTGGCCATAATTATTTTAAGGTATAAAAACATTGTCATTCCACAATAGTTGTGAACCACTGTTCTTATGTGATAATTAAGTATTATTTCATCTTGTTGTTGTGTTTTGCTGTAGATATGATTTTAAATGACAGAGTTTTCACACTGTGACTTTTTTCTACAACAAACAGCCTAAATATCAGTGCATTTGTGAGAGTGGCTGGGACGCTCCAGCTGGGAACCCGTCCTGTGTGTCTGATGTTAATGAGTGTAACCTACCCAACAAACCCTGCTCCAGCAACCCCGCTGTTCCCTGCTACAACACTCAGGGATCCTTCTACTGCGGAGCCTGTCCTGCAGGTAACAGCTCATACTGGGCTCCATTTTACATGAAACAGGATTAAGTGCTGGGATTCGATATCTGATTTTTGTGACTTTGAAACCATAAGCACACACAGAGTCTTAGCAAAGCATAGTGAAATCTAGTAAATAGGGTTGGAGTAGGAACCAATTAGATTTTTTTATTTGCATCGGGAGGAATCTAAACAGCAAAACCACTGAGCAGATAATGACGCATCAGATAATAACTTTATTACAATCGTCATATACAGACCTCTGCATTTAACCCATCCTAAGCATTGGGAGCAGTGGGCTGTTGGGAAGCATCCGCGGAGCAAATAAGGGTTCAGTGTCTCGTCAAGAGCACTTCTCCCCACTGAGCCACAGCCTCTCAGGAAGATGAAGTGACTAGATACAACAACACGACGCAGATTCCTGTTTCATCCTATTAGTACTGTATTGATCCTGCTCCAGCCCTTTTCCTGATGGTATCACTGGTTGCTACTCTATAACTGGACAACAAATTGAAAAAAACAACTAACTACATACATGCGTTGGACTTGCCACATTACATTTGTACTTTTGTGAATGTGTGAATTGCCACTGTGTGTTTATAGCTGTGCATGTGAATGTGGCTTATAATCTGAATGCCCTCTAATATGTCTCAGGTTGGCAAGGCAACGGCTACAGCTGTCGGGATGTGGACGAATGTTTGATGAATAATGGTGGCTGCTCCTCCACTCCTGTGGTGCAATGCCTGAACACCATGGGCTCCTTCCACTGTGGTCCCTGCCCTCCAGGTATGAGGGGAGTTACCAGTGTAACTACCGTGCTATGAATTCTCTGTGACTCTCCAGAGACGGTATGTGATATCCATCATGCGCAGGAGGTCGAGACCTTATACCGACAAAGTCCCATGTGACCTCAGTGACTCAAGCATCTTTCTCATCTTTTTTTAGAAGTGCAGAGGATGGATAACAAGTGATCAGCTATGGGGATTCTGGCGTAGCCGATAAAGAGCTAATGCTAGTAAACGTGAACAGTGTACATAACTTGCACAGAAACCTTTATCAGGGCGCCTGTGTCTCCCTGGTCATACGTATAACTTTGTCGGTCTATGGGCAACATGCATGTGCTGGATTTGTAAGTTTTACATATACGCCTCTGGTTGTCAAGAAGAATGACATGTTGTTCTATGTTTATTATAACATTGCATGATGAATTGCATGATGAATTGATCCCCTACTAATGCAACCATTACTTACTGCCACCATCTAACAAAGTCATCCCTTCCTTAAGCCACATGCCCACAAGTTTCCATCTCCTTCCTTAACCCTTTCTGAACAAGGAGCCATAGTATCATTTTTACATACCCTTATTTGATTATGGGGCGAGGATTTTAGACACAACCATTATCTGAATACTGCATCTTATTGGTGAAAAAATATCGAAAACAAAATATTAATTTCAAGCATATCACCAAGCCCTTGTTGGAGCTCTACATTGGGTAATGTGTCTGGGTTTCACAGAGAAAAAAGTCTTGCCCTCCACTACAATAGCCCAGAGGTCACTCCCCTGCTGGTGACTGTCTGTGCAGTGGTAAAGTAATGTGTTTAGTGAACTAAAAGAGGAGTCAAGACGAGCGAACTCTAGTCAGACTTCTTAATGACGGTGTCTTTTACAATCTCAGAATCACTCAGGAATCAAACAACCACCACACATGTGCCACAATCTATCTTGTATTTGTGCAGGCTACGAGGGGGATGGGAGAACATGTACCCAGAGCGATCTCTGCGCTAACAACAATGGAGGCTGTTACCCATCAGCCACGTGCTCCTCCAGCCCAGGTAACAACAAACATACATGATTTCGTCTTCATCATCTAGGGACTATTATTTGTGGTAGAACTGATAAAAGAGAATTAGTCAAGGATTCAAGGGAGGTGAGCCAGGAATCAGAAAAGGTAAGTCATGTGTTTTCTAGATTAGCTGAAGATGGAGAAGACTGAAAATCACAATTCTTTTCCCAATGTTAATTTCATTTAATTCTTTCCTTGTATAAGAACAAAACAGCTACATCAAAAAGATGGCTTTTGTGTGTGCACAGGTAAAAAAAAGGTGAATATTGGTTATGAAATTAAGTTATGTCAATATGTCACTTTTTAAGGAAGAGAATAGAGGTGGATCATCATAGCTACTAATGGTGGAAGAGTCTTTCAATAGAGCCATTGTTGGCTAACCTTCAGGGGCTCATACCGTCACTATACTCTGCATTGTAACAGAAAGCAGATCACAGTAAAGCAAAATATGATTTTGTGAATTCAGCAGAATAAAAGCACCACATGTCGCCAAGTTATTCTATTCATGGTTGGCTTTTTAAAGTTTAGAATATTGATATATGTTGCTGAATGCAGCATTCAACACTTTAGAGTATAAGGCTCGTACCCTATACTCCTTCTCCAAGTCCACACATACACATGTAGACTGGATGTGCAAACTCACATGACTCCTCTAGTAACCTAACAAGAGTAAAGAGCAGATCCACTGTTCTATGACTTGGACGAAAATCCACATTGCTCCTTCTGGATCTGAGTTTCAACAATCGGAGCCTCCGTTTCAGCACTCCATAAGCTTTCCAAGGAAGGCTGAGCAGTCTGACTCTCCGATCATTGGAGCACATCCTCCGGTTCCCATTTTTAAACAATGGGAACTACCACCCCAGTGTGCAGCCCAACAATGTCCAGAGTCTTTAGCATCTAAAGGCCAAGCTGTGCCAGCTACAGTACCTTGGTGCCGCAAAGCATTGAAAATACTTTACCCTTGAGCCGCCAGCTTTGTGCTGACATTTGATCATCGCTCAGGTCGGATCTTATATTAATAGATAACTGTGGGACATGACCATGCACCTTTCTTCTCCTCACTCCGCCCTCCCACATCCACCAGGCACCAGCCTCCCTGTATGTACCTGCCCTCCAGGCTACACAGGCAGTGGTTATGGACCGACTGGTTGCATCCAGACGAGCAACATCTGTCAGACCAACAGCCCCTGCGTCAACGGACAGTGTGTGGTGAGTGTGTTCAGCTGCTCACATATGACCGGATGATGTGTGGCTGTTATGAGAAAGATTTCTCTAACTTCATCTGCAATAACTAATTTTAAAAGATATGGCTGGTAATATTCTATATTTTACGATAGTCAACAAATTCCATGAAATACCCAAATCCAAAAATAAATGTATCCCACTAACAAGTCGTGTGTGTGTATCCATAGCCAGATATATCTTCTTCCTCTTCCTCTTCTTCCTCAGGCTTCATTGTTAATATCTATAAAATGAGCCATACTGTTACATACAGTCTCCTGCTGCCGGAAAAACTCACCACAGCACCAAAAGTGGATTCATCTTTTAAAATATATAACTTTATATTTGTGAGTTGTGCTTAGATATCGATATAGCAAATCCCATTTTACCTGGCTGTAATTATTCTGACTGTAGGCTGTCAGATGAGCTTATTGTATCGATGGACCTGAAAACACGCAGACATGTGTGTGCAAGCTGTCATGTGATAAGCTAATATGCAGTCCTTGTCCCTGGTTAGGTTTTTAAGATATACAACTATATAAGCATAGAGACAAACATAGACAAACAGTAATTGAAACAACAATGAATGATAACAATTAAGAATACAACCCGATGCAGCTCAGTGTGAGCCATAGTTTTGCCTCTTTATTTTCATGTCAGGGTTGTAGAGGCTTGACTTGAAGCCACTGAGGGGCTGCTATACCGTTTCCAAACGTCCGTATAGCAATAACGTTACTCAATGTATTTATTACGGTGATCCTTATATCAATGAATAACCTGCATATACAACCAAACAATTGGCTTATGATACACCTGACAGATACAGGTACGCCTGTACCTGATAAAACCAGTAAACAACACACCTGCTCTGTGGTTACTGATTCACCTATTTGTATTTTCCCTGTATTGCATGTACAACCTACTGTACAAAAAGGGGAATTAGACACACTTAAACACATATTACTTTATGTATACATAATGAACACAATACGAAAATGGCTCCAACAGGGTATTTCAAAACCGTGGGCCTTTAACTGGAAAAGAGAACTGAATGATGTGAAACCTCTTGTATAAACAAATTCACGATGTCTGATAGTGCACTACTGCTGTCACAGGCCACCACCTCGGCTCCTGGATACATCTGCAATTGCAACTCTGGCTGGGGAGGAACAAATTGTGACCAGAATATCAATGAATGCTTAAGCAACCCATGTCAGAATGGAGGAACCTGCACCGACGGCATGAATGGATTCACATGTACTTGCACTGCCCAGTGGACTGGCCCACTCTGTCAGAGCTCACAGCAAGGTAAGATGTGGAGGGACTGGAAAGATAAAGGACAGGAGGTGAAGGGAAGAAGTAAGGAGGGATGGGCCATAAGGAGGTGGAGAGAGGCAAGGAAAAGAAGAGTAGAATGGATGTGCAGAGACACATGAAGGAGTTAAGGGACTGGATAAAAACTGTGGGCACTGTTCTAATAGACCTTATTGTTAAATTTCACAAAACTGTAATCTGTTTGCATAAATCTATGGATGTGTGTTGACAGTGTGTGGAGGTTACCTGACTGGCCCTGCTGGTTCCTTCAGTCATCCCAACACCCCAGGTCATGATGAATATGATCACCAGGTCAGCTGTGCCTGGGTGATTCGCATTGAACCTAACAAGGTCAGCTGCAGTCCTGTTGCTCTCATTTACTCTCACTTGACTTTCCTTTTGTCATGTCATTCTGGACAGGTAGTTGTAAGGTCCAGAGGACGTCCTCTGCGGGGATCACGGTGTTGTAAGCTCGGCTGAGATCACTTTCCTTTTCACAGTAACTGCCCTGGAAGCGCTACATTGGCTTGTGTGAACAATACATTTGGTGGCTTATTGTTAAAGTGAATGCTTACCTGTCTAACAATCAGGGAGCTACATCAATAACTGATCGGGGTCTTGCAGTTCTGGTTTAGTCTTCCCCAACTGCTGACTGTGGTGTAGCTGCTGGATGTTCACTAAACCTTGTGTGCTGGACAGGCAGTGTACAGCCATGTGATCAGAGCAGAGCAGCTTCTGTGCTCTGATACCAAAACAACGAGCTAAAAGAGAAAGAGATCGTCATTAGTGGATGTGACTATATTGAAATGTGGCAGATTGACTGAGAGCCTTTGACTTTTGTGTTCCCTCTCCTTTAGATTCTGCATATTACCTTTCCTTTCTTTGATCTGGAGAGCAGCGCCAACTGCAACTATGACTTCCTTCAGATTCATGATGGAGACAGTGCCTCTGCTTACATGATTGGAAAATACTGCGGCCAAAATAACCCACAGGAGCTCTACAGCTCCCACAATTCCCTATATTTCTGGTTTCGCTCGGACCATTCTGTCAGTGCGGGTGGCTTCACAGTTGCTTGGCAGTCTCAGGACCCAGGTAGGGGTGTTTCATCTGCTCTGGTTTGGTTAATGAGTAATCCTTCAAAGTTTGAACTTACTTCCGCTTATAGACACTGACTTTTATTTACATGTTTGCATGGTGGATTGTGGAGGTGGTGCTCTATTAAGAATGGCTTTTTTTCTTTTTCCACTCACGGGCTAAACTCAGAGTGAACAAACTTTGATCAGTTTTCTGTAACCGAAAAACGACTTTCCCATCTCAGGGTTAGTCACCTCAGAGTCCGGGCTTAGCCTCAGAGTTTATTAAACCTGCTTTCTGAAACAGGACCCAGGTGTCCGGTTTCATGCAAATAATGGCACGGGGGGGGGGGGGGGTTGGTTACCACAACCACCATGAGACAAACAAAAAACTGTGACTAACACAAGACAATTCAAAGAAGACAACAACATATATCAGCTACTCTACCTACTGTACTATCTAAACCTGCAATGATAGTAATGATAGTAATTATAGTAATGTGGCTTTGGCTTTAACCACTGAGCCCCATTTGTACATCTAGAACTGCACGGCTGCAAATGTCAGCAAGCTGTTCAAAAGTTTTAGTGTTGCAGCTCACAAAGAGTTGTGAAGGTCAAAGTCAATCTGTTGTCATCTTAGTGTGTGGAGGCGAACTAACTGCCAACTACGGCAACATTAACTCACCTGGTTACCCTGGAAACTACCCTCCTAGCCGAGACTGCTATTGGGCGGTGACAGTGGAGCCCAGCCTGCTCATTACCTTTGCATTCGGGACTCTCAGTCTGGAGCAGCACCCTGATTGCAACTTTGACTTCCTGGAGGTGAGAAATGCTGGATTGGGTAAAAACAATGAACAAAATAATCACGTTTAACGTTTACCTGGTTGCCTATACAGAGAAGCTGTCACACAGGCACAGTTGTTTGTATTTTGTCAGGTGTGTGCACTGTATGCCACTGGTGATTCCACTTCATGCAACGAGCCTAATGCAATTCTTTCTCCATTTATTGTCTTTTGCGGCCAAATATTGTAGATCCGGGATGGTCTTCTACCTGAAGACCCAGTTCTGGGGAAGTACTGCAGTACTGCATCACCGCCCCCGCTGCAGACCACTGGTCCATCTGCATGGATCCACTTCCACTCCGACTTTAGTGTCTCTGACCGAGGCTTCCACATTACATACACAACATCACCAAGTAAGAAACTGTGCATACCAAGTAAGACAGTGTGTACACCATGTCATCATTTAACACATTACATAACTGTCTCACATGACATTTATTGGAAGATTATGATTAATCTTTACCTTGGGAGCAATATAACAAGACAGGACCAAGGTCTTCAGAATCAGGAACACTTAAAAACTATTACGTCACAGTTGCTCTTGTATATAAGTACAAATAAATATAAGATCTATTACTATGTGGTGGTGGACTGCAGTCATCACCGCAGACGGCCGGTAAGGGAGGGCACAGGGAGCACTAAGTTCAAGGCCCAGGGAAAAAGCACAGTCCTGTCCTCTGCTGGAAAGCTGAAACGAGCCGCGAAACACTTGCTGGTTATGGAGCTCCTTACCCTGGGATGTGTTGTATCTTAGGTGACCCTGGCTGTGGTGGTACCTTCACTGACAGTGAGGGCATCATCATATCACCCAACTGGCCCAACGACTATGCCCACAATCGCCAGTGTATATATTTGATCAGGTTGCCAGTGGGTGAAAAGGTGGCCCTCAACTTCACTCACTTGAACCTGGAGAGTCACAGCAGCTGCACTTTTGACTATGTGGAGGTAGGACTTGTTTATGAATTAATGACATCCTTGTTAATTTCTCAAAATGTTCTTGAATAACTAATAAATAGTTCAACCCCATATCTTGCTAAATACACGAAGGCACAATCTGCTTTATAAATTACGTTTTTAAAACATAACTGTTTCTGTGATTTTCTTCACTAACAATGCTTCTTCCAGCCTAACTTGGTTTATTTTCCTGTGTCCCACCTATTGTCCGATTCATGCCACTGAAAGCAATGGTTAAGGTTTGGGAAGAATTTGACTTTGGTTTAAAATTGAAAAAGTCTACACATGATGTGCAACACATCCCAGCTCACGCATCAAGTCAGCAATGACTTTGCAATAGTACATCAAGACCACATTCTTTCCCTACCTTTAACCAATAGAAGAGAGAACATAAATCATGCAGATGTTGGAGGAAAACAGTTGAAATATTTTGACAGTGATCCACTAAAATTAAAGTTTACTCGTTATGATGGCTTGGCTGGCACTATATTTCCTACAAGTGTATAAGCTGTAGCCAGTAAGTTGTGTATAAACTTGGCCTGTCAGCATTGCAGTCTGTGAGGATTTGTTAACTGGTTCTGAAACAGTCTTTGTTTAATCCGGATGCCTCTATATGTCAGTAAATAAGACCCTCAGAGAGAAGATTGTCTTTTCTATATAGTTATTCTTAATACGAGTCATCGATGCCAACAGGTTGGATTCCGATGATATTAGACTAAATCATGCAGGTTCAATAGAAACTCCCTCAGCTCGGACTCTAGTGGGGCCTCCAGCAGAGTCCAGCCCAACAAAAACTTACTTCAGAGGACAGACCGAGATCTGGCTTCACTCCTGAGGATAGACCCAGATCTGGAGTTACTGCCACCTTGGACCTGCAGTCAGAGCTCGAGTGGGAGACGAAGCGCTCTGCGCCTGGCTGCAGCATTTCCTCCTCTGGCAGGAGCAGAGCTTTCCCTCGGTGCTCCACTGGTCTCTTCTGAAAGCCAACACCTACATCACTCTGCTGGAGACCCAGGCTGTATAATGGGGAGGGAAGAGAGGCATGGGAGAACCAGTACTGCAAAAGGAAGACTGTCAGATTGAAGTGGTTGACAGCCATCCTGGAATTCACTAATTTCTTACAATAGCAAGTCCATGAATCTTTTTCTTCCAAGAACCAGAAACGCCAGATAACAGAGATATAATGTTACTGAATGCGAGATGTCTTGAATGTGCAATACGTCAAGCAGACAAGTCAACTTCTGAACAAGAGAAAGTTTTGTGCAGTGGAGGAAATAGTTTTACTAATCAAGAGCTACAGTGTGTGATTCTGCAGATGCATGCGTCAATCTTTAACATTATTCTTACATTTTTTGTTACATTCGATTTTGTCATAATTCTAATTTTCAAAGATTACTCTTCATTTAGGTTCGGTATTGTTTTCATCGTGAAAAATAGGTTGTCAACAAATATTGTTTGGCATAGTTTTAGTTGACAAAATGTACACTGACCCACTTCTCCTACCTCTGCTTCTATCCCCTTTCATTCCAGGTTCGTGATGGCAGAATGGAGACTGATCCTCTGATAGGGAAGTACTGTGGGAGCTCCCTGCCAGCGCCCGTTCAGTCGTCCACCAACTTCCTATGGATCCGTTTCAGGTCCGACAGCTCAGTCAGCCGGGCTGGTTTCAGGGCAGTCTATACAGTTGGTGAGATGCCACACATTTATTCTACGTGATATGATGTCATGTTTATGTGTTGTTTGTTCTGTTATATATGTTTTGAGAAAATGGCATGCCCAGTGAGCCATACGTGTTTGGGCTGTGGGATAAGGATGCCAATGGATGATAGTCATGATCACTGTGTGCATTGCATAGGTCTGGGCCATGCACACATGGCCAGTCAAGACCCATAAACTAGATTGAGGGAGGCTAGGCCTCTGACATTTTCTCGTTAACACCCAGTCTCATTGGGCAGCTGCAGCAGGCTGAGCTGCTAGGGGTAGTGGTTTGGAATCCTTTCATATCCTGGGTGTGGCTGTCAGGAAATGGTTTGCAATGGCCTTCTGTGGGGCAAGGGACACTACCCAGGACCCACTTCTGCCCTATTAGGGGTGGAGGTGCTGGATCTGGTAGGCCCCATGTCGGATTTGTCGGATTTTGAGGAAATTGATGTGTTCTGGCTCAGAGGATGAAGACCGCCCCCTAGGTCAGGTTTGTGTTGTTGCAAAGCTGGTAGAGGAAGAGAAGGAGCAACCACCTCCACTCTATCACCGGCTTATCTATTACTATTACATTTAAATGCCAGCTGAGCGGGGCAATGGGACCTTCCATTTTGATAATGAGGAGGCTGGCCAGTTTGGCAAACAATGCCTTTCAAATGGTGCAGAAAGTTTCGATCATCTAAAATCATCTGTTAAGGTGCTGCGGGTATCCTTGCCCCTAGCTAAACTGGAGTTAGCACAGACACTACAAACAACCGAGTCATGGTGAAAACAACCCAGGGGACCCGCCCAAGGGTTTCTTGGGAAAGACGCTGTGGAAGTGGGGGATTTGCGTTCTTTCTTCCAACCACGTTTAGCTCTCACCTGAAGCCACTGAAGCCAGCTGGTGTGGCCAGTCTGTGGAGCTGTCGATACAAACTGTTCACAGCCTTGCCAGACCCTTCCCAACATCTCTTATGCGCACCACCAGTGTGTTGGGCCTGCTGGAGCATCTCATTTGCATATGGCCCAGACAAGGCAGATGCCACCACAGGCAGCATAAGCAGACAGGTCATGTCTTCCCTTTTCAGCCGTGACTGAGACAGCCAGGGGTGGCACCTCAACATCCTGTTCCTTTCTCCCACTGACAAAGTCAGCCACTTTTTCATTGGTAGCAGACCCTCAATACAGGGTGGTTCTGGCTGCGGAGATCTACGTTCTCCTGGCAAAAGGCCATCAGGGTGGTGAAGCAGAAGATTAGTGGGCTGGGTTCATGTTACTTCTTCATTCCCAAAAAGCATGGGAGACTAAGACCATGTGGGAGTGGGTAAAGGATCATCGGATCAGCCCTTCAGGGAGGGATTATTACCTGGTGAATGGAAGGATGTAGGGGACTGATAGTGCTTTGGCATTAGCTGTGCCAAACCAGTACCAATCTCTCGTTGCCCCCAAGGAAACAGCTCACTGTTACTGAAAAATAGATATTCTCCCCATTGGGCAAGGATGCAGTGGCACACTAGAGGCCACAGGATCTCCTGTATGCCTTCCCTTCCTTCACCCTCCTGCACTGATATCTACAGAGAGTCCAGGTGGAAGAAATAAACCTCATCTTGGTGGAGGATTAGGTCAGCGACGTATTGCTACACAGCTGTAGGGTCCTGGCTGACCAGTGTCCAGACAGACTAGCTGTGTTTTCATGTTCAGGTGTTCTAAATTTGCTTATATAATTCCTTGATATTGGTAGCATTAGGTCATAGCTCGTATACGTTTTTTTAAAGAAGGATTTCAAATTTAAGTCAATTGACAAATTCTTGGAGCAACTACTGGGTATTCATACTACATACTAGTGTATTCAGGATATATCCACTCATCGAAATATTCAGTCTTTAATATTTGTTTCAGACAAGTAATGTTTGACAGGAAAAAGGAGGAACACCAGTAAATCATGATGAAGGAATTATCTCATATCCATACAGAAGTCAAAGCATTAGCAACTGACCAGCCATTAACCCTTTCTCTACCCAGGTTGTGGAGGTATTTTCTCTGGGACTGGGCAGCTACGCTCTCCCTACCACCCCAATGCCTATCCCCACAATAAGGTCTGTGAGTGGGTTATTAACCAGCCAGAGGGCTATGTGGTCACACTCAACTTCCTGTCATTTGACGTTGAGGGAAGCTCCTGCGGTTTTGACTTTGTTGAGGTAAACAAATCTTACAATTTTCATGTAAATCAAGCTCTTGGACCAAAATATAAAACTGACTTCTACAAAACATTCTTTTGCGCAAATGTTTTACTTTCCAACTGAATACAGAATAACAGCCACACCATTCTTCATCACTTCTTCTTCATATTATTATTATTATTATCACATTTTCTATTGTTATTTTAATTGTTGGTAATGGTTGTGATGATACAAAACATGCAATTATGGTACTCTTATTGCTACTATGAAACGCAGTACAATAATATAGTAGCAGCTCTCCAGGAGCTGAAAGAAAACCAGGTTACACAGTGGCACAAAGCATATCCGAAAAGTTTTCTTTAATGTCACAATTTGTGTTGCCATAGGGGCTTTTGTGTTGTGCCACTAAAACGTACAATCTAATGTTTTCCTTTTTTCAACACACACATTATGGGTGGATAGATTGAGCATAGTGGGTCAGGTATAATGATGCATGTGTCTTCTTCCAGGTGAGGGATGGCTCCACATCTAGCTCTACTCTTCTGGGGACATTTTGTGGAGCTGAGATTCCCCCCAGGCTCCAGTCCACACAGAGATCTATGTACATCCGCTTTAAGACAGACTCCTCTGTCAGCAACCATGGATTTGAAGCAGCCTATGACTCTGCCTTGGAGGGTGAGACATATCTATATTTAGCAAAGGTTTTCCACTCTGACTGGCCTCCTATGTTAAGAACTAATTTCTTGTATGTCACCAATGATTATTATTATTAGTAGTAGCAAAAATGTTAACAAACTGTTGCAGCGCACACCTTTTATCCTTATACTTTTGTGGTTTGATTGTTTGAGTATTTTAGATCTTACTGTGGCAAGAACATTAATTAATTAGCAAGAAGCAAAATCTTTCTACAGTGTTCCAAAAAAAAAAAAGAACAGGGATCATCTCAAACAGTCCTCTTTGAGTCTGACAGAAATAAACCAGTGAAATAAGTCTGGTGGGAATCCCTGTAGCCAGCTCCATTCCCTGTAAAAAGAGTGTAAGAATATTTTGTTATGTACAGCATAGAGTTGAATAAACACATTGCTTTAAATATAGCTAGGTGAATCGTATAACTCAAGTCTTGGACACAGTACTGCAGACTTTAAGCAGATGAATGCAAAAATGATGAATATTAGTATTTTGGTATTTTTGTACCAGGCTGTGGTGATACCCTGACCAGTCCTTCAGGCACCATCACAAGCCCTGGCCACCCCAACAACTACCCCCATGGTGCCAACTGTACCTGGTACATCAGTGTTACCCCAGGCAACCTGGTTCGGCTGTCGTTCGACTCCTTCAACCTGGAGTACCACCTCAACTGTAACTTTGATTACCTGGAGGTGTACGACAATGGCACTGTACAGACCGGAACCAAGATTGGCAGGTACATGATACATTTATCAGATACATAAAATACATACTTAACACTTTGCTAAGCCCTTAGTCAAACAAAAAGGCAAAGAAAAGAAGAGAAAAAAGGGACACTCCAAACAAGGCAGATCCACACCGCCACAGTAAAATACAGGAACTGTTTCTCTATCACACAGAAACCCGACTGGCCCGACTGACTCAGATTCGGCCAGCCGCGGTTCAATTCAATTCAATTTATTTTTGTAAAGCCCAAAATCACAAATTTGCCTCAGAGGCCTTTACAATCTGTACACATACGTCATCCTCTGTCCCGGAACCGTTACATCAGAACAGGAAAAACTCCCCCAAAAAACCCTTTAACGGGGAGAAAAGAGGAAGAGACCTTAGAGGAGGGATCCCTCTCCCAGGATGGACAGAAGTGCAATAGATGTCATGTGTACAGGTTCTTTTAGCTGATATAACTGTCAGTTAAAAGAATCCCACCCTCACTCACGGTGACTCATCTAACCACAACACTATTACAACAGCATGGAATACAACAATCATTTTCTTTGGGGAACTTTGCGAAGTGTCAAATATTTGTTGTACTAAAGACATTTGGGTGCTTTGTATCTGCAGGTACTGTGGACGTTCAGTGCCTCCTTCCATCACCAGTACTGACAGCCTGCTGACCCTGCTGTTTGTGTCGGACTCAAGTTTAGGCACCGAGGGATTCTCTGCCAGCTATGTCTCAATCAATGCCACCACAGGTACACCATTGTCTTTTTTCAGTTTTTAGTGAATATCGTTCAAGCAAAATAACAGCAAAAATACTCACAAGCCCACGTTCCACTACAAGATTTAACTAGCTCATTTGCATGCCACACCAGCATTAAGATAATGCTGTGACCTGCGGCTCATACAACTCATACACCTTGTTTGTGTGAAGTGGGTATTAGGATATTTATGTTTGTCCCTTTTTGTCAATAAGGTTGTGTTCGGACTGAAACTAGCACTGCAGCAAAACATAATACAACCTCCTCACCAGGAACGGAAATTCAACGTCATCTTGCATTTTACCGCCTTATGATAAACATTCCTGAAAGATTACTTTTTTTTTTTGACAAATGTTTTTATTGGCTTTTCACAATACACAAACAAGACAAAACAAGGCACAACAAAAGGCACTTAGAGAAATTTCAAATAAAGATAAAAATTATTACTTTTTAATGGGAATCATTTATTCATGTCTGATAAATTACTTACAAATCATGGGATTGGCCAACATCGTGATACAGAGCAACATTGTGGTACAGAGCAATGTTATATATGAGTATGTATAAGTTTGTAATAGCTTGCATGTCAGTTGACATGAATTGTGTTGGATAGGGTTGACCGGGCATACACAGTCGGCCTCATGCAAGAACCTTTACACATCTTTATCCATATTAATTTATATTTTCATATATTGTGAGGATTTATTTGTTCTATTCACCGAATGTACTTAAACTGGGCCGACACTGCATTTTTTTTCATCTTGTATGTCGTGTTAACTCTCACTACACATTTTAATCGTCCTTTTCGCTGAAATCTGCAGCTTTTATCCTCACACTGTATCGATCAATTGATGGGCCACAATGTCAAGTTCAGTTTTCTATCACATCACAGCCACAACATGTATAGAACTGTTGTTAATAGAGTGTAGAACAAATCTTTTGACAGCAGCCGTGACGGAAATGTGGAAGAGCAACTACAAGACACCTGACAGAAATCCAACCGATCATCTGACAGATCGCTAATCAATCAGGCTATTAATCTGGAGTTGTGAGGCCCCTCATACTGCACGTCAAATGACACTGAAAAATTAGTCAGGGGTGCCAACCTTTCAACGAGATGAATGTCACCTCGGATGCCTGTTGATAAGCAACTTCACAAACATGTCACCATAGAATCAAAAGAACATGACAGTACTGTGCCGAAATATGCCAATAAAATAAGAGTCACGAGACCTCAGAGTCGAATGCCGTGATGAATATAAGAGCAGCTCTGTCATATTTAACGTCGTCACTTTCAAGAGATGAACCATTTGGAAAAAACTTGTTTTTAACTTTTGTTTTTTAAAAACAATTGTATTAATATAAACATCTCCTTAAGCCACAGAAAAGTAAGCATTGGCATTATTTGACAATGTGCTACATGTAATGCAAAAGTAATCCAGTCTGTTTTTTGGTGAATTACGTAAAAGAGTTTTTTTGGGACACCAAATTTAAAGGTGCAGTGAAGGATTTAGTAGTGTCTTGTGGTAACGTTTCAGATTGCATCCAACTGAATATCCTCTCCCTCTCCAAGCGTGTTGTAAAACTAGTGCGGCCTTTAGGTAACGTAATAATGCAAAAGGCTCTCTCTAGAGAAGTGTTTGGTTTGTCCGTTCTGGGTTGCCGTAGAAACATGGCGTGAAGAGGACCCGCTCTGTATGTAAATATAAACAGCCCATTCTAAGCCTTCGAGTCCTAGTTTCAGGTGACTATACACTTGTAAAAACATAGTTATGAATATTATATTCCATTTCTGCCAATTAATTCCTTTAAATCCCACACCCTGCTCCTTCAAATGAATGGAAAATGTTTTTAATCCAAAAACCCATATTTTAGAGAACCAACCTCCATTTCACTCTATACAGTGTATTTTTATTTGGATAAAATGAAAACTAGGAACTACGTATTACAAGTATGTGCTGAAACGTTTTTCTCTCATCAGACTGTGGTGAGACCTTCACCTCCTCTACAGGCTCCTTTAGTTCACCCAACTACCCTGACAACTACCCCAACAATAGAGACTGCGTCTTCAAGATTATAGTGCAAGTCAACATGCAGATTATGCTGAACTTCAGCAACTTTGAGCTGGAGGGCTCTCCTCCTTCTTGCAACTTTGACTTTGTTGAGATCAGGTAAGGATAAATTAAGGTTGTAGAATCTGTCTGTCTTTGGAGAAGAAGACCTTTTGTCAGCATCATAGACACATCAGAGCATAGCTTTTGACGTTCCATTTGCATGTGACTGAAGTTCCTCCACAGCCATTTTAATTATATACTGACGTATAAGGAAGGCTCACTGATTTTGGTTTGTTGACTTTGGTAACGCTACAGAATGAAGTAAGTTGTCATGTTCAGAGACCGAGCAGATAAAGTTCAACGTTTTTACTCTTTTTACGAAGTCTTTACTCGCTGTCAAAAGACAGGAGGAAATCAGAAACCAGGCAGAGTTAACCACGCAGCGATTCGATTCCAAGGTACAGGCAGAGAGACATGCAGTTCGGTAGCAGGCAGGCCAAATATCTGGAAGGCTTAATGAGACACTTAAGACAGGGAGCAGATGGAGACATACATTCTGCCCAGTATCATGGCACGTCATGAAATCGTCACAAAATGCAATATTGTGTTTTTTCTACATAGACACAAAATGTCCATTTTTGTCTCACTCAGGACGAAAACAATGCAAATGGAGAGTCAATTATGATCCTTTTTTGTGGTGGACACATTAATTAAAAGCATCCACGTGATTAAGCAATGGTCAGAGCAAGTGATGTAGTATTAAGTATCAAAAAGACCACTTATAGAGGGAGGTGGATGGGTCCAACAAGCCCAAGACCCAAGACCAGTGTTTATCAAAGTGTTGTGGTTTGGTTTGTTGCAATTTCTACACAAAACTATGGATTGCATTTTGTGCCTATTTCAAGAACTGCCATTAGAGTATGTAGATAAACTGCCGGGCCGATGGCGGAAGTGTGAACAGGTGAGCTAGCGGGTGGGGCAGTCAGGGACAGGGGGCAGTGAAACGACCATAAATCAAACAGCTGTTGTGACGGGTATGTGTCTTAAACACTCATCTACCAGACACTCCCCATTGTGCGTGTACACAGGAGACACATCTGTCTTTGTTTGTCCAATATGACCACTCACATTTTAAACATCCACCATCTTTCGCAGGGACGGTGGCTATGAGACGTCTCCCTTGATTGGTAAGTTCTGTGCCTCTCAGGGGCCTCCACTCCTGGTATCCCACAGCAATCGTCTTTGGGTTAGATTCCACTCAGATAGCATCGTCACGCTTGGTGGATTCACTGCCCACTGGGATGGCACACAGACTGGTGAGTGGTTCATCTTTTTTAATGTTAGCTTATCTTCTTGTAGCCACATTAAGCAGAGAAAGTAAGTCATGACCACAACCACCTGGAATTTGAGACAGTTTTAGACCCTATTCATGTGTACTTCATCAAGTATACTCTCAATGTTATAACTTTGTGGAAATTAATCATTCGTACCATTCGCGTTATATTATTCCAACTGAACTTAAATTGCACATTTTTATACTGTACTTGTATCTGTTCACAAGATCAGCATCATACTTAATAACACATCACACCTCAGCATTCAGGCTAATGTAAATTAAGATAAGTAAAATTACAACAAAAAAGATTAAATACAAGCGTCAGAATATGAATTGTATAAGAATTAATGCTAACAAATATAAAAGTAATAAACGTCTCTTTCTAATTTATAAGTCTTATGTTACACTTTGTTGAACAAACGTTGACCAGGGAAAAGAACTGTGTTAATGTCAGTTTGCATGCTAGGAGTTATCAGCAGGTCAACTGTATAAGCTGTACAGCTTTAAAACATGTCTGCATCGGTCACTTTATGGTTTATGGCAGAGTTCTTAGTTTTCAGCAGCACTGCTTACAAAAATGTGTCTACGGCTTTTATGTTTCCAGTGCATATGGGCTCATGCCGTCTCACTGTAGCCAAAGGCCCTTTTTTTCCTTTTAATAAAAATAAAACACATTCACAATACATTTGTCAAATTAGATTGACCAAAAAGGAGGACTTGTGATTATAGCTGGACTTCACATGTTACAGAATATACACACATTTTGTAAAATTACAATCTTTTTTGTATGAAGTTGAAACAATCATGCCCTTTACACCACTTTTCAGCTTTGTCACTTTGGTTCTTTGGATTACGTTTTGCACATTGTACTCACCCCTTTTGATTTCATTCCTATTTCCAAGGCTGTGGAGGGTTGCTGACAACGACCTCTGGAGGATTTTCCTCCCCTAACTACCCGTTGCCCTACCACACTAATGCTGAGTGCTACTGGAACATCAGGACTAACCAGGGCAGCCAGCTCCTCCTCTCTTTCTCTGATTTCCACCTGGAGTCCAGCACCGCCTGCTCTTATGATTACCTGGCTGTGAGTACTGTACCTCACAGTATGCAGTTGTTTTAAGATGATTAGTTTACAGGCTGAACAATTGACTTCATGAAATTCAATATTGAGGTTCAAAAAACAATGGTATCGAGAGGGTGTTGGGATACCTGTTTGAACACTGCAGGGACTGATGGGAATGTGGTGAAAACTTCAAACATAAAACGGTGGAAACACATTGCTGGAGAGTTGAAGATGTATAAATAATTCCTAACACATATGTAAGTTCCTAGATGCTTGATTCGGTCAAAAACTTCTATGTATTTCAGCTGAAGGCTTCTTAATGTTCTTCTAACCAGAATTTCCCTAATTGAAAAAGCAGCACTGTGATGAAGTAAACACCAGTGTAGATTGCAAACTTAAAGGGATCCTGTGCAGTTCAATAAGGGCTTTTGACAGTTTCAAACGGATAATAAACGGTTTTCTGAGAGAGTGTGAGTCACCGCAACCTGATCCAAGTAGTTATTGTGCACAGCCAGAGAGAAGTCCTGACATGGCAAGTCACAGTTCACGGATGTGACTGTTAACACAGTGGTGTCTTTCAAAGTTGACATATGCTGGGATGTGTCTAATATCCAGTTCATACTTTTCCAGACAGTCCATCAGAGCTTGATGTATGCGATTTGCAGTTTCACGGCTGTCATCATAACTTCATTTAACTTGCAGTGAACTCCATTGGACACAGAGAAGAATCTCACACATACTGGACATGTCTTTCTATTCCCCCTGTTTGAAGCATCGGTGATAACAGAAATAAGCACACTCATTCTCGGTCAGGGACAGATCATCCAAAATATCCTGCAGAGTCTCTGAGAACATTCATCGTAATCATCTCAGCTATCGTTCTTCACATCTGCATCTTCTTCCCAACATTTGAATCATGAAACAAAGCAAATGTGTGGTTCACATTTCTAGCAGTAGATATAAAGAATTCACTGATTATGCTTAAACCTTTAGCTTGCCTTATTGTGCATTTCTGTCGAAGTATGCAGAGTAAGGACTTTCTCACCTCTGTGACCAATTGAGAATTCCTGATGGCATGATTTACACAAGGCTTTTGCTGAGTCACTGCTGACGGGCTTGCCTCTGTTTTGCTTCCCATTGTTTGTTGTAGATGCACAGCTTTTTTTTCTTTTGCAGGTAAATTAATATTTGCGCATATAACCAACCGAACAAGACCGGACATTACCAACACTTTTTTTGGGCAGGATTTGGCACATTTTTGTTATACATAACTAATGCCCATTAGGGGGCCTGTGATTGGATGACAGGTGATCTCACCCTGACGTGATCAGCACATTATCTGCTACTGCGGTTGTATCAGATCTAGGATCTGTAAAAGTGCCATCTGCAGAGCAGAGTAGCTGTCAGTACAGGACAAGGTAAGGGACAAAGCAATTTAGCCCAATTTACAGAATGTTCTGACTAATACGGGACAGTTGGCAACCCTTCCTACAGGGCAACATCTTTTAAGAACGGGTCCACATTAATTAGGCTCCTGTGCATGTGCACAATGAATGTGCACGCATCTGTATGTGTGATGCATTAAAAAGTCCTTTTGGTTTCACTGATCAGTGAAACAGTGGATTACGGTAACCTACCGAGGCATATAGGTTGATTGTCCTATCAACTACATTTTACATATTACTGTATATATTAACTGAGTCAATCATTTTTTGCATTTTTTGTTTCTTTTGGGAGATGAAAGTCAATTTTAAAAGCTTTGACGTGTGTTTTTAATGTGTTTAATAATTTATGAAATCCGAACAAACAAGAGTTTAGTTTTCTGTCACTATTTGCAAATGCCATCAATGGTGTTATTCATTTATCTTGCTCCCCTTGTTTCACCACTTAATGACTGTGTGTGTGTGTGTGTGTGTGTGTGTTCAGGTATATGATGGTAACAGCAGCAATGCTCCAGAGCTGGCCAAGTTGTGTGGCAGTGAGTCACCCAGCAGCATCAGCTCTTCCAGCAATCAGCTCTACATCAAGCTACGCACTGACAGCAGCGTCAGCACAGGAGGCTTCCTCGCATCATATACCTCCAGTATGAAAACTCACGCAATATTTTGTTATTTTTTTGTAGCTTTGGAACATAAAGTTCTGTGTAGCTGAAGTAAATTCAGGATGTTTTTATCATATTTTAGCAGAGTAGCCAAAACTGTACTCGAGTAAAAGGACTGTTACTTGCAAATGCAATGCACTCAGCAGACTACTATTACTTCTACTTGAGTACAAAAGTCTCTCATGAAAAAACTTCTTAAATCGACAAGCAACTTTCTGGTTCTTTCTTCTTCTATTTCATTTAAACCTGACCGACATCTTTTGACCACAGATGATGATAATGATGTGACAATTCATAATGAATATATTTTTATTATTAAATACATTTATGTAAATGTTCCCTTTATTTGAGGAAGTTCATCTGTGACCATCTTATTGGCACTCACTTGTTTTTTTACATAATGAGATAGCAGGATTACAAAATGAATAAAAAGTAAATAAAACTGTTGACAAAACACAGATTTTTAACCCAAAATATTCTTAAGTAGGGTGAATATTTTGCAGCATTAAAACTACCCTTTAACGGAGAGACCATCTTGTGATAGGATCACAGCGGCTGCCATGCCGAATCGGGCCCTAATTTTGATGTGTGTGAACTACACACTTGTAAGGTTTGAGGACCGCATCTCGCAAGGTTGTGACGCTAATTCATGACAGAATCTATCCCCAGACAGACAGGCAGGCAGGCAGACAGACAGACAGGCAGGCAGGCAGGCAGACAGGCAGGCAGGCACACTTTTTCTTATGTTGATAATATATGACTGAAGCAAATATTGACTGAACTCCAAGTGAGCAATTCAAATACATTTTTTTATATTTTGTATTTTTATTGTATTTCACTGTGTATTATTGTTTGGTTATGTTTTCAGAATGCAGCGTGCTCATCTCAAGCCAACCCAAAGGAGTGGTGGAGTCACTAAACTTTCCCAACAACTACCCAGAGAACTCTGAGTGCAGCTGGACCATCCAGGCCAGCAGTGGAAACGCTGTCAACTACACCTTCACTGCCTTCGAGCTGGAGGCCACCTCCAGCAGTTGTTACTATGACTACATCAAGGTACACAGATTCACACTGTTCTCCGGGTTCTCATGCTTCCTCCCTCAGTCCAGAGACATACAGCTTAGCTTAGGTTAAATGATGACTCTAAATTGTCCGTGGGTGTGAATGTGAGAGTCAATGGTTGTCTGTCTCTGTGATAGCCTGGCGACCTGTCCAGGGTGAACTCTTCCTTCGCCCAATGTCAGCGGTTTCAATTTATCAGAACTTTCTGTGACAGTTCTTTCAACTAAAATGAGATGAAACACAAATGTACAATTTTGTGACTGTGTTATACTCTCCACTTTCTCCAAATATCACTATTCTAGCTCTTTGATGGGCCCAACGAGCAAGCTCCTCTGATTGGTACCTTCTGTGGATACGCGCCCCCCCCAGCCAACAGCACCACGAGCTCAGCTCTCACCGTGGTGTTCAGAAGTGACTCCTCTTTGTCCTTGTCTGGCTTCCAGATGATGTGGTACCAGAATGGTAAGAGAGAAATGTCTTGTGTTGGTGTGGCCAACTTGGAAGTTGTAGTTCTACCATGTAAAATCTGCTTCAAAGCCCAGCGCTCTTGCTGGGGGCTTGGCCAGCCCACCTTACGTAAGCTGATGGGACAGGATCTGGTAGTAGAGGTGGGACATTTATAAAGGAACCAAATCAAAGAGTCACTCTTTTAAGTGCAACATGGCTATTGATGTGCAACTATTCTTTATTAGTGCAGGTAGTTGTTGCTGGACTTAATCCTGAGGTGAGGTGGTGTAGAAATGCAGGAAATTTGTTTAAAATAAAAATGTTTTCCCTTGAGGAGGAACCCCAGACCCCCCTGCCAATTATGTCTTATCTTTCAAATCTGCTCCCCAATTTAAAACATAACCAGGCACCCATGGCAGCACTAATCACAGTCAAGAGCATCCAAGACCAGCGTATTTAGTGTGTGCCAGCTGACTGTTGGTCAGTGTGCGTGGCATGCTTGGATATGAGGTGAGACCAGATAGCATACATATGTTACATTACAGATGGGTGTGTTGACAATAGTCACCAGACAAAATGCCGGCTGTATAGGCTATCAGCTGCCTTTGATTGTCTCATTCATCACTACATAAAAAATATTACAGTGTCAGGTGTGTGTCCCTGCAGGCTGTGGTGGGGAACTCTCTGGTTCCGCTGGCTCCTTCAACAGCCCAGATTACCCTAACAGGTATCCAGAAAATAGGGAGTGTATCTGGTATATCACCACATCAGCTGGCAGCAGCATCACCCTCACTATCCATGAGTTTGATGTGGAGTTCCACCAAGACTGCAACTATGATGTGCTGGAAGTAAGATATGAAACTGTCTGTTACTGTACAGTGCATAGTTCAGAAAATAAAAAGTTCTGTGCTTATTGCAACATTGCTCTAGATGCTATGAACTGATCAAGGGATGTCTGAAATTCCCATGCAGTCCAGTGAAAGTGTTCCTCAAGCAGAACTGGATACAAGAAAAGATCCAGCGTTTCTCTCTGAAATGTGGTGGAGTAAGTGAATAAAGTAGCATAAAATGGAAGCATTCCAGTAAAGTACAAATAATTTAAAACTGTTGGCCCACAGGGGACGAAGAGGATTGAATAAGTAAGTACCTCAAACTTGAATTTAATGAATTAGAATGCATTAGAATTGCATTGGTACTGTTTATCCATAACCCAGGCATGGTCAGGACTCTCTCACCCACTGCATGAGACAGTCCCATAAGTTCACGTAGAGAGCTCAGGAAAGCAGCTGTGCTCTTTAACAGAAGTGGGTGATTATCCAGACATACATTTGCAGGGTTAGGGTCCATCCTTGAAGTCTTGTCCGGGGTAATTTTGACCATTACTTATGACCCCTCCTCAGGTGTACGGAGGCCCAGACCTGTTGGCCCCTCAGCTGGCCAAGCTTTGCAGCACCACATCCAGTCCAATGCGTGTCTCCAGCACTGGCAACCTGCTCACAGTGCGCTTCAAGTCTGATGCCTACGTCAGCGGTCGAGGTTTCAATGCAAGCTGGGCTGAAGTTCAGGGAGGTGGGTGGACATTATGAGTGCATGCCACATGCTATACCTCTGTGCCACTATGCCTCACAATATTAGGAGACAGTGTATGGGTATCATCAGGGGGAAGGAGTGGTGAACATACTTACATACATGAGGTTAGGTAAGTAACACATTCCTAAGTGAAATGAAGTGTTCTTGGGGAGGCAGAAGTAACAGAAAAACTGGCAAACATGTTTTGGAATGCAGATCCCTGTGTGCATTGTGAGTTAGTTTCACGTAACGTTGAAGGACAGGTTCAGTCTTAAAACAATACTCACATTCCTATGTCTAGATTGAATTTTTTTGGTTGTCCTTTCCATTCTGGCCATCTATCGATACCTTCCTGATGACAACCAAATGGCAGTCCTTGTTCTGTGCTTAAATGCTGAGTTCGATAAGTAAAGTGGGTATCCTCCAAAGTTAGTCTTTTTTACCAGTACCAAGTAATTAGAAACATACTGAACGTGGTAACTTTGATTGATTCAAATGAGCTTTTCCTACCTCACAGGGCTGAATCCTTCTGTTAACGTATTTTACAACCAGCTAAGAATAGGTATTTTCCCCATCACTTACTGGTGTATTATGTTAAAAAGAGATCTCTTTTCGGGCTCACGGTTAGAGCGAGTTGTCATCCAATCGAAAGATCGGCGGTTCAACCCCGGGCTCCTTCAGTCCATGTCATGGGCCATGGGGAACACATAACCCCACATTGCTCCCGAAGGCTGTGCCATCGGTGTATGAATGGATGAATGGGTGTGATTGTGAAACAGTCCTGCCCCTGATAGACAGGTGGCACCTTGCATGGTAGCCCGTGCCATCCCTGTATGAATGAGTGAATAACATGTAGTGGTCGGATGACAAAAAAGGCGCTGTACAAATGCAAGTCCATTTACTGTTTAATGTTGTTTTGGATATGGGCATGTTTTAAAATGGACAAAAACATTCTTGCAGTATTCACAATGCTGCTAAGAGCACTATGAATGGATGAACGGACGGACAGACAGACAGTCAGTCAGTTTCTCTCTTCAGGATTTAGTGAAGATTCAAGGCAGCCACGAACAGAACTGCTCTTTCCATTTAATTGGCTTGCCTAGACAGACTCTTGCTGGTACCAGTAGTAAGGTCTTGACGTATGAAAACACTTAATTTATTTATTTATTCACTCCAGCGATTATTTAACGTGCAATCAATGAATTGTTAAACAAATTGGGGTCTGAAGAGCAAGCCTTTTGTTTGATGAATTCTCTGATGAAATCTCTGTTGGAGATCAACTGTTGCAAACTGAATTTTACACTTTAGCATTGAATCCTTATTAAATGGTAACCATCAACATAGGGTTTCAAATCCATAATCAGTTCTATTTTTACAAAACAATGACATGATGAGTCACATTAGCATTTCAGTGTTCAGTGGACAGAATAACTTCATTACCTTTTATTGTGAAACATTTGCTTGAATGTGTTGTGGAAGCCGGTCTATATTTGGGCCCAACCTTTATTTGAGAAAACATGGTACATCAGAGACAAAGTGCAGTTTTCCTCCAGCACCAGCACAGTAAGCTTTAATCGACTGACCTTTTTCCTGCAGGATGTGGAGGCCCAGTTACTGCTCCAACAGGGGAGATCCATTCTCCTTTGTATCCCAGCAGCTATCCCAACAATGTGGACTGTTCCTGGGTCATCAGTGTGGATCCCAACCATCGTGTCTTCTTCAACTTCTCTGACCTGCACATTGAACATCATAGCAACTGCTCCTGGGACTATGTGGCTGTGAGTGATGGATTTTGGACTAGTTTATTTGTGGTTCTTTTTGTTTTCTTGCTGAACGATTAGAGCTTCCAGGCCATATTTCATTAGTTTTTTCAGTGGTTAATAAATTAAACAAACAAGTGATTGTGTGTGGGAGAGTTACAGGTTGAATCACTGGTAAAGATTAAATAATGTGGATAATTCATCAAGATTCAGTAGAATTGATGCAGCCTCTCAAGTGATCAGGTAAAGTGTGAAATTACTGTCCCTCCCATTCTAGAGGTTATGCACATGCGTTAGCATTGTGTAGCGTCATGTCTGCTTCTCCGCTCCCCTTTTTCAGAAATTTCCACTTTTATCTAGTTTTAGCCACATTTTACGATACACTTCTAAGATCCTGGCTGTTTTAATTCATATGTTTTAAACTAGGAGTTTAACGTTCCCCAGACCAAACACCATGGGGATCACAGATACCCGGGTGTCTACAATCGGTAAACGAAAAACGAGACCCTTTGTGAATGGCTGTGGGCTCCGGGTTGCAGCCCCTGCGTCCACCACATCTACAATGTATCTACTCACCTCCCCATCCGACTGTGTCAGCTGCGCCCGCCTGGCTGATAAAATCACAGAGCTAGAATGAAGAATATCCACTCTCTAGATCCAGGATGCCGAGAAGCTCATGGACACCATCATCTTCGGTCCAGCACAATGTTTAATGTTTATGCATCAATATTCATAAGGCGCTTTGCATTGAGCGCTTATGGCTGAATGTGGGTGTGAAGAGGGCGGGATGTGAAGCTGAACCAACTGCACACATTTACAGGTTGATTTGGGATTTATTCAAGGCAGAGAAAGGTGTACACATGGTTTTATAAGTCCGATTTTTTGTTGGCTTACGCCATTTTTGGCGACCCTGCCTTCCTCTCCGACCTATCTGAATTCCTTACCCAGCTCTGCTCCATCTCACCTTCCATCCTGCTGCTCTGTCATTTTAACATCCACATCGACTCCTCAGGCTCTGAAACAGCCACAGAATTTCTGGACATCCTTAGATGCTTCAACTTCACTCAACACATCGATTTCCCCACCCACAACCACGGTCACGTCCCGGACCTGGTCTGTTTCACTGGACTCACCATCCACCACTTCTCCAGCTCTGACCTCACCGTCTCTGACCACCTAGCCATCATCATGGAGATCGACATCCCCATCCCAGAACCCAAACACACACACACCATCACTCTCTGTAATATCAACTCTGTCTGCCCCTCACCTCTGTCAGCCTGTCTCACTGTCAAATTATCCACCCTCTCCCCCTCCTTTAGTCCCTCCCCCTCAGACCTGGTCAACCTTGACAATAACACACAATTTTCCTCCACTTAAAACTCATCTATTTAAATCTGCTTTTAACCTGTGATGCTATTATGTTTGTTTTTGTTTTGTTTCTTACTGTTATGTCTAATATTTTGTTTGTATTGTAATTGTCCTACATAGCTTTAATGAAACCATGTGTCTCTCCCTCTGTAGATCTATGATGGTCCGACCATATCTTCTGCTTTGCTTGCCCGAGTGTGTGGCACCATTCTTCCTCCCTCCATCACCTCCACCCAGAACACCATCTATGTTCGCTTTAGGTCCGACTCAAGTCTTAGCCACCGTGGCTTCAGTGCTCGCTTCTCTCAGGGTGAGCCTCATTTATGCTCTCTGTTTCGAGCACTAGAACATGACTGAAATATCAAATCCATCCCATTTCACTACTCACTTACGCTGTGCAAAATTCAGACTACAAGACTTTCAAAATCTCAGACGATCTCATTTAACTCAACATAATTATAGCGTAATAATATAGTATTGTATAAATATAACATACGTTTTATTTATAATAATGTGCTGTTTGAGAGACATTTCTATTTAAATCCAAAATGATAAACTCAAACACAAAGATGAATTTAAAAAGGTTGGCAGGAGTCCCTGAGAAAGGGACAGGCAGTGACACTAAACACTGTAGACATAAACTCTCATTTGTTTTGTGATCATTTCAGCCTCTTCTGTATTTACAGATTGTAGTGAGGATCATTCATTGCAACGTTTAACATGATGTTTTACCGCTGATAGATCATTTATGGTTTTAATACTATTGTTATTGCTCTCCAAACATCCTAAAGTGCACATATTTAGATCAAGAAAATCTACACTTTTTCAGAAGATATGCCCAGAACCGCCCTAATAAGCCCAGTTTTTGGACCTCATATACAACCATGTCTGAAAGTCAGTTGCACTACCCAAGTCATCCAAGTTCAACCAGCTCAACCTGCATATTCTGGTGGCAGAGGGGTAGAAGACACTGACTATGTAATTCCATCTCTTTTCAACAGCCTGTGGTGCAACCATCATAACCAATGATGATGGTGGGGCCATTGCGTCGCCACGGTACCCAGCATCATACCCTCCCAATCAGAACTGTAGTTGGATCATCAGAGCACAAGAACCATGTGAGTTGCTCTAGTCAAGCCCTCGGACTAGAAACCTGTATTGTTGTACACATGGGGCATACAAAATAGTGGTACACGTTTTGATATTTGTCCCTTTAACTTGTCTTTCTGTGGCCAGTTAACCATGTGACTCTGTCATTCACTGACTTTGAGTTAGAGATGATTAACTCCAACTGCGCCCATGATGCTGTGGAGATCCTGGATGGAGACAACTACCAGGCACCTTCGATAGGTAGTTATACTGTGTGTGTGTGTGTGTGTGTGTGTGTGTGTGTGTGTGTGTGTGTGTGTGTGTGTGTGTGTGTGTGTGTGTGTGTGTGTGTGTGCATGTGCGTGTGTGTGTGACCAACCAATGAATTTGGTTGAATGTAACAAGTGGACTGCTTCTTCAATTAGAGAAGCGTGTGTGGCCTTACATTCAAATTCAAATGTAATGTCAAATTTTATCAGGGCGCTACTGTGGCTTTGATGTACCTCACCCAGTGACATCCTTCAGTAACTCCATGGTGGTCAACTTCATCTCCGACAACTCCGTCTCCAGTAAAGGGTTCAGAGCCACCTACTCAGCATCCACCTCCAGTAAGACAAACCAGTACTGCTCAAAGGTCCAGCTAGATCCACGTAGAGTAGCACTGATCACTGCAAATCCCAAATCATTCTGTGATGATTCTGTTCTCATGCACACTCATTGATACTGACAGAACGTCCAGGAAAAGTAATTATTGTCACCTCTTCTGCTCAGGTTGTGGAGGTGATCTGGTGATGGAGAGTGGTGCGTTTAACAGTCCAAACTATCCAGATGCTTATCCGCCTAATGTGGAGTGTGTGTGGACCATCAGGAGCTCACCAGGGAACCGTCTCCAGCTATCTTTCATGTTAGTCAATTTGAGCATCTCTGATCTAATATTCTGCTTTGAAATGACTGAAGTCCCGGTCATAACAAGTGATCCTGTACCCCTGACTCTGCTCAAAGATCTCTGGTGTGAAATGTGAAAGATGTCATTGATCTTTTGCTGGTTGTCCGTTGATTTTGTTGTTGTCATATTGTTGATCAGACCCCTTATTTTTGCAGTGAGATGTAGGGTGACGTACTCTTACGGTTGTGAGTACGTTAACAATAATGATTAGAAAAGTTAGTAAAACAAAACAAAAAAAGTTTTTCTGTTTTCATCAGCTACATAACAGTGAAAAACCGCCATTTCAGAAGTTGTTATTGTACAGTGTTATTGCTGGAACGGCTAAAAGCAGAACTACTAGATGGTTAAGTTCAGATATAATGCTGCAAATGCTTTTGTTTAGCCTACATGTTTGTTGAAGGTTAAATAAAGGTAGTGTGTCGTTAAGGTGAGGGTAACTACGCTGATATCCATAAGAGAGTGTGTGTGTGTGTGTTCAGTGCAGAGCTCAAGTGATCAACACTTTCTCAGTCCTAACTCGTCAGATATCGTTTGGTCAGTCCTCCTAAGATTCGAACTGTGACACTCTAGGTACCCCTCTAGCATCAGTTTTGGACGTGTCGGGGACTGAGTGTCAGTTTCCGCCTGTAACATGCAGAGTTCTTCCATCCATTTACTCTCCGCTTTTCCGGGGGCGGGTCATATGGGCAGCAGGTTTAGGAGGGTATTCCAGATGTCCCTCTCCCCAGCAACACTTTCCAGCTCTTCCTGCAGAACCCCGAGGTGTTCCAAGGCCAGACCAGATATACAATCCCTCCAGCGTGTTCTGGGTCTACCCTTCTTACCAGCTGGATGTGCCCTGAAAACCTCTAAAGGTAGGCGTCCAGGAGGCATCATGATCAGATGTCTGGACCACCTCTGCTGGCCCCTTTCGAGTCGAAGAAGCAGCTCACCTCTCCTCACCCTATCTCTAAGGCTGAGAGAAGTACCCTACAGAAGAAGCTCATGTCAGCTTCTTGTATCCGCTATCTCATTCTTTTGGTCACGACTCAAAGCTTATAACCATAGCTGAGGGTCGGAAAGTACACTTGGACACCTGTGCGCACGTACACTTTTAGTATGGATCCTACGCACTGTTTTATAAATGAGACCCCTGGACTACTATGCACTCAACCAAACCACCCCTACTGGATATCTTTACCTGGACAAACCACGCCCTGATGGCCGTGGTGGTGGAATTGCCGCTCTTTACCGCCAACACATAAAAACCAGCCTGATTACCATCCAAACTACATCCTCATTTGAACAGCTAACATTCAAACTGGTCATTTCAATTATCTACCCGCCCCCAAACCGGACCCTGCCTTCCTCTCCGACCTATCTGAATTCCTTACCCAGCTCTGCTCCATCTCACCTTCCATCCTGCTCCTCTGTGATTTTAACATCCACATCGACTCCTCAGGCTCTAAAACAACCACAGAATTTCTGGACATGCTTAGATGCTTCAGCTTCACTCAACACATCGATTTCCCCACCCACAACCACGGTCACATCCCGGACCTGTTTCAGACCGGTCTCCATCACACCTCTGACTGAGTGAGGAGTAAAACTTACATGCATAATAATGTACACAGAGGCTGTTCATCGGCAACAGCATTCAACAAAAACTGCTCACTCTGGCATTCAGCGGAGCCGAATGAATCAGTTTCTGTTGGCAACAAAGTGCAATTTGGCGCAGAGGGGCACTGACCAAAGCGTCTGTATTTGATGAGTTGGGAGTAAGAATGGGTTGGCCAACATTCAACATCATAGTGTTTCCTTATTTTCTCCAGACTTGACATACTGGCTGCTATTGCCAACATCTCACTTTACATAGATGGTGTGACCCTAAGAATATTTTGACATTTTATTGCATAATATGAATTTATAAACCCGAATATAGTATAAACTAATGAACCCGGATAGTGAAGATAACTGGTGCACATTCCTAGGTTTCGAACCTTTTGGTTTTTTGCACCTATAATTAATCTATGGCTATGTTTGGCATTTAGAGAATACTTCATTATTCAATATCAATAACAATCTTCTTGTGTTTTGTTTAGTATCTTTCACCTGCAGGGAGGCTCTGAATGTCAAAATGACTACTTGGAAATCAGAGAGGGCACCTCCACAGGGCCTCTGGTTGATCGCTTCTGTGGAAATTCGCTGCCCTCTAACTACACATCTGTGATTGGTCACATCTTGTGGGTTAAGTTTGTCTCAGATGCATCGATTAGTGGAGCAGGATTCAGAGCCACCTTCTCACACTGTGAGTGTATCTGTCTGTCTGTCTATCCATGGCTAATCTCGCATACTACTGGACCCACCAACCTAATATTGTTTGTGCACAGTTATGACTGTGTGCTTAAGGTCATAACCGCTGTGATTTACAATTTAGAAAAAAATATTTGATTGACTGTTCTGTATCATTATTGCCTGTTGACTCCTCAGGGCCGCAAAATGAGTTATAAATCCAACTACCGGTTCTATGAATTATGGATGACCACCACAGATGGTGTGTAATACCTGGATATCAATCACCTGTCTGCGCAACAGATTGAGACCTTTTCCAAACAAAGTCTCACATTAGACCTGGTTGACACAAGCGACTATAAAAGAGCCTCACCACTGTACCCATCCAAAAACTCCTTCTGCAGATAATTAGAATATTACGGTAAAGATACATATTACATGGTTGACTGAGATGCTCAAAGATTCCCCTGGCAGACATTTTTTCACTGCCATTGTATTGAGGATCGGAACTGTTCCTTGCTTGTGCATTGTTAACAACCTTGTAACTTACCAAACTGTTCATATGAGCATCGCTGGTTACTACTGTTTTCCCCTTATTATTAAGATTGTGTACCCAACCAGTACATCTACATGCTCAGTTACTAATATTGTAGAAATTTTGTAACTTGAGGACACCCTCAATCCACTCGGGGCGGGGCTGTGGTGAAGAGGTGTGCGCTGGGTCCATGACTGGCCAGATTGTACTGTAACGGGAGACCATGAAAGTTGGTAATGACTTTTAATGCCAAACTCAGTAGTACACAGTAGGGCAGGTAGACCATCTGTGGTTGGAATAACTTGATTCACTTCTGTTCCTGACCCGTGAGAACCTCTCACTAAGGAGAGGGGGTTCTCATGCCCCCTTAATAGCAAAAAGGTTCCCCGCAATGGACAATGCACCATCATCATGCTGGGTAGCAGTGGAGAGTATCAGTTTTTTCACAAAAAAGCAGCAATTGGCAGCTTGCTTTGACATAACCACCGCGGCTTTAGAGTAGTGAATGGATGCTAGAAATATCATACTGATGTAATTGTCTCAATGCATGCAAGCTGTGTTGTGTACACCTCTGCTTATTCATCAGTTGAGTTATGTGAGGTCTGACAGATTAAGAAAAGAAGAAAACTGAGGGAGGAAATGAGAAATCTAACTTTGACTTCCTCGCTCTTTGTTAGTGTATGGTAATGATCTGGTGGGGGAGTTCGGTCAGATAGCATCCCCGCTATATCCCAGAACCTACCCCAATAATGCCCACTACCGCTGGACCATAACTGTGGAGGGAGACAGCTACATCCAGATCCGCTTTTTGGACATGGACATAGAGGACCTGTATGACTGCAACTACGACCATCTCAAAGTAAGATTGAGTGTGCTGTGGAATCATATTTATATCCAAGAGTCAACCTATTACAACAGTCTGAATGTGATGAGATACATAACATTACAAATAATGACACATCAGTCTAGTGTCAACTCCAACCATTTAAACGTAGCAGTTTATATTTTTCACTAATTCACAACATCTTAATTGACCTACCTATGTTGTGGCAGCGTGCTGGTATATTTATTGTCCTTTCACTCCAAAAGTAAAGTAAAGTAAGCACGGGCGGAAGTGGATGAACCCGGTTAAAGAGTAACTGCCCGTCAGATACACTCTAGTAAAGCAAACTCATCCACATCGAGGCAGGGAATGTTGGGGAATTTTGACAGGGTTGACGCAGAAAAAATCGTAGAGAGAAATCTAAGAGGAGATGTTTCACAAGCACACAGAAGCAGCCTGTGACGGGTGTGAGGAAAAAAGCTAATAACTAAATATTTTAGAGCAAGCATACAGTTTGAGCAGTATACAGGGTGTATAGGACAGGAGAGAGAAAGGTGGTGATAATGACAGCACAGGTAGGTGTAAATTGAGATGACACAACCTCATCTATTCTGTCCTCAATCCTGTTTTTCCCTCCAGATATTTGATGGCCCCAGCGTTCATTACTACCCCATTGGAACATTCTGTGGTTTGGCGCTGCCCCCTCCCCTAAGAAGTTCCGCAAGCTCAATCACCCTGCAGTTCACAACGGATTCAATGGTGGGAGGACGAGGTTTCCTCGTGGAATGGACGTCTGTCCAAGACTCTGGACCACCACCCACTATCACACCAGGTCAGGCAGTTTGAGCCCTTTTACAAAAACCACACAACATATAATACACACATACTATATGCAACTGCACATTCAAAACAAAGTAGAGGGAAATTAGAAGGAATTAAGGTTAGCGCAGACTTAAGTTCTGCATTAGCAATGTAGACCTAGTACTCAAGTGCTACTTAGCATGTATACACACTATCCATGTTACAACTGGACTAGTTTTAGCCTGATATTGTGCCCTAGAGAATTCATGCTAATTTTACTGAATGTATATATATACCTGTGTGGATAGACTGCAGCAATGACATATGTGCTTTGCACCACATCATTAATATAGCATCAGACAACTATTGCCTATGCAAAGATAGATAGACAGGAGAGAATGTGTGCTGTTATCAGAGCTTCCCACATGGGTCCGAATGATGGGTTCAGCCAAATACCAAGGGCATCGAGAATGACAGACCAACAATTCAAAAGGTTGGACAACTTGGCCTCCCGCTAATTTTAATGTTAAACAGCATACTTAGCTTTTTACGTTAATGTAAGTGTAATTTCCCCCTTGTTTCTTTTTCTTGTTTGGTTATGTTTGAGTGGGACTGCAATATATGCTAAGGAATTTGTAAACATAATTTGATGATATGTATACATTGTTTTTTTGGACTGAATAAAACCATTCATGAACTGAAAAGAATGATATCATAACCAATTCACGGTGAACCAAATTATGTTTCTAAAATTATGATTGCATGTTCATACTTTAACATGTGAACCAACTGAATGAACCTGTGTATTTCTTTCTGTGTGTGTGTGTGTGTGTGTGTGTGTGTGTGTGTGTGTGTGTGTGTGTGTGTGTGTGTGTGTGTGTGTGTGTTTGTGTGTGTGTGTGTGTGTCAGGTGCTTGTGGTGGAGTGCTAATGACGGGAGAGACTCCTGGCTTCCTCTTTTCTCCTGGCTGGCCTGAAAGCTACGATCCTTACCAGGAGTGTACCTGGTTGATACGTTCTCCGGACTCAACTGTAGAGTTCAACCTCTTGTCTTTGGATATAGAGGACTATCCCTCCTGCTATTTTGACAGCCTTGTCATCAGAGACGGTAAACCATTAGTGACACCCCACAGGATGAAAAATAACTTAGCCTTTTGCACTGTAGGTCGCAACATTTCAAATCCTTAAGCCTTTGATGATAAAACCCATTTCCATGAAAGACCACGAACCACACCTGAAGGGGTTGCTCGTATGTTTTTTGTGACAGCACACACTGTTGAGTTAGGTCTGTTTGCTCCTCTGGACATCTTATGATTGATTCCCTTTTGTATGTGTGTTCTCAGGTGGGAGTAGTGTATCCCCCGTGCTGGCCACTGTGTGTGGTCGGGATCTTCCAGCTTCTCTCCACTCAACAGGAGACTCCATGTTCATCCACTTCTCCTCAGACGGCAGCATCAATGGCCGAGGCTTTAATGCCTCCTACTCTAGAGGTCATAGGCTATACCAGAAGCAAATGAATGAACTATATATATTTCTGTGACACATATGCAGTCCATGCTATTGTTTTGGTTCAACCATTTTGACACACAGTCAGAAGAGATGGATTCATAGAGACAACAAATATGCCTTTCAGTGCAGTGCCATCCTCTAGTCAAGATTTTGGGGTTGCCAGGCAACCAGCTCACGTTATAGAGGCATTTTTTTAATTTCGAGGGTAGAGGCACTTCAGCCAAAACTCTGGGGTTTAGTTACTCTTTTGTAATACTAATCATAATGTCCTGTTTTTTTAGGTTGTGGGGGCCTCTTGCATGTAGACAGGGGTGTGCTGAGTAGTCCCCACTACCCCCAGAACTACCTACCCAGTCTGGACTGTAGCTGGCATGTAATGGTGACGCCTGGGTTCAGGGTTTCTGTCACCTTCCAAACTCCCTTCCAGATTCAAGGCTATGGAACTGGATGCAGCTCAGGAGACTACCTTGAGGTAAACAACATAAAGATAGCAATATATAAAAGTGCAAAGCCAGATCCATACAAGTATCACTTTAGTTTGGGAACTTAAGATTTTCAGTTGGTTACAAGTCCAGTTACTGGGACTATGAAAACATAATTCCCCACACAATCAGACTTTTCCTGTGTTCCTTAACAAAGACATTAACCTTGTGTCAGACGTCTGTGGGGATTTCCAAGCAAGAGCTATACTTATCTAGGCTATATAAAGGCGCTCACATACAAATTCTGTTGTACTTGTGTGTTTTGTGCATTCAGAATCCACCTCCCAACAGGAGTTGGATCAAGCTATCGAATTGCTTGACGCGCAGGTCTGCACAACACATAGTTGAGATTTAGGAGGTGTACACATCAGCTCCTCTAAAAGCCTCTGCAACTTATGGTTGCCCATAACATCTGACGATCATTTATTATTGGAATTTAATAAACTCTGTTAAATGTTAAAGAGCAGCTTTCTGTGATTACTTTGTGCATGGTATTTTGATAATGGCTGGATATTGTGGCACTTCAAACCTTCACTGTTCTCAGGTGGTGCCCCATTATTATTAATAATTGTTAATAATCCTATTGACATTATCAATTCTATTGATGTCAATTTAGTTTTCATATTTGCTGATAACCAACAGTTGGTTAATTGTTTGTTATTACTCACTCACTGCTGTCTCCACAGCTCAGGAATGGTCCAGATGGTTCAGCTCCACTACTGGGGGGACGTCTCTGTGGTTCAAGTCTGCCATCTGTCTTCCAGACTACTGACAACCACCTATTTATTCACTTTGCATCTGATGCCACCAATGAGGCCAGTGGCTTTAAGCTGACCTTTGAAGCCAAAAGTCAGGGTATAACAACCACTCTTTTTTCTATTGTCTCTGTCTCAATAGAATTCATGACAACATCACCATGGTTGGTGTTTGTACAGCAGTGTCAAATAATGCCAACAAGTAATCGATGACTTTATCAGTGACCAAGGAATTACAACAGTGTTATTATTGTATTTGCTTGATAGTTGATAGTTACAGTTCAGGGGGTTGAATTGAAAAGTGCAAGTATTGATTGCGTGATAGACAATGGTGGAGTGGCCATCAGGATACCAGGAGGTTTCCTGGTGGGCCTCTACATGAATTGGGCCATTATCACAAAATAATAGGGTTGTGCAAGCTAGATTTTATAAATGATCCAACCTAAAATCACAGGCCTGTGTTTGAACTATTTTCCAATTAAAGTAGCTAGCAGCACTAGCTCCAAAAGTCTCTAAATGTAGTGAGAAACTGTCTAAGTAGGTACCACCACTCCCCCAAATAATCATTGTGAACGTAAACAACCAACATGGCTATTGTTAGTACTCACAGCCAGAAGATAGAGGCTTGTGAAGGACTTAGGTGACATGCAATGACTGCCAGGCAGAGTGCACCCAGGTAGACAGGCAGGTAGACAGGCAGGTTCGTAGGGAGACAGGTAGGTAGAGAGGTAGGTACGTAGACAGGTAGGGAGAGAGTTAGGCAGGTAGACAAGTAGGTCGGCCGTCTAATCACTTAATTCAGGCCAAATCTAATAATTGTAAGGGCTTACTTTACTACTACTACCTGCAACAGACAGATTGTCTTTTTTTTAATCGGAGCATTTGATTTATTTATTGCTGTTAGGGATGTAAAGATAATTATTATATTCGCTATCAAGGATCGGGTGATATGGACATGCCTTTATTAATGCTGGTCAATTGCATATTGACATTCTCTCTCTCTTTCTGCAGCATGTGGAGGCTTAATTGGGCTAAATGATAATGATACTCCAGGGTACATCACTTCACCGAACTATCCCCAGAACTACCCCCAGAACAGTGACTGTATCTGGGTCATAACTGTGCCTAATGGAGAAGCTGTCCAAATTGACTTTGAGGAAGAATTCTACATTGAGCCCACAGATGGGTAAGAGCTGCTACTTTCTCTTCAGGCTGTTTTTGGTTATATTTACATTTATTTTACATGTGTTTAGTGCAGTGTTTATTAGTGTACTGTATCTGGAGACTCAACTGCCTTTTCTATTTGCTGTGCTTTTCTCAAGTCTGATGAAATTATTCATTAATTTATTAATATTTATTTATTAATGGATGCAATGAAATTAATTTGTTCTCCTCAACCCCTTTCATACAATTTGCATCATTTTGATATGAGTTCAAGCCCTTAAATGAAATATACTTACATACATGTGACAACTTGACAACTCTGTGGCTGTTGGGGTCTTGGCGGTTTGGAGACCTAAAATGAGTCGGATATTGTTCGAGAAAGGCTATCCTTCAACCTGAACTTGCAATAGGGAAATATTTTACTGAGAAATTTAAAAACAATGATTATACAATTTTTTTTCCTTCCAATTCATCATTTTCTGACAATGGGGGATCATGGCCTTCCATTCATGTTTTTCCCAGATGTGTGTATGACTACTTGGAGCTGCGTGACGGCTCAACTACCAACAACGGCTTAATTTCCCGCCTCTGTGGAATCACCCGACCATCTACCCAACATTCAACAGGTTCCTCCATGCTGCTCAGGTTTCGCACTGACACCAGCGTCACGCACAAAGGCTTCAAGGCAAAGTACTCCATAGGTAAGGCAAATCTAGCGCTTGGTGTTCGGATATTGATCTAGTTCTAATTATGTAGAAGTTGGCACAGATCTAACAAGCTCAAATCATACTCTATCCTATATAAGTACAAAAACATACTAAACACATACACTCAATGTTAATTTCAGACTTTGTTATGTTTGAAAATACATCATTTCAATTATCATCGCAGCACAAGTGTTTGTGATACTCTGTGGTGTCAAAGAGAGGAAACTTTTCAAATCCCACATGGGAGGTTTAACAGATTTTAAATTGTACAAATTTTCCTCTTTTTAAAACATTGGAAACATTGAGATGCAGTGAAAATGACGTAGTCATTACAGAATTTTAAAAGAAAAATGTGCCTAACAAATTGTATATCTCCAATCCTTGACAGCAACATGTGGAGGTACCTACATAGGTCAGAGGGGTACGATCCACAGCCCTGGCTTCCCGGGATCCAACTATCCTGACAGCTCCAGTTGTGAGTGGTACCTGGAGGGGCCCACAGGGCACTACCTCACCCTTAGCTATGGGAACTTCAGCCTGCAGACCACTACAGGATGCTCTGCTGACTATGTGGAGATCAGAGAGTACAATGCCTCAGGTGAGAAAATGCGTGGATCGGTTAGCTCCTCTTTTATGTTGTCAGTGCCACCATCAGAGTATGCCATCTATTTAAAAAAACTATAATAACATGATTGTCTGTTGCTTCACAAAGATGCAGCTGTACAAGTTGGAAATGTTTCACTCATACCATCTGCATGGTAATTGGCTGTCTGTGGCAAATATGCATTATCTTAAAAACTCCAAATGAAGTGAGTCATTGAAGTTAACTTCCCATTCAGCCGGTAGCACCAATCACGGTGTGCATTTATTTTCCCAGTTTTCAGTTCCCAGTTTTAATATTATTTATGAGAATGACATGAAAAAGACGTAAATGGAGGGAAGAAAGGACTACAGAGGTAAAAGTAATATTACTTGACACTGACATAACGAGAAGTCATAGTCATTGACCCGCTATCATTTACATCCCGTGTTGTACTGTGTGTGTAGGGCGCCTATTGGGCCGACACTGCGGCAGTGACCCTCCGGCTTCCATGGACACATCTGACAGTTTTGCCTATGTCAGGTTTGTTAGTGACACCAGTGGAAATGCAGCCGGCTTCAGTCTGACGTTCGAAGCCAGCATTGATGGTACGATCATTTTCAAAAGATTATTAGAAAAGGACTATTTGTCACTATCTGTCACAAACTACATGATATTTACACATGCCGCCCACGTCCAGCTGCTTCTGAAACTCATGTCAATCTCTCACTGAAGGTTTGTTCCAGCCGTATTTGTTAATAATGAAACTGTGTTGGGTGTACTAAGTTCTCCATGAACGTTCCCATAACTTGCTACTTGACTGGCCTCAGTCTGTCAAGCTGCTGACCAAAGTGTTTAAGTGTTTCTCAAAGTCAAGTTAGGATCCTTTAACGGCTGAATTTCAAGGATTCTACGTCATCGAATCCGGCCTTAGGACTGTTCCAATTTCTAGGAACTTTTGTATTCTTCTGAGGACTGAGGTTGCTTTTCAATATGCTAACGTTTCTCCTTGACTCCTTTCCTTACCTCCTCTCCTCGAGTCTAAGTATCGCTCACGAGAGATACAAGCGGAGGAGACGAGGAAGAGAAGAGTGACACATTCCCCAATTTTGAAACGGGAAGTTTGCCAGTTCACTTTCAGTAGTTTCACCTCAGCAGTTTGCCAAAATCTGTTTTTGAACAAATTTGAGGTGATACATTGCCATTCTAGTTACTAAATCTTCAAACTTTTAAATCAGGTCTTGTAGTTCGTATACGTCTTTACTGAGTGACTGAATAGTTAAGTAAGACAACCCAGCAAAGATGCCAGCAACGGCAGAGAGACACAGCGGGCAAAGCAACGTATAGAACCAGAATATTTTCACATCTAACTCCATGAATTAAGGCTTTATAGTTCCCAATTTGTTCTCTCTGAATGCTAGGAAAGGAGTCATGCCTTGCCACTGTATAACTCAACTTGGAAGGAGCCGTCCTCCCAAGGAAGGATTGTTGACTTTGAGAAACACTCAAAATGTACATCGCTCTCTAGAGTCTAGACAAATGGAGTGAACTGCACAATATACTGTTGAACAATTTTTTAGGGGGTTCCTGGAATTTTTCTCTCACAGTTACCACTTGCACAAGCTAAGAAACCATTTAACCTAGTATGAACATTTACACCTGCATGTTAATGCACGTGGGCTTTCAGTGGTCAGAACACTAGTCAATTTACCATTTAGAGCATTCACTGTCATTCTTTTTAAAAATGTTTTGGACATTTTATCAACATGAACTTACCTTCAGTATGTTACATTAAATGGCCCAATATTTGCTCAAGGAAATACATGTATTTATTCATTCATGAATTGTTATTTTTCATGTTGAAAGTCTCTCTTTGTTTAACTTTTCCTCTCCAATGGCAGTCTGTGGAGGAGAGTTGAATGCCCCCTCAGGGACTATCTCCTCCCCGAATTACCCCAACTTGTACCCACACAGCCGGGTGTGTCGCTGGGAGCTGGTGGTGTCACCAGGCCGCCGGGTCACACTCACCATCAATGACCTGCGGCTGGAAGAGTCTGGTACTTCCTGTGCATTTGACTACGTTGATGTAAGTCCTTTGGTTGAATTGAACAGAAAGCCAGCTTTAACAACAAAAGCTGGTACAAAAGGGAAAACGGACATGAAACAAAGGAAGGAAGCAGACAGCGGCAAATAATAGAACACGTGAAAAAGAACCAAACAGGACAATCCAGGGACAGGACATCCAAAAAGGAACATGAGGGACAAATGCAGGAACGTAGACATCGCCAAACAAAAGCAGACGACCTGACAGTGAGACAGGAAAATACACTGATCTACATACACACAAGGATAATCAACTCATGACACACAGATGTGGTGTAAAAGAGGCAGGAAAAAGACATGGACAGGAAGTTAAACCAAACACAGGCAGAGAACCTCAAAATAAAACAAGAAATAAACTAAACAAATCCCAAGACCATGACAGCTCCTCATTTACATTCCCATACTTAACCACAATGTAGTTGGTCACCACAGGTATGAGTCATTTGTTAAATATTTTCATGCAAATGAATTAATTTAGTTTACCTCAAATGTGTTTTTGTCATTAAGGTGAGTAGGTCCAATGAAATATTAAGGCATAACTAAGAATGAATGAATTACCTGATAATACATAACAAACAAAGTTATATGGCTGTTTTAAAGTGGTCAGATTAGTGTTAATATTTCTAGCCATAGTTTGACATAGTACATACAAGGCCTAATTTCCAAAAAAACTAATCTGATAAACTGCTGGTGATGGAATGGTAAATGTAAACCAGATTACCTTCATTGGATACTTATTAGTGTCTTACTTTATTTTGACAGTTTAAACTCAAAACTGCATCCTAAAGCTAGGTAATGTATTTTAGAAATATATTTGTTGCATTTCATTTAGCCCAAATAAAGTGAGCGGACGGCCTACCTGTCTACCTATCGCTCTACCTGCCTGTCCATCTACAAACCTACCTGTCTCCCTGCCGGTCTAACTACCTTCCTGTCTGCCTATCTGTCTACTTACCTGTCTGTCTACCTACCGACCCGTCTACCTTCCTACCTGTCTGTCTACCAGTCTACCTACCTACCTGATTCCAAGACTGGGCTTGGTTTTTATGTTGGTTCACTTGAAAAATCGATTGTACTCTGCAGGTTTCTACAATGTTACCGACCAAGTTTTAAGGTTCTGTACAGCCCTCCTGCTATAAGCCCACACTCGAGACCCAAAACTCCCATGGTTACTTGATAACTTCTATGTTTTCTAGATACTGAACGGGTTGGTGGTCGATGCACCTCGCCTACAGAGATTCTGTGGGACAGTACCAGCCGGCACACAGGTGCGCTCCTCTGGCAACACCATGACCATTGTGTTCCATACTGATGCTTCTGTGTCCAATGGGGGCTTCATGGCTTCTTACTCCTCTGAGGAGCCTGCAGGTTAGATACTCCTATTTTGTCCTCCTAAGATTGTATATAATATATGGAGAAGTTTTCAGGTTGTATTGTCGGAAGTTAAGCAGTTTTCAGTTCCCACAAGAAGTGGTGCGCTGCATAGCATAGATCCGTGAGTTAAGACCCAATACAGGACTATAAAATAGACACGCGCTCCGTTTAAACAGTGGTGGGCCGTCTTCTCTGCTGGCCTAGACAGAATCACAAAGTTATAGCTATTTTATAATTTAATTATTTTATATAAATACACTACATGTATTCTAAATATTTTTTCCCTATTCACTATATGTTAAAGCAACCCAGTGTAACTGGAAGGGCTGGTGCCTCTGCTTTAGTCTTTGGAAGTAAATACTTTTTTCTTGATTTTGGTCTGTTCAACACACATGATGCCCTTCGCCCCCAAATTAAATTCAAATCAGTATCTGAGTTTATTAGTTTTTAGACCTCCCAAATAGTTAGTCAGTGGCCAAATTATAAGGAGTATATAATGCAGTCTTATACCACAGCCCGAGGATGTTGTTTGTGCTGCTGTTGAATTGTATTGTGTAATACAGAGAGGTGTTTCTAATATTTACACTACTCTCATTGTCATAAACAGCTTTATTTTGTGGTGTTTGTGTTTATATCTTGTGAGTGTGTCTGTGCCTCTCAATGTGCATCTGCGGTTTTGTTAGAGTGTGGTGGAATCCTGAACAACCCAGTGGGCGGGAACTTCACTTCCCCTGGATACCTACTGTCCAACTACAGCAACAACCTCAACTGTGAGTGGCTTATCCGGAACCCACAGCACATAAACTCCTCTATTGTGGTGCTGATAGAAGACCTGCACCTGGAGAACCACCAGACCTGTGAGTCAGACTACCTCCAGCTCCGCTTAGGTGAGTGCCACACAGAGCGTTGGCTCTATGCACTGAGGAAGGTTACTACGCATACATTTCAGATCTGGGGTTTCAGAATCATCGACGAGAAAAAGCTATATTTGTTGGAATGCCAGAGGGCGAAAAAACTAAATGAACTGTGAAGAATTAAAAAGACGAGTGAAGAATGAAGTCATGTATTACATGCGTTGTCAGCGTCCGTGATTACGGAATTTTCTGAATGAATTACACATATGTTTGTCAATTTAAAATATTAATTCGTAAGTCAAGAAAGGAATATTTTGTTGTCAAACTGTTGAAGTCTAATACTTAAAAAAGACTGTACTTGCATGAACAACAGGCCTTGCCTGTTCTCTACTTCCCGGCTGACAAGAACAGTAGCAGAATAAAACACATCATGTATGACAAGGTACATGCGTGGATGGATATAGCTAAGTTACCTAGCGAGCTAGCTAGCAAGCCAAGGTAACGGCCGTGCAGCTGACGTGCATGATGCTAGACCAGAGATTAGTTCACTGATCGGTTTCACACAAAGCTAAACGATACGACAAATGTCTGACAATCTGAGACTTTCTTGACTTGCAAAATAAATATTAAATTGACAAACATATGTGTAATTCATAGCACAATTCAAACTGGATGAAATAAACATTTATCTCTCGCCGTTAGCTGCTATACATAGTCGTTCTTATTTATTTATTTATTATACTATATTGATCCCGGTAAGGGGGAAATTTGTCTCTGCATTTGACCCATCCCTGTATATAGGGAGCAATGGGCTGACTATGACAGGCGCCCGGGGAGCTGTTAGGGGTTCAGTGTATTGCTCAGGGACACTTCGACACATGACACGTCCCAGCCAAGGATCGAACTGTCGAGTTATAAAGTAAAGTCCCACAGGACACTGTAAAGGGCGTGACTTCATCTCTCTATTAAACTGACAATAAACCACTAAGCTAATTAACAGGTTATTTCTAATATAAAACTAGTCTTTTTCATCAAACTATCCTGACAACAATATGTTTGCTGTGGTAACATTACAGTCAGAGTGTTTTATAACTGTTTGTTAGCTTTACCAGCAGCTAAAGCTGTTCAATTATTATTCTGGCCACTTTATGTGTCAATGTGTAAATCTGTAACAGAAAGTGACCAATAGACATGATTATACACAAGCTTTGTGATCTTGAATTAGACCTTAATGTACAAATAACCTTTGTTCATATAATGCTGATAGTATCGTTCTGTAGTAATCCACTAATATAATGCAGGCCCTATAGGAACATGACTTTATATATTCAGTATACAGAGACATTAGATAATCCATTATTAGTCCACAGTGAGCCCTCACATACCAGCTTGCTTAAATCTGTGATTGTTCTGCGTTGGCATTAAATAGAAAACCTGATGGGCCCTGTTCATCTCCCTTCTACATGGATTGAATGTCATGAATGTCCTGTAGATCGTCAAGCATTTATCTTCATCCTCCTCAGTTTTGCATATGAACGACTATCATCCATCAGTTATTATGCCATATAGAATACACCTGATTTCAGCGCGCTATTGTAATACAAACGGCACGGTCTGGGCCATAGATTTGGGCAATGTGTATGACAATACACATTGTTGGATCATAGCGATTTGTGGCATTATTATATTGTTTCCAGCAAGGTGGCGATACCGTTGCTTGTCATGGAGAGTGCTGCTCAAGCTGAGGAAACAGTTGGATGATGTCACGATGACATTGATAATACTTCTACTACAACTACAACTTCTAGTACTACTACAACAAATATCATTGCCGATGGAATTCTTTTAAGCTACAGAAACAGTTTGAATATCAAAATGTTCAGCTCTTTCAGGAGAGGGGTGATATAACTTCATATTTGTAATCTTTAAACTTATTGAATTATTCAGCTTTTTGCAATTGTTTTTGAATTGGATATCTATTTTCAGCAATGTTTTTGCAATTAATTTCAGTTTTCAGCATTCCAACGCATTTTCAGCAGGAAATGCTTTTTCTAGTTCCACTATTTCTTCCGTCCCCGTTTCGTCGCAACGCTTCTTCTCCTTCATATTTTAAGCTACAGAAACCGTTCAACTATCAAAATGTTCAGCTCTTTCAGCAGAGGGGTGCTATATCTCTTCATATTTCTAACCTTTAAACTTTTTGAATTATTAAGCTTTTAGCAACTTTTTTTTGAATGGGTTTCTATGGAGAAGCTTTTTAAATCCTCTTAAACTTCTTCAACTTTCAAATCCATTAACTTCCTCATACTTTCAGCTACAGACACCATTTCAACTTTCAAATGTTGAGAAAACCCTAAACTATTGCCGGAACATACAGTTTTCTGATATTTTTTAAACTTTTTGAACTGCAGCAATTTAACTTTTATGATTTTTCAGCCCTTTTCTGACTTTATAATGGGTGTGTAATGCACAGCTTAGAGTGCGTGATGTCACCGCTAGAGTGAAGAGCAGCTTGAGATTTTTGTGAAAAAAACATTTGTGTTTTGCCACTGTCCACAATCTTCACTCTTCATGCATAATTTCTGGATGTAGAAGTAGCTAATATTGTCCTTGTCGTATAAAAATTACTGTGGAATCCCACAGATTTACACATTTGACACCGAAGCCGTTAATTGAGAGGAAAACCAACTTTCTGCCCCATAGAGACCAATGTTAAATTCTGCTGCAAAAACATCTTCCACAGAACACGGTACCCCATTTCTAGATCGCCAGTTAAGCCACATTTCTTACACTACAGACACAATTTTTACAGGATCTGTTCTTCGACTCAGCCTTCCTCTCAATTATTAATATCGGAGCAATAGGAGCTACGGTTATGGGAGTTTTGATGATTTGTTGAGAGGTGTCTCCCTGTGTTATCTCCATGAAATGGCTTCAGGCACACAGGTGTTCACGATTGAGCCAGTAATCAGTGATCACACGCGCACATACACTCCTCTCTCTCTCTGTGTCTCTCTCTCATACAGTCATTCAGGTCTTAGGACTCTTTAGAGGTCTTTCCCCCCCCCCCCCCCCCACACACACACACACACACACACACATGCCATTTTATTATTATTTGATTCTGTCTCCTCTCCCCTTCTCCCCCACACCCCATTTCAAAATAAAAGCCCCAAAGAGTGAATTCTAACTGAACAGCTTGTGATGAAGCATGTAATTTAATAACCTCTGTTTACCTCTGTGTGTCAAACATTATGATTATGTCTCCGCTCCCCCTCCCTCCCCCACCCAGCCCCACCCTTTCAAAATAAAAGCCCCATGGATTAACTGTATTTAAACAAGCTCAAAATTAGGCTTTTTTGTTAAAAAAGTGAATGCTCTAACTACTACTGCTGCTGCTAATATAGTATTACTACTACTGCTACTACTACTTCTACTCTAACTTTTGCTGTTGCTACTATTACTACTACTGCTACTGCTATTACTGCTACCATCAATATTATTACTACCACTACTGCTATTACTACCACTACTACTTTTACTTATACGACAACTGCTACTACTACTGCTATTCATGCTACTGAAAGTAGTAATACTACTACAGCTATTAGTACGACTGCTACTAGTACTACTACTACTGCTACATCTTCTACTGCCATTACTATTACTATTACTACTACTACTACTACTGTGATATTAAATACTACGACCAATACTACAGCCATTACTATGACTACTGATAGTACGTCTTCGACTACTTCTTCTAATTACTAATGCTTCTACTACAACTTCTACTACTACTACTACAAATATCACTAATACTACTACTAGTAGTTCTTCTAATGCTACTAATAATACTTCTACTACAACTACAACTTATACTACTACTACAAATATCACTACTACTACTACTAGTAGTTATTCTAATGCTACTAATACTTCTACTAATAATACTTCTACTACAACTTCTACTACTACAAATATCACCACTGATGAATTTTTTTAAGCCACAGAAACTGTTCAAATATCAAAATGTTCAGCTCTTTCAGGAGAGGTGTGATATGACTTTTCATATTGTAATATTTAAACTTTTTGAATTATTAAGCTTTTTGCAATTGTTTTTGAATTGGATATCTATTTTCAGCAATGTTTTTGCGATTAATTTCAGTTGATTTGATTTCTGAGTATATTCTTTATGTCTTTCTTATCCTGACCTCTCCCTCTGATCTTGTATGCATGTAATCAAGGCAGCTTGCTCTGTGATCTCAACTCTCTTCGACACAACGCATTTTCAGCAGGAAATGCTTTTTCTAGTTATACTGTAGTGTCTACAATGTTAGCCATAGGTTTCAGATAAGGTATTTAACAGTTGAGCTTATCACTCTCCACTCTCTTGGATCACTAAAGTCTGAACACCTAAGCTTGGGATACAAGTGACAGGTTGAGAGACATCAAGTTTGACTTTTTCCTGAATCCTACTTATTTTTAAGCTTGAATATCTTCAGGTGTTTTCCCCCTCAAGTCACCCTTCAAAAGCAGCCACATGTTGTTTGTTTGCACTTAGTAGTGGGGTTTGGTGTCATCACATATATAAATGATGTAAGTGCATACCCTATTGTCTAATACAAACGATAATTGAGATTACTGTAATCATTTTCATTTAAATTGATGTGGGTATTTATAAAACCAAAGGACAAATAATTGGTGACCCTCTATTCTTGCTCAACTGTTAAACAAAAACGCTTTTGCTGCCCAGAACATGAAGCCTTACCGTTGTAAAGAAATATAAATTATATATATATAACATGTTCTTATGGTACAACATAACATGAAAAACTACCCATTTTTGGTCGTACTTTTAGGGCTTTTAGGAAGAGTAAAGAACTAATTAAATGACCTTAACTGTGCTGATAGAGCTCCAGAGAAGGCCCAATGTATAGCTATCCTTTATTAATGATTAATGACATAAGCTCATCAAAAGTTTAGACAAAAACAGAATATGGTGGTTTTGAGTCTTTGTGTGGAATGCATTGCGGAGCACATGATTTCTCTTCGCAAACCAATATTCTTACCATGTTACACTTTTTTGGAAGAAGGAAATTGCAGTAATGATTCTGTCCAAACTGACAATTTTGGGAGAAATTTGAAATGTTTTGATGTACAAACAATCGGCATGGCAAACTTCTCAGTGAGTGCGGACTATGTTACCCGCATAAGTCCCTTAGTACATCTGAATAATAACAATGTCCCTGTATTGTGGGCAGCACAGTGGCTCACTGGATAGCTCAGTCTCCTCACAGCACAAAGGGGCTGGCTTTGAATCCGCTCTGGCCATTATGCTCTCGTGTCTGTGTGGGTACGCTCTGGAATCACCAGTGTCTGTCTAAATTGTCCATCAGGTTGACGAGAAATCTTATGGTTATCTCTGCACATATTAGTGTTGGGGGGCTGCCATCACAAGTCTGCACAAGAAAGCAGGTCAAGGAAGAAAATGGATGGATTTCCTTCCGTTAAACTTTCTACCCCCTCCCTCAGGTGACTCCGATGGGGAGCTGCTGGCCAAGTTTTGTGGGCAGACCACCCCTAACATTCCCATTGTGGTCTTTACCCCTGAGCTCTGGGTCCATTTCAAGTCTGACGCCTTCAAGGGAGACCTGGGCTTCAAGGCCAAGTACTTGTTCTCTGGTAAGACAGACATAGGGTATACTTCATTATGGCATATAGTATTTGTCTAATCGAGCAGTCATAATGTTACCATCAAAGTCCTTATATGGATCATTCTCTCTTTGCAGAGTGTGGAGGCTTGCAGACTGGTGAAGGAGGGCTGATATCCAGTCCTAACTACCCCAACATATACCCCAGCCCCAGTCGCTGTGCTTGGCTGCTAGAGGCGCCAATGGGCCACACTATTACGGTAAGTCTGCACCATGACCTGGTGCATTGACTGAACTCAAAAAATGGACTGGATTAGCAGTGAGCTTGTGTTTGCTTTCATCATGATGCTGTTATCTCTGTATTCATAGAGTCTTATTTAAATGCTCTTACGCTGAGGGACCAACCACCAGCACGCAACAACAGAAGAGCTCAAACATATTAAACTAAATATGACAGTGATGGAACGAAACAAACTAAGACACAATTAAGATGGGTAGCACACATGTACCATGTCTAATTGAGGACAGCTATTTTGCGTGTTGGAGGTTTACACCGCAAAGGTAGATTCCCATTGTGAGTCTAATTTTGGTTGATGGAAGCTTCCACTGTGCTTCCTGCCACTTTCGACTTCCCAGTAGTACCTTTAGCTAGTCGACATTAATCAGCTCCAGTGAAATTCAAAAGGATCAGTGTGTTACTGTTTTTTGTAGTTGGTGAGGTTGAGATCACTGTTTGCATGTTCAGATATGGCTGAAGTTGTTAAATAAGTGCTGATAAGTAGCCACCTACATTTTGTTTCCACTCCACTGTCTTACCCCAGCTAACCTTCAGCTACTTCAACCTGGAGCCCCACTCTCAATGTGGCTGGGACTCTGTCACCATCTTCAACGGAGGATCCCCTGGATCCCCTGTTATTGGCCAGTACTGTGGTACCACCTCCCCAGGAACCATACAGTCAGGATCCAACAAGCTTGCTGTAGTCTTCCTGGCTGACCATAGTGTATCCAGAGGAGGCTTTGTGGCCTCCTGGTCTGCTGATTCCTCAGGTGGGTTTCACTCACTAAATGAACATGCTGCACATGCTCTGTATTGAACGGATTAGCTGTGATAGAAATACATACAATGAGGAGTTCACCTTTGCATCACAACTTTGCTGTCTAATGCTTTTCTCATCTCAGGGACAATGAAATCATACCGTATTTCATAAAACTTTAGGAACTGCATCATGTTGGGGACTTTGTTACTGAATAAAACTGGATACTTTGTGAGACTGTCTCCTGTGATGAGGCCAAATACTGAACATAAGGCGCAGCTCACCTTTATGTATTAGAGAGAGGTGCCAGTTCACCTTCTGTGCTCTGCTGCCGAGGTGTTTGAATAAGGCATTGTGTTTTTGGGTGTATGTGTTAAACTGCACCTAGTACTCCTCGAGCGACATTACAATCACATACAGCGGCGCATGCAGATGTGGCGGCCGGTAGCCCTCCCATAGACTTCCCTACATCTGTGACAAAAATACACTCATCAACATCAACAAAGGAATAATGAAGATTGGATTAAGTGCAGCGGATCCATAATCACCGCCCATAAAATCTTGCAACCAGACCAGTTGAACCAAATATAATCGGAAGCAGACTTGTGCCCACAACTTTACAGAAACCTGGCTTTATCATAACATTCTGGATCAAGCTATTGCACTTGATGGGCTGACTGTATACCACACTGACAGAACGCAAGACTCCAGTAACAATTTCTAGCAATAATGCTTCATGCTCAATCATAGTCAATGTTGATGGACAATGTTTCCCTGATGTTGAATTTTTTTATGCTGAGATGTCGGCCATTTTATCTGCCCAGAGAATTAAGAAAAAACAAAACGCAAACTGATGGTATTTTTATTATAGCTGGCGAAGCCCTCCCCCACCCCAAACTTTGACAATAAGAACATCATTTTCTGCTCCTGCTGCCTACTTACACCCAGCTGAATAAACGGGCCAAACCAACAGAAAAAACAGTGTGGACAGATGAAGGTAGAGCAGCTCAAAAGGACTGTTGAATGTACAAACTGGCACATGTTCAGGGATATTGCCACCAAAGACAACACCATCAATCTGGAGGAATATACATCAACAGTGACATCATATATCAGCAAATATGTTGATGACGTGGTGATCCCAAAGACAATAACATCATTCCCCAACCAGAAAGCCTGGATGAATGGAGAGGTGATGGCACTATCCAAAGTCAAAATAGCTGTCTTTCGGTCAGGTGACGAGGAAGCATACAGCATCGCCAGAGCAAGACTGAAAGCTGGAATCAAGGATTCAAAGAGGAGTCAAGAGAGACTGGTGAGAGACCTCAACACCAACAACAAGATATGAGGCAGGAGATCCACAATGTCACAGGATATAAAACCCATGTGTGAGGCCACGTTGGCAGATGAGTTGAACACCTTTAATGCTCACTTTGATCTCCTCAACAAAGACTCAGCTGTCAAGTCTGCTCTGCCTCCACAGGACCGCCCACTCTCAGTATCCATCACCCTGATGAGGGTGAATATGAGTAATTTAATTAATTTAATTTAATTAAAGGCTGCTGGGCCTGATAACATCCTGGTAGTGTACTAAGAACATGTAGCAACCAGCTAACTGATGTCATCACTGATATTTTCAACATATCACTGTCACAGGAGAGAGTTCCCACCAGCTTCAAGACAGCCACCATCATTCCCGTACCTAAAAAGTCTGCAGTGTCCAGTCTAAATGGCTGCCACCCTGTGACTACCCCCATTCTGATGAAGTGCTTTGAGAAACCAGCTCATCAAAAACAACATCCCAGCCAGCCTGGACCCTCACCAGTTTACATACAGAGCCAACAGATCCACAGAGGATGGAGTCTCCACTGCTCCACTCAGCCCTCACTCATCTGGAAAATAACACCTACCTCAGACTGTAGTTTGCTGATTTCAGCTCAGCCTTCAACACAATCTCTCCCATGAAACTGATTCCTGGGGGTTCCTGGGAATCAGCATCACAAACAACCTGACGTGGTCCTCACACATCTCTATCCTGGTGAAGAAAGCTCAGAAACGGCTGTATTTCTTAAGGAATCTTTAGAAGGTTAAATTACCCTGTCATGTTCTTGTTAACTTTTGCAGAGCAGCAATACAAAGCATCTTTACAAAACATTACAAACTGGCATGGGATGTTCATGGCACAGGACAGGAGGGCTCTACAGCGAATGATTAAAACATCATTGGCACCCATCTGCTGAGCATCAGTGACACTGGTGACAATACATGCCTGCAAAGAGCACAAAGGATATTAAAAGTGTGTGTGTGTGAGAGAGAGATATCCAACATTTAATAACAATAGACAATTTTATCGCAGATTTCTTCTTGCCGTATACCAGCTAGATATCAAGACAAAGTAATTTAATCCCATGTTGACGATTACATTACGTTGTTTTGTTAAAATCCATTCAGTTCCCCATTAGACATAGGCCCACAAACTCTGTACTGAAACAGTCCACACTCTTCTTCTGGCAAAGGAATTTTCAATCCCTAAGAATAAGACCAGCAACCACGTGAAAGGAAACTCATTCACTCCACTTGTATCAGTGTTCTCAATATTTTGCTCATAATGATGTGTATAATAACTGTACATTCACATTTTTTTGGCCAGGCTGTGGAGGGGTGATTCATGCTGAGATGGGAACAATCAAGTCTCCAAACTATCCCCAGAATTTCCCAGCCAATGTGGAGTGTTCCTGGCGGATCATTGCTCACGAGGGGAACCACCTGGAGATGAGATTCAACACTGATTTCCAGATTCCAGACAGCACTGGGACCTGCCAGAGCAGCTACATCAAGGTACCAGCACTGAACTACAACAGAAACATGTATAAAGGATGGGTTAGTTCAAGGGCTACGAGAGAGAAGAATTACAGACTGCAGCAGTTTCCTAACAATGGGCACATCATCTGCTCAATAGAGAAAATATAATTGCTGTTACTCAGGCTGCACTTAAGCAAACATTAGCTTAAAGGTTCTCTTTGCGAAATATTCAGAGCATTACTATAGCAGCAAACAGCTATTATCTATGTGAAGGTAAATTATAAAGTAATGTCTACCTGAGCAGAGAATGAAGTCTCTCTCCCTTCTGTTGTGGTGGAAGTGTAGCACCCATCCTTCGGTTCATCAGTAACCTTCTTGTTACAAAAAAAGAGTCTGATTGTATAGAAGTCTTTGAGAGAACATTGTAAACATGAGTTTATGGTCTCAATCTCTAGTTTCAAGTCTTCTTCAATACAGCATGATGTTCATTTAGTACATTATGGTCCATTTAGAGTCAAATAGACCATAAAGCAGGGGATGCTTTAGGGCGGGACTACGTTATGATTGAATGGTCGCTAACACAACATTGTCTGATCAGGGAGTTTTCTGTATTTTTGTCTTACACTGCCTTCCCAGTGTGATTTCCCGTGAAAGTTAATTGTAACATTTGGTCTTCTGAAAGTCTTAATCAGCGTTTAGTTGTACTTAGCTCCGCTGTCACATCTTGGTGCAAAAAACAGATGGTGATGCCCAAAAACCAAGAAGACAAACACCAAAATGCCAAACTTAAGGTTTCAAAACAGTAGTCCACCAATGGTTGACGTCATTGCAACTACGTTCACTTCTTATTTACAGTCTATGATCTGCCTCTGACAAGCTGATATTAGATAAGACCCGCCTTGTTGACATTCTGCAACCAGTCAGTATGACAAATGACAAGTGACCGTGACAGTGTGTCTACCTCCTACATTGCCAAACCTATATAGATTCCTACAAAAGTGTGCAAAGTTACCGAATACGTCGTTCAGATGTGTTCAGTATGTATATTTAAAACAATGTTCCATTTGACAACACTTTCTGAATCAGAATGCATTTCCCTGCAGGTGTGGTCAGGTCAGACCCAAAATACTGAGGCTCTGCTGTCAACAGGCTGTGGCTCGGTGGCCCCGGGCCCCATCATTGCTCCATATAACATCATCACAAGCAGATTTCAGAGCACTGAAGCCCTTGGCAGAGGTTTCTCAGCCTCCTTCAGCACCAGTAAGAACCAAGCAGCCAACACAGCTTCACTGTGTTAAAACGCCATACTGACTGACTGACTGACTAACTGCGACAGTGTTTGAATCTAAAACACAGCAGCCTTGAATGTTAAATACCTGTTTGTTGTGAATTATGTTTCTGTCACATGAGAGAGCAGAAGACATGTTACCTAGTAAAATCCTTTTGTCTAGAAAATCCAGTTTCACTCGTAAAATCTGGATTTTCCATGGGTGATTTATTTGCATTTTCGGAACAGTAATACATTGTTTTCAATCCCAGCTCTCATAAAACACAAGTTTTAACTTAGAAGTTGTGAACTTTATTGTTGGAGTGAGGTATGAGGTCTGATGTCTTCTGTTTATTAGGGTGCGGAGCAAACTTCACCGCTCTCAGTGGTCGTGTGGTTTCTCCGAATTATCCAGCCGACTACCCTAACCACTCCAACTGCACCTACAACATAGACGCTGGAGAACAGACTGTGGTCGTCCTCACTTTCCAGGTCTTCCAAGTAGAAGGCAAGTGTAGCATTAGCAACATACAGACAGGAACCACCTGCAGATGTCTTTGAAAATTAATATTTAGTTCTCTGTGATGTTTGATAACCAACCAGCTATTGTATGATTATGTGGCCTGTCATGTCTCTTATCTAGCACACTCCACTTGTCTGTATGATGGGCTGAAGATCTACAGCCTGGCTACTAGTGGCCCTGCTATTGCCACTCTGTGTGGTAGCAGCATCCTGGGGCCGTTCTCCAGCTTTGGCCCTATGCTACTCCACTTCTACTCTGACTCTGTGATCACTGACAGTGGCTTCATGGCAGAATACAGAGCCATCCGTAAGTAATGAAGAGGAGAAATAATTGCTTTTGTTGGGACCAATAGGGGGCGTGTTTGAGTTATCAGCTTTTAAGAAACTGAATTCTTGACATCAATAGAATTATTAATGTGAGTAACAATTATGAATGATTATTAATAATAACGGGGCACCACCCTGCGAACAGGGACCGATAACCAAACGATAAAACTAAGTCTCATAATTAGTGTTCACTCGTAATGTCAATAGTCGGGTACGACTATACATTCAAAGTGACAGTGAAGGATTGAATTCGAGCACAGGCCACTACATCCAGGTTCATTACATACATATGCACCATTAATCACAGACGACTGCTCCTTAAAGTATAACAGGGTTTATTAAATCAGAATAATAAATGATCAGATCAATTAATATTGCAACCAACAAACGTTATCATACAATTGTATATGCCTAATACCTAAAGAAAATGAATAAAATGGGTGAGGGTGTATATATGTAAGAGTGTGTGTGTGTGTGTGTGTGTGTGTGTGTGTGTGTGTGTGTGTGTGGTATGTGTGTGAGGGTCTCTATGTGTGAAACGAGGGCTTAACGCTACCGCTAACTGCCACCAGATGGCGGAGTCGAGTGACTCAGACCAATTGGCGTTGTTGTATGTCACCACGTATGTCTGTGAGGCAAGAAAGGGAGCAAAGGCGGGGGTCATGAATCAAGCTTCTGCGTGTGTTGTCGAAGCGAGAGTGTGAACAGCTGGTCTCATCCTGCACAGGCCTGCCTCTGTCGTAGGAACTGGCGGCGGCGTGTGCATGATAGCCCCGGTTCTACACTCCGCTCACAGAGCTGATTTAAGGAAAGAGGATATCACACGAAGTGTAATAAAATAAATGAAAATTCCCAAACAAAACAGATCTTTATCACTGCGGTGAGATGAGAGTATTGTCTTCCTATCACCCCGAAACTCGGTCGGCAAGACGAAGGTCCGCCACCGTAGGTTCAGTCTTTCAGTGATAATACACAAACTTTCCCTTCACCAGCAGCGATGAATCTAATGCAGACAATACACAATATATGGCGGGGCTCCGTGGTCCGCGATGATTGCGCAATGACGCGGTGTAACAAGACAGTGATTGAACACAACAGGGTGCGGGAATAATAACACATAAATGAATTAACCTGAATGAACTTAGGTTAATTTAAGCTAAGCTATGCTAAGCTATTGCTAAGCTATGCCCAAGATGCCATGATGAACTCTTACTTTGGGAAGCTTCGTTCGATGGGGCTCGTTCCCGTGATGGGAATCGATCAGTCCCCGAGTGTTGACTCGGGAGCGCGGCTCTTGGAGCGGGCGCAGACTGTGGGTAGCTCGGTCCTCAGGAGTCGGTCGCACCCAGTAGCGTGGCTCGCTCTGGAGTGGACGCAGGCTCGGCGGACATCGGCGCGGCGTTGCCGGCGCGGGGTCGGACCTCTGTGGCGCAGCTCGCTCTGGAGCACGCGGGTCCGATCTGTTCTCGCTGCAGCGGGGACAGTGAAACTTCGGGTGGGACAGCGTGGTCCGTGCGTTTCCTGGTAATCATCAGTCAGGAGGTCATCAGTGTGCTCCCTGCTCGACGGAGGTCGAAGGGAAAAAGCGTTGAGGTGTGGGTTGCAGTTAGTTTTGTTGAACAGTGGCTGAACCACAGGGGTCCTGTTGCTGTCTTGGCTCTCGGCCAATGAGGTTGCAGCGGTGCATTTAGGTGACTTCAGGAACCCATAGTTTTTTGGGGGGGGGGGAATTAACACCCTAATGTGAAATTCCTGCCAGAGGAGGTTTGCTGTCATCAAACCACAATCAGGATGAAACCTTTGCTTGCAAAAGGGAAGGCCCGATTCTCTTTGTTCCGAGCACATGTTGAAGCCATATGCTCAGACCCCAACACTTTACTCTAATGAGCAGATCAATCCATCTGACAAAATCAAGGTGAGAATGTAAGGACTACGGACAAAGGAATCTTTCAAAAGAATATTGTTCAAGTTGAAGGATTGATTCATGGAATTTCACCACTTGCACTGCAGCTTGCCCCAAGTCTGATCCCACTACAGTACATGGCGCAGGAGGGTCACTGCCATGCCATATAGTTAGGTCAAGGTCAGGTGAAAACCATGTCCAACACAAGTCACAATTTAGGTGTGTGTGTGTGTGTGTGTGTGTCTACAGCATGTGGTGGTTTCTACAACAGCACAATGGGTACAGTGAGCAGTCCAGCACTCTCCATGACCAACTACCACCACAACATCAACTGTACCTACCACATCGTGGTCCTAGCTGACAGAGTGGTGGATCTCAAGTAAGACTACACTAAAGAGGGAAAATGAATATGTATTTGAGAAAGGGGGATTTCTACATTTTTGTCACACAGTAATTCCTTTCAGTGTGATGAAATATTTATTTTACAGGCCATGATTCAAGTTTTTTAAGTAATATTTAAAAAAATGCTTACTGACTTTTTTTCTAAAATTGAAAGACATGTTTCACAGGTCATTTCACTCTAGTATACGTAAACTAGATACTATATTGGCACTAATAAATCCATGAGCAATGTAAATAGAGAACAGAAAAATAGAGGAAGAGAGAGGACTAAAGGAACACACTGTAGTGTGAAATTATTACTCTTATATTTAACAATTATGATAATATGATAGCATTAGTCCTTGTCATGAAAAACATTACTACATCTAATTGAATGCAACCTTGTTATTACTTGAGGAAAACAAAGCTGAGTCAACTAGGAAAATCATCGAAAATGTTTTTTGTTGAAGTTTTCATGTTTTAATGGAACTTTTCTGACAAAACCAAAGCCTTAGTGTTGGAGCCCAGTGGACTGATGCTGTATCAAGGTTCGTTGTGGCCACAGTACAAACTGGTGACTGTACTTGGGTCCATCTAGTAATCTGTAGCTGTGTGACTGTGAATCAGGATGTTGGTGCAAAATAGCTTTACAAACTCTAGACAACAAGCTCTGAAGTAATTTCAGCCCTTAATGCTCTCCCTTTCTCTCTCCAAAGGTTTAACACGTTCCACCTGGAGGCATCTTCTTCCTGCCGCTATGACTCTGTGGCAGTGTATGATGGACAGGACACCTTGGCACCCTTATTGGGGAAATTCTGTGGGTCAGTGCTCCCACCTAATCTGCGCTCCTCCACCAACCAGCTGTTCATTGTATTTAGGACAGATGCCTCAGTGAATGGGATTGGCTGGAGGGCTGTTTACAGTGAGACACTCGGTAGGTCAATGTTACTGAATTTGTGATCTGAAAGAAGTTAAGCGTAAAGGCATCCAAAAAGCATTCAAGATTAATTGAAATCAAACCAACTCCGGAGGCATTCTTGCTAGATGTTGTAGAAGGTTTACTCTGCCCAACTGTAACTATGTCAATGAGCAGTCCCATCCCGAGGAAAAAAAACATTGATGTTGTACGTTTCTTTAAGCTGCATTGCATGTTGAGTTGTTGTTTTTTTAATGTGGACCTGTGTCCATACTTTCAGTTTATACCTGTTACATAACATTGTTACGCTTTTTACATAACATAAGAAAGTCCTCTAAGGGCAGTTGTTATTTATTTATGGTAGCTATGTTGCCTAACCCTAACCTAACGTGGTTTCTTCCGAATGGATTGCAATAAGGGGGCTGTGGAAATGTCTAGAGACTAGAAAAGCACTACACAAGTACAGTCCATTTGACCATTTATCTGTGTGGGTGAGAGAGCACTGACCTGTGTGGGTGAGAGAGCACTGACCTGTGTGGGTGAGAGTGCCCTAGGTTTGAAGGCATAGGTTGGCTTTATTGGACAAAAAACAAACAAAGCAAAACTCAAGATAAAACACTAAAGCTATAAGACTTATTTATTGTGAAGCTATAGACTGTCAGCCTTCTCTTAGATGTCAGAGTCAAGGCACAACTTCTCCATCTAGACTCTGTGAATAATCATGAAAACAGAGTCATTGTGGGGCACGGTCAGTTTAAGAACCAAGTCCTTAAAATACCATTTCTTTACTCACAGGTTTGTCAGTAGTGTCATTATTGTAACATGTAGGCTTCATGTAACTGAATGCACCTAAATATTTGAATAAAACAATCAATTGTGACATAGTGTAATAGTACTATACACAGTTTTATTTGTGTTGAATTAATTCTACTGTAGCCTACAAACAACACATAAGGGTTAACCTAAAAATAAATAAAAATAAAATTGCATAATTATATGTCATGTGTGGAAACCCCAGCACCCCAGTCCAAATAGTCATACAGTATGGGAAGTCCCATCTCTGCAAATAGTGGAGCAAAGGTTGTTAGAATAATATGTTTGAAGTGAGTTATCCTTAGATCATTGGACTGTGTGGAAAAGTTGAGGTATTGAGTACTTAGTTATGTTATATATTATACATATATTCAACGACCAAGGGCTCACCATCTTCTCCTGTCTGCATATTTGTTGTATTGTGGATTTGCACAGTAATTCTTTGAACCTCCCAGACATTATGTTTTTTCTACTTGAAGATGCTGGTCTGCAGTTGCCTATCGTGTAACACATTGTTGGTTTGAAGGACTGGCTCAGTGTTTGTTTCTGAATTGCCTGCAGGTCCTGCACAGGGATGTGGTGGCTATCTGTCCATGCCCATGGGCATGTTTGGTTCTCCAGACCCAAACCTGGATGGGCGCTATGAGCCCAGGATGGACTGCCTGTGGACCATTGAGATGCCAGTCAACAGTGCTATCAACCTGACGTTCAACTCCTTTGACCTTGAGAGCTCCTCTACTTGTCGCTACGACTACGTCAAAGTAAAGAACCGCAGCCATTGAAATATGAATGCAGATATACATTTTCTTTCATCAAAACATCATTCCTGATGATACTGCATAATGCTGTCATTTTTGTGTTGCTAGTGTGACCTAACGATAAATACCTAAAGATCATTTGATCTGTATTACCTCATATCAACTGCAGTTGTGGATTTTCTTCCGTATTGATGCAAATCTGCATCAATAAGTGTAATATTCAAAGACTTTTTTTTTTGTCCTACTTGTAATAATAACGTATTGTAGGACAACACTTCTTTGTCCGTAATTGGATGACAAAATGCTATTTTCTTTTTGTAATGTTATGTGTATTTCTATCAGGTGTATGATGGTGACAACATGAACTTCCATCTGGTTGGGACATTTTGTGGAAACTTCCTCCCTGCTTATTTTGTATCCAGTGGAAACTTCCTGACTATTCACTTTGTCACTGATAGCTCAGTACAGAGACGAGGCTTCAATGCTACCTACAGGGCTATGCCATGTAAGACACTTTCTAATCTCTCATTGCTACTCTGCATTCTACTTGCTACAGAAATAATGTTAATGTTAATGAAAATATAATATCATGTATATTATATAAACTGTTAAAAACTTAAAACCAATGCTTAACCCCCAAATGACTGTTACCCATACCCATCTGCAGCTGCCTCAAAGTCCAGTCTTAGTTTACATGTTGGATACTCTTACAATAAAAACGCTAATATTAGTAATACATCATTACATACAATTTGATAGTTTCATGGTGTTATTGGTAGTTTTACTCTCTTTGCTCTTGCTTTCTCCTCCCTTAAACCAATTTGCATTTTGTTTAAGTATCCAGGGGAGTCGCTGATAACCAGCGCCAAAGGTTAAATGAGTTGAATTGTTTGTTCAATTCAACTTAACACAAATTAACGTAGTCTTTTTAATTCTTCCATATTTGAAGAATCATATGCGCTACTCAGCTGCAGAACAGCACTAAAGAGTTTGATATGAATCAATGAATAAAACCTGATCAGTTGAATTAGAATGATCTTGTTATTTTGGGAGAATTTTTCCTGTTCCGATGTGAGAGTCCTGGGACAGAGGATTTCATATGTTGAACAGATTGTAAATCCCTCTGAGGCAAATTTGTAAATTGTGATTTTGGACTATCCAAAATGAATTGAATTGAATTGAAATTGAATTAAGGTGGTTTAGATATTCCTCTACCAAGATGATCCTTGGATAGTACGAAAGCCTGTGAACAGATCACAGTAAAATAATTGGATAAGATTGAAAAGTGGAGCCTCAGTGTGATGAAGTATCAGGCTGAAAATGTCTTCCTACTTGAACTGCTGAAAGTCTCATTTAGTGAGGATGGGTGAAATAACAGGTCATAGCTCTCTGAATGGCAATGAATAGCTGGAAATACAAGTTGTAAACGTGGTGGCCTGGGTCGCTGTTTTCTCCAGAGGGGAACAGCCTGGTCATTCATTTGAAAGTTGTGTTTGCTCTGTTCAGCATCATTCCATTTGTCTTCAATAATTAAACCTCTACACAGGTGCAACTAAATGTAGGGCCCTTTTGAACATGTGAATCAGCAAATGATTGTTGTACCAGTGAGCAGACCTCTGTGCTGCTGTTGGGAAGCAGTTATTGTTGCTGTTTGTTGTAGAGCTGAGTGAGAGGGTCCTTCATCTGCTGCCTTGTGTCATCTCTCTCATTTCATTTAGTTTTATACATGAACATTTAATAACTGTAAAAAGTTTCCTATCAACTTATCAACATATCAGCTCAGACACAATCCCACAGTAAGTCTGTTTGATGGTTTTTTTTGACATACATGTTGCTGCTATACTTTTAATTTAGCACATTTTTCAAACCTCTCGATGTGTCTGCCTTCCCTCAGTGGTCTGTGGCGGAAATCTAAATGCCACCACCACCATACAGACCCTGGTTTCGCCTTCCTTCCCCAATGCCTATCCTCCTTACACCAACTGCCGCTGGGTCCTGGATGCTCCAGCCCAGGAATCCATCCAGATTTCAGTCCAGTCCTTCGTCCTTCAGCCTAGCCAGAGCTGCTCCACAAACTACCTGGAGATGAAAGACTGGCCTATAGTGAGTGGTATATATGTATGTGTCTTAAAACGTGGGTGCTTAGCTTAGCTTTTCACACTACAACAAATAGTACCATCTGCTTGGTAGTGAGACTCAGACAACCTTACATGTGGGACTCGTTTAGTTGTTTAGTCTGAGTGACAGCTTTTACACCAAAGAAACCAAACTAAACTGACCAGAGTTCCTTTGAACAGGTTTGAAACTACTTTTAATCACTGTAGAGAGATGAGAATTATCAAATGTATAAAAAAAAAAACTCCTGTAGTTATGATATTGTAATATTTATTCTGAATGAGGTGACTCTTGTGTTTCCAGGGAGACTATGGGCAGTCACATAAGTTCTGTGCATCAGATGGCCATCCAAATGACTTCTACAGCTACAGCAGAACAATCCTTGTGCACTTCAAATCTGACACCTTCATGACAGGAAATGGCCTGAGTTTCACCTATCAGATCGCCAGTACGTACCTGTTGTAAACCTACGCCAAGTAGAGGCAGTTCTACTTCGTTACCTCAAACAACTTAGGGCTTCAAATGTGTGTATTTCACTTACATGTGCAAGTTTGGTTTAAAAAAAGAGGATGCATATGAAATAGATCCTAAAAAAAGTCCCAATGAAAAGTGCACAACAGGTTTTGAGATGATGCGCATGATGGGTACTGAGGGAACTTGCTCTAAATGTGCTGGTGGTGATTTCCAGGCTGTAGCCGGACCTATGAACAGGAATATGGCTACCTGAAGAGTCCAGGCTGGCCTGACATCTACCCCCACAACATGGACTGCACCGTCATCCTAAGGGCCCCGCAGAACAGCTCCATCTCCTTCTTCTTTAACAATTTTGACGTGGAGACCGAAAGCCACTGTCAATTTGACTACCTGGAGGTAAAACAACTACAAACATACAGAGACATATTTAGATAAAATAAGTATATTTGCCATATCAACTTATTGTACAACAATCACATATACAGTAACTTTGGTGGTTCTCAACCTGGACCCCATTTTCCCATGTTTTTGACTGTGACTAATGGGGGACAACAATTTTTGAAATAGTTATGTCATTAAGGGAGAACAATGTAACTGGCAGCCATAAACAAGCTGCAAGGGTAATTGTGCAGCGTCAGTGTAACAGTAGCTGTGCTTGTTTTTGCTCAGATTGTTATAATAAGTGTCTGACAACATTATTGAAGGGTTACCTTGCACGGCAGCTGGATAAAAATATCTGGATACAAAAATCTATCTTGTCCGGCAAGTATTGTGTTTGTGACCGGTAAACCAGAGCACGGACCAATCAGCTCTCAGATAGCTATGTGTAGCAAATCCATCTGGCATGTCAGAATAATGGAGAGGATCCTTCAGAGTTAGTTCATACGTGCAAGTTTGGTTGTGAAAAGTGAATATGGGGCAGCAACAGGTCCTACTCTTTCCAGACTTCTTCTTCTGTGGAACACCAGAGAGCTTGATGGTGCAAAAACAAAGTATAAAAGGGGAAAGTCACGAGAGTCACTTGCGGGTGTTGAAAAATCGAATTTGTAAAATGTCTATAAATGAGCTGTTTCTATCTCCACCACACGGCCAAATGTATGTGGACAGGGATGTCCATGTACATGAAATGTGAGCTGGCAGTAGTCTGTCTGACCCTTTTGTCTTGGGGATGTGTCAGTAAATCCCAGCACTCTATTGTCTCTCAGATCCGTAATGGCAGTACAGCGGACTCACCACTGATTGGTCGGTTCTGCGGCAACACCTTGCCCAGCCCCATCTTCCCAAAATCCAACCTGCTCTACTTACACTTCAAGAGTGACTTCTCCATGGCCCGTGATGGCTTTGAGGCCACATGGACATCCTCCCCTCACGGTCAGAGCTAAACTGTTTCAGATTATGTCAAACCAGGTTCCATGAAACATCAAGAGCTTAAAGGTTTCCATTCCAACCAACGACTAAAACAGTTGCTGTCACTAATTCATGCAAAACAATTCTTAGTTTCCAGATTTATAATATATACAGAAACACCAACAGGGCAGAATACAACACTCTAAAGCCCCTCCCACCCACCTGCACACACAGATATACAACAAAAATACAATGGTGACGGCCTTGTTCAGGCACACGCACTTGACCGGCTAATTAACAACAGGTCAGTTGCCCAGCTTCACTTCATCAGGAGCAGGATCAGGGTTGAGAGTGCACAATCCCCCTTTAAAGGCCAATTGAAAGCATGTTTACAAAAAACAAAACAAACAGTTCACTTCCTGGGGGAAGGAACCATCAAGATCCTGATGATACCCTCTCCCCCCTGGGTTCAAAATAGGGATATGAAAAAAACAAATGTATTTAAGGTGCTACAGGATTCAGCAGCATAGGCCCATATAATTGCCACCATGGCACTTTATTCATGGCTGACACAATTAGACTCAAAGAGCCCGAGTGGCCTCTGCCCAGAACTTGAAGAACCAATGCTGCTTGCTCCATAAATACCAAGACGAAATGATGAGTGAAATCTATTGTGTGGATGGGTCAGGTCCCACCATGTATGTTACAAAACCACAAAACATGAGGCTTTCATCGTTGACATTCAAAGCTCTCATACACATATACAAATAATACAGAAATCCCATGTTTGTTAGAACTGTTGAACTTCTCCTCTGTGGAACTCCCTTCATAACTTACCTCTATAATAATAATACAAATAACTTTATTGAATAGCACCTTTCAAAAACAATATTATAAAGTGATTTTGTGAGATTTGTTTCTTCTTTTCTATGAATGGTCAAATTTGAGGCAGCCAAAACCAAAATGTCAAAAATGTCCAGACTTTCTGTCCCTAGTATCAGCCTAGCCTACCTGGATCCCACATTTCTTATTATGCAATACCATAGTGTCTTTTGTTAGACCCTATCTACTTGCAATCACCAGTGTTTTTCCAATTCCACACCACACAAACTCAAGCTTTCTCTTTACTCGGCACAATCTGCAGTCTTAAAGTCCAAGATGAGAACACCTTGATAACATCAGCATTGTCTCATCCATCCTCGTCTGCCACTGCACAACAGTTAGACTGATGATTGATCAATCTCACTTCACTGTCATCGCCGTGTTATGGCAGCATTCACCAAAATCAAATCTGGTCTTATGATTAGCAGTATAGTTAGATTTAGTTGTTGCATTTTAAAAATGAGACTTACACAACATAACTATATTTGAGGTTATGGAACATGTATTGATGGGCTGGCAGGTGTATAGTCGCGTTTTTTAACTCTTCTAGTTTTTCCATGGTTATTATTGCTTGTAATGATGCGGCCTGGGATCAGTAGAAATGGTTCCTGACTTTCTGTTTGCTTATCCTGTTTGTCTTTAAGCTGAAGCATCTTTTGTTTTACATAATTATGTACTAGGTTGCGGTGGTACTCTGTATGGAGACCATGGCTCATTCTCAAGCCCCAACTACCCAGGCACCTATCCGAACAGCACCCACTGTGAATGGGGCATCATGGCACCCAGAGGTCGTGTGGTGACCATCACCTTTGCCCAGATCAGCATTGATGACCCTGGAGATTGCCAGAACAACTTCTTGAAGTTGTATGATGGCCCAGATACCTCCTCACTGCCTGCTGGACCTTACTGCGGAGTGGTACGTAACCCAAGAAAGCAGTCACTTCTTCCCCTGTAATGCAAACGTAAGCCCTATATGCACAGGACTAGCATTACCTGGTGACCTCTAGTAATCTGTAATAATTACAGAGGTCGTCTGTGATCTTAATCCTGCACGAATCTGCCACGTCCATAATTCTGCCATATTTTAAAGATATCACATGATAATTTAAGTCCCGTGGAAATCATAGTGATTTGGGTCGGGGGTTTTCTTCAGCAAGGTTTTCATTTTCTCCGTGCCTTTTTTTCTGCCTTTTTCCTGGTCGAGAATTCTGGAGATTGGGTTAGCAACGATTATAAATGAAAGTTTTGACAGCATCTTGTGTGCAAATTCAGGAGGACCATCTCATTACATGGCATAGAGGTCTTTATGAATGATATATAAACATAAATAAGCTTTTATGATGTGATATTATATTATCAAATATATATATATGATATAGTATAATATTGTTCATGGAAGCAGATGTGTCCCAGAGCCTTGACATAATATCCGGAGGATAATGTCAGTAAAATAACAAAAGGAATATGCAGACTTTATTTGTCCTGTGTGAAAAAAGACTAGGAGGGGTGATTTGTGAATTCCGTGAGGTCCCCTGGTAATACTGGTCCCACACAAATAGCGTTTTAGTGGAATATTTATGTCCTTCAGAACATTAATATCTCAAACGACTATCATCTACAGTATGTAAAGAAGATATAGAGCAGTAATGTCTACCTGTCTCTCTCTCCCTCTGTGTGTTGGTATCAGAGCTGGTGTTTTTAGTCAGCATGTGAATGGCCCCTAACGTTGAAAGAGTGCTAGCAGCAGCTAATATTTACAGTCAAATCAACAGTGCAGGCTGCTGTTGTGAAAGTTGGTCTGGAGTCAGTACATCAGAAAACCATGCTGTTGAAACTACTACAACTCCTGCTGTCTGTCCTAACGTAAATATTCAAACAGTGCGGTTGAACTAGTCCTGCTTTGTGTAGCCTGATGAAGAGAATAAAATCAGACAAAAATACATTTTATTTTACAGGAACATGACTGACATAATGTTTCATCTACATCTAAACTGGAATGATCAAAGTTAAAGGACACTGCAACATGTTGATACTCTTCATATTTACTTTTTATCATAACAGACATGGTCTATTAAGTACACAATTTTCTGATTTATTTTACAATCACAATATAATGGAGATAAGAAGCAATAATGACATTTAATGAAATAACTATATTTTAAATTTAATAGTTTTTGTTACGATGCTAGAGGAGATACCAGGATAACCAGATAGGAATCACAATTATTTGTAATGGGTTCCTATGCTATTGCAGGGTACATTATGGTAAAAATGGTAAATGGACTGTACTTGTATAGCGCTGTTCTCGTCTTCCGACCACTCACTACGCTTTAACACTACATGTCATCATTCACCCATTCACACCCATTCATACACTGATGATAGGAGCTGGCATGCAAGGTGCCACCTGCCCATCAGGACTATCTACCCATTCATACCAATTCATACACGCAGGACCAGCCTGCGGGAGCAATTTAGGGTTAAGTGTCCTCTTTATCCTCTGATTAAGGGATGACCCTGCTCCCACATTATGACCATAACATAAATTAGGCTCCATGTTTCTGTTTACTACTTGAAACAAAGAAGATCCAGCATGGACAATGAATGAAATAAAACGGTTCACAGGTTTTATACTGGAGAAGAGACAGAATAAACTACACTTTTTCGTGTTGATTTTTCGTATCTGTTTAACCAATGAGTCCCATGACTCGGTGTCTCTGTGCCGTATTGGAGAATTTCTGACTCTGTGTGTTGATGAGAAAGTCCTTCAGGTTTCCCGGGAGCTTCCACATCCCTCTAGATCCATCCCAGTTTGTTGTGAAACACCAGGTATTTTCTTTCTGACAAATGGGAACAGCAAGCACCCGCAATGATCTGCCCTCACTCATTCTGAGGAAAGTTGAGCGGTCCAGTGTAAAACACAATCTGTACTTCATAACTTAACTTATATAATCATACCTTTAACTACAAACACACTTAATGAAGGCCAACAGATGAAAAACAGCAGGAAAAAGAGAAGTCTTTGATAGTCAGTGAATGAATATCACATATTTTGGCTGAAGTTTGCTTCACTTCCTGTGGTGTCAACCAGCAGCCACTCTGCCATTGTAACCTACATAGTGATCAAAGGGGGTATATAGTATAATCCTGTCATTATGATTTAAGCACTCTGCAGCTACTTTGCGTCTACAGTTATCAAGTGCATCTGTCACATGAAACCAGCAACATCTTTAGAACCGTTAGTCAATTCTAGAAGCAATCGAAATACTCCAAATCACGTATATTGCACATTTACTGACTACACAGCTAAGCTGATGGAATCTGATTCGGGTACAGTGTGTAACACCACAGTTTCATCAACATCTTTTGTCTGATTCAGCGCTGATTTGACGTGTGTTGCACATGTGTGGGAAGAAATGAAAAAAAAGGGGTTTCTGCTGCTCAACATGGAATATTGGTATTCATCCAGCATGAAGAAGGCTATATGTGAGGCGATGTTAGTTAAATAGCCCGTTGGGCCTAATTTTAATCCCCACCAGGCCTTACAACCGGGTCTCACCGTCAGATCTGTTCTAGAGACTACATACCAGCAGCATTAGTACAGTTTCAAAGAGTTTATTTGTATTACATGTCAAAGACATGAAAAAGTTCATAATAATTTGTATCAACACTTACTGTTCCTGTTTCAAAATAAAAGCCCCTCTAGCATCTTTCTGTGGACAGAATCCCTAGAACGTAGCAGTAGTTTTAGAAAAATAGTCAGTAAGGACTATGTCTGCGTTTGAATATACAAGGATGTTATTTGTTTCTGCTCTCTGTGTTGTTTGTGCAGGAAACCAACATTGCTCCGTTCACAGCCTCTTCCCATCAAGTCTACATTGTTTTCCAAGCCCAGTATGCCAGCCTACCTTCAGGTTTCAGACTCACATGGAGCAGCTGAACGAATGCCCTTCAAGACTCACACACATGCAGACAGTTGCTGACTCATTTCCTAATCATGTTTTAAACCTGCCTCGCATTTATTTTTTAACCAAACTAATGTCATGATAACAATAATAAATCTATATTGACCTAACACTTACATGATTTGTCATTTGTCATTTCAGATGTTCAGTTTCGTGTTATTACATTTAAACCACTGACCTGCTGGTGCGCTAGACTTTACCAATCTTTTTGGACAGACAAGCATTTTTATAACCTATAATTCTATTAGAGAGATACATTTGATCATAGGAATGATACAGTGATTTTCAACCAGTGTGCCGTGAGAGATCGTCAGGTGTGCCATGGAAAAATGTCCAATTTCACTTAATCGGTCCAAATAAACATTATTTAGTTGCTGCAAATAATTTGCCATTGTTGAGCGTCTGAGCCTGCAAGATAGTGGCTGGCCAAGTTATAAATACTCTTCCATGCCAGTGGGTGGCAGTAGGTAGCACAATAAAGGCCGTGTTCATTTAAAACAGTAGAATTAATTAAATGATGTGCGGGAGAGGTTGAGGTGACGAGACAAACAGTGATGGAGAAATATTTGAATAGGAAAAATGCAGACTCTGAACTGGGCCCTGGACAACAAAACTAAAAACAGAGAGAGACAGAGTTGTTGAGGAAGAGCTTCGTGCGAGCCTTTCTTCAGTTTCTGCCAGGATATCAGCTTTGTGTTCATCTAAACAGGCCCAGGTTTCACACAGAGTAAGGATCAACAAATTGAGAGACTTGTCATTAAATTGTCAGCATATATGCTATATTATGCTACAATATGTCATTTTGTAACTTTTGTAGTTGTTGGTGTGCCGCGGGATCTTTTTAATTCATAAAATGTACCGCGGCTCAGAAATGGTTGAAAAACAATGCTCGACTGCAGGGGTGTCAAACTCATTTTCACTCTGGGGCCACATCAACATCACAGTCGCCCTCAAAGGGCCGGTTGTAAATGTAAGACGGTATAAATGTAACTACTCCTAACATATTTAGTTTAGTTTCCCGGGATATCTGTGACTTCCTCAACACCTACTTAGCAGAAATAGAGGTTCTTTTTTCCATGGTTAATGGCGGACAGTTGAACGGCGGCGCAAATGGCTCATCTCATAATTTCAACCATGGGGATATTTTTATTTTCACATCTAACTTTTAATTTTTGTAAAAAAAAAAAAAACTTTTTAAAAAAAATCTTTTTTTTTTTTTTTTTGCTGGGGGATTCGCGGCCACATAAAATGACGTGGCGGGCCGGATCCGGCCCGCGGTCCGTATGTTTGACACCCCTGCTCTACTGGATTGACTCTTTTCACAGTGTATTAAGACGATACAAGCCCAAATCCTTGACTAATGCAAGTTTACACTCTATTAACGTTTTAGTAGCATCTTAAACTTGTCTTCTTCTGAAGAAAGAATAACATACTACTATTTGAAGTATTTTAGATTCTAAGTGAACACTCAAAGAATGAGAGCCGAACATTGAAAAATGAAAGCCTCAAAATCCCATTTTGGGTTAACATTGTTCTTTCTCGGGCTAACAACAGTACTATTTTACACAAAACATTGTGTCTCACGGTTTGGTTGGCATTACAAACCGAACAATACGTTTGAATAATACTCTTGCATTTGGAAAATGCAGCAGCTTAAATTGTGGGAAATATAATGCGCTCAACAAGGCAAACCACCCGACGCTGTCTGACACTCCCACCACGGAAGAAGAACATTGTACTCGTGAGCCACGTTTGTTCTGCGAGACGCACGCTATGCTAAACTAGCTTACCAGGAAAACCAACAGCAGCACACACACTACAAACTCTCCCTGCAGCGTTTAGGAACTGCGGTCAAGTCAGCAGACACTCAGATCTCCGTGGTCAACTGAGCAGACACTTATATTTTACTGCACCTATATGCTGAAATTCACGGTAAACGCATTTAAACGGCACAGATCGGGAGCGAGTGAAGGACTTTGCAAAGTTAGCAGAAATATTAACGTCAGATAACATCCGGTTTCTTCAGACGAACATCCGGTTTTCAGAATAAGATGCCAAAAAAGTATACATATTGCATAATGAAAATGAGATTAAATGAATTATATTCACATTAAGTATAAAACATGCTACCTGCATCACGTGAGTTAAATGGAAAATACACCTAAATTGCGCGTAAAGTGTCTTTATTCTTTGATTTGAGGGTTGCTGGAAATTAATAATACCTGACTGACAGTCGATTAAGATATTTTACTCAGCAAAATCTCTGAACTGAATTTGTACCTTCAAATGGCACATTTTTGAAATTTTGAAGGTGCTATAAAATTGTTTTTCTCAATAATTCCACACGAAGACTAATGCAGGGGGTCCGCGAAAGTTTTGGTTGACCTTATAGTGTCTAGTGTGTAGACAGACATGTGTACACTGTGTATACTCTGTGTATAATTCACTTTTGCGAAACGAATAAAAAATAAATAAAAATACCTGTGTAACAAAGAGATTCTGGGCGAAGCAACCATGGGAGCCATTTTACACACTGCAAAACACAATTATACATGAACTAAGATCATATCTAGAAGAATACTACAAGTTTTACCACAAAACCACGTTTTTCTGGGCAAAAAACTGCAGTACTATACTCTTTGTTTTGGTCTCTGATGAGAAAGCACGAGCGATTTTGGCGGATGAACACATCCAGAGGGCCGTGGTTCAACCCCGCTTCGCTTATCGTTTTCGAAATTACTCTCTTTCAAACCGTTCAAAAGTTATGGGGGTTCAGCCATAGGTCACGACAAAAATATTGGGTAAAACAACTTACGTTTTGATGATTTTATGTACGAAAAACGGATCTATTCCAGCGGATTTTGGCAAAGCTGTGTCCCCCATGTTGTGATGTGTGTTTGTGAGTGATATCACTGCGCTGGTTTACTGAATGAGGAAATGGCACCCGAAACTGTGAGCTGGACCAATCCATTTAGGGAGGGGGGTTCGCCCAGCATTTTCTGATTTTTAGTCAGTAAACAGACAATGAGATTGTCAAACACCCCCGCATGGCTCCCGTTGGACTAGCCCACATCGAAAAAGGTGTTTTTTGTGCAGATCAGCCAAACACAGCTGAATCTAGGAGTCACAGACGCAAATTATGATTCATATATTTTTATGATTGACAGATATGACATTCATAACTGCTCAAAATTATTCCAAATGGTGTCAAACTGCTTTATTAGGATTATTGAACACTCTTAGTGATAAGAACATTTAATATATAGTTAATATTTAGTTATATAGTATATAAAATTATAATACAGCAATGCAACTGCTGGTTCCGAAAATCAAAATTGTGCTTGAATCAGACCATTTATGCTGGCCTGCTTCACTCAATCGAAGTAAAATATGTTGTGGGGGCATGTACAACGTGTTGTTCTATGTCTGTGGCATAATTGTAGGCCAAGGCAGGCATTATTTAAAAAAAATAATTTCAATACAAGTGCTTTTTTTCAGGCGAACCTGGAACTTTTTCAATTTGAGCTGTGCCATAAGTGTATCAGTTATTAACCATTAACATATACACAATATTTACACAATTGAACACATCTCACAAGTGTTACCAGTATTCTAGCATCAAAATTATTAAAATAGACCTTGTAGTTAGAGTTCTGGACTCTCTTGAGTATGGGTATGCAATTTTCGAGCAGAGGCCTAAAAATAGGGCTGGTGTTTAAGAGGCAAAAAAAAAAGATTTCTCTAAACATGAATGTGTCCATTATTTTAATAGTTCAGTATTGTATGAAGGATAACAGGTATCTCTATGCATGGCAGTGGCACCAATAGGCCATTACTAATGTTTCGTTTCCACGTTTAAAATTAAAACGTCAATTTGAATATCTTGTATCATGCAGTTGACAGACAATGTTGATATTGGCATTGGTATCAGCTGACAAGGTATGTTTATAAATGGCAGTGGCACGGCCTCCCTACTCACTGTACCTTGCACATGTTTAAAATAAAAACATGAATATATGAACCTGTGTATTATTTGAATAGCTTAGTATTGAATGCACAATAAAGAGGTATACACGGTACTAGGCCCAGTTTAATATAAAACACATTTTTATACAATATATATAGTCGGGGGTCCCTGCTCCATCTCTCTATCAGTTTGGGGGTCCTGAAAAACGTTGAAGACCCCTGGACTAATGCATATATGTTCAGGATAAAAATGGGTAATATCACAATATGTAATTCCATACAATGACTGATATATATGTAATCAAGGCGTCGTTGACTCCACCCATACAAAACAGACATTTTTACTGTACCGATTAAGAGACATTTCAAAGTAAAAGTCATACATTTGTACCAAGAAAATATCTAATAACTGAATATTTAAAGTGTTCTAAAAAGTATTTTCTCAATAATTCCAGATAATGACTGATATGTTGAGGACATCGTTGACTCCGCCCATACTGAAAATTTGACATTTTTACTGTACCAATTAGGAAATATTTCAAAGTAAATGTCTTACATTTGAATGGAGAAAATATCTAATAAATGAATATTTGAAGTGTAATAAAAAGTATTTTCTCAATAATTCCAGACAATGACTCATATATAATACCGCCTACATAATTAATGGGATCAACCTCAAATTTGGTCAGGATGCTCTTCAGACCTTTGTGATGAACAGTTATGAAATTCGTGAGTTTTCATGGAAGAACCTTGACGTGGCGAGACGGCCATTTTGCCTCATTCGGCATGAACAATAAAGTTGTTATAACTCCAAGATACATTATTCAATCTGCAAAAAATGACATATGCATGACGCTACTTCAAGTTTGAGCATACATCAACAACAACATTTTTAATAACTCATAGCGCCACCTATTGGCAAAAGGAAATGTCATATTTTATACTTTTATTTACTCCTCCTAGACAGTTGACCAGATCAGTCTCACATTTGGTAAGAAAAGCCTTAAGACATTGAAGATGCTTCATCGTGAATATTGTGAGTTTTCGTTGAATGCTATTTCCGTGGTAACGCATCATTCGCCATGAAAAATAAGCTGATGGTCAAGTTGCTTGGGATGCTCAAAACGTCATGGAACTTTGTACATGTGTCATAGGACACGGAAAGGTATATTTTACATGGGTTTTTGGCTTGGCCATTTTAAATTGCCTTCATAGCGCCCCCTACAATATTTCAAAAGAGCAGCTTGGCAAACCCCCATGTCTAAATTCATTGGTCCAGGTGACTGAATGGCTGGCATTTTCTCATTCATTCTCTCAGAGCCGCCATTTTACTCACACACACAGAGGGGGAGACGGACTGTAGAGCTGCTGCATATTTCAATGGATTAGATGCATTTTTCGTCACGAAAATCAGCAAACAAATTTGTGTTTTGTGACAAGTTGATGTTGTAACACTACATGTTGTAACACTTTAGCAGGTTGATGGCAAAAATAGGTCTTAGATGATTAGACCGAATATCACCAAGTTTTCAACTGAATTTCAACAAGATATCAATGTAGAAATCTTGGTTGGTGCTCACTGGGATAACTATGCTATACAAACAATAAAAACTACACAAACTATTCAATTAAATGAATAATTTCATATATGTGTCGAATACGGAAATACAATGATGATTGCTGGGTAACGTGTGATGATGTTGTCAATTCTCTACTTGATCATGTGACAAAACAATATGATGGTGTGTATGTGTGTCTGCGTGTGTGCATGCGTCATAACTAGTAGGGTCCACTAGGGTCCGTCATAATAGTGTGCACTTGGACTCATCGTAACTAGCTTACGCTTAAGCATGAAACTTTCTCCTCCTCTCCAAGTCTGTAGCTGAAGTGGTCTGTTGTGACGCTGGTACGTGAAGACATGTAACCCAACCACTTTGTGCCTAACCCTAACTCTGAGCAATGAAATTATCACTTATGTCTGATCATGAATACAGCTGGTGAAAACAGAGACCACGAGTAACATAATGCTGATATTCAGTTGAGAGTAGATTGGGTGGAGTCTGTGTGGGAAACAATGTCTGAGGGGAGGAAGGGAGGGGGTAATGTGAGGAGTCCACAGTTACACCGTTCTACACCTGCTCAGTTTATTGTAACTACTTCCCTACATGAAGTAAAAGGGGGGGGGGGGGGGGGGGGGGGCAGGATAAGGGTTATTTACCCTTCAATTTTGAACTGATACCAATACCCAACGGAACCTTTTCTACTCTCTACAGCAGGGGTGGGCAATTATTTTTCCCAAGGGGCCACATGAGAAACAGGGACTGTTGTGGAGGGCCGGACCAATAGACTGAACTCAATCCTGCTCAATACTATTCCACCTCTTTAATAAAAGCAGTATGTTGTATGGTTTTTATGAGCTGCGAGTGGTCAGAGTAAATGTTATGATCAGTGGTGGAATGTAACTAAGTACATTTGCTTAAGTACTGTACTTATGTACAAATTCAAGGTACTTTACTTGAGTATTTGTATTTTATTTAACTTTGTACTTCTACACCACTACATCTCAGAGGGAAATATTGTACCTTTTACTCCACTACATTTGTCTAACAGCTTTAGTTACTTTGCACATTATACTTTTTCAAAACTTTCCTTACTACCCAAACTGAACAACAGAGTATAAAGGAGTTAAAATGAGCTCCACCTAAAACATCTGCAGCAGGAATAATGATCCAAACAAATATACATTTGTAATATTCATATATAATAGTAGAACACTGACAGGGATCACGTTTTTGCAAAATTAGTACTTTTATTACTATAACTATTACCATACAAATTACCTCTTTCTGTTTTTCAGTTCAGTGCGAGAAATCTAGTCTTTGAACAAGTGCACTGAAGTCAGGCTGAATGTGTGAGGTGAGATGTGAAGGACAGCTGATGTCAGTGAGAGAATCTGGATCTGGATTTGTTCAACTTCATCACAGAGAATGTTTGTTCACAGATGTAGGTCGATCCAAAGAGAACCAACATATTCTGAGCATCATGTGTTTAAAGTTCTCTTCTTTGAGAGAAGAATAAAACTCCAGCAGTGATACTGCCTTAAAGTGCTCTGCCAGTCAATGAGTTGCAGCTGAACATCACTGGGAGCATTATCCACACTGCACGTGAAGGGAGAAGAAATCATGTTTCACTCTCAACTGTTTTGAAGTCTTGAAATGGCATTGAAAACTCACCATGCAGTGCCCCTAACATGGATGAGTACCTGTGGAGATGTTCAACTGATGGTGTGGCTTCTTTCAGGGTTTGCAGCTGGGTTAGAGTGTTACCTGCATCTGGCTTGAAAGAAACTGCAACTGTCATGAAAGCCTTCACCAGGCTGCATGTCATGTGCAAAGAGGTCCTTGCCTTGCAGTTTGGTATTCAGATCAGTCATTAGTGTAGTCCAGTGGCAGCCTTCTCTGCTGGACTAAACAGAATCACAAAGTTATAGCTATTTTATAATTTAATAATTTAATAATAATAAAGATTCAGCCCTTATATCTCTATGCTATGCTAACCTGAGGACGCCGAACGTTCGGAACGCCGAACGTTTTGAACCCGGAACAATAACAAAAAACAGCTGATTCCGAACATTCCCGGCGTTCCGAATGTTCCCGGCGTTCTGAACGTTTCCAGCGTTCTGTACTTTCCCGGCGTTCCGTACGTTCCCGGTGTTCCGTACGTTCCCGGCGTTCCGTACGTTTCCAGTGTTCCGTAATTTCCCGGCGTTCCCGGCGTTCCGAACGTTCCCGGTGTTGTGTGTGTGTTTTGGTTTTAGTGATTAAAGGGCCCCAGGCAAATGCTGTCTAGCTATACTTTTCCCCCCTTCTGTAACTGAGAATGTTGGTGTTGGCAGTGGTAGAAACTGTACTTAAAACTTTTTTCCCCTGAATTTAAACTGTTAATAGTAAAACTATGTATACTGTACAGTAAAAGCCCAGCATTCAAATGTTTACTTCAAGTGAAGAGTGAAAGAGAGGCATTATCAGGACAATGTACTTAAATGTACTGTTCAAGGTGGAGCTTTTAATTCAAATATGATGCTGGATAGTGTAATGACTAATAATGCATCATATTTTAAGATGATATGTGGCTCATATGGGATTCATCAATTAAAGTCTGGATCTGGAACTCAAGGTTATCACGTTTATTGTGTTGCAACTAAGTCTTGCATCAAAATGTGTAATAGTTATGTTGGTTCACAGCGCAAAACCTATTTTCCCAATCATGCCTGTTAAGCATGGATGTGGCTCTAAAATTATGAAATGCCAAAGTTATGTTGGGATCAATAGGAGCTTGTTTGAGTTATCAGCATTTAAGAAACTGAATTCTTGACATCAATAGAATTATTAATGTAAGTAACAATTAATAATGATTATTAATAATAACGGGGCACCACCCTGCGAACAGGGACCGATAACCAAACGATAAAACTAAGTCTCATAATTAGTGTTCACTCATAATGTCAATAGTCTGAGTACTACTACACGTTCAGAGTGAAAGTTAAGGTTTATAAGTTCGAACACAAGGCTACTACATACAGTTTCATTACATACATATGCACAAGTAATCACAGACGACTGCTCTTTAAAGTATAACAGGGTTTATTAAATCAGAATAATAAATGATTAGATCAATTAATATTGCAATCAACAACGCTATTATACAATTTTATATGCCTAATATCTAAACAAATGAATAAAATGGGTGAGGATGTATATATGTAAGTGTGTGTGTGTATGTGTGTGTGTGTGTGTGTGTGTGTGTGTGTGTGAGTGTGAGGATCTCTATGTGTGAAACGAGGGCTTCACGCTACAGCTAACTACCACCAGATGGCGGAGTCGAGTGACTCAGACAAAATGGCGGAGGTGTTGCTGTATGTAAATCACGTGTGTCTGTGCAGCACGTGTGTATGTGGGGCAATCGATTGAATGGGGTTTCCCCCAGGGGCAGAGGTCCTGGCTGTGTGTGTGCAGGTTAAAATAGAGAGAGAGAGAGAGAGAGAGAGCGAGAGGGAGACAGACATCAAAGCTTCTGCGTGTGTTGTCGAAGCGAGTGTGAGGACAGCTGGTCTCATCCTGCACAGGCCTGCCGCTGTCGTTTGGAACTGGCGGCGGCTTGTGCATGATAGCCACGGCCCTACACTCCGCTCACAGAGCCGATTTAAGAAGAGAGGATACCAAACGAACAAAATAAATGAAAATAATCCCCAAACAAAACAGATCTTTAACACTGCGGTGAGATGGGAGTATTGTTTTCCTATCACCCCGAAACTCGGTCGGCGAGACGAAGGTCCGGCCGCTGTAGGTTCAGTCTTTCCGTGATAATACACAAACTCTTGTTGAGTAGAAATCTCAGATGCACAGACGGAGATCAAGGCATTTAGCTCAATTCAAGCAATAATCATTTCTTTGTGACAGGAGTATTATGCCCAGCAGTCAAACGTGCACGTGGCCTAATCTCTACTCTGAAGGAGCAGGGAAAATATACAAAAGACAGGAAAAGCAGGAAAAGGCGCGTAAACATCATTGCGCATAACATAATATAGGTTCTTCTTTCAGAAGTCTATTGGTGGAATATAAAGTAAGGGCGGCTCTGCTTTTAGCTGTACAGAGAGCCCGTTGGAGCACTGGACATATCCGCCCACACTGGCTCACGATGGATCCTCCTTCGCTGCATTATCAGTGTGTGTGCATGTTGTTAGCACTCGAGGCGCCGAAAAGGTGCAATTCTAGCTATTTCAGAAGTCTCTGTGTGAATAGATAAGGGAGTTCTTCTCCTACGCTATGCTGGCGGTTTTCCGCCCTAATCTAGTGCTGTAAGCAGGTGGTTTCTCTTCAGGGCCACAGTATCTGTTTCTATTGTACAAGCAAGCGCTGGAATGCCCTGCCTGGAGTATTTGACCTACTTACTGTGACCTCACAACTCCGCAATATAAGCATACAAGTAAAACGCATATTATTTTACACAACACTCTCCATTCACGAGCAGCGACGGATCTAATGCAGACAGTTACAGCAGGCAATACACAATATAGCGGGGCTCCGTGGTCCGCCATAATTGTGCAATGACGCGGTGTAACAAGACAGTGATTGAACACAACAGGGTGCGGGAATAATAACACATAAATGAATAAGCTATATTAAGCTAATGCTAAGCTAGTGCTAAGCTATTGCTAAGCTATGCCCAAGACGGCATGAATCTTACTTGGTGAAGTTTCGTTCGGTGGGGCTCGTTCCCGTGATGGGAATCGATCAGTCCTCGAGTGTTGACTCGGCAGCGCGGCGTTTGAGCTGGCGCAGACTGTGAGTAGCTCGGTCCTCAGGAGTCGGTTACTCCCGGTCGCGTGACTCGCTCTGGAGTGGACGCAGACTCGGCTGACATCGGCGCGGTGTTTGGGCTGGCGCGGATGCAGGTCCCTCGCTGTAGAGAGGGAGCCCGTGGTTAACGTCGGCTGAGGTACGTCGTCGGTTGTACCTCCCGGTAATCATCGGTTGCGGAAGGGGGTTAGTCCTCGTCTTCCTGCCGGAGGATTTGATGAGGCCTGCGCGGACCTCGTGGGCCTTCTGTGGTCAGTGTGGTGCTGGGGGGGGGGGGGGAGAGAAGAGCCTAGTGCGTCTTCTGTCCCAGGACGAAGCCCAGAGGGAAGAGGGCGATTTTCGCTGTGCTGATGCTTATGAACTGGTCGGCACGAACAGTGGGGGGCCCTGTTTCGGCCAATGGAGGGTCAAGCCTCAGGTGATGAGAGGTGAAGTTCAAGGAACATGTGAGGAGCTCAGTCAGCCAGGAGGTGGCGCCAGAGCCCAACAGTTACTTGGCCTGTTATTTTCTATTGGCCTGCATCCACGTCGTGTGACTGCAAACAATATTTTTGGGAAAACAAAACAGCAGACATTAATTCGTTTTTTATTGATATTATCATTTTTATATTATTGTCATTTTTTATATTGTTATTGATAATATTGTTTTAATTGTCAATTCTAGTATTATTGATAGTTTGGTGTTGATATTATTGGTATTATTGAAACTGCTGTTTATAAACTAAACTAAACTGGGTAGAGCCATGGCCTAATCCTGCAGGCGTCAAAAAATCAAGCGATAGACAACCTGCACACCACATTACCAGGGTCATCAAGGAGCATAGGGACATGTAAGTGTATAAAGCCCAGAGGAAGGGAGTTCAGATGCAACATAACTGTTATGATGTGGTGTGTTCATGGACCCGAATGCAGAGTTCTATTTCAAAACCAAGATAATTTATTTTTCTCAGTCAAGGGAAAAGACAAAGTCAATAGGAGGCGTCTCCACGCCTCCGCACGGTTCCAAGCCGGAAAGTGGCTAATCCTGCTGAGCGGCAGACGAAGCCGACAGGAAAACTGTCAAACGTCAATACGGAGGCGTGTCCTCGCGCTCCGCTCGGATCCTAGCCGGGAAGTGGCAGGTCCGCTTCCGCGGCTGGCAGGCAGGCTGGATCGTCTGTGTGACACCCGAGGCTCGACACAGGAACGCCAAGTTGATCTCCGAGGAACTAACTGGAAGGCTTCTTCGTACAGGTGAAAACCCGAGGCTCGACACTGGACGGCAGGCAAGTTAAAAAAACGAAATAGATCGTTACTAGCGGATCTTCAGAGAGTGAACAAATGGACTACTCACGGGTCGGAATACCAGGTAGGTAAACGGACGGACTGACAACTGGGATGAGAGTGACAGGAGTATTTATGTCAGCTGGAGGCGATCACGGGAGATGAGGCACAGCTGTGCCTACGGAGAGAGGCGTGGCAGTCGGCGGGACTCGTAGGAGGACACTACTGAGGGAAATACAGCAGAGTTAGACATAAATCCTCACAACAACAGACACCCAGCCGCCTTTTTTACCAATCCTGTGTTGTTAAAGTGAGCACAGACCCTGAAAGGAGCCGGACGTGTCCAAAAGATAGAACTGTATGACCGGGTAATGCGAGGACCATGATGCTGCCATACATACGACTTCAACACTCACACCACCGGACAAAGAAATCTCCCCTTCCAGTTATTCGTGAACCCGTACTTGGTTAAGATCCTTTTCTCTGGAAGAAAATCCTGTTTCGAAGCCACCTCAACATCGATGGTGGTGAACCAATTACCCGGCTGATACAGTTAAAGTAACCACTTGATGGTTGACATATGGAACGTCTTGCTGGGCAATGCACTAGATCAGGGATTCACAAAGTGTGGTGCTGCCTCTAGGGGGTGTGCGAGAGGAAAAATGTAATGGCGGTGCAGTCCTGTCTTCTAAAAATGACGTTCCCCCAAAACTAAAATGCATTCTCAATTATGTTTTACCATGAACGTATTTTCTCCCTGATTACGTTTGTGTTTGACGTATTACAAATACGTTTCTCATCAACATATCTTTGCCATACTCTAAGCTTTATTATTTTTCTGTGATCTGCTTCGCCTCTACCTCGCCAACCACAAGTTGTTGCCCTGCGGCCTGTTCCGAGGGCTGACAGACTCGACGATCGGGTGCCTCGCGGCGGGGGCGGCTGGAGACCTCGCGTCCCGGCGCCAACGGGTGAGCGCCCACCACTCGGAACCATAAAACAAAGTCCCGGATTTCACCCGGGGGATATTCTGGAGGTATTGTGGCCGGGTGATGTGCCTCGTTGCTGGGGAGGTATGAGCCGAGAGTGGCGGGGTGTTATGGAGGTATATTGTTCCCGTGCATGGATGAGCGCATTTCTGCCGGAGACAGGCGGCGTGTTGTGGTAGTATTCTGACCGCGTAATAGGGAGAAGGAGAGGCGGTGGTGGAGAGGGAAAAAAATGAGATGGTGGAATGTATGATTGGAGAGAGAGATGCGACAAAGTTGGACGTGATCGACGTCCAACAACAGTGTTGCTTTGTCCGAAGACATCCTGGCTACATTAGTCGGTCGCGTGAAGAAGACTGAGTTTTACTCTCTGCAAGTACACGAGCCTACAGATGTGGCCAGTCTGGCCAATCGTCTGGTGAACGTCCGTTACCTTTTCGAAGGCACGGTGCAGGAAGAGTTTTTGTGTTTTTTATCTTGTAAACAAACGCCACACGCGAGCAAACTGTTCTCTCATTAGTCCGATTTGTATGCGGCATGTAGGCTCTGTTGCTTTTTTTTTTTTTTTAAGGTGTGTGTGGGGGGGGATTGGGGGTGCGTGAACCCGGTCGGGATGTAGAAGGGGGTGCGTGGCCTAAAATGTTTGGGAACCGCTGCACTAGATAGATAGATAGACTGATAGATATAAACTTTATTCATCCCCAGGGGGAAATTAGTTTGTAGCAGCAGCAATTTACAGAGTAAAATATAACGTATGGAATGCACAATATATACACAGTACAATAAAATAACAGAGCAGATATTGAATTTGAAGGAATAGATTAATAAAAAATAAGATAAAATAGAATAAAAAATTGAAATGCACAGTATATACCATGAATAGAGTGGTATTAATTAAATTAACAACTAGTAAACTAAACTAAACAACCTGGACAGTAGAGCCAGGATCACCAACAACAAGCAACAACTGTGTAGCGTTGTTGTAGTCATGTGAAGGACGATGATCAGGCCCGAGGTGTTTTATTATAAAGTCTAATAGCAGAGGGCAGGAATGTTTTTCTGAATCTGTCCTTGTGACAGCGGAGCTGGATGAGTCTGTTGGAGAAAGTGCTCTGCTGTCCCTGCAGGAGGTGATGGAGAGGGTGGTCTGGGTTATCCAATATGGATAATAGTTTCTTCAGTGTCCTCCTCTCCACCACCTCTTCCAGATTGTCTTGTTTGCAGCCAATGATGGAGCCGGCCTTCTTAACTAGTTTGTTAAGTCTGTTGGTGTCTCCGGCTCCCCCAGCAGACTACGGCGAAGTACAGTGCACTGGCCACAACAGACTGGTAGAACATCTCCAACATCTTGCTGCACACGTTGAAGGATCGAAGTTTCCTCAAGAAAAAGAGTCGACTCATCCCCTTCTTGTACACAGCGTTGATGTTGGTCTTCCAGTTTAGTCTGTTGTCGATGGAGACACCCAGGTACTTGTACTCCTCTACCATGTCCACATCCTCTCCCAGAACTCTCAGCGCTTGTGGAGCCGTCGTCTTCCTCCTGAAGTCGACCACCATCTCGCTGGTCTTAGCCACGTTCAGACACAGGTGATTTCTACCGGCCCACTCCACAAACTCATCCACTACTGCCCTGTACTCCTCCTGCCGTCCGTCACTTATACACCCCGACCACTGCAGAGTCATCAGAGAACTTCTGCAGATGGCATGACACAGAGTTGTACTGGAAGTCAGTGGTGTACAAGGTGAACAGGAAGGGAGACAGAACAGTTCCCTGTGGGGCTCCAATATCACTGACCAGCCCATCAGACAGCACACTGCCCAGTCGGACAAACTGTGGTCTGCCTGTGAGGTAGTCAGTGATCCAGGAGACGGTGGACGCGTTCACCCCCACCACCCGCAGCTTCTCACTCAGCAGCACTGGTTGGATGGTGTTAAATGCACTGGAGAAATCAAAGAAAGTGATTCTCACAGAGCCACCGGATCCGTCCAGGTGCGACTGAGCTCGTTGCAGCAGGTAGATGATGGCGTCGGCCACCCCCACATGAGGCTGGTATGCAAATTGCAGAGGGTCCAGTGAGGATTTCACCTGTGGCCGGAGGTGGGCCAAGACCAGCCTCTCCAGCACCTTCATCACATGAGATGCAGTGGCGGCTGGTGGAAAATTTTCTAGGTAGGGTCATCCTATCAATTTCAGCAAACATCCCAGTATGATTCAATGCAAAAAAAATGTAAGTATCAAACACGCATTATTACTTGGCAGTTAAATATTTAACATGTATTCCAACACGAAAACAATCAGTAAATAACACTTACATAATATACTATAACATAACATGTTTATTTATTGAGATGCCCCTATGGACCTTGTTATAGGAGGTAAAGATCAGGAGAAGTAAACATGAAGTGTAATTATGAATACTGATGTTAAATTAAGCTATGATGAGTTTTCACTGTTAATTTAACATCTCTATTACATGTTGATGCCTCCATGACCAAGTTAAGCAGATGAGACTGAGGCTATGTAGAAGAAAAGATGTTCACTTTGTCTAATATGTAGCTTGACAGAGTTCTCCATGTGTGTCCTGGTGTTCTCATGTTTCCTTACCTCCTCATCCCTCACTCCCGTAACTGTCCGTGCTGGATCCGTCCCCGTTGTTTTAAAAAGCTAAATAAATGATTAGCATGACGTCATCCAGCTAGCCAAACCTGTCTGGTGTACAGCTAGTACAGAAGCTTTGCATGTACTGCTTCCCTTTCCCGCGAGTCTGCTGTCTGATTGTGAGGTCAGGCTGATCTGATATCAGCTCTTTAGGTGCGTTCACACCGGTCGCGTTGATTTTTTGACGCACTGCAAAATCGCGTCCAACGCACTGCAAAATCGCGTCTACTCGCCGCCGGTCGTGTTCAGACCAGACGCCGCAAAATCTCGTAGCGCCGGAGAGGGGGCGTGGTTTATCGACTGGAAGCCGTTCACCTGGCCGCCATTAACCATGGAAAGAATAACCTATATTCCTACGTGTTGTGGAAGTCACAGATATCCCGGGAAACTAAACGCCGTCATGTCTGGTTCATAATATTGTTCAGAGGAGCTCCGTGGATTGTATCGAGCTGTATTCACTGTGTCTAGCAAGCCGCCGGTCGCTGTTTACTACAGCTGTAGGAACAGCTGTGTTCACCCAGACGGCTACAGGATTTATTGTTCAGAGCAGCTCCGTGGATTGTATCGAGCTGTATTCACTGTGTCTAGCAAGCCGCCGGTCGCTGTTTACTACAGCTGTAGGAACACAAAATAAACAGATTTGGCTGTGATTCAACGGAAAATAAACCGACAAAAAGGGACTCCGAAATAACTACGTAATGATGCCGGGAGCGGTGCTAGGCTATGCTAACATCGTAGCAGCTCCACCAGCACTCAATAACGTCACGTAGACGTAAATACGGCAGCGTCTATTCATTGTTTGTACCGTATGGTTTACACACACACATGTATACACATAGTTTGGTCCGGTCTCTGTTGATATGAGGTATCGTAGAGCTCTGGGTGAACACAGACGGCTACAGGATTTATTTGTCCTCCATTGTTGTTTGTGATTCAGCACGGGCTGAAGCTACGGCACTGATGACGGGGGGAGCAACTCAACGCTGATAGGCTAGCGCGCCACAGCGTCACGCGATTATGCCGCAGAAGTTGAAAAATTTCAACTCGCGCGTTGGCGATTTTGCGGCGTCCAACGCGTCCACCGCGTCCACCGCGTCCACCGCACTGCAATAACGCGTCCAACGCGCCGCAGAATCGCAAAATCGCGGCGCGCCAGTCTCATCGCGTCTGTGCATAGACTTTGTATGTAATCTCGACGCGCGTCAAAAAATCAACGCGACCGGTGTGAACGTACCTTTTGGCTGCAGAATCTCCGCCAAAGTTCTCCTCTCAAACGGGTCATGGAGGAGGAGTGCTCGCGCTGGCGCGGGCGCCTGTAGAGTCTTCTCCTGACGAGAACGCGCAGCTAGGGGGGCCTGATCGTTTTGAGGGCGCTGATTGGCTAAATTGTATGTCACTCATTTATATCTTGAATCAGCAATTGGCTAAACTGCTTCATAGACCCGTCTCTTTTGGGCCAAAACGATCAGGCCCCCCTAGCTGCGCGTTCTCAGACGTGTCGTGCACACAGGCGGAGAGGACGAGCAGGAAAAGCATATATTTTGCGTAGATATCATATTTTACACACATTACTGGGTACATTCCATAGTTTTTTTTTTGTGTGGCTCATGGTGGGGCCATGCCCAATGGCCCTCTATTGACCAGCCGCCACTGATGAGATGTGAGGGCAACTGGTCGGTAGTCATTGAGGCCAGATGGTGTCGTCTTCTTTGGTACGAGAACCAGGCACGACGTGTTCCACAGCACCGGGACTTCCTCCTGCTTCAGGCTCAGGTTGAAGAGATGTTGCAGAACATTAGACAGCTGGCTGGCGCAGGTCTTCAGGACCCTGGGGCTGATGCCATCAGGTCCCGCAGCCTTACCTTGGTGGAGTCTCTCCAGCTGTCTTCTCACCTGGCCAGTCGTCACAGAGAGGGGGGGAGGGAGGTCATTATGTCGGTGGTGACAGAGCCCTTTGAAGTGGAGGGCTCCGAGTCCATGCCGCTCACCAGGGGGAACAGAGGGGGAGGTGTTAGGGAGGTTTAGGATGCAAAGATCAAACACAGAAAGGGTTTTACTTGATGTACTTCTTGTTCCCAAGAATACATAATATTTCACACCTGTCTGTTGTGAGTGTGGATGACAGACACAGCCTGTCTCTGTAACAGGTCTTGGGTCTCTGCTGACAGGAAATAAATCTCCTACTGGGAGTATAGAGTCACCTCTTTTAGAAAATAGCCCAGTCTCAGTGTCCTGGCCTCCTCCAGAGATTTAAAGCACTGATTGACAGATGAAATTGATCCAAAGAGCCCATCCTCCCAGGAGATTATCCGGGTCCTTTCTCGGGAGTTTGAGTCCGAGTCACACAAGGTGAGAGCCCACGGTGTCTTGAAACATAACACGGCCCGCGGCTGTTGCAACTCCCTGAATCAGGCTGGGAAGATGCAAGCGTACATACACATCCAAGTTGTTAGTAGCTGCAGCGAATCTGAGAAAATCAACTAGACCTACAGGGCTCTCGTCTTCAGCATCATCAAGACTGTCTTTACTACTAAAGAGGCATAGAAGGTATGTGGTAAGGCTATCTTTACTACTAAAGAGGCATAGCAGGTGTGTGGTAAGGCTGTCGTTACTACTAAAGAGGCATAGCAGGTGTGTGGTAAGACTGTCTTTACTACTAAAGAGACATAGCAGGTGTGTGGTAAGGCTGTCGTTACTACTAAAGAGGCATAGCAGGTATGTGGTAAGGCTGTCTTTACTACTAAAGAGGCATAGCAGGTATGTGGTCAGGCTGTCTTTACTACTAAAGAGGCATAGCAGGTGTGTGGTAAGGCTGTCGTTACTACTAAAGAGGCATAGCAGGTGTGTGGTAAGGCTGTCTTTACTACTAAAGAGGCATAGCAGGTGTGTGGTAAGGCTGTCGTTACTACTAAAGAGGCATAGCAGGTGTGTGGTAAGGCTGTCTTTACGACTAAAGAGGCATAGCAGGTGTGTGGTAAGGCTGTCTTTACGACTAAAGAGGCATAGCAGGTGTGTGGTAAGGCTGTCGTTACTACTAAAGAGGCATAGCAGGTGTGTGGTAAGGCTGTTGTTACTACTAAAGAGGCATAGCAGGTGTGTGGTAAGGCTGTCTTTACTACTAAAGAGGCATAGCAGGTGTGTGGTAAGGCTGTCGTTACTACTAAAGAGGCATAGCAGGTGTGTGGTAAAGCTGTCTTTACTACTAAAGAGGCATAGCAGGTGTGTGGTAAGGCTGTCATGGGAAAAACAAGGGAATGCCGCTAGGGTTGTCATAAAAAGTGCAGAGCTGAGCGGCATCAGGAAAAGGCTTTCAAATCCCACTAGAAAGATAAAGCTGACTATGACACATTGGTACATGCAATACACACAGAAACCATACGAACATAACTCACACCCACATGACAGGGAAAGTGACTGTGATTTACTGGGTTGAATTCTTTGCCTGAAGAATAAAGTCTATTGCATTGAATTCTGTCTGATTCCAGTGCGTTCTTCAAAGATCATCAGGACACCAATAGGTATTAAGTATACAATAAGAATAGAGTTGGGGAACAGGAGTTTAGACTTCATCAACTGATCCGTTCTGAACTTATTTTTCATGACAGCGGAGTTGTAGCCTGTGTGAGTTAGAAACACGATAAACTAGCAGCGGAATTATTCTCTATGCTTTTCTAGTATTCCGACTACTCAAAGCACATTAACACTGCATGCCATTCACCCATACAGATTGCAGGGGCTACCATGCAAGGTGCCACCTGCCCATCAGGACTAATTAACATTCATGCCCATTCATATACCCCAGGCACAGCCTATGAGAGCAATGTGAGGTTAAGTGTCTTGACCAATGACACATCGACATTATGTAGCCGATCCTTTGATTGCAACGCGGCCCGCTCTACCACTGAGGTGGTCTGAGGTGTACCCTGCCTTAGCCCAATGTCAATTTAGATCGGTTTGGATATCCAAACCATGTTGATTGAACTTGAGGTGTATGCATTATGCTGTGGGTAAAATCACCTTCGAAGAATTGCTGATTATGGTAAAAAAAAAGACACCTGTACTTATTACATTTTTTATTGTCCTAAGCATATTTTCAGCAAGTTTGATCAGATGAGTATGAATTCTACTACCCTACACCCTGCCCTCAAGGACACATGGTGCAGTCATGCAGTAAGAAAGTGACAAGCCCTTCACAGCTTGTGACAAGAGGATTTACTGCAAGCTATTTGTTTGTATTGGGGGTCATTATTGTTGTTTGTGTTGTTGGGATCAAAGGTCATACAGAACCTCCAGGATAGTAGCCATGGATGAGGCTTGGCTCTCACAGCTGAATGAGCAGTGCAGGCCATTCTCATTAGTCAGCTCAGGGAGACCCTTCCAGGGGGACCTAGAGGAAGACATTGGAGAGCAGAATGGCCATCACAAACATGGATAGCACTGATTCAATAATGGGAGTCACGCCTACTGTTGTGGATACTACTAGTGGTACTCCAAGATACATGCTAGTTAAAGAAGCTAAATGTATACTGCCAGGTCTGAAGATCTGTAACAGCAATAGCATGCTGACTGTGAATACCTCTCCAAGTGTACAGCATGATGAGACAGTACATTTTTCACCAGGACAATGGTTTTGTCATATGTCTCCTCTCCCATTTTCCTGGCAAAGTACAGTTTGGCCCTCAGGAAGTAGCCGGTGGGCCACAACCATTCCTGTAAGAGAAGGAAAAAGGCGCCAAAAGCTAGTAAATGATTACTGCTGTTGGGGGGAGGTTACAGTACACTTGCTTACTGGGCCTTGATGATAGTTGAAGCCCTTAGCTTGATTGAAGTTATCATTATCCAGGCTGTTGTCGTAGACTCCACAGTACACCATGTCACTGCAGGACAAGGTACAAAAACTTGGAGAACATCTGTCTTAGATCAAATGCCAACAATCACATATTGTTTTGAAAGTTGCACACAGCATGTTCTTTGTGATGTTTCTGTGCGGCAACCTCCAGGTGCCAGATCGTAAGCACGTATGGTGGACACGGCGCCAGAAAAAATGCAAATATAGTGAGGCGAAAAGCCAAGTGGATAACCCTAACCTTTATTTTTTTATTATTTATTAGTATTTTACAATTTATTATATCTTCAGGGAATTCCACTCTAAATAGGAGATTTACTGTGAATGGAAAATTATATTCTGCCCAACTTAATGTAAACTTGATTAACTATAAGCTCCAGGCAGTGGCTAGATGTGACCGATCCAACTAGGGTAAAATAGGTTGTAACTGATGCAAAGTGTATATAGCTGATGCAGATGAAGTAACTAAATGTATGCTTGCATCTGATGATATATGATTATTTTGGGTAAATGCACAATTAACAAACCATCAGTTATTAGTTATTTACCATGACTTTAACCATGACCAAAGTGATGCATTTTATACATTTATATATTTACATATTTGGCTCATTGAAGACTGCTCTTCCTGACTTTGTTATAGTACCCAACCCTCCAAAGCCAAGCAGCCCTCAATACTTAAGCAGGAAACTAACTCAGGGTCCAAGGTCTTCATTCCCAAGGGCCCCAGAAGCTTCTTCTCAGCTACACCCAGAGCCTCCCACGCTTTCTCTACTGTGAACAGCTCAGGAGCCTGCATCACACACACACACACACACACACACACACACACACACACACACACACACACACACACACACACACACACACTGTTCTGTATCTGGAATGACACTATTAACTTAAAATAACATTGACTGGATTAACAAAACCGTATTATTCTTTTGGTCTGGCTAAGACATTTGCATTTAACACTTTGTACATTTGGAGTCATATGTGTAACATGTTATAATAATAAGTCTCATGGTATTTATGCATCATTCACTATTCTTCGTGCCATGATTCCTGAGTGCACATTGTTTAGAACTCAGAACTCTTGCTCTGATTGATTGCTTTAGTGTATTGATATACAGAAACAGTATAAATTGAGACACTTGTTGAACAACAACTAAAAATGTTTTCAACATTGCTCTATAAAAAGAGCAGAGATATACATATTTGCCAACAGATTCATTAGTCTCTGAGCTTAGGGAATCTGGGTATTTTATCAACCTAGAACACAATCCAAAATGGAACTGGCCAAAATGTACACTGAAGTACAGCGGCTGTTGCTACTTACCACCATCATGGCAATGAGAAAGTTAGTCCGGAGCTGGTAGTCACACCAGGTGCTGGAAGCCCCAAAACTGTCCTTGTAGATGCCTCTTTTGTGGACAAACTTGGGTTGCTTTTCTTCCGGGTCTTGGGGATCATGGGAAATGTAGAACTTCTTCTCAAAGTTCTCCTGGATCTTAAGATCCCACTCCATATATGACACAGAATATGTCTGTCCTGAAATCAAAAATGTAGGATGAAAAAGAAAATGGTTCAAAGATGGTTACAGAGACTATAAAATCCATTCATCTGTAAAGTTAAATTACCACAAACATTGCTTTCTACAATGTGATTTTGTGTCATTACCAATAGTTCCAACAAGAGGGGAACATCCAAAGCTGATTTCAGCCACTGAAAGCCTATTAAGAAGTGCTATTGTAAATACTAGAAAAACAATTGGTTGAAGCAGCAATGACGTGATGTTAAATCAGTGAAAAAATCCTTCAAATCATTATAAGAATATGTGTGTGTTTGTGTGTGTGTGTGTGTATGGTTTGTGTTGTAAAAAGTGTATTTTAGCCAGTCTGTTATCAGCCCTATAAAACACCCTGTTCTGAAGTGTATGTGATTGTACCTTCTCTGTGTATGTTGACTGCTGCATAGGGGAAGTGGCCATTGTTGTAGATCTTCACAATCCAGCGTAGAGTAGATTTACACAGGCCCACTATCTCTACTGCTGAGCCATCCCTTGATCACACACAAACACAGAGATACAAAGACTTGCAGTGATCATAACAGGAAGCAGGTGCAACATTAGAAAAGGTGTATCTAATGAGAAATATTGAGCTGTGTAGGTTGTCCCTCTAACTTAGTTAGTACTTAGCTAATATCATGAACCTCTTCACAGTTTAACAGACGTCTATCTGTCAAATTCAGTTCACCACTGAGATCCATCAGCAGACAAACTAATATTTACTCTGGTCCAAGAGCAGAGAATAAAGAAATGTGTGCACTACACTGTCTTAGTATCTAATTTCCTTAAGTATCTTATTCAAGCAATTTCAATGATGTGTGCAAAAATGAAAATGAAAACGATCTCCATACACACGGCACATACATACATACAGCACTGTTTAAGAAATAATCCCCATCCATACTGTCATGCTTTGAAAATGCATATCACATGACCATTCACATACACTTGGCATGCAAGTTAAAAATCAAAGTTTTACTCGATTATTGGTCAAGAAATGTGGTCAACACGCGTTATATAATAGCTTGCCTCCTGCGCTTGTCGGCAGTAGTTGAATTATACAATTCAGAATTTAACTGCACAACAGCTGCTAGCATAGAGAAAAATGCCAGCAACTCCTGTGATTCATTATCAAATGAATTAACCATTGGTAGTCTAGCTTTAATCAAGGCTGATGTTTCCATCTTCAGTCTTACATTGCCTCCGCTCTAATCGGGTGTTGGGGGTTCGTTTTTCGCTAACCAATCACTAGGGCGACTGTGGCTCATTGTGAGAGTGGGTCATCCTTAAATCAGAGGATCGGCGTTTCGATCTTCGGCTCCGTCTGTCCAAGTCAATGTGTCTTTAGGCAAGGACACATGTGTCCTTGGGCAAGACACTTAATCCCAAATTGCTCACGTAGGCTGAGCCTGCGGTGTATGAATGGGTATGAATGTTAATACTCCTAATGGGCAGGTGGCACCTTGCATGGTAGCCCCCGCCATCAGTGTATGAATAAATGTATGAATTGGTGAATGACATGTAGTGTTAAAGTATTTTGAGTGGTTGGAAGACTAGAAAAGCGCTGTACAAGTACAAGTCCATTTACCATTAGAGACCAATGTATCCACCTGAATCTAAAGTCATTTCAAGGCGACAGGTGTTGTATCACCATGACAACATACCTTGTGCCGGTGTTTTAAGAGTGGAGCGAAACGATTTGAAAGAGAAAATGAAAAAACAGAACTAGCGAATTATGTCGGGAAATATTGAGAAGACATGACATACTGTATATGTAAAATGTATTTGTTAATCAAGGGGGTTATATGAAATTCACTATTGAGTATTAAACTATTACTCAGCAGCCCAAACTCAAAGGCAAGGCCATTGAGTGAACAATTCAGAGATGTCGGGGTAATTCTCCTTTATTGATCAGGAATCTATTCTGAGAGAATTAGTTGTAAGGGTTGAATATTCACAAAAAGTGGTAAAGAGGTGGCACTCAGAGCTTAACTTTACAGTTACAGACACAAATGAGGAAGGCTTGAGAAGAGTACACAGGAGGGACCCTGAAAGGCCAACAAAGATGGAAGATGGAAAAAGAAGCTATGCCAGAGTCTCAACCCGACATCTCTTAGCAGAACGAGGTAAATTATGTTTTTTTCACAGACATCAAAGCAGAGTGCAGTTCGATACTTTAAAAAGATTCAGAATAGCCTCGATAGCGGCATCAATGTCGTCTGTAGTGGTCTCCATTGTTATTACAACTCAGTTCTGCGCTTCCTAACCCTAACCTGAGTCCAACAAAAGCCCTTTCTTTCTTATCCCCTCCGGGGAGGAGAACCTTTCAGGTTATAATGGTTTCTTTGTTTACAGCTGTCATTTGATAGTCTGGAATGTTGGGTAAACAAGTTTGTGATGACAAATTACACAAACATCAAGAGGCATAACATTGTCCACAAATAAAAAACCTCATGCAGCCTGATCAAAGTCTGAGGTATCCTGTTCCTTAGTAAGTTTATACAGAATAAAAATAATGTTGGATGTTTCCTGAACTAACCAAAATGGAGATAAGGTACCTGGGTGTAGCAGGTATTCCCTTGTTGTGCGCCTTCTCACTCTCACCCATCTTGTCCATCCAAGTTCCACAGTTGAAGCGATTTCCTCCATAAATGAAACCAGTGGTCTGGTCTACTCCGACCTCTACATTAAATCCTGGCGGGAGTGAGACTGCTATTAACAGGGTCAGAATGTAAGCAGCATGTCAAAGTTATAAGGATATTTATTGTCAATGTACAACAGAGTTGCACAATGAAATGCAGGACATAGTCCCATTTTGCCACATAAGAAGACACACACCCAAAAAACAAAAAAATGTGATATTTATCTCGGTTGTGCAATCACAAATGATACAATAAAAATATGCCTGGACAGCCATTCACACTATGTATGGTTCATGCCCAGGTGCTTATTTATAACCGTTGTATACGCACAACATGGGGCCTGAAAGAGGCGTATGCTACTTCCCACGCAAAAGTTGTGATCTATAAAAACAAACTTGACGGGAGAATGTGCCCACCCGTACGGAAGCTCTGACCCGTCTTTATCATAAGCAGTCAAACCAGCAGTGTTATTTGTGCTTGTACTAGTGTAAATAACTGTAATATTGCAATTCTAACAGATATAAACTCAAACCTCAAATCAAATTTTGCTTCATATTTTATCAGCGCTGTCTGCACCATGGAGCAAAAGAGGAGAAACCGGACTACCGACACTCGTGGTCAGCTGTGGAGCAGCTGGTGGAATTATTATCATCTGTAAAATAACGTCAACTAACGTGAAAGAACTGCAGAACAGAGCGTCATTAGTTTCAAATAATCTTCTAATACTGTGTAGATATCACCAAGTATGATTTGAGTTTTCATTGAGTGTTTGTGAGTAAAATCGCTGCAGTGAACAGAGCTTTATTTATTTATTTATGGTTTATTCCATAGTGACAGATACATGCAGCAACGTGCATGCAGACAAACTGTAAACAGCTATCTGACGAGAGTATCACGGCTCTCTGGAGCAGAGGAGTAACAGTGGTGACTCTCACTCACTCTGCCTCCTCCAGTCACTTCACCTGGCAAATCTTCACACATAAGGATTGTGTAAATTAGCAAAAGTGTAGAAGCCAGTGGCAGCTCTCTCACAATCACTCCATATCATCATTATTAGTCCTAATCATAATGCCAAAAAGGATGAGTTGCACCTGACTCCCCTCTGGGTTTGATACAACTACATGTTCCCACGCTCCTCGATGATCCACCAAATGTGGTGTGCAGTGTGGTGTACTGCTTGTCTTTTGACCCTTGCAGGGTTAGGTCATGGCTCTACCCATTTTAGTTGAGTATCACCTTGATTGGCTGGGGCCACACTATTTCTCCAATGTGGCAGCCTAGTTTATAAAGAAGCAGGTGGGCTGCAGGGACTAACCTCTAGCCGGTACAGGATCAGTGTGGTTGGGCCAATTTTAAGTTACGGCGGGACAAGCATTCATCGGGCTCCAACCACTGTACCAATAGAGTCCAGAAGCCGGCGGGGCCTGTGTGAAAGTATACAATACTGTCACCCGAGCTCTATAAGCACAGACTGAGTCCTTTACCAAGGGAGCCCTGTCACTCTTTTGCCGCTCGCTGAAGAGGATGTCGGAAGGCAGACAGCAGTGTGTACTGCCTTATGGACTGTGGGGTCTGCACATAGAGTTTGGGAATAATAATAATAGTTTAATTATCCAAGCAAAATATTTCATCCACATATTTTTTTAAAGCTATTTCTATAATTGCTGTATATCTAAACAAGATAATTATATACTAAATATGTAATGTTGTAATATTTAAAAAAAAACTCTTCATCAATATCTATGAATTCCTGATTGACTTGGGTTTATATTTAATTTATTTTTTATTTTTGTCTTGTAATTGTATTTTTCTTTGTTATACTGTTGTCACTTGCTTGATTTTGGCGATATTGCGCACTGAATTCTCTTTAATAGAACATGTACCTTTTTGATTGTACAATTAAAATAAATGCTAACTGTTCTGCACTGTATTCCCCATGCTGGGTCCTATTTTCATCAAGAGGTTGCACACACCATTTTCTTTTTTTTCTCGTTGGGCGACTGTGGCTCAGTGTTGGGCGACTGTGGCTCAGTGGTAGAGCAGGGTCACCCTTCAATCAGAGAATCCCTGTCTCTGCTAGTCCATGTTGATGTGTCCTTGGGCAAGGCACTTAACCCCAAATTGCTCCTGTAGCTGTGCCTACGGTGTGTGAATGATCTATGAATGTTACTTAGTCCTGATGGGCAGGTGGCACCTTGCAGCCCCTATCATCAGTGTATGAATGGGTTTGAATGGGTGAATGATGACATGTAGTGTTAAATACAAGTACAGTCCATTTACCATTTTACTTTGTCATGTTGTTCAGACACATACAACAAACAAAGTAGATTTTCTTCTAACTGTCAGGAGATCACCATCATGTTCTCTAGTGTGCATGTGTGGATCAAATCTGTAGATGCAGATTGTATAGAAGCGTGTGCAAGTCCCCTTTCTGCTGACTGCCCCCATACTGAAGAACCTTGTTATTGCGAGGGCAATGGCTCGAGTCCAGCTTGGGAACATTGTTGAGTGAATCCATATCATATAGAAACATGCCTTTCTGTGAATTTACCACTCAATCTATTGATGCACAACCACGAAGAATGCCTGGTGTGATCTGATCTGTGTAAAGGTAGACATCTAATATGAATTAGTAAGCAGTATTGTTAATGAGTACATGCAGATACCTTCATCAGTCATGTTGCTATCCAGTTGTGGCCCAGCATTGGTCTCTCTGAACAGGATACCCTGCATGTGCCTCTGCATGGCCTCTTGGATCACATCATACAGGGGCTGATCCTAAAAGAAACACACAAATTATCAATTTTAAATGGCAAATATCTCATTTTATAGGCTCTTCTTGAAATGATAATGACTGATAATACCACTGCATGGTATGCAACAGTACGCAAATACAGTTTTGATACTTACCATGTGTATTTCCATTTTATGCTATAGCATATGTCCTGCATTTTTATAAATAACTGATATAGATAACTGCTACTTTTACTGTAAAGGATCTGAATGCTTCTTCCACCCCTAACCATACGCAAGCTGCTAGTATCACCTGCTTCTATCTTACCGGTTGTTAGTGCATAAAGTTTCATGTACAGATGAAAAATAGCCTTTTGGCTAACTCTGCCACATTTGCAGAAATGTTTTTATTAATGTGCACTGTCCCGTTCAAATAAACCAATAAAATAAAAAATAAATGTTGTAATTGTGTGTGACCGTGATAAACAACAGGCTGTGGTATAGCAGAATGACACTGTTCATATGACATGTTTCTGGTCACATCACTGTGATATTTAACGAACACAATTATGTTACAGCTTACATATTTTACATTCACATAATAATCCATTCCACATGAGTTGACTGACAACAATCAGTAGAAAATAGGCTTATCTGTTCATTGCCAACATATTAGAAAAAGGTAATCATAGCACCTCTCTGGTATGGATTTGATCATCAGTGGCTCACTCGTGTCAAAAACCAGTGAGAAAACAGTGCAAATTCCTACCAAGGCTCCAGTAGGCTGAGACACATTAGTGGGGTACATCCTTTGGACAGGACACTTGAGGATGGAGACACCGTCTTGTACAAGTGTGCAGTACTCCTGAATACACTGCAGCCACCACCACACAGCATCCCTGCAGTTGTAACGCACACTGCAGCCCTGGCCCAGCAGGTTAGGGATCAGGCCATGATGCAATGTCCCGGCAAATACCAAGATGATGTTCCTGTGACAATCGGGACAGGTGTTTTATCGATAAGCGTGCATATGTACGTGGCAGTGTATAATGGGTAGGAAATGAATCAATTTGGCAGCAAGGCAAGAGTAAAGATAGAGTGTTTACCATTAATTTGGCTACCTAGACTGTGAAGGCCCACCACAGCTCAATAATGAACCAAAAATAGTTTTATACTTGTCAATGGGTTGGAGTCGACACAGTCTGCCCAGGGATTTCTACTCTGTGGGTCAGGGATGGCCACTCAGTATGTGAAGATCCCCTTGTGCACCAGATTAATGCATTTTACTTTTGAAATTTAGACATTTTTCTTCCCTTCTAAAGGGTGTGAAGTCTACCCACCACAGTCTCACAAATCCCTGTGGGAAACACTGAAATACCAGTGCTGCTCTGTCTGCAGTTTATGTGATTTGCATAAAATCTTGCGGAATAATTTCTTCTGATGCCTGACAGGTGTTGCACATGTCCAAAAAGTAAGGAGCACAAAGAGAGTGTTTTCTCCAGCTGAACTTGCACTTTTGGAAATATATGCATGAGGAAATATGTTAGATAATAGCATGATGTTGTTAACTTATCATAAGTCATTTGACAACAGACTATTGTTATCAGGTGATAGCTAGTAAATACCACTGGTAAAGTGGCTGTCAGCAAAAGCTCAAATGTCTAGTTATAGTACTTTTAAAGTGAATCTTTCACGAACCCAGTTGACCCAGTCTCGGCACACTCTGGTCATTTGAGAGTAGGTTGACTGCCATAATTAAACCTAAATAGGTAGTTGCACTGTTGGACATTTTAATCAGATTGGTTTAGTATTAGTTTGGTAAAGAAAAAAAGACCACAGTACCATCAGTCCAAACAGACAGTGCTCAAAGCCTTAAATTTCTTGAGGCCCATATTCTCCTCCCTTGTGGAGTTGTGTAGCCGACTCACCGAGCTTCCAGATGTCTGCCAGTGAGCAACAGCAGTCCTCTCAGGGAAATGAAAGTGTCACGGCCCCAACATCGGAATGCCCCAGCACAAAAGTGAGGAAGACCTTAGTAAAGACAAACAACTATTATCTCAGTGCAATAGTGGGTCTGGGGATGTATTGCCTATGTACTGTAATACCATATTAGTCTACTATATTTTACATACCAAGGGTTGAAAAGAACCTATGCTGTGCCTTGCAAAGTTTAGATTAAAACTATTAAAAGACAATTCTGGTGTTATCATGTATTTGTCTTTATGTGTTCTGAATACCTTCTGACCTCCCTACTCTGTGGTTCTCAGCCCCATGCCTATTGGTGTCGATACTGAAGACTTGAATCTTTAAAAACTGCGATATAACTGCATATATGGTTTATTCTTATATATATAATATTTTTTACAACACGTCATTCATATGATTTATAGTAAAATAATCATTGATATCATAAAACAGCTGGACATATCTAGCAATAGTGTATTTGTTGGGGATTATTTAAAGCGGCAAAATAATCCACATTTTGGTGCTCTAGTGAGAATCTGTATGTGGGACTGAGTCAAAATAAACTGTGTTCGTAATGACGGAACATATCACCAGCAGTGTGACTCATTGATGTGTTTTTGATAGTATTTGAACAATGAAGCTCTATCGCACACAGGAAGAAGTTAGATCAGGCTTTGATACACACACAATACGAGTTCGTGGGATAACTTTATTGTTGATTTGGTTTTTTTTCATGGGATTGCTTCACTATGAGAAATGAATGCTCAGTTTGGAGATGATAGGGTATGATGATATGGTAGTAACGTGTGCTCCACTTGGTAAAGTATTGTACTTTACTGCACAATATTTGTTTGTGACGACTCGCATGAACTCTAGTTAATTTCACTTCCTTTTTTATTTTTGGACCATTTATGTACGTGTGTTAATTCCGCTAGATGCTTGTCCGGCCTTGTTTTGAACTGAACCTCAGTAAAACTTTGATTTTGAGAACTCCATTCTCTGGTCTGTTCTCTGTGCTTGAGTGCTACTCTGATCATCACAATGTTGTGTATGGGACAGACAAACTTGTATTTCAAGTTATCAGTTGCTTGTAGCCCATCTGTACAAGCTAGCAGAATTAGTTTATGCCCTGGGGCAGACAGATACCATCACTGCTCACCTGCTTTCAACCGGCTTGCGAGTATATTTTTAGTACGCGTTTTCATTGAATATTAAACATGTATGCTTGAAGAGTCTTCTGCTCCTAGATGAGGTTTTTTTCTTTTTACCAATGTTTCTGTAATTACTTTGCATCCACTTGACATGTGATTAGCCTAGGGGTTACACCAAATGACCCCCCCACCCCCTCCCATCGCACACACAAACACCCTCCCACAATGTCTGTACCTCGGTTAGGCCCTTAAATACACACCTAGCTCACACCATGTTATCTTATCTCACCTTTCTGTGTCTACTGAAATGAGAAAGACGAATTGAAAGTACATACCTGCTGCCAGTGACACAAAGCACTGCTCTTCTTGATTAGTGACTTCACTAAGATGGTATGGGACATCTTTAAGGTGAGGAGAGTTTGTGGACAGTGTCCAGCTGTGACCCACACTACACATCTGCACCGAACCCAGTGCCAGTAGTTTAACCAGGCTGGAACCATTCTGCACAAAGCTAATGTAGCCAAAGGAACACAGTAGACAGGGACACAGTCATCACAAAGTGAACAGTTTGACATGAGCAGAGTATTACTTATCATTTCAAGTCAAATTAATGAAAAGATGAGTGACTTAGGGAATGGATGGAGTGATGAATGAATGAATGAATAAATTAAAGAAAGAATGAATGAATGAACAGAAAGTTAGGCATACAAAAAGCCTACTTGTTCTACATAGTCGAGTTATATAAGATACAAAAAAAATCAGTAAGTAATATTAGTAGATATTTGTCTGACGAACCAATATCACTCAGCCCTTCATCAAAGAGCATTAGAGAAAGGAAAGATAAATCAAAAAGCAAAGAAAAACACCTTGACATTTGCTTGAAAACAGCCTCCATAGCAGTGGTGTAGGCTCCCTCGATGATCGAGTCAAAGTAGCAAGGCACCAGGTAGCGGGGAATGTGTTTCAGGTATCCAAACATGGCCTGGAACCAGTGGCCCACCTGTAGGTCAAAGGTCAACATCGGGATCAACACTGCAGATTCTGTGCTGCAGTCCACTGCATAAAGTACAGCAATGACACAGCAGCTCCCTGGCCAAACTCACACTAATGCAGACAAGTACATTTTCTAAATGTATGCTGTCTACACTGAAATGACAAATAGCCAAATCTCAATAGTTCCCTAGTTCCTGGTATGACAACAAAACTGTAAAGTATTGCCTTGATACGTTGTAAATGTGGTTGGATCCACAGAACAGTTTGACAAGCATGGCTTGTTGCTCTGCCACCCCCGTCTCCTGTTTTATATCCTTCTTATATTTTCTTTGTAATATCTGAAATTTCTATATAAGAAGTCATTGGGAGGTAGTCGGATTCAGGGTTTGATCTGCAGGTAAAGCACTGGTGTGTTACTTCTGATTTTGATCACCTCTTTTTGTATTTCAGTGCAATTGATAATATTAACCTAACCCTAAATGGACCTTTGAGTTGAGATTATTTTGCCACACTGCTGTTTCCAAGGTCAAAAGTGAAGCTCCATGCTCAAGTATTAACTGCTGATTGGCATATTTGATGTGGATTTTCCTGTTAGAGCTATGAAGAGAGGACTCTCCATGATATTACATTACTGGAGCTTCCTCTCATTAGATCCATATGGCATGTGACAACATTAACAGGTAAAATACAACCCTGATATGTAACCTGACAGTAACTCACCTCTCCAACAGCTCCACCCTTGGCAACGAGTCTGTTGGAGACATAGTCCATCATCCAGTCTCCCTGCCTCAGGTTATCACAGAGCGGATGACCAAGATTATTCTTGGGACGTATCTCTGCCATCACTGCCATCAGCCCTAAGAACCATCATTTTTTCACGGATATTCTTTATGATAATGATGATGATGATTATTATATTTGTGCATACGTTGAACTTGTGTGGCTTTTCTTAAGTGTGTTGTAGGTACCTTGCAGGCCTCCATAGTTGAGAGGTAACCATGAAGGAATACTGTAGCATCCTCCCCCATCCTCTCTCTCCTCGGCATCACAGCGGTACAGCAGCACGTTCATGTCAGCTAGGGTCAGCTTGGACATGATGCTGAAGTGGTAGGAGCACATCAGTGGTGACGATGACCATCAATGACAGTACGGACAGTAGGATTAATGGTAAATGGACTTGTACTTGTATAGTGCCTTTCTAGTCTTCCAACAACTGAAAGCACTTTACCACCATATTTCACACCCATTCACTGACTGATGGCTCAGCCTTCGGGAGCAATTTGGGATTAATGGCATGTTTTTCAGCTGCCAACTCATGCATCAACATCAACATTCTCAATCAAGATATCAGATTGTTGCAACCATACGAACATGATTACTACTTGTTATTGTTGTTTTAGTTGCTGAGGCATACGAACATCTTCAGCGGCTTGTTGAGAATAGGTGGTGTACTTTGTTCAGGCAGGCAGCCAGTCTGGTACTGAAGACTAAACTGGATCAGATGGTGTCTAAGTGCCCCCAGCTGATCCTGGGACCTGGGCTCCAGAGTCACCCTGTAGATGAACACAGACCACAAGCAGATCCAAATTAGGCCAGACATGCATGAAACTAATCAGAGGATTCAGACAGACTCAAAACAGCACTTTTCTTTTACTCCATCCACTAACCCACCTGAAGATGATGATGCTGCCTGGTGTGAACTTCTCAAACACTATCTCCTGAGCAACACTGTTGTGTTTTGACACCATAACTGCCTTTTTCACCACCTCACTGTCCTTCAGCTGGAAGATATTTCGCAACACTTTAAATGTCTAGACATGATACTTGAAATGTATTATATGTATCATTGCATAGTTTTGCATGTTGTAAACCATTTATTACAATTCATATATACTTAACATTACTGCTCTCTGGTAGAGGCACTAACCGTACAGAACCAGAATGCTTTTATATTGTTGACCTCAGTACAGAGACAGCAACTCAAGATAATGTTTAAATGTATCCAGAGTCCTATACCACTGAAGATGACTTAAGTTTGTACCTGGATTCTTTCTTTGATCTCTACAGTGCACTGCGGCAAGCCATTGATGTTTGTGTCATGTTTTTTGTTGGAGTTGTTACTCCTCTCAATGGCCAGAGCCTCCAACACCACCTCTTCAACATGACCTATGAAGGCAAGAAAAAGAAAAACGTCTCGGTAAGCTGGAATCTCTAAAGGTGGAGGCAACATGCGTCTAAGGATGAGGATAAGATAAAAGATAGAAAAAAAGATGAAAAATAACCACCCTTAGTGCAACATTTGGTTTGCATATTGTTACTATTATCTCTACTTGTATTGTTTTTTATCTGTTTTGTTATGTCTGTAATTCTATCTCCATCTATCACTATGGATTGTATTTGGGTTTGTTTGTGTTTGTACGACTATCACCTGGTATGAACAAAGGTGGAACATCATTTGTATAACGGTGTGTTTCTGGATTCTTGATCGCCCTTCGCAGCACAGCCACCACAGACTGGTGATTGCTGGGACAGTGTCTGGTCACTGCAACCACGTCCTCATCCAACTGCTCCACATACACCTGCACATCCAACCAGAAAAAAAAGACAGACGAGATTTTAAATATGACAACAAACAAGGTGATACCAGTGCTGTAATAGGAACACTGAGGACATCTCCTCATTGCTATGTGGGGGTTCTTCTAACTTCATTACATTTTAAGCTTGATTATGTATCAATCATTTATATATACCATTTACATCATTATATCTATATTCAAGACGTCTAGTAGTAGTAACGTCTCCGTGTAGTAAACAACTGTCAAATCAAATAAAGAAAGCACACATTATATTTTAACAAATATTATTCTCATTTTTCAAATGTAACTGGATGGATTATAAATACATAGAAATACATGAATACATGTTCTTCTCATTTCAAGTAAAATAATGGCTGGATTAAAAAATTAATTAGGTAATGAAATTCAATTTAGAAAAAATATTTTCACTGAATTGCCCTGCAGCTTTAAATTCAGTTAATTCAGGGTGAAGTGAAAAATCCACAATATTGTATTTTTCTCATCTTCCAAAAAGAGAAATTAGTGTTTGAAGAATTCACCTCTACGAGTCTGTCCAGTCAGTCTGTCCAGTCAGAGTCTAATGGTCTCTCTGGCCATTTCTCTCTTTTGGAGATCGTCCTATGATTTGACTTTCACAACCCACACCACAAGTGCCGTAAATGCTGGAATAATTCCGCTGCATAAAAAATGCCCTTCAAAATAAAATCACAATTTACACAGTTGAGAATCACTGCACTACACTTAGTATCTTAGCATCTCATTTAATTTAGTGGTTTATTCTGTGTGCATAAAAATAACAAGCACAATGGCTTCCTCACTGAGGAAGATAGTAGCCGTGCAATGAGAAAATAAGATAATGGGAAAAATATTTTTTAAATAGTTATAATAAAAGTATTTATGAAAAAATGTGTATTTATGAAAAATTATAAAATAGCTAGAACTTTATGATTCTGTTTTGGCCAGCAGAGAAGGCTTTGCTGTCCCACCACAACACACCCACTTCAGGATTGACACACCCAACCCGGCAGGGTGGATGGGAGAACAAACGATCATGGCATTAACGCCCAATAAATGCCAGCTCACCCCCATGAAATTAGAGGCAAACTTCTGAACTGCTTTTAGAAAGTAAAATAAATAGAGTATATTCCCAGCAATGTGAGGGAAGCTTTTAAATAGTATTCAAATGACTGATAATGTAATGCCAAGCTGTCAGGGGAGAAGGCAGACAGAAACCAGAGGCTATTCTCGTGGTCGGGGACAGAAGGCTATGGTGATTTACTGGGGCAGAGGCAAGGCGGAGAAGGGTCCGTGTACGTATTAGTCATCTGTTTTACCGTTAATTCGGAAAAACCAAAATACGGAAATACCATGGTATTCTCGTTTTCCGTTTCAAACCAAGAACGGGAAAACGGAAATGGTCGGTCGTATTTCCGTTTTTCGTTCTGAATTCAAAAACGGAAAAACCAAGAACCAAAGTCGAATAAGGTCTGTGTACGATTTAGTCATCTGTTTTACCGTTCAGTCGAAAAACGGAAATACGACCGACCATTTCCGTTTTCCCGTTCTTGGTTTGAAACGAAAAACGAGAATACCATGGTATTTCCGTATTTTGTTTTTTCCGAATTGACGGTAAAACAGATGACCAATACGTACACGGACCGAGAAGTCCAAACAGGCAGGGTCGGCAACAGAAAAACAGTCGGAGGGTTAACGCGGGAAAGTCTGGCATAATGGGGAGAGCGATCTGGCAGTGAGTGTGTGTGAGACTGGGGTTTAAATAGTAGGAGCCGCAGACTGGCAGGTGCACTGAATGAGCTGATTAGGTGAGTGAGAGATAGAGTGGCAGGAGAGAATGGAAGCTGAACACAGAACCCTCCTTCAATGAACGGCTCCAGAAGTCCCAAAAAGGCCAAAACATCTCAACAAGGGTTATAGGGAGGGTTATAATAATAATAATAATGCATTTTATTTGTAGTGCCACAGAGCCAGTACATAGTAAAAACATAGTAAAAAGCATAGTTAAAACATAGTTAAAAAATAAACTATAATAAAAACCAGTGAATGTACAGAAACACAAAATAAATAACTGACAGTGATTTAGGTCAGAAAGGCTTTGCTGAATAAAAAGGTTTTTAGGCCAGTCTTAAAAGAGACCAGTGTCTGTGTTGCCCTTAGGTGGTCAGGGAGACTGTTCCATAGGCGTGGAGCTGCAGAGCTAAAGGCCCGGTTGCCCATGATGCGGAGCTTGGTGCTGGGGACCCGGAGGAGCGAGCTGTTTGAAGATCTGGAGATTTGGGGTGTGATGAGGTCTTGTAGGTAGGGAGGTGCGTGTCCATTTATGCATTTATGTGTGAGTAGTAGGACTTTCTAGTCAATCTGGAATGAGACAGGGAGCCAGTGTAGGGAGTGCAGAATGGGTGTTATGTGCTCATACTTCCGGACTCAGGATCCTGGCAGCGCTGTTTTGGATGTATTGCAGCTTCTGGATGTTCTTGGCAGTGATCCCAGTGAATAGAGAGTTGCAGTATTCCAGTCTTGAGGATATAAAGGCATGGACGAGCTTCTCTGCATCTGACAGGGTTAAAGTGGGGCGGAGTTTGGAGATGTTTTTGAGATGATAAAAAGAGGTTTTGCACAGGTGTTTTATATGGTCATCAAAGGTCAGGTAAGAGTCAAACCTAACTCCCAGATTAGTGACTGTGGAGGAGAGGGGGATGACCTGACCGTCGAAGGTGAGATGAGTTATGGAGGATGACTGAACCTGGTGTAGAGTGCCAACAAGGAGGGCTTCGGTTTTGCTACTGTTTAACTGGAGAAAGTTGTTGCTCATCCACGCCTTTATCTCCCCAAGACAGGAGGTGAGACATGACATGGCTGCAGAGGGGCTTGGGGCAGTTTTGATGTAGAGCTGTGTATCATCAGCATAACAGTGGAAAGACATCCTATGTCTGCTGATGACACGACCGAGGGGGAGCATGTAAATAATGAAGAGGATGGGGCCGAGGACCGACCCTTGCGGAACACCACAGGAGACAGGGAGCAGTCTGGTCTTTTATCTTCCCAGTGAGACATATTCAGTTCTGCCTGAAAGGTAGGACTGAAACCACTTGAGTGCAGAGTCTGATAGTCCAATGGTGGTATGGAGGCGCTGTAGGACGATAGTGTGATCCACTGTGTCAAATGCAGCAGTCAGGTCCAGGAGGAGTGAGGAGTGAGGGTGATCCTGCATCGGCTGTCATCAGCAGGTCATTCGTCACCCTGAGCAAAGCTGTTTCAGTGCTGTGGGCTGAACGAAATCCTGACTGAAATTTTTCAAACAAGTTGTGTTTGAGGTGGTCCAGAAGTTGAGAAGCAACTACCTTCTCTAACACTTTGGACAGGAAGGCGATGTTGGAGATAGGCCTATAGTTGGCTAGAACCTCCGGGTCCAGGGTGGGCTTCTTGAGAAGGGGACGGATGACAGCAACCTTGAGTGCAGGTGGGACACAGCCAGACTGAAGGGAAAGGTTAACAACTTTGGTGCTCAAAGGACTGAGAGTGGGGATATGTGATTTGAGCAGAGCAGTAGGAATGGGGTCCAGGGTACAGGTACAGGGTTTCATTTTTCTGAGGATTTCCTCAACATGGCTCTCCTGAACCTCAGCAAGATGTAGAGGAGACAGCACACTCGCAGATAAGGTGTTGGTATCAGAGGGAAGCATAGATGGAGAGCTGGACATCAGAGAGCGAATGTTGTTTACCTTGGATCTGAAAGAGTCAATGAAGCTGTTGCATTGCGCCTCTGTAGCCTCTTGACAGGGGCATGGAGATCAAAAACACTGCTCAGGGATGTATTATAGTGTTCCACTAATTCATCCATTAATGCAGAGGCTGGACAGGTGATGAGCTGGAGATCCGTGGTCATTGTGGCTGAGTCGATGTTTTTCCAGTTCCGGAAAGACATTTGACGTTTAGGTCTAATAGTAGGCAGCACAAAAGTCAAGGCCATTGAGACCACCTTGTGGTCGGACACACCGAGATCATAAACCTGTAGGTTACTGATGGAAGCAGAGTCAGTGATAACCAGATCCAGAGTGTGCCCCTTGGTGTGAGTGGGAACCTTAACATGCTGCTGCAGGCCAAGACACTCAAGCATACTCAGAAAACCTGCTGCAATTTGACAGGAGGGGTTGTCGACATGGATATTTAAATCACCAACAATGACAATGTTAGTTGACATAGTGCAGAGTGAGGTAAGCAGATCACTTATCTCAGGTAGAAAAGATGGGTTTGGTTTCGGAGGACGGTATATGAGAAGCACTGTTATGGAGTATGGAGGTTTGCATTTGAAGGCCAGGCATTCCATAGAGGAAAGATCAGGCATTGGCAGAGGAGACAGTTTCAGTTCAGCCCGGTGCATGATGGCTAGTCCACCACCACGACCAGAGCTGCGGGCTTTCGCCATGTAGTTATAGCCAGGGAGGCATGCTTCATTAAGCACGGAGTAGTACCCTGGTTTATGCCAGGTTTCTGTTAGGCACATGAAGTCAAGCCCTTTGTCCAGAATATGGTCGTATATGAGGAGGGATTTATTAGTGAGGGATTGTGTGTTTACCAGCTCCATGGTGGTAGGAGACAGAGCTGAGGGTGGAAGTCTCTGCAAGCTTCGTAATACACTGCGATCCACTCCATGTTTCCCATTTCGCCTAGTATTGGGTAGTCTCGCGATGTTTACGATGATGACTTCTGGGTTTGTTTTGTTTCCTGATTCCACGTTGAAACCGCGGCGCGAACCTCTATGGATGTAGTGAGGTCTGTTTTTCAAAATCCCACACTCTTGGCTGCGGGCTATAAACCCCTTGTAGGATGGAACCATGAAGCTGCGCAAACGCCGTAGCTGCAGGGCGGTGTATGAAATCATTTCCAGCACCGATGTCAAAAATAGAACAGAAAACAAGTCGCGCCGTCTGGCAACGACCACAGGCCCAATTAATCCCGAATCCGAGTAACTCCGAGTAACTGTGTGTGGTAAACAACACACACTTGCTGATATCGCTAGCGGCCGGTTAGCCTGGTAACAAACTCTGGTTATAACTCCTCCGAGGCCGCAGAGTCAGAATCCACAGCCGGGTAGGTGGAGGAAAGACCCTCATTGTCTGAACAGGGAGCCTGCTGGGTGTACCTGTGACAAAGTGGGTGAGAACACACCATTTGTCCCATAGTGTATGCATCTATAAATCTGACCATGCTTGTCAATTGTTTGCTTACCATACCCACCATGTGTTCCAGAGGCTAAAGGGGGAGGCACCCATCCACTTCCTCTTTTTATACACTGGATGATGTCATCTGTGACGTCATTGGGTCAGACCAAGTATGGGGGGGAAAGTAGAGTATGTACCGGTAGAGTGTAGGTGGGTTATGAGTTGTTTTACATTGATATTAGTGTATAGCAAAATGTAAACCATAAACAAGTGTGGGCTATCTAAAGGGGTGCTGTAAATTATAAGTTTGGTCTGTTAACTAGTGAGTCAGTAATTGGTGTCACCTGCACTCATGGTAGGAACTATATCCTGCTGATAGGAGGCTCTATATAAGGAGAGGACTTTGACTGAACAGGAGGGGTGGGTAGACCAGTGCGTAGCTGTGTGCCTGTGATTATGTTACTGGAAGATGAGTTAAGGGTTGGTCAATTAAGCTAAGTTCAATGTTTGTTTTGGTTGTCTATATGTTTGGTAACACGTGTCGCAGGGATGTTTTATGAATAAAAACACCTTTTGCTTTTGGAACAAAGTCTCTCGTGTCTGCCTCCTACCACTTCAGAAGCCACTCAGGTCAGGTCGCACCACAGTACCCAACAGACATTTTATTCCTGGAAGGCAGGTGCTGTTGATGAAAACTAGCGATGAGTCGGGGGTCGCAGATGTTACGAGCCGGAACACATTGCCTCTCCTCCGGACCGTATCCTTCCCAGTCGACCAGGTACTGGAGGCAGAGACATGGCTTGGACTTGTTGAATACCTCCTTAAAGTCCAAGTATTCCGCGGGAACCCCGTAAGTTCAGGCGTGGAGTTGGTGAGAGAGGAACCCTGTGGTGCGGCAGCTTGTTTCAGGCAGGCTAGGGGACAGGAGTGGTTCAAACCCCGAAAAGCCCCCGTAGTCCAGTCGATGTGAGGGCTGTGTCGACGCAGCCAGGGGTATCCCAGAATGAGGGGGATACGGGGGGTTTGCAGAATGTGGAAGCTGATGGCCTCGTGGTGGTTGCCGGACAGGAGCATGTGGACAGGAACGGTGTTAGAGCCAAATATGAGATTATAAATACCACTGTATTTCTTTGTTTGTACATTGGGTGGCGCTGTATTTCCTGTCCTGGGCTCGGGTACATAAGTCCCTAAATCGCTGTGTTCGTCAGGTTTTGGCCCCGGAAGGGCAAACGGTTTTGACCGCGATACGCTACACATTTACTGCATTGTGGGAAAGAGTGGCTTTTGTGTACATTGTTTCCACGACGAGAATAAATGAGCTACAGATCATCATACAAAGGTCTCTGTGATGTGTCGAATGCACCACACCTCACAGGTAGTTTAGCATACAGCGAGCGCGTCAAACAGGCGACTCCGGAGGGAGCAGCACCTCAGGAGCTTACAGCCACACGACTGGACTTCTTTAACAAATGGTTTGATGCGTCACCTTCCCCAGAAGATGACCGTCAAGGGCGCTGGCCGGAACAGACTGGGGGAGAGGTATCCGGTCGATCCCCAACTGTATAGCGAGTCCTTTGTCCATAATGGACGTGTCTGCTCCCGAATACAAGAAGGTGGAAATAGTCTGGGGGCCCACGGGTAGAAGTAGCTTGGCGTGGAATAGTGGTCTTTGGCAGAAGGAGGGTCGGGAAACTGCTCAGCTCACCAGTACTTCCTTGTTTACTGGTGAGCCCGGGCGTTTACCGGGCAGTTGTGAGCAAAATGACCGGCCTGGCCGCAGTACATGCAGAGATTGCCCCGCCAGCGCTGCTCTCGTTCCTCCGTGGAGAGTCTAGTATGTCCCACTTGCATGGGTTCAGTCTCTCGAGGAGGCAGGTGGGTTGGCGTATAATCCACTTGCATGGGTGGAAGTGGCCGAGCAAATATGTGGCCAAAGTGTGACACATATTTGCTCGGCCTAGCAGATTATGTCAAAGACGAACTAGTCTCGTTCGAGTTACCCACATTAGTACTTGATAGCTTGATGCCTCCTGGATTGAATGCTATGCAGAATTATTGCTCATCTTCCGTAACCAGTGTCCCTATCACAGCACAAGCCTTTTCTCTCCTTTCTGTGAACTTGAAGTTTAGCCCCATGATGAACTAGTGAATGAATCAATGACTGATTTATCTGGCGATAGCAATATGCTTTCCTATGCTGTGACAACATGTTTATTATTATGATTGAACAACTGAATGCTTAAGTTGTTAAATGTTACTCATCAAGTGGCTGGCTAGTTAGCTAGCTGGCTAGGTCCTCCATTCTTTAATGCTTCACTGTTTACAGAATATGACCCAAAAATAGTTGTCACTCAACTGGCGATAGCTATGTGCTTTCCTATGCTGAGACAAGAGTGTGTAAATAAAGCATTACATTGTTAAATTTTACTCATTCAGCGGCTGGCTAATTTGACCATGCTCTCATGCTACATTGGTTTCAGAAAATTGTCCACCTCAAATGCTAGGAGACTAGTGGCCACCAGCCCGCTGAGATCCACGGCCCAGGGGTTTGCGCTGGCAGAATTTGACATGATACAGCCACTAACTGAAGGTTTTTCTCCAGAGCTACCATCCACTTTCCTCTGTGTGAAGTCTATGATAAACCGTAAATTTATCAACATACATCAACATGCTGTGTCGAGGTTTTCGTCATACCAGTGGTTTCATCTAAATTAGGTTGAAAAAACAATAACCATTAACTGTGCTGTGTAGATTTAGTGTCAGTGTAAGAAATTACATTTAAAGACACATTTTCTTAAAAATTAAAACTAGATATTTCAAACCTGTGAACCATATTATTATTTACTTCTGGCAAGGGAATATTATAATGCAACACAAATAATCAATATCAAACAGAAATTAAGCTCTAGGTGATGATGCTACTTCATATGAGAAAACAAACCTGAGTAAAGCCCTCAGAAGCTAGCTCCTTGTGAAGCATGTTCAGTGCCAGCTTCCCAGCCAGAATCCCAGTCTGCAGGTTGACCTGGTCAGATGTTTGGGCCTCAGAGTTCCAGCAGCTGTACCGAGGAGCCTCCCTCAAGCCCTGAACAGATAACAAATCAGATCACAAGGCTAATGTAATTCAATAGTAGTTGGTGACAAGACCAAGGCATATTTATGTTAATTGGTAGATCCGCCCAACCAAACATTCTAATGACTATACTATTTGTTGTCTATATTCATGCTGCTCATATCCTTTGTGAAGGTAACCTACTCATAGTTGTAACACTCAGACCTTTTTTCAACTGCAACCCACAAATCGAATCTCCAATTCAACAAACCATATTGCATTACAAAATCTAATGACGAGATTGATACCAAGTTCAAAACTCTCAGCATATCAGTTCTGATTATTCCATGACTAAATTACATAACATACAATAGTTACGACCCTTGCCGTGAAATTTTTTTGGGGGAATTTGAGGTTCCCAGAGGTTCCGGTGGTCAAAGTTGTGTGCCTCAGTCGCCACATGTGCTGGATAGAGTTTGCCAACAATAAATTTCTTCTATGGCTTTGTGTGGCTAACTTTACTAAAAATGTGAACACCATCTGAGCTTCAGTAACATTCATATTTAGTCAACAGTGAGAGACAGAGTCATGCTGCACTGTGGTACTTAACATGCATTTGATCGTACCTGATGAAGAAGCAACTCATCGTATCCTCTGGTGCTGCCTGTAGCACCGCAGGTCATTGACACCAGGGTAGATCTGGGCAAGAAGTCGTACACTGAACACTTCTGAAACAACACAACAGGTTAAGACTGGCCTATGATTAAATTAACAATTAATGAACTCCACACTTCCCACTTTTTTATCTAATTGTAAGATTTCTTTGGTATAGCTGGACCTCTTATTCTACAAAAAATACAAATGAAAGTCTCACACAAACCCCCCTCATTATAAAATGCTGCAAAATCATGGTCCACAGTGACAGAATCTGTGACCACATTGTAAATATCAAGAACAATTGATTTGTGGGCAGTCTCTCCAGAGCCAATCACATCACTCAGAACAGTGGGGTGTCACGTCACAGCAGGTGATGACGAGGCTCAGCCAGGTGGGTATTTTAGCTATCTGTGTAATCTGGGACTGTAACAAGCCATCTGCAAGATGAATGTTTATTTATTTTCGTATCGATAATAATTGAGTTTTCTTCCTGCCGCTATTGTTGCATATTAATAGCTTTTATCAGTGAAACACATGAAGATTTTCAGTGTGAAGCAGCTACAGGAAATGCATTATACAGTATATGTCACCAAGGTTAGACTTTGTGTACACAACAGGATATGGACATGCTTTTAGAAGAAACTGCCTGACAACAGACTGCTGCCTTTCTGCAAACCTTCAACATGTCATTAAGATAAGATAAGTTAAGATAAGGCAGCCAGTTACATAATCTTAACAACCACTCATGGCACGAGAAGTAGACAAAGACATGATGGCAGTAATAATAGTAGCAGTAGATTTAGCACTGGCAGTAGCAGAAATATCAAGAATTAGTACAATAATTCAAGTATAGTCTGAAGTCTAGGTGAGAGTAGACCTGGATGGCACTGTGATTGTTCGGGGTGATGTCCACAAACATGGTGTGAGTGACAGCTGGGATCAGAGGCTGAAGGCTGGGCTGTACAAAAGCCCCTACAGGCTCCCTGCCAAACCAGGGCAGCCAGCCCCTTTCCTCCTGACTGTCTGTGGCACCTGCAGCATCTGAAAGAAACACAGGGAAGAGCAGCAGCTGCATATTATATAAGCCAGATCAGTAAGGATGACAAGACTTAATGAAAACATGCAATCGCCAACTGACCAACAAGTAGCACTAACAGGCCAAGATATGCTGCAATACACAAGAAGAGGAAGACTACAAGTTGGTAAACATGGATATAAACATGATTCAAAATACTTGTAAAATGGTTGCAAATGTTTTAATAGACGCTCTACACAGGTTTCTTAACTTAGTTTGTACTCGCTGTAGTGAAGCTGGCATGCGTGCGTGAAGGGTCCTTTGGTTTTTGGGAGCTTTTCAAATGTAACTGTATTCACTAATAAGAGTACGAATAACATGTCTGAGAATTTACAAAGAAGGCTAATCTGCTTTTAAAAGCTTTAGAAAGTTGCGGTCCTAAAAAAACCTACATTTGAGTAAATATTTTGCAGCCGAATCAAATTGTTTACGGGATATTCAACCTCTGTTTTTTTTACAATGCATTTGATACTTGACTTGTTTCTTTACAGGTCTTATACAAAGGCAATAAAGTATCCCATGAATATGAGATTTCAGTTTACAGTTGATTACAATTCCTCCCCGGCATAGTGCAGATTGGTTTAATTGACTTGATTGCTTCTTCACGGTACGTTTTGTTAGTACACCCTCTGGCGTTTCAGAGAATAATGCAACAATGTGAGTTGAACACCTTTTGTGCATGTTTGGATCTGAAGAGGTTTGCGCTACAGTGCCAGGTTTGAGTGTAAACAAAGTTTGGGACCTCAAGGATACACATAATGTATTTTGGATGAGTAGCTGAGCGCAAGAACACACACACATACACACTTCGTACCCGCCTGTGAGCTTTTGTATCTTTTGCATTAACAATCAAATAGGACATATTTATACTCTACTCTGACTGGCTGATGGTCATGTATTATGTTCTTGTTTGTCTGACTTCAGTTAGTAAACTGTGCTATAATTCAATGAGTATCTATCTAACCCCCCCTCTTTTATTCTGAAAGTCAGAGGTGCATATTGGCTGTTGTTTGCATGTACACAACTTGACTGACCACTTCCCGAAATATGTATTTTCCTTTCTAATGTTAATTCATGTGTGTGTACATCACCTCATAGTTCACATATCCTTTTAATTTCTAGAGTAGTAGCTCCACCCATCATTTTAAAAGTAGGCAAGGGTGCATGGATGTATGAGGCAGGAGTTATTAAGTGGGTGTTAACATTCTATCTTTAGATACATTTCATGCTGTAAATTACTCCAAACCAGAACTCTATCTCTGCATTGACCTGCAACATGCAGGGCTTCTTTAAAATAGTAGATGGCGTGTTGAGCCATTTTGAACCCTTGAAATACTGATAATAATAATATTTTCTATACATTTAAAAATAAATGTCAATATTAACACCAGCATCGATGTGTTCCATTACAGTAAAGTCATATCATTTAGTTTACAACTCAAAATAAATGTTTAAGTATGCTGTACCTCAAATGTTTGTTTAATTTGTTGCAAAATAAAATGCTTTGACTAGCTGTGAGACTGAATTTTGTAATTAGTGAAGTAATGTTATCATTTGGTATTTGGTCAGTTTTCAGTTGTTCAATATTATACTCATGAACAACATAACATCTGACAAAGAGGAGTCTTAAGCCAGAGAGGGGTGTTTGTCATGTTCCAAACTACACACACAATGCTGGTATGGTTGTTTACCTCTGATGAGTGAGGTAATACCTAGCCTAGTCAAACAGACATTATGCAGCTCCTCACTGCTAATGAATATCTCAGCCACCACATGCAGATCTGGCATCAGAGAACGAGCCTGATCGAGCATGTGCTGCAGAGCCAAATCACAGCCAGCAGGGTCACCCCCAGACCATGCAAAGGTGGGTACAGAGTTAAGATCAGAATGAGAAGAAGGAGGTGGATAAGAGATACCGGAAGAGATATGATGGGAGGATGATGGAGATGCATAGATGGCCAGAACAGATCTTGTTCAAAACAAGAGAAAGATGGAGCATGCAGCATTATGACGAACCATGGTTTAGGTTAAGGGGATTCAGATGAAAATAATGGGAGAGCAAAGGATTTATAGTTAAATACATTTGCATATGGAAATGCTGGTACATGTCAGATGTAATTGTAATTCTAAAGTCCAACTGATCACTGCAGTTCTTCACTGTCTAACAGACATTCCAGTGTGAAAACACTCCATGCAAAACTGCATTTTCTGGCGGGGTCAGTACCTTGCACTAAACTGGTGATTCCCAGGCGATTTACAAAGACATTGTCAAACGGTTGACTGCCGGTTAAGAGATCAGCTATCACATAGAGGTCAGGCCTGACAGCTCTGGCTGCTGCAAGCATCGCCTAGAGGGACCAACACATAAAGTACACAGTAATTAACCTGGAGTCTATCCACCATAATTAAATATGTGTTTCTTTACAAAGCCATTATTCCAGCCTAGGATTAGATAAGACTACAGATGGTAAGAGGGGTCCAAGTTGTCATGTCTTGACTCTGTGTGGGACCCATAAAACTTTGTAAAATTGAAAATTTGACATCTGCTTCCTCAAGTTGCTAAATTATATTCTGTTGGACACAGAATAAGTTCAGCAGCTTTTTGTATTGAAATTAACTCCTTCCTTCCATATTTCAGTGGTTCTATGTAGGAATGCCCTCAAATGCATTCAGCATTAACCAAAAGACCAGCAGTGACTGGATCTAACCGGCCACGGGGCCGCAGAAGGCTCCGGACACAGGTGCTCCGGCAGACGGCCGGACTGCAGGATTTGCTCCAGAGACAGGTGCTCAAGCGGGCCGGCCTCGGACTCTCGGACACGGGGCTCCGGGGAACAGGACTCGGACTCTCAGAGACGGGGCTCCGGGGAACAGGACACGGACTCTCAGAGACGGGGCTCCGGGGAACAGGACTAGGACTCTCGGAGACGGGGCACAGGGGAACAGGACTTGGACTCTCGGAGATGGGGCTCTGGGGCACAGGATGCTGGCCCAGCGGCGGCAGGAACTGGAGGTCACTGCGACTCGGAGGCGGCAGCGCCAGGAATCGGAGGTCGCTGCGACTCGGAGGCAGCAACGGCAGGAAGTGGAGCTCGCTGCGGCTCGGAGGAGACAACGGCCGGGTCTGGGGATAGCTGCGGCTCAGAGGCGGCAGTGGCCGGGTCCGGGGATGGCTGCGGCTCAGAGGCGGCAGTGGCCGGGTCCGGGGATGGCTGCGGCTCAGAGGCGGTGGCAGCCAGGTCCGGGGATAGCTGCGGCTCAGAGGCGGCAGCGGCCGGGTCCGGCTGTGGCTCAGAGGCGGTGGCAGCCGGGTCCGGGGATAGCTGCGGCTCAGAGGCGGCGGTGGCCGGGTCCGGCGATAGCGGGTCAGAGGCGGCAGCTGGAGAACATAGGGGAGCGGCCGGGTCCGGGGATGGCTGCGGCTCAGAGGCGGTCGCAGCCGGGTCCGGGGATAGCGGCAGAAGCGGCAGCTGGAGAACATGGGGAAGCCGGCGTCAGCTGGACAGCCATCAGAACACGGGGAGCCGGTGTCAGTGTCCGCCGTCAGGACACTGGGAGCCGGCGTCAGCCAGACCACCGTCAGGACACTTGGAGCCGTTGTCGGCCGGACCACCATCAGGACACGGGAGCCGGCGTGAGCTGCGACCCAGCGGAGGCGGAAACAGGGACTTGAACATTCTTCTTCCCATGTCTCTTCTCTTTAGGGCTGAAAAAACATCCTACCAACTTGTGGTTGGCCAACTGTACACTACGAGGCCCTCCCAAAGCCAGCCAGGTTCCCTTAAACAGGTTAGAAGATCTTGGTGCAACGTGCACCAAACTGTGGTCTGCTGAGACCATTGTAGTCAGTCCGTCCTGTCAAGGGAGCTCTGGACAAGACCCGACAGCAAGACCACAAGACAGGATTGAGGTAAAGAAAATACTTTATTTAATACTGTCACGAATTCCCCGTCATATTCGTTTATTTTCATCCTGTCTGCTTATTTGACTAACTCTCCTGTCATTTCAGATCCTACCATGCACACCCAATCATCTCTCATTCCCCTCACCTGGTCCTCCACACCCATCTCACCTGCAGCCCATTCCCTGTCTCTCCACGCTGTCTCTCATCCTCCTCCTGGTCTGAGCAGCTCTTGTGGGTCGAGTATGCCCACAACACCCTTCCCAGTTCAGCTACCGGGTTCTCACCATTCCAGTGTGCCCGTGGATATCAGCCACCACTCTTCCCGGAGCAGGAACAAGAGGCCAGTGTCCCCTCAGTCCAGGCATTCATCCAGCGGTGCCGACGCACTTGGAGGCAGGCCCGCCCCACACTCTTGCGCTCGTCCGACCGCTACCAAAGGTCTGCCAACAGACGCCATTTTCCTGCACCCTGTTATGCCCCGGGACAACGTGTCTGGCTGTCTACGCGGGACCTTCCCCTCAGAGTGGAACCCAAGAAATTGGCTCCTCGCTTCGTGGGCCCTTTCCCTGTTTCTCTAATCATCAATCCTGCTGCTGTCCGTCTTCCCCTGCCATCGTCCATGAAAATTCATCCCACCTTTCATGTCTCCAGGATTAAACCCGTCAAGGAGAGCCCCCTTCAGCCCCCCCCCCCCCCAGACCCCCTCCGCCCCCCCCGGCTCATCGATGGGGCACCTGCCTACACGGTCCGTTGCCTTCTCAAGTCTCGGCGATGGGGTAGAGGCTTGCAATACCTAGTGGACTGGGAGGGTTATGGTCCTTAAGAGCGTGAATGGGTCCCCGCTCGCCGAATATTTGATCCCTCTCTGATCACGGACTTCCACCAGGCCCATCCGGACCAACCCAGTGGGACGTCAAGAGCCGTCCCTAGAGGGGGAGGTTCTGTCACGAATTCCCCTTCATATTAGTTTATTTTCATCCTGTCTGCTTGTTTGACTAACTCTCCTGCGCACACCCAATCATCTCTCATTCCCCTCACCTGGTCCTCCACACCCATCTCACCTGCAGCCCATTCCCTCATTAGCCCTCACTATTTAGGTCCCTTCACTTGCACTTGTTCTCTGCCAAGCTCTCCAGTTTTTGCCTGCCCCTTGTTGGATTTGTTTGCCTGTTTGGACTGACCTCCCGGTGTTGACCCTGCCTTTACCAAGTAAAGAAACCTATACCTGAATCTTGTTTCCAAGTTGTGCTTTTGGGTTCTAGTATCTGTAATCCTTACAAATACTCTACAGATGGCAGGATCGACGGTGTGATTTCCCGAGGCTCAACACCGGAAGGCAGGCAGGATTCACTATATGGATCCCTTGGTCCGACACAGGGTGGCAGGCAGGATCGACGGTGTGGTTCTCCGTGGACCGACACCGGAAGGGAGGCAGGCGAGTAGACATAGGGGTCGATGCCGATAAGGGGTCGAAGACGGTGGGGGAATGAAGATGGGTTGGGAATGACGATGGGTTGGGAATGAAGACGGTACGAAGGATGAAGATGGTTTGGGAATGAAGACGGTACGGACTGCGGATTGCGGCCTGTGACATCCAAAATGGAGGGAGACCTGATTTCTGAGACACCGTGAGCAGACGACTGGATGCGGGAAATGTGTTCTGCCTGAGGCGTTGCCACTGATATAAAATCCTCAAGAAGCTTGTTCTTGTTTTGGACCTCAGACTTCAGCCGATGAATGGAATCCTCCAGACGTGGGTAAATGATTGTGCAGTCCTTACATACAGCTATATTAAAAATATTATTGGGTTGCTAAATATTGAAGCACAAACATGAATCAGGAGCAGATCACAGATCAGCGCTGCAGCGATCGGCGTCCGTGTCTCCAAACCAAAATGTTTGGGCTGCGCTCTCTCAGCTCATCAATTGTTGGTGCCTTACTTCAGGGTTCCTGAAGTGAGCAGTCTGAAACTGAGACATTTGACTGGGGGCGGTCTGCAAATTGCTAGTTTGTTGGCAGAAGGAGTTTTTCATATTTGCTGATAACCAAACATGCTCTGCCAGATACCAACAGAGATAAGGAGGACAAAAGGTGTAGCAATGCTACATGGATGAAAGATTTATTATGACTAATTTTATATTCATATATGTTCCATATAACACCTTTAAACTCTTCCACTCCACCCCTCTTTACCATTGACCCCTTTTTGTCTTTTACGGGGGATGGGATTTTTAGAGGAAGATAGCAGGTCAGCAGTATATTATATATAGAAGTGGTATACATAATCTGAAAGCTGGGAATCTGAAGGTTAATTTGAGATGCAGCTCTGCAGTGAGTGTCAGGTTGTTCTAGTCATGAATATATAATAAACATTGTGTTTTTTATTAGGCGCCTCTTCAAATGTTAAGTTTAGAATGACAGGGCTTTGAACATTATGATGGAAGTATATAATAGTCATTCCATAAATTTGATCTCATACGTTGCTGCAGCAATTTTTGGGTTGCTACCATTGGTTACACAGATTGCTGCAAGATTTAACCATTTTTGACCACTAAGGAGTGGATCAAAATAGTCAGAAATTCTTCCAATATACCAGACACCAAGACCTTGAGATCACCATAGAAAAATATATGCTTTGATTTGGTATCTATAACATTTGACATTTGGAGATTTTTGAAGGAATCCCATTTTCTGATGATTGGATGGCGAGCATTTCTGTTCTAGAAACAGCTCAATAAAGCCCTTATTGTCAATATACCTAGGAAAGACATACGTCTTTAGTTTGTGGTTGTACAGTTTCATGAGGCTTTTGATGTATAATATTCAAATACCCCATTTTAAGATAAGGCAAACATTACATTTATACTGTGTGCAAAATACTGCATGGTTTTTGCCCTCGTAGATGCCCATAGAACCCATTTTTATCCACATATCTTGAGGTGAGCAGTCAAGTGCCCCTGTGAACATGGCCATACCAGTTTTTCCTCTCCAAAATGTTGCCAAATTTAGACTTTGGAATCAATGGATTTAGACACTGTCATCTGCAAGGAGTGGAAGAGATCATGATCAGGCAGCTGTGGTTGCAATGAAATAGTAAGAGTAGTACCTCAGCCACATGCAGAGGAGTAGACAGGCAGTTGACCAGGCATATACCAGAGAAGACCTTGGCTGTAATCTCTGTGTATGTCTTCATATGAGCCCACAGGTAAGGGCAGTCCTCTGGTTTCTCTCCATAACGAAGCTTGATAGTGTCATCTTGACAGACCAGTTCTCTCCGCAAGTAGACCTCTGAGCCTGCAGACAACATTAGAGGAAGGAATGGCAGATTAAGGTATTTGGAAGTGCAAAGATGTCTATTTTTTATGTGCTTTGAATGGCTGCCTGTCAAAATGTGGCTACATTAAAGACACCTTTTGAATAAAACTGCTTATTTATATAATCAATGTGTTAACTAGATGTGTTTATTTCAATCACAATCCATAAATTATTTGCATAATTTTTGGGTGTTCATTTTCATCAGAAGACAATATGAAGCAGAGATAATCTGAAAGATCACCTTGACCTGTAGATACCTGTAACTAGGCCCATTGGGGAAGAAACTTCAGAGAGAGTCTATGAGGGTGCTCTTAGAAATAAACAATGTTTAGGTTGTTGTAACACTAAATACAAGAAAGACCATTATAAAAAGAGTAGATTAGAAAGGAGGTTGAGGCCTCCTTCTCCCCGTGTGATAATCATGCACCTTCCTTAACAAGGAGATGTCTGTTCTAAAGTTTAATTGGTAGGTGCAGCTGACAGTCAAATGATAAGAGAAGATAAGAAAGGACCTCGGGTGAAATTATAGAGCCCTGTTGTCGGCTACAGGTAGTGTGTGTTATTGCAAACCTTTCTTGTGTAATAGCGCCTCCATTAGACACAAATTGTAATGGTATATGATCCCGTGTTTCCTTCATAACCAATCAGAGACCCTCAGTAACTATCGGGTTTCAATCAAGAACATCCAAAACTATTAGCAGGAGCGGAGCATGACAAGTTTAAAAAATATTGCAGGAGGAAATTTTACTGGTCTGCATTCTGAATTCACACTCTTCATATTTTGAGATCTGTATTAGGACTGCCTGCAAATCAAACTGCCTGCTTTGGAACAGTCTTTTTGTTTGTTGTCAACAAGGATGCACATGTACACATATTATGTGCATATGAGTCTCACAATACACATGTCTGCCAATAATTTCACACTATTCCACTAATCTACATCTTGACACCAGCAAAGGCAGGAAAGAAGAAGACTGTTAGCATGTAAACAGTGATGCAAACAATGCAGGTTTCAAAATGTTCGAAGAATCGTGAATGTCTGTGTGGACCTTTGATAAATAAGTGTTATGTGAGACGGGTGAAGTATGGACATCAGAAAATGTTAAAAATATGTTCTCAGTATGGCGACTTTAGAGTGTAATTGATGGACCAGGAAACCAAAAACATGCCACAAATACAGATTCAGTTTACAGTACAAGTGGCCAGGGTATTGACGAATGGGGAGTTGGATAGGGCCAAAGCAGGTAACCTTAGACATATGACCTGGGGGCAGGACAGACAAGCAGAAGCCCTGCCTCTGCTGTGGAGGATGGGCATGAGGACGACCAGACAGGAAGAACACCTCTGGAACATGCTGGACTGGGTTGCGGGAGTTCAGCTACAGAGAAAAAATCTCTCTATCTCTCTCTCTCTCATAAAATAATTATAATCAATAAACATAATTAATCTATATGCCAGAGATGCAACAAACTAATTTCCAAATTTGTCCTTTGGTCCGTGATGGTCCAGACGACTGCCAATACGATGGATGAGTCCAACACAGCCAGGGCCCTGTAGGGTCCCTTTCAGTGGGGAGCAGGTTTCATGCGATCCTCCGTAGGATTATGCAGCCATGCGAGATCCCCTTGTCCTCACGGCTGATGCCGTGCCGTTCCATCATGGTACAGTTTTTGTTTCTCATGGGCGTCAGCGATGGGACTGACACATCCACCGGGATACAACCTTCCCGTCCATGAGCTTGAAGGCCCTGCCATTGGTGGCTGCTGAACACTCCATCCGTAGAGAAAGGCAGTCAGTTAGCTGAGGTGAAGAAAGATAGCTTGGCAGCTGGCTGTGCCTTTTTTTTACTATGTGCTTCCCACATATTCGGGTAAGCATGTCGGAATTTGCCATCTTTTCAGTGGGATAATGCATGCTCTTGATTGAAGGAGAGTATTACCCATAGCGTTCAGTAGAGTGAGGAGCCTGTGTGAGAACTGTGCATTTAAACGATTTATGTGCAGTTGTGATATCCCAACTTTACAATATTAATTAACAGTTTTAAAACCTTAACATTCTAAATGTGTCCCAGTTAATTTTCCCTTGGTTGCAGTGTATGTGAATGACATCAGCGACAGGAAGTAAACATGGATCCAAGCTTTGGCCTAGCAACGCAATTCAGTTGAAACACGCTAAAACAGAGGACTTATAAGTGAATAGACAGCATGAGAGAAAATAAACTTTTTTTTTTAAACAATAAAACATGCAAAAATGTCCAAGTAAAAACTCTAAATGCAATGAACCTGCTACTACCAATTGTAATAACTACGAATAATGTAATGTTAATAATGTATTTCTCTTTCTACAAATACATAAATAAGGGAAGAGGGTAGGGTAAATCCTTAGTCACTGTTGCCACTGACACGTTTTTTTACCTGGTTCAGCAAAGTTCCTGAGCAGGTCATTTCCTTTCACAAAACCATCATGGGCCAAGAATTGGCACGCCTTCTCACTCTGCTCCATAAGCTGCATTTCTTCATCAAAGGTAATGTTTTCAAAGGGGAAGATGAAATACCTGGAGGAAGTACAGTAACTCTGGGATTATAACATGTAGATCAAAACACATTATACAACCACGTATTATTACACCCAATAGCAACAATGTCATTAGTCTCTCTTAGTATTTAGGGAGATTCCCACATGTATTATATTTCCTTAGTTAATTTAACAACCAATATCAGGGCCGTACAATTTGTTTTATCTCAAGATAATGAAATAATTAAGATTGTGAGATTTTCAAATCCTACACATGGTAAGATGAACACGGCAGAGGGTTGGAGAGCATACCTGCTACAGAGAGGGTTCTTCCTTGTTACTGGACCCAATTTAGGCCCCTGATCTGAAAGACGCTCATAAACTACATTTACCAGAATGCAGTTAGTTGCCTGGGGAGATAAGACAGCAAAGGGGTTTCAACAAAAAGAAACCCAAAAGAAACTCAGCAAGCACTGTAAAGAAATCTGCTATCGTGAACAAATCTTACATCACACACACACCTTCTCTGCGTGTTGGTTCATCTCTTTGAACAATTCCAAGTTCAGCTCTTCCAGTCTCTTTCTGAAACCGACACAACACTCCTGGACGTCTGATGGGCTAATTATTATACCAGAGAGAGGGGGAAAGAAAATTCAGTCACATCATCAACTCTTGCCAGATTGACATTGTTATACATCACGTTTCGTGATATTGCTGTGAACCTAATGTCAATCCGAATCGGTTTGTGAGGAAGTCTAATAAGCAGATAAGAGTGAGGTACTCATGCCCAGAGTGCTAAGTTTTCCAAACAGTTTCATGGGAGAGATTGTGTTGAAGGCTGAGCTGAAATCAACAAACTACAGTCTGAGGTAGGTGTTATTTTCCAGATGAGTGAGGGCTGAGTGGAGCAGTGGAGACTCCATCCTCTGTGGATCTGTTGGCCCTGTATGCAAACTGGTGAGGGTCCAGGCTGAATGGGTAACGGTATATGTTGAAAATATCAGTGATGGCATAAGTTAGCTGGTTGGCACATGTTCTTAGTACACTACCAGGATTTTATCAGGCCAAGCAGCTATACTCATATTCACCCTCAACAGGGTTTTCCCCACATCCTCTGTGGATACTGACAGTGGGCGGTCCTGTGGAGGCGGAGCAGACTTGACAGCTGACTCTTTGTTGAGATCGAAGTGAGCATTAAAGGAGTTCAACTCAATTGGCAACATGGCCTCACACATGATGGGGGCACTCCTGCTTTTATATCCTGTCACATTTTGGATCTTCTGCCTCATATCTTGTTGTTGGTGTTGAGGTCCCTCACTAGTCTCTCTTGATGCCTCTGCTTTGCCTTCTTGATTCCAGCTTTCAGTCTTGCTCTGGCGATGCTGTATGCTTCCTTGTCACTTGACCCAAAGGCAGCTGTTTTGTTTTTGGATAGTGCCCCCGCCTTTCCATTCATCCAGACTTTCTGTTTGGGGAATTTTATTGTATTTGTGATCACCATATCATCAACATATTTGTTGGGTCCCTGTTGATGTATATTCCTCATGATTGATGCTGTTCTCCTGGATGTCGACATCCCTCAACATGTGCCAGTCTGTACATTCAAAGCAGTCCTGAAGAGCAGCTGTAGCTTCATCTTTCCACACTTTAAATGTTTTTTCTGTAGGTTTAGCCCGTATGATTAGCTGGGCATATGTAGGTAGAAGGAGAAAGAAAATATGGTCTGATTTTCCAAAAAGGGGGCGGGAGAAGGCTCTTTGTAGCTCCCAGGAATATTTGTGTAAACATGGTCCAGTGTATTGTTTCCTCTGGTAGAAATGTGGAAATGTTGGGGGAATTTATTAAGTAAAACAGATCTGAGATTTGTTTGATTAAAATCACCAGCTTTATTAAAAATACTATCGGGTCAAGAGGAATGTAGACAGCATCAACAAAAACACCGGTGAATGCGCTGGGCATCTTTGAAATGTTGACATCAAGGAAACATTCGGTTCGGCTGGTCTGGCCGAGTGGTCTGAAGATTTTGTGGGCAGATCGTCTCAAGTTCCGCTGCATTTAATCCAATCCTCGTATTTTCTTTTTCGATGACGAGTGTATTTTAGTAGCAAAGTCTGTTGGCGCTACAATCCAGATGCTGTCACATCTGCACGCACCACAGAGCCAGGATTCATGCCAGAAATAAGTTTGGATTTTAACTTGGGACAATTGGTATTTAATCAAATTATCTGTTGTGATTTTCACGAGTTGTTGTCTGATATCCTCTTTAGTGGTTGTATGGGAGTGTCCGACCAACTTAATATAACTGACCTGAGGTTGTTACTGCTGCAATGGCAGGGAAGGAAAATCTGTTGCATGCAGCCATTTTGACATGTTGTTTCAGTGTTTGAGTTTCAGTCTTAAATATTACAATAGTGCGATCTTCTATACTTGATGCCATCTAATTCTGGTTTGCATATGGAGGGGTGATTAGACCTCTTGTATACGGTAACAACATGCAGAGATTTTGTTTGGACTTTGCACTTGACTTTGTTAATACAAATTCTAAAAGAAAATAATATTTTACCACGCAGAATCTGCAACTGAAAAGTTGATCTTGTTATATTACTGTAATATCATGATCCCAGGACCATTCTGTCCCTGTCCCATGAGAAGTAATGTCCAGTATGTTAAAGCCATAGAGAAGAGTCACCTGTGAGGTCTGAAAATATCCACGGCAGAGTTCATGTCCACTGTGTTTCCAAATCGTCTGTGCCAAGGGTCCTGTGCCATCTTTAGCTGCTTCTTATACTCTGGACTGGACGTGGATGTGGACCTGACACCTAAACTACCTGAATAAAAGAAGGTCCATACCATATAAACATAATAGGAATAGAATGAACTGAATCCCATGGTTATTTGACTCGTTCAAAATAAATTGTTGTCAGTTGTTAAGGTGATAACTACGTCAGTAGGGCCATTAAATGTTGTTGCAGCACGCCAGGAAGCAGTGGTGGGCCGTCAGGGCCAGCAAACCCTTCTCTGCTGGCCTAAACAGAATCTCAAAGTTATAGCTATTTTATAATTTAATAATGTTTCATAAATACACTACATGTATTGTAATTTTCTTTCCCATTAGCTTATTTTCTCATTGCGCAGCTACTGTCTTCCTCAGTTGCTCTGCTTCCAGCCTGCAGCGCTGCTTCCAGTGCAGCTTGTTTTAATAGAGCTTTTATCCCATCAGATTTCACCCCTTTGTCTCTAGGTAAGAAGAGAGGCCCGAGGCCCGCTAGGTAGACTTTGAAATAATTTCTCTGATGTGTATACTATGTGCAGGTTGTGTGACTGAACTGTGTTCCCTCATCATTGATCTCACCAGTCTTTAGCAGCTGTCTGAACTGCTCCACAGCTTCATCCACATTGACCTGCAGGAACTCCCACAGCCTTAGCCTGGAGAACACCTGCTGCCACAGGATTCCCCGCAGAGCCTGACACACACACACACACACACACACACACACACACACACACACACACACACACGAAAAAGTCAAGACAGGGGAATAGGCCTGCACTATACAGTGAATCAATAATATTTTACTTGCACTTTGCATAAATTAAACATTGTGTCTTTTTTAAATGACATCCCCTCTTAATGTCACTGTTTCTTGCTGAGCTGTGGCATAGGGATACATCCTGGTCTTCACATGTAGGTTTATAGTTGGGACAAAACACCTGCAGTAAGCCTACACACGACTACCAAATGCAACTCAGACTGCTTCAGGCTCATTTTAGCTTCAGCTGATCATTTTCTACATAGAGCGAGGACTGTGGATTTTGTCTTCCATTTCTTACAGTGTTTCACACTGAGTAAGTATAAGAATGAATCATACTTACTCCAAATGAACAGCTATAAACAAGGCCTTTAACCCCTCATCCTGCAACTCAACCCCTAGACCCCAGAGGTATACTTTTTGTCATATCCCAAAAATACTTTATTTTATCATTCCAATTTTTCACAACTTTGTGAATCAATTTGTTTGTAATGACTCCATATAATTTTGTTTCTGTTGTGCTTTTTTAAATTGTAATTTAAAACAAAAATGTAATTGAAAAAGATAGCTCATTCTAAACGTCACACACATGAAATTTGACCTCAACATTTATCCCATCCTAAGCATTAGGAATAGTGGGCTGCAACTTGGTGCTCAGTGTCTCGTTCAAGGACACTTCGACATGCGGACAAAAGAAGCCGGAGATCAAACCACCGACTCTGTAATTAAAGAACAACCGGCTCTCGCCACTGAGCCACTAATACCAAAAATACCAATGTAACTGGGTCCTGGGGGACCCCAGTCAAAAGAACCTAACTGCAAACTATGCAGTTTGATTATATGAAATAAAATAGAAATGAAATGTTTGCCATGGGTCCTAATTTAAGTATCAAACACTATCAGGGGTAGGGCTACAGTGTCATTTATTTTATAGGGGACATTTCTTTCTGTCTTTTTTCATTTTACACAATATGCAAATTAAGTGTACTAGAAACCCGTATATGGGCTATTAGAAACCCAGAAATGTTGTTTTCTATGATTTTTTATGATTATAATGTTATCTATAGGCTTAGGAGTTTATATTAAGCTTGGCTGCTAAGAGTTGCATGTTACACACACGCCACACGCTACTCTGGACGGGTTCCGCATCATACGGGCGGACAGGACAACGGAGAGCGGTAAGAGGAAGGGAGGAGGCCTGGCAGTGTTTGTTAATGATAGATGGTGTAACTCTGGGCACATCACTGTTAAGGAGCAGATCTGTACAGCGGACATTGAACTGTTAGCGGTTAGCATGAGGCCACAATATCTGCCTAGGGAATTTTCGCACGTTATCGTGGTGGCTGCGTATATCCCCCCCTCTGCTGACGCCGAAGCGGCCTGTGACGTCATCCACTCGGCGACAAGCAGGCTGCTGACACAACACCCCAATGCCCTCCTCCTTCTCTCTGGGGATTTTAATCATGCCCCTCCGTCCTCCACTCTGCCCACATTCACCCAGTATGTCAAATGCCACACCAGAGACAATAAAACACTGGACCTTCTTTATGCCAACACCAAGGAGGCATACATATCATCACCTCTCCCTCCCCTGGGCAGATCTGACCACAACCTGGTGCACCTCCTGCCTGTGTACACAACTCTTGCACAGAAGCAGCCAGCTGTGACCCGCACAGTTAGACGATGGACCGATGGAGCCGAGGAGGCTCTGCAGGACTGTTTTGAGACAACTGCGTGGGAGGTATTCAGTGATGCCCATGGGGATGACATCGACGGTCTCACCGACTGCATCACGGACTATATTAACTTCTGTGTTGAGAACACCGTACCCACCAGGACTGTACGGTGTTTCTCAAATGGCAAACCCTGGATCTCTCCGGAGATAAAGGCCCTCCTCAAGGAGAAGAAGAGGGTTTTTAGATCTGGCAACAAGGAGGAGCTGAGGACTGTGCAGAGGGAGCTGAGGATGAAGATCAGAGAGGGGAAAGATGTCTACAGGATGAAGATGGAGGACCAGCTGCAGCAGAATAACACCGTCGGGGTCTGGAAGGGCCTCAAGGCGATTTCTGGGTTCAAGGGGCCCAACCAACAGCCTGAGGGGGACCAAAAGTGGGTGAATGAGCTGAACTTATTTTTTAACAGGTTTGACCAGCCATCCACCCCTCCCCCCACCCAGACCTCCCTGCTGCTGCAACCCCCATCATCTGCATCCCCTGTGGATTATTACCCCCCCTCCCCCTCCACCTTCCCCCTTCCCACAGCACTCTGCTCCCCTCCACACCTCCCCACTCCAACACACAGCACCCCACCCCCCCGAGTGTCCCTCAACCAGGTGAGGAAGGAACTGAGGAGGATCAAGGCGAGGAAGGCCACGGGTCCGGACGGCATCAGCTCAAGGCTCCTCAAATCCTGCGCAGACCAGCTGTGCGGGATAGCGGAGCACATATTCAACTTGAGCTTGAGGCTGGGGAGAGTACCACAGCTATGGAAGACGTCCTGCGTGGTACCGGTACCAAAGAACCCGCGGCCCAAGGACCTCAACAGCTACAGGCCGGTGGCGTTGACATCCCACCTGATGAAGACCCTGGAGAGGCTGGTACTTGCCCATCTCCGCCCTCTGGTGAGTTCATCCCTGGACCCTCTTCAGTTCGCCTACCAGTCCGGCATCGGGGTGGATGACGCCGTCATCTTCCTGCTGCAGAGATGCCTCTCTCACCTGGAAAAGGCTGGTAGCACTGTGAGAGTCATGTTCTACGACTTCTCCAGTGCCTTCAACACCATCCAGCCTTTGCTTCTGAGGGACAAGCTGGAGCAGACCGGGGTGGACCACCACCTCACTACATGGATCCTGGACTACCTCACCAACCGTCCACAGTATGTGCGGATACGGGGGTGTGAGTCAGATCGGGTGTCCTGCAGCACAGGGGCCCCACAGGGAACCGTTCTGGCTCCATTCCTCTTCTCCATTTACACCTCGGACTTCAAACACAACTCTGCCAACTGCCACCTGCAAAAGTTCTCTGACGACTCTGCAATCGTCGGCCTCATCTCCGCAGATGATGACAGAGAGTACAGGGAACTAAACCAGGACTATTTAGGATGGTGCCAGCGGAACCGCCTCCATATCAACACCAGCAAGACCAAGGAGCTGGTGGTGGACTTCCGCCGGGGTAAACGCCCTCCTCCGACACCGGTGAGCATCCAGGGACTGGACATTGAGGTCGTGAAGTCGTATAAGTACCTGGGTGTTCACTTGAACAATAAACTGGACTGGACTGACCACGCTCACGCTCTTTATAAAAAAGGACAGAGCAGACTCTTTCTGCTGAGGAGACTGAGGTCTTTTGGGGTGCAGGGAGCACTCCTGAAGACCTTCTTCGACTCCGTGGTGGCATCAGCCATCTTCTATGGAGTGGTCTTCTGGAGCAGCAGCATCGCGACAGCTGACAGGAGGAGACTGGACAAACTGGTGAGGAAGGCCAGCAGCGTGCTGGGGTGTCCACTGGATACTGTGGAGGTGGTGGGAGACAGGAGGATGATGGCGAAGCTCTCATCCCTGATGAGCCACGCCTCCCACCCCATGCAGGACACTCTGGCAGCTCTGCACAGCTCCTTCAGTCACCGGCTGATTCATCGCCGGTGTCTGAGGGAGAGGTACCGCAAGTCCTTCCTCCCCGCTGCTGTCAGGCTGCACAACAAGCTGTCTTCTTTACTGTCAATCCTGTGCAATATCAAATACGTTTAAGTATTACCTTACACTTACATTTTACTCCGTCTGTATTTACTGGTATACTTAATAGTCTTCTTTACTGTCAATCCTGTGCAATATCAAATACGTTTAAGTATTATCTTACATTTTACATTTTACTCTGCCTCCGCCTGTATATACTGGTATATTTAATAGTCTCTTTACTGTCAATCCTGTGCAATATCAAATACGTTTAAGTATTATCTTACATTTCACATTTTTACTCCGTCTGTACATACTGGTATATTTTGTATTCTTCTTTACTGTCATATGTTTTACTACTGTTTACTGTTTAGTTTATTTATACTACTTGATTTTTTTATCTTCATTCTATTACTTGTGAGCAATGCTGCTGTAATCCTGTAATTTCCCCACTGAGGGACTAATAAAGGATTATCTTATCTTATCTTATCTTCTCTTATCTTATCTTATCTTATGTTGCATTTTCCAAAACTGGAAAATGGCTATAATTTTGCTTCTAATTAACCTGGAAAAGTGACGTTAGAGTCAAAGTCCATGTTTGTGATGTCCGTAAAACCATCTATTACCATGATGCAGTGATTCAACCTTTTCTTATAAGCACCATTTGTGTAAAATAAGGCCAAAATCAGGAAATGGCTATATTTTCAGTGGAAAAAAACTGTTCCGTAGCTATGTTAGTTAACTTAATTGCCACCTAGCTAGCTGCCGTTTTTCATTAGAACGAGGTTGTGCAACCAAATAGTACAGTAAGGCTTACTACCTTCACTGATGAAATGGACATACCAGTAACAATTAATGTGTGTGTACAAGTGCATGAGGTTTGGGGAACTGATTTATGAATTTGAGTTAAATAAATTGTTGTGCCATGCAGCAGTTGATATCACTAAGATCTAAATTTAAAAAAAATATATAAAACGGCAGCAAGGCTTCTTGGGTCATCAGGTCTCAGGGGAAGGTATATTTGTGTGTCATCTGCACAGCCATGAAAGAAAACGTGACATTGGATGATTTTAAGTGGGAGCATATATATAAACTGGAACTAAAATTGAACCTTGTACAACACCACATGTAATGTGTATGAAATTAATATTGATATTTTATGAAATCAGAGTAGACTCATGAAGTCTGCACATGGGAAAAGTTTGCCTTCAGGGCTTTCTGCCACAAAGCAAGTTGAACAAACTGACGAAATTAATTTGTGGCTTCACACGAACCAGATATAATCAACATTAGTTTAATTTTGTGCTGCTCACAATAATGGCATATTAGCTCGTGGCCTGCTGCAACAGGGACAAACAGTAAACGCTGACTATTTTCACCGTATGTGTATGTATTTTGGTGGCTTGTTTAAGCGACTGGCTTCATGGGCTTTTGCTGTAGCCTATACAATTACATTTTTAGGCCATTTCACTTTCTGGGAGTTTGGCTTATATCCCACCACCTGAATCCTATAGCTTGCTTAGCTTTTCCACTGAGGGACTGCACATTGGCAGCATGTTTATGATGTAAGCAACATGTAACATTGGTTAGGTGTAACAGTTAGCAAAAAGTATAACATCTGCACTTATATATTATTATATATATATTAACTAAACCAGAAAATTGCACAATTTGACGTAATTTGCTAAATTGTTCTTCATATGGCAGACTTTAAAATGTGTGCAGTATAGAGCTAATGTGACACTGCATTGCTAATTTTAAAAGTTGAATAATACAAATAATGGCTTTAATCTGTGTGAAGAAACAGTGAAGGACTACGAAGGACTTAGAAAAGTGGGAAGTGATAAATGGGTGGGTCAAATTAGGAAATCTCAATCAGCTGGGTTGAATATTAAAAAAAAGTATGAACAGGATGTAATATAGTTTTATAAAACTGCCGATGTATAAAAAACAAATTTTAAGGCTTAAATAGAGTTTGAATCAGGAGAAGAGAGTTGAAAAATCAGTTGAAGCAGTATGAATAGTTGGAAAAGTGGGAAAGTGATGAAAAATGAAAAGGAATTAAATAAGTTAGAATTTTAGAGCAAGGACTTAAAATACGCTTCGCTGCACTGAAACGGAGTTGTGGTTTGCTGTAATTGTATTTGGTGAAATAAGGATAAAATATGGGACGGAGCCTCTCTTGTTAGAGCTTAGCCCTTAGTCACTAAGGGCAAAGCTCTAACAAGAGTGGAACTAAAAGCACTTTTATTTTGAAAAAATAGGTCCATCCCTTGTTTCCTATTAATATACAGTGAGAGTTGAGGGCTTTTAGTTAAAGAAATAGCCTTATCCTGTTAAGAGTGTCCTGTTAAGATACAGTTACTCTACGTGGATTTTATTCTTAACAGGTGACATTTATGATGTTTAGAAATGAGAAAGTTGTTATTATGGATGCTTTTAATGTTCACGTTTGTTGTGCAAATTATCTGTTGGCCTTAATCCTATAAAATAAGATAGGATATTAACTGTATTAATCCGGAAGGAAATTATTGTGCCAGAGATTGATAGAAAAAAAATATGAAGTACAAATATGAAATATTAATAAATATGTATTGTATAAGAAGTAATACTGAGACAAGTGCAAAATAGAATAGCAATAAGAGTAAGATATATTAGTAAAATTAGTAAACTAAAATAGAAAAAGTATATTAAAAAAACATTAAAATAAAGATTCAGAATAAGACTGTCTGTCTGATGTCAGTAGAGAGGTTATGTTAAAAGAAGGGGATATGACGGGAAAAGGCCCTTTGGCCTGCTGACTTCTTTTTCACTCCAGGGACAGACAGGAGCTGAATTCTGAGAGCAGAGAGTCCTGATTGGAGGCTAAGGTTTAAGGAGATCAGGCAATTGCAATTACAATTTAAATGCTGATCTGACATGGATAGAAAGCCAAGTTCGACATGTCAATGGAGGGTAAACAAAGCTGTACCCAATACTGCACTAATGGATAATCACTAATCTCAATCAGGTGTGCCAAAGCTTGCCATGGTGATGATCACTGTTGAAAAACAGCAGGTCTTGGTTATGATGAGTGACTATGGGCTAGTTGCCTGCAGTTTCTGTCACTTTCAGATTGTTTCATGGCCAAATTTAAGTTTGTTTGCTTCCACAGCGACATTGTACAAATGAGCACCCATTTTCTCTTGAAAATTGTGGGAAGGGGAGCAAGTTTAAGTTTTTTCAGAAGATTTTTAAGTTCCTTGCCAGTCTTAGCTGTGATGTCATGCCCAAGGACACATCGACATGGACTAGAGGAGCCGGGGGTCGAACCACCCATCTTCTGATTGAGGACCTGTTCTATCTTCTGAGCCACAGTCGCCCCCAATAAGTGACCATCAAGCTCTTGTAACACCAGAGAAGATAAAAATGCACATCATGTACAGTAAAGTTCTGCATGAGCTTGATATGATATGGGTCCATGTCGATTAGAAGAGAAAATAAACCCTCTTATGCCATGGAGTGGATGGAGTTAAATACCAGCACCTTTAGCTGCTAGATGTTGAAGTTTGATCACCAACCACTTGTTATAACTTGATCCTAACTTTAACACAAGTACCCACAATAAAGGAATGTGACTCACATTCATGTTCCATTCATCGTGAAAGAGTGCTGGTACTCCTCGTTCAGCATATTTTCCTTCAGCCACCTCACAGCTGAGGTGCCATAGAGCTCTGTCAAGGAGCCAAGCTGGTTTCAGATAAGGAGAGTTAACCAAGTTGTAACCACACTCAGGATGGAGGTGAATCCACTCACTGCCAACCGCTAGAGACGATGGAAGGTGGTGAAGAAGTGAAGAGAAATAGAGAGAAGACGACATAAGAGAAGAGAAACAAAGAGAATGTACAGAATTATCATTATTCGCTTGGATTTCTAGCCTTGCACTGACTGTACAACTAGTACTTGTTTTTTGGCTTATTGTAGCCTCCTCAACACAAACCTTACTTTATCTCCGACTTCTCAGAGCTCTTATCATTTCTGATGTCCAGATATGAGAAAATTATTAGGGCTGATTTTGATGTTCCCGTTTGTTGTGCAAATGACTTGCCTTAGACTTTAATCATGTATGCAACTTGTTGGCTTTATCCAATAAGATAAGATAAAATAGAACTTCATAAATCCAAAGGAAATTCTTGTGCCGGAGAGTGATCGAAAAAACAATATAGGCAAGGCAAGTTTATTTGTATAGTACATTTCAACAACAAACCATTCACATAAAACCATTTAAAGCATCAAAACATAAGGCAAAAGAAAAGGGGATTTAAAAACAATTAAGAACATTCATTGAAACATTAAAAACAGTCATTAAAACACTAAAAAGCAGTGTAAGAAATACAATACAGTAGTTAAATGCAGAAATGCAGGAAATTGATTAATATCCTTGAATCGGGTTCAATTAAAGGCAGCAGCAAACAGAAAAGTGTTCAATCTTGATTTAAAGGAGCTGAGGGTCTCAGCAGACCTGCAGCTTTCTGGGACTTTGTTCCAGATATGTGGAGCAGAAAAACTGAACACTGCTTCTCCATGTTTAGTTCTGACTCTGGGAACAGAAAGTAGACCGGTCCCAGACGACCTAAGGGGTCGGGATGGTTCATAAGGTAGCAGCAGATCAGAGATGTATTTTGGCCCTAAACCATTCTGTGCTTTATAAACCAACAGCAGGATTTTAAAGTCAATTCTTTGTTGGACAGGAAGCCAGTCCAAAGACCTCAGAACTGAAGTGATGCGATCCACTGTCTTGGTCATAGTGAGGACTCGAGCTGCAGCGTTCTGAATCAGGTGCAGCTTTCTGATTGACTTTTTACAGAGACCTGTAAACACACCGTTACAGTAGTCGAGTCTACTGAAGATGGACAAGTTTTTCCAAATCCTGTTGAGACATAAGTCCTCTAATCCTTGATATATTCTTCAGGTGATAGTAGGCTGATTATGTAATTGTCTTGATATGGCTGTTCAGGTTGAGGTCTGAATCCATAACTACACGTAGATTTCTGGCTTGGTTTGGGGTTTTTAACATCAGTGATTGAAGCTGAGCGCTGACTTTCAATCGTTCGTCCTTGGTACCAAAAACAATTACTTCTGTTTTATCTTTGTTTAATTGATGAACCCCCTTCTGAAAAAAACATCACTTGACCCCTCTGATGTCAAGAACTTCAGACCGGTTTCTCTTCTACCCTTTCTCTCCAAAACACTTGAACGAGCTGTCTCTACTCAACTGTCTTCCTATCTCCACCAAAACAACCTCTTGGACCCCAACCAGTCTGGGTTCAAAGTGGGTCACTCGACTGAGACAGCCCTCCTTGCGGTGACGGAGTCGCTTCACGCAGCGAGAGCTAACTCTCTCTCCTCTGTCCTGATTCTCCTGGACCTGTCTGCGGCGTTTGACACTGTGAACCACCAGATCCTCCTCTCCACCCTCGATGGGATGGGCGTTGGGCTGGGATGGGGATGGGCTCTGCACTCTCCCTGTTTGCATCCTACCTGACAGGTCGATCCTACCAGGTGACATGGAGGGGGGCCGTGTCGGAACCACGCTTGCTGACTACGGGGGTTCCGCAAAGCTCAGTCCTGGGCCCCCTTCTCTTCTCGCTCTACACAACATCTCTAGGTTCTGTTATTTCGCTCGCATGATTTCTCTTACCATTGTTATGCCGATGACACCCAGCTGGTCTTGTCATTTCCCCCCGGTGACACTCAAGTGCAGGCACGCATCGCTGCGTGCTTGGCGGACATCTCAAAGTGGATGACGACACACCACCTCAAGCTCAACCTGGACAAAACCGAGCTACTGTTCATCCCGGGAAAGGGTTTCCCTCACTGAGACCTGTCCATCACCATTGACAATACCGTGGTGACTCCAACTCGGGCTGCGAGAAACCTGGGTGTGACCCTGGATGACCAACTGTCGTTCTCAGCAAACATTGCATCGGTTACACACTCCTGCAGATTCCTGCTCTACGACATCAGGAGGATTCGCCCCTTCCTCACAGATGAGACGGCGCAGGTGCTAATCCAGGCTCTTGTCATCTCCCGCCTGGACTACTGCAACTCACTACTTGCCAGAGCCCTGGCGTCAGCCATCAGACCTCTGGAGCTTGTCCAGAAAGCTGCAGCTCGCCTGGTGTTCAATCGCCCCAAGTTCTCCCACACAACTTCCCTTCTCCGTTCTCTACACTGGCTACCTGTAAGAGCTCGCATCCAGTTTAAGACTCTGATGCTAGCCTACAGGGCAGTGAAAGGAACAGCTCCTTCCTATCTCCAGGCCATGGTCAAGCCTTACACCCCCCCCCCCCCCCCCCCCTGACCTCATCGCTCTGCTCCTGGCCCCACAATGGTGGAATGAACTCCCCACTGACGTCAGGACAGTGGAGTCACTGCCCATCTTTCGGCACAGGCTGAAAACTCACCTCTTCAAGAAGGCCTACCATTAGCACTTACTTAGCATACATTGTATTCATACTAGCTTATTGCACTTATTGTATTCATATTAGTTTGTGGCACTTATTGCATTCATTTGTTTCTGCACTGTACGTTGGCTCTGGTTTATGCCCTTAGATGCTTGTTTGAAGAAAGGAGATGCACTTGTTGGGATCTGGCGACACCTCCTGGCTGGCTGAGTCCCTCACATGCGTTTTCAAACGCCAGCATCCATGTTTTCCTTCCTTTCAACAAAGGCCTGACCTGGGATCTGCCAGAAACTCCACCCAGGATGACCACACCCCCAGCTCCGGCCAAAACCTGATGCTGGTCCCTCATTGGCCAAGAAAGGGCCCCCCACTGTTTGTGAGACCTGGTTTATAAGCCTGAGCGCAGCGAGAATCGCTCTCTTCACTCTGGGCTCGTCCTGGGACAAGAAGACCCACCGGGTCACACGCAGCCACCTCTCAGCCATTTTGTCTAGGTCTCAAGGGTCCGCCATCTTGGTTTGTAGTTCTAGTTTGCCCCCTTTCTAGATTGCCCCCCTCCTCTGTTCATCACTGATTGAATAGGTTACACTCCCTCGTTACACACACACACACACACACACACACACACACACACACACACACACACACACACACACACACACACACACACACATACACACCCACACATATGTATATATATCCTTACCCCATTTTATTCATTTGACTTTAGGTATTAGACACATAAAATTGTATGATAGTGTTTGTTGGTTGCAATATTACTTGATTTGATCATTTATATTTTAAAGAGCAGTCGTCTGTGATTACTTGTGCATATGTGTGTAATAATAACTGGATGTAGTGGCCTGTGCTCGAACTTAAACCTTCACTTTCACTCTGAATGTGTAATCGTACTCTGTGTAGACTATTGACATTATGAGTGACCACTAATTATGAGACTTAGTTTATCGATTGGTTATTGGTCCCTGTTCGCAGGGTGGTGCCCCGTTGTTATTAATAATCATTAATAATTGTTACTTACATCAATAATTCTATTAATGTCAACAATTCAGTTTCTTAGATGCTGATAACCCAAACACGCTCCTCTACGTTCCCAACACACTTATGACTTCTGGTGACTAGTTGTTCTCTCAAAAACCGATGTTGAATACATTTTTGTAAGTCGCTTTGGATAGAAGCGTCTGCTAAATGACTGTAATGTAATGTAATGTAAGAAAATTCTGGCACATCCAGTTGCTGATTTGTTCAATGCATTTACCCTGCCCTTGTAATGCCCTGGTGATATAGTTATGTAGATTTGTGTGTCGTCTGCATAATTATGATAACACACATTTTTTGATAAACACACTGATAACACACTTTATTTGTAATAATAACCTAGCACGTTCTGTAAAGCCTAATGCTGTCATCTTTGATTCCGATTTAACTTTTGATCATCATATCAAGATGGTAATTCAGTCCTGTTTTTACCATTCTCTGGCTTAGAGAAAGTTATTCATGTGTTTATTTCCTCAAAAGTTGACTATTGTAATTTACCTGCCTAAACAATAAAGCATTTCCATGCCTTCAAGTTTTAAACATTCTGCCGCCAAACTGTTTACTGGATCAAACAAAAGAGATCAGATAAACCCGCGTTTTAGCCTAGGTCTAGCCCCACCATACATCTGTGAACTTCTATGCCCCTATATAACTGCAAGCAATCTTACTGTATATCGTAACAGAAAACTGTACTAATAGTCCCCCAATCTACACTGGATCTAAAAGTAAAGGAGACTGTGCTTTAGCTGGGCCCCAAAACTCTGGAACTCAAAACCCTGTTGAAATTCGTCTTGCAACCTCGATTTATTTTAAATCACTACTAAAAACTAATTTCTATGAACTTGCTCTGTAGTTTGATTTTGTCTGTGTTTCTGGTTGTTTTGTATTATTTGTGAAACTGAACACAGCCTGATCCAAGGCCTGCTTTCATTGTTGGAGTAGTTAAACACTTTGTCAGAACTTCCTTGAGGCCAACCCAAAGTCCTTCTCCATTCTCTCCCCTAACTCCTCCCACACCTGGGTTTTTGCTTTGGCAACCTCTGTTGCTCTTCTGGCCAACCGGTAGCTGTCTGCTGTTTCCAGAGACCCCTGGGCCAGACGAGCCCAATAGGCCTCCTTCTTCAGCTTGACAGCCGCCGTCTCTGCTGGTTATAGCAAAGTTCTATGGTTGCCGCCCTGACAGGCACCAATGACCTTTTGACCACAACTCCTTGCAGCCTCTTCAACAATGGGATGAGATGGTGTGCAATTCAGTTTGTGAGAAGCATATATATATATATATATATATATATATATATACTCTGCTGAAATCTTGACTCATTGTTAAAATAATTCAGCTGAATGGTCAGAGCTCTTTCCATAGTGTCTGTTCAATAAAATAATTCTGTAATGGTGTCATCACATAGTTTCTCAAGCATAGAGCTCTACTACTTGTTGCAGATTATTCGCTAATATTGCTCTGAATGGTGATTATGTCAACCCATTGTTTTACAACATAGAGGACAAGGTCTATGTTGTTGTAGCAAAATACAGCTTCAGTCAACAAACTCTAAAAATAATAGCATTTCCTAACATGGTAAATTAACCGTACTTGTATATCTATTTTCTAGCCTTTCCGACTAATCAAAGCTCTTGAACACTACTTGTCATCATTCACCCATTCACACACTGATGGCAGGAGCTAGTTGCCACCTGCCTATCAGACTATCCACATTCATACACCGTAGGGGTTAAGTGTCTTGCTCAAGGACACATCGACATGGACTAGCGGAGCAGGGGATCGAACTGCCAGTCCTCTGACTGGTCTCCACTTAGCCACAGTCGCCCCAACATCAAACCACAAACCTAAAGGAAGCAGAAGTGTATCTGTTTGCCTGCTATGGTTCTTCTCAGCACAGCGGGGCAGAACACCTTTGCGCCAAGGCCAAGAAAGCTGCTTGATGCCTTTCCGCCACTTCATCTCATCCCTCCCTTGTTGGAGAGAGTGGGGTGGGAGCAGTTGTTGGTCATTCTGGTAACCTCACGTCGCGGCGGCGTGGTATGCAGAAATTACTCTGATAATGGCAGCCCTGGACCGTCACCAATTTCTGGGGCCTCCGTCTCAGGAGATGGATGGGCTTGTTGCCCAATCTGGGCCATCCTTTTCATGCTCAACTTCTAAGAGGGACAGGCTGAGGGGGGCTGAACTGTCTGTACAGTTGGTGCAGACCAAGGTAGCAAGAGCAGGGTCCGTCATTACTTGTTACAAGGTAAAGGTGTCAGGGTTCCAACGTTGGTGCTACGAAAGGAGGCTAGATACCTTTTCCTGTGCAGTTGGTTCTGTTGTCTGCTTTTTGCAGTGTTTGATAGATAGAGGGCTTTCTCTTGCCACTGTTTAAGTGTATGAAACAGTGATTTATTCCTGCCACAAAGGTTTTCGCTACGGGTTGGTATTTGATCAGCCTCTCATGAAGCGGTTCTTGCATGGGATCAGGAGACAGATCTCAGTGATGCATGCATCCGCAGAGAGGACTGTTTGTGCTTGAGGCTTTGGTGAAGGTTTCCCCTTGACCTTCTGCAGCATTTTTCTCTAAAGGCATTGTTGTTCATTGAGGATGAGGAAAACCGTGATGAGGGTGACTATGAGTACAGCTGCTGGGCCTGATAACATCCTGGTAGTGTACTAAGAACATGTGCCAACCAGCTAACTGATGTCATCACTGATATTTTCAACATATCACTGTCACAGGAGAGAGTTTCCACCAGCTTCAAGACAGCCACCATCATTCCTGTACCTAAAAAGTCTGCAGTGTCCAGTCTAAATGGCTGCCACCCTGTGACTACCCCCGTTCTGATGAAGTTCTTTGAGAAACCAGCTCATCAAAAACAACATCCCAGCCAGCCTGGACCCTCACCAGTTTACATACAGAGCCAACAGATCCACAGAGGATGGAGTCTCCACTGCTCCACTCAGCCCTCACTCATCTGGAAAATAACACCTACCTCAGACTGTAGTTTGCTGATTTCAGGTCAGCCTTCAACACAATCTCCCCCATGAAACTGATTGTAAAACTTAGCACTCTGGGCATGAGTACCTCACTCTGCAACTGGTTATTAGACTTCCTCACAAATAGACCCCAGCTCCTCCTCCACTCTAGTGTTGAGCACCGGAGTCCCCCAGGACAACACCTAGTTATGAGGTTTACAGGTGACTCTACCGTCATTGGTCGGATTACGAACAACAATGAGACTTCATAGAGAAAGGAAATCAACAATCTTGTGGAGTGGTGCTCAGAGAACAACCTACTGCTCAACATCAGTAATACCACTGTCTACATCAAAGGAGGTGAGGTGGAGCAAGTTAGCACCTTAAGTTCGCGGGAATAAGCATCACAAACAACCTGACGTGGTCCTTGCACATCCCCATCCTGGTGAAGAAAGCTCATTAACGGCTGTATTTCTTAAGGACACTCAAGAAGGCAAAATTCCCATGCCAAGTTCTTATACATTTTTGCAGAGGGTGACTACAAACATTACAAACTGGCATGGGGTGTCCATGGCCCAGGACAGGAGGGCTCTACAGCGGGTGATTAAAACAACCAAGAACATCATTGGTACCATCTCCTGAGCATCAGTGATATTCGTGAGAAGAGGAGCCTGCAAAGAGCTAAAGGAATATTAATAGACAAAACCCACCCAGCCACAACCTGTTCACTGTGCTGCCTTCTGGAAAGCGATATTGAAGTATCAACTTCACCAACCAACGGACTTCAAAACGGCTTCTTACCTCTGGTGATGAGACTCCTAAATTCATCCTCCACCCACCATGTACAATCGTTTTTTGGTGTTTGTTTTCTTTTCTATTTAGCATATTAGGACTACAAACTAAATTTCATTGTGCAAGCCACCATCGTCCCCAGTCTGCAGACTTTGTCCATTTACGGACACCTGGAAGTTGTTTGTCATCTTCCTGGATCCATTCTTCATATATGATTCCTATCTATAAATTTGTCACCCTGATTGACTACACGTTTTTTAACTTGTTGATCTATTCTGTACACAAATCGAATGCACGCTCTTCTTGAGTTTTCTCCCATTTTTGGGGGGAGATTTTCTTATCCGATTCGAGGGTCTAAGGGCAGACAGTGTTGTATGCTGTACAGATTGTATATCTACTCGAGACACATTTGTGATATTGGGCTATATAAATAAAATGTACTTGACTTAGTTAAGCTCATGACACAAAGTAGTGAAGAAAAGGCCATGTTGAATACCAACTCATTTTCATTTAAAGCTTTGCTTGACATTCAAAGCAGAAGTCAAAGTAAATTAATAAGATTCTCAAAATCAACGCACCATGTGTGAGAGAAGGAAGGCGTTCTATCTGAAGTCCTGGCAAAGTGCACACTGTTGCCCTTACCGGTCTATCTATGTATATGACCTTCAACATAAATAGTGACAAAATGTCAATGAGGAAACTGAGAAGGTGATACAACAGCCACAGCTGCCTGGTGGAAAGGCCAACTGTAGTATACTTGCAACACAGCACTGTCACTTTCCGTGTTACAAATAAGAAGATAACTTTTCACTCAGCATACTGAGTCACTGTAGCAGCAGATGAAAATTGGATATAGCATAGAAGAATACAACAGTCCCCTTATATCATATTGTACCACACAATAGTGTGTTGAATCCTTGCAATATTTCTTTAAAAACTGCAAACACAGACAAATATTACAAAACATGATCACATTGCTCCAATATTGAAATCAGTTGGCCTAAGGTTGTAAACAATAGCATACTTCCTGTGAGAGATGAGTAACTGACCAACTAACTGATTATGTAAATCAGAATCAGCACAAAGTTCTTCTACAATTTGAGTTCAGGAGTAATTGTTCAACTGAGATAGAAAAGTGCTCTTGTGGATTGTCTGTGGACCTGAACTACATGTAAGTCAAAGTTGGATAAGGGCAGTGTGGTTTAGTAAGTGTTTTAATCTGAAGAAGGCCTTTGAATCTGTCAGCTGTTAAATTATTCTGCTTCCTACATTTTGTAAATATTCGCATCAGCCCCAATAAGCTCATCCAATTCTCCACAGAGCTTTTTAAACATTATACCTTAATAAGTGAATAAGTCTAGCCAGTACCTAAGGTGGGACTAATAAGGTATGCACAGTATGGTACTCTGGGAAAATGTGTGGTTACAAGTTTTTAAAGACTCAACTGCTGCCCATTCAAAATATTATCATGAATCAAATATACTGTATGGATGGATTATGAAACTATGGGCCTCTGGACACAGACATGTAAAAGGCCCCCCAAATATCCAGGATGAAAGGGACACAAAACGACTACAAATAACACAGACATTCAGTATCTTTGAGTTTACCTGTGAGATTATAGACCACATCTGTGATGCAGACCATGTTCCAGTCTTTCCTCAGCATCTCCACCAAAGCACCAATGTCTTCCCATGTGTAGTGCTGCCCCTCAGGTAAGAAGTCAGGGTTTAACTTCAGCTGATCGGCTATGGAGTAGCAGAAGCCAGACACACCAAGCTTCTGCAGCGGTGTGAAGTGGATCATGTTGTAGCCTACAGAGTAGAGCTTAGAGTTACATGGTTCTGGGGTATAAACTGTACTTTGTCATTGAATTAGCAAAACTTTGTGTCAATGAACAGATCCATACCACAGACTTCCATCTTCAGACTACTTACTGCTACCAGTGTAGTTAGGGAGGGATTGCTTTAAAACTGTACAGTAAAGTTGCAGGCCAGACAATCACAACAATGAGCTAACAATGACACTAAGAAGCTCCACAGAGCTTGTTGTTGGTGATAATTCTATGTGGATTCATCATGGCCTTTTACGTTAGCCATAGTTCTGTACCATGATGACCAGTATCACAGCAATGACCCATTAGGCAGGGTCACAGTGGGCTGGAGCTTATCCCAGTGACTATATACAGTCAGGGCCATAAGTATTTGGACTATGACACAATTTTTCTAATTTTGCTTATTTACACAACTCCAATGGATTTGAAACTAATCAGTCAACATGTGGTTTAAGTGAAGACTTTCAGCTTTAAGTCAATGGATAAAACAAAAAAATCCCAATGGCCGTTTAGGAATTACAGCCACTTTTACACAGCCACCCACATTTTCAGAGGCTCAAAAGTAATTGGACAAACTGACATAATTGTGAATATAATCATTATTTTTAATACTTGGAGGAAAATCCTTTGCAATGTCAATGATTGCCTGAAGTCTGGCTCCATAGCCATCCCCATTAACGGTGAGTTTCCTCCCTGGAGATGCTTTGCCAGACCTTTTACTGCAGCCTCCTTCAGCTGCTCCTTGTTTGTGGGTCTTTCTGCCTTCAGTTTTATCTTCAGTAAGTGAAAGCCTGCTCACTTGGGTTGAGATCACGTGACTGACTTGGCCATTGAAGAATATTCCATTCCTTTGCCATAAGAAGCTCTTGGGTTGTGTTCACAGTATGTTTTAGGTCATTATCCATCTGCACTGTGAGGCTCCATCCAATCAGTTTTGTAGCATTAGGCTGAATCTGAGCAGATAGTTTAGCCTTAAACACCTCAGTACTCATCCTGCTGCTTCTATCAGCTGTGACATCACCAATGAACACCAGTGACCCAGTTCCATTGGCAGCCATACATGCCCATCCAAAGCACTGCCTTCACCATGTTAGACAGATGATGTGGTATGCTTTGGATCATGAGCCGTTCCTTTCCTTCTCCACACTTTTCTCTTCCCATCATTCTGGTACAAGTTCATCTTGGTTTCATCTGTCCAAAGAATCTTTTTCCCAAACTGGTCAGGCTTTTTCAGATGTTTTCTGGCAAAGTCTCATCAGACCTTCCTGTTCTTCAGTGTTACCAGTGGTTTGCACCTTGTTGTAAACCTTCTGTATTTAGATTCTTGAAGGCGTCTCTTGATTGTAGACTTTAACAATGATGCGCCAACATCCTCCAGAGTGTTCTTGACTTCAGTAGATGTTATGAAGGGGTTTTTCATCACCACGGCACACAAATTTGTTTTAACCTAATAATGTTCTCCTTCACTTGCATCGACACCTTTTTGGTCCGCATGCTGAGAGTTCCATGGACCAACTACCAACTGCAAATATAACATTTTGAATCCTATTGTCTGCATCATTTGTCATGAAATAGTGACAGAACAAACCACATCTGGCCATGAAACCGTTTGTCAGACAATTGTCCAATTACTTTTGAGCCTCTGAAAATGTGGGTGGCTGTGTAAAAGTGGCTGTAATTCCTAAACGGCCATTGTGATTTTTTTGTTTTATCCATTGACTTAAAGCTGAAAGTCTTCACTTGAACCACATGTTGACTGATTAGTTTCAAATCCATTGGAGTTGTGTAAATAAGCAAAATTAGAAAAATTGTGTCATAGTCCAAATACTTATGGCCCTGACTGTATGTACCAGCCTCTCGTCACTCTGCTGGATAAAATAAGTAATAAAGTTATTTTGGTTGCCAGTTTGTGTCATATGATTAATAATATTTAGTGCAAACTGATCTGTTACAACAAATTATCACTTTAAAGCAAGTACTATAAAAACTACATTTGTAAACGTATGACATAAAACCCAATCTTTATTGTTAATGTTTGAAACAACAGAGCAATTTTCTTAATACCGTATCATCAGTTTGTCATGTTGGCCCATTTACCTGTCTCCTTTGCGACCCTAAGCCTGTCAAGCCATTTGTCCAGTGGGCCAAGGCATTTGGCCAAGTATGTTTGGCTGCTGATGCAGTCCAGTGGTAGGATGTCATTGTTGGCTCCCACCCTCAGCACTGGATCAACTACAATGTAACCACCACTCACTTTCTCTTTGTCCCTGTCAAAAAGAAAAGAGAACAACTCACAATGGAGGCATATCAGTAAATGCATGAACACGTAAAGGACTGGACATGCAGGTACATGTAAATAAGTAGCTGTAAATGATGGTCAATTCAATGGTTGATGGGACTATAGTCGATTTTTTTGCGCTGGGATAGACGCTGTGACAAAGGACGACCTCTGCTGTTTTCTGAGAAGCAGCCGAGCAGGAACCACATTTCCTTCCCTGCTCATGGAAGAGGGAGGCAGAATAAGACGAGCGACATTGAGTTGGTGAAAAGGTTTTCAAAAAGTGGCAGTGCGAAATGACTGTGGTGTCTGTAAATATATATAAATAGTGTTTTATGCCCCCGTTCTGGGTTTTCCTTTCCAAGTCTCTGTGTGTGCAAACAACCAAGCCACACACACTCATTTTATGTGTGTGTGTATTTAAAAATAATTCTCAAAGGAGCATCTTTTCTGGAGGGCATTCTAAACGATTCCAGTGGAATTGTATAATTGTACAACCTCACAGGCGCACACTCCATACAAAACCTCCGTTTCTAATGGTTAATCAAAGCGAGTTTCAGTTTTGCTGGTTACATGCAATCATGATCAGTAGTACAGGAGCATTATCGTGGCCCTGTGACTTCAGGCTACCAACTGTGTCCCAACAGAATCCAGAGGTATACTTTTTGTCATAGCTCAGGTCATTCAAATTCTTCTTCCTGACTTCATGTCATTGTCTTCTGTAATTATTTTGGCAGTTCGATCCCCGGCTTTGCTAGTCCATGTCAATGTGTCCTTGGGCAAGACATGGGTATGAATGTTAGTTAGAGTCCCGATGGGCAGGTGACACCTTGCATGGTAGCCCCTGTCATCAGTGTATGAATGGGTGCATGATGACATGTAGTGTGAAAGAGCTTTGAGTGGTCGGAAGACTAGAAAAGAGAGACATAAGTACAGTCCATTTCGAAAGAAATAAGTTCACATTTTAGTTCATTCTTTGGGTCAGCAGTCCATGCATGTTAAGTGTGTTGGTATTATGAGTAGTAATAAAATATGAAGGATATAATATTCACTATTAACACTTTTCATTGATCAGTGAATATAATAATGCAGTAGTGGTGACAAAGCAACTTACCCACAGGAAAAGTAGTACTGATAGGATCCAGCCACCGTTAAGTCCAGTTTGCAGTATTTATCACGGCCATCCTCCCGCTCGTTCGGGTAGACCCAGTCCAAAGGATGGAACTTCAGGCATTCAAACTTGAGGCCTTTTGCAGGGTAGTTGGTGTAGACATTGACAGACTTACCCTGGAGGGTAGGGCCAAGACGGAACTGCAGCTCAAAGCCTGAAGACAGTTGTAGAAATGAGGATGACTAGAATACACTGTTACTCCCCAGAGAGTCGATGGGGTATTGTCAAGAGGAAGATGAGAGACACCAGACCCAACAATGCAGATGAGCTGAAGGCCGCTATCAAAACAACCTGGGCTTCCATAACACCTCAGCACTGCCACAGGCTCATCGCCTCCATGCCACGCTGCATTGATGCAGTAATTCATGCAAAAGGGGCCCTGACCAAGTATTGAGTGCATACTGTATACTGTACATGGATATACCTTTCAGTAGGCCAACATTTCTGCATTAAAAATCCTTTTTTTAAATTGGTCTTATGTATAATATTATAACATATTATATATGTATAATATATATGTAATATTCAAAATTTCTGAGATACTGAATTTGGGGTTTTCATTAGCTGTAATCCATAATCATCAAAATTCAAAGAAATAAACGCTTGAAATATATCACCCTGTGTGTAATGAATCTATATAATATATGAGTTTTACTTTTTGAATTGAATTACTGAAATAAATTAACTTTTCGATGATATTCTAATTCATTGAGATGCACCTGTTCAACCTGAAATAAAGAACTTTACTCCCAGTGCAACGTCCTGACTAAATAAAAGGTGAAAAACGTCAGAGAATGCCATATTCAGATAGCCTTACATTCTGTGTGCATTGAATAGACGAGAATGTAAAACAGTGACCCAGTTGCTAACAAGACTGCAGGACCACACTTTTAAAGGTTACACATGTAAGAAATGGTGTGTGTTGTATTTTTCTGCTGCAGGACACTAGTACAGTTGCATTGTAGTTCAGCTAACAATGTAATGGTGCTATTGTGGTGTAATGTCGCAGCAGTTATTAACATGCGTGGTTAAAGCGCAAAGTAGTCCTACCTTGTTCCAGACGGAACAGAGCGCGGTCCAGTCTTTCCATGTCACTGTCACTGAGCAGCAGCAGTCCTCTGCTCTTTCAGCTGGCTTTTAAAATGCTTCCCTGTTCGATTTAGACTGCTTTCCTGGCGGGAGAGACAGAACTGACATAGCATGGTAACATGAGACAGCTCTCTCAGGATGAGAGAGAGCAGGAATGCATACCAGTGTTGGAGAGGTGTTTACCACAGTGAAAACACAAGTGTAAAGGAAAAATGCAAGGAACAGAAACAGCTCCACAGGTATTAAATAGGGATAAGACACAGGTGTGCTCAGTCATGGGGAGGGGTGTCCTCAATCAGATTCACACATTAAACTACCTGTCTCATTGTATTTAAAAGTCACATGAGAGAAACAGTTTGATCAAAAAACAAAAGTTGTACGGCCATCAAAATGGTTTACATATTATCATCATAAAAGTCTAGAATGCAGCCTTATGAAGAAACACAGCATTAGGGGAGACATAATAGATACTATTTAGGTCCAATTAGGTTCCTAAAAGGACACCTGAAGGACATAATATCTCAAGTACACTTATTAGGAATATGACAGATATATTAGACACAAATTTGGAAAAATATCAAAAAAATACAGAGAAAGAAAAAACTTTTTAATTACAGAAAGAACAAGGAAGTAGAAAAAGCTGAGGACAGAGATAAAGAGAAGGCATGTATCAGTGTGTAGGAGCCAGGTGTGGCATGTGTCATTTTTGTATGCCCTTTTTCGTCACTTCCGGTACACGTCCGGTGATTGAGTCACGTGGTGCTGGGAATAGTCACAATGGGGGTTTATCAGCTGTCAGAATCAGACTAGGGGAAGGATTGGAAGGAGAGGGGGTGAGAGAGGGAGCCTTATTTTTTGTTGACCGTTATTTCACGTTATTTCACTTTATTCACATTAGTACTGTCATTATCTGAGTTATACTGTATGTTATCTGGAATCAACGTTTATTTGTGCCCACGGAATAAACACTCCAAACTCATCCACGGGATTCCGGAAATCATTTAACGTTACAGCCAACGCTTCCGCAAGTATAGATCTCCCCCACTTAGCCTCTCGGTGACTAAAAGGAAAATTGCCGCTAGTCTCCTACACAGTGTATAGGCGATAAACTGATTAAGTCAAATTCAACGTTTAGGCCATGTATACCGGAGAGCAGAGATAGCATGACCAGCCTCAATAAAGTGTGCTGCAATAGGGTAGGTAACATTTTTGCATCCTAAGAAGCTGCTATGCACCCTAAGGGCACACTTATATTTGCCCACATATTCATCAAACAGGCATGAAATAATATAAAAAATGCCTTTCGTGGTGCAAGAAATAACCCCCTTGATGGGAATGTTCCTACCTGAATGGGGGTGTTTATGTGCTGTGGAGGGATTTCTGGAGGCGCCTGGTCTGAATGTACTAGAGCGTCTATAAGGATCCTATCATGTAGGAAAACTACTCAAATAGGGTTGTTGAAACATTACATAGATGAGGGGCAGTTTTTAAAATATGCCGCTGAACAGGCTTAATCTCAACGAGAATATTTAGTGATAAATAAAGGAACCTCTTTCCTACTGACAGTGTATGGGTAGGTAGCCCACATGTACATGTATGTGGATGTGTATATGAATGCATGCTGTATGTATATGTTTTGGTACATAAGTAGACCTGTAGGGTATATGTACATGAGCTTGGCTTCACCGTTGCTCACATTGTGTGGGCCTACTTGAAGTAGTACTTGCAATATTGTGGCCTTCTGTACCACTATGGCTGCAAGTTGATCTGGTACATTCCAGAGTCAACCTGACTTGGTCCATGAAATCCTGATTGTACTCAATTGTGTAGCAAGGAGGGACAGTGAGGTTACTTTCTTATGGGTCCCAGCCAATGTGCGAAATCCCCAATGGAAATTGGGGGGTTCCCCGAGACATAGAGGTATACATAAAACCATTAAAATCAAAAGGAAGAAGTATTGTTTCGAAAAAAATAAACCAGGAGTGGTGGGGCAGGAAGATGAAAGGGAGACACCAGTAAACGGAGGGAGGTGAGGGAGCAGGTAAAGTTGACCAGAATCCGAGCAGCACACTATCCATCTTGGGCAAGCATCCAACAGGCTCATGCAAGCAGTGCCAGCGTAGGAGGTGTAGAGCAGAAAGAGAAGTGATGTTTACGAAAAAGAGGAATGTGGGATTAGCAGAAATATCAGTGAGGCATGTTTTGGAGTATGGAAGTCAAGGAAAAGGAATAATATCTGTTTGACTTCTTGAGAGACACTGGTTGAATAAAAATGATCTAGTAGGCAGATGGCACAGTAATGGTCTACATCCAGAGGGGGCAGCAATGCGACATATCGGATGCCGGCTGACTTAAAACCCAACGAAGAAGAAGACTCCCAGAATGCCATTGTGAACTGTAGCAACCTCGACGTAGCTCAACCTAATTGTCCCTTGGTCGTTTTGTCAGGCGACATGGCGATTTACAGTAAATATCTGACAGCAAAGAACTCCTCCATAGCAGGCAGTATTCTGCTGGTTTTATACTTGCTGAAACGGAGAAGACGGACGGTCAAACGGGACGGGTAAGTGTTGCATTGAAACGCAGAACACGCTGCTTTCAGGTGAGTTAGTGAAAGCTCTCTGGATGCTAAGTAGCAACTGCTAGCTCCCGTTCTGACAGCAGGTGACTGCGACCTGCCGCTGGGACAAGCTACACGATTCAGCTCCTTCTTCTCCGCAGCTCCCTCACTCATCTGACCAGCTCAAATACCAGTGCACCGTAATATAGCGTTATAATAGGAATGTGAACGCTGTGTAAAACAATCACTAACACATTAACGTTACTTCATGAACACCATGAACGGCAGATTAGTGATAACTTTGATTAAGTTGGGTCTTTTTAATGTATTTGTTTGAGTATCTCTGATTACTCTATTCTCGTTTGGAGAGAATAGAAAAGCCAAACTTTTTTAGAACTAGACTTCACGAGGTAAAGGAGAAGCTGAACATGACCCTGAGCCTGTTGTGTCAATACTGTTTGTAACTATTTGTATCAGCTTTTGTTCAGATTGTTCTGGGCTGTCTGAAATAGGCCATTATTGTAGCTATTTGCTCATTTGTGTGGAGAGTTATGCAAGTGTACTTCAATCTGTCTGTGCGAATCAGCTTTGTAAAAGTATAAAAGAAAGTCTCAATGCGTACTGAAAGTTGTAAATGTGTAGATACATTTGTAAATGTTTACATGAACCTGTAAACATGTGCATAGATCTGAATGAAAAATAAGTATTTTGCTGGAAATGCATAGGTCATCAGTTGTGTGAGTGATTTGTCTGTACCACTCACTAACATGTAGCCTGTGTGATTTCATTGTTCTTTGCAGCAGAAAAGGAGGTTCAGATATAGTTCCGAACAATGAGGTATGTAAATGTTTCATGTCTGTCTAAAGCAGATTGCTGCAAAGTTTCCATAAAATGTGTCCTAAATTGTTAGCTGTAGTTGTATCACAGCCCACCTTTGTTCTGTCTCTTCATGCAGAAAGATGGCAGAAAAGACCGTGCAGCAGTGGACAAGGCTTTCTTCCGCCGAATCTTCCAGATTCTGGGGATCATGGTACCTCAAGTTTTCTGCAAGGAGGTATGACATTGAACTCTCTTCTTAGTAGAGGCTCCGGTCACTAGGACCTGACCTATAGGCTGGGGGCTTCACACCCACTGCTCCCAAGCTGACGGCCAGAAACAAACAGAGTCAGAAGGAAGGAGATGCAGGCAGAGGCTCACTGCTGCTCACTGCTACCCACTGCAATGGGTCATATGGGATCATTGATGACAAGGAGGGATTGTTTTCAGTCTAAACATTGTTTATTGCAAAATCTAAAAAATAAAAAAGAACATTCATGTATGCAGGGGTACCTTATGAATTATAGTTGCGAGGGGTGGGTGAAGAAATCAATAGAGCATAGTATCGCTATATTTTGCCCGAAGAACTGAAGAAGCTGATCTCTAGCATTTATTGTTTCAGCCTATACTCAGTAAAAAATATCCGACCAGAATATTGGCACTGATGCTTTCTAGGCGCTAGACTAATGCGTGTACACTGTGAACAACAAATCAGCAAGAGAAGAGCTAGTAATCTTAGTAACGGTCACAGCTGTTGTTATACAGTACGGCACCGTAATAAGAAGATCCACTAGATGGCAGGAAGGACTGGAGGAAAAAAGACTAAAATCTTTCTTTTGAAAAGTTGAAATCGAAAGTTTATTTAGATAGATTTCCCATTTCGGGTCAAAATCATGTCACCCCAAGTTGTGAGGGCATTAAACCAATGATCTGTTACACTTTAAGAATCAAGACAATGGCCTATCCTTCAATGCTGAAAACACCTTTTTGGAATAAAAAATCTATGTTGTGAACTTATTATTGAAAGTTGATTTGGGGAATCATTTTATTCCATAAAATCCGGATGTTTTTTCTCTTTGAAGTTAATAATTCAGCGTTTAACCGTTTCCTGACAGTACATATTTTGACTGATTTAACAAGAGGAGCCTGAGAAGAGCTAAACGGATTTTAAAAGACTAAACCATCCACAACGTGATCACCTGCTGCTGTCTGGAAAGAGATGCAGGAGAATCAGCTGTCCAACCTGCAGACTTCAGATCAGCTTCTTTCCTCAGGCAGTGAGACTCCTTAACTCATCCTCTACCCTCCATATATCATTTAGTTTTCCTATGGAGCCAATGGGACAACAATTTGAAATTTGTTGTGCAACCCTGCTGTGCAATGACAAACAAAAAAACTTTAACCTTAAAGCCGGCCCACCTAACTTGAGCCTGAACCAGAGTTGTTGCTAACTTCAAGGCTAACACTGTAATCAGCTGAAAGCTGGCCAGACGCTGGACCTTGGCTTGTGTCTTAGAGTTAATAAATACACTCTACACACACACTTCACAGCTATAATGCTACTGTTGCCTTCATACTCGCTCTCACACACATGCTCTTTCTCTTGACTGGACATTCTCTACAGTATATCAGGCAGACACACAGCTGACAACCTCACAGCTATTAGCAAAGTGGCTGCATGTGTCCACAAATATGCAATTCCTTATGTAACATTGTGTCTGCTGACTGTCCTGTACGGGTGAATTGGGGGCTTGTGCGTACAGTGCAGCTGGCAGTAAAGGATGGACCTGCTTGCGCATGGAGTTCTCATTGCAGTTGGAGGGCTTGTTGGGCAATCCTGCATGCAAGGCATGAAAGACTGCTTTAGATTATAAAACATTCAATTTGATGTTGGGGAAAACAATTAACCAATATAGCATTAAAAGTTGTAGGTTATAACTCAAATTCTCTTGGAGACTTGCTAAAGCAAGTGAAGACAAAGCTGTTCAGTTAATTTATAATAGGCCCATAGCCATTTAACAAAGACTATTTATTATCAACTAATTCATTTTCACTTTGTTTTAATCATCTATAGTGGTGATTTGCATAAAAACATACAATTCAAATTATTTGGAAATGACAGATTCTGTTTGTGTTGCTAAAAATAAGCCGCTTAGAGCTCGTGTTAGGAAGTTAAACAGCTCATCATCCAGCTCTGATATCGATTTATGTTGCTGTCAAAACATCTCCAACAACTTTCTCATGGAAACAACATTTTACAAGATTACATTAGAACACATCATAATAACGTTATAATTTACTTTCGTCCAATACTCATTTTTACTGAATGGAGCTTGAACGCACCACAATGTAACTCAAAGGAACCTCCATACGGCTTTTTCCGGTACTCTATTAACAGCTGTTTCTGTCAACATTATGAACCTTACCAGCTCTTCACATGACAATGTCAACAGGTATTTGTTGTTCACATTGTATCATTGTCAGACCAGCAACTAGAATGAATCAATGGCGATGTTCAGATCGCATTTTACTTCAAAATCTAGGCCGATGACGATTGGAAGTAAAACATTTGTTCTCGCTATGATGAATAAACTGTAATTGATCTGTGTTTCACATGACTCCCTGGTCATTTCTATATCCAAAATGCTCTCACATTGCTGAGTTGATGCTCTTTTTGGCGGGTATAAGGCTGGAGTGTTGGTTCCCTCTGAATGTTTACATCAGTGTTTTAGGTGATTGACACGACTCTCTCCAACACACAAAACAAACCGGTGTACCAACACGTGTTGTGTGACTCGTGTGAGAGGAGATTTCACCGCACACACAAACGTGTCTTAATGCAGAAAACAGGAACTCATAGATATCGAAGCTTCTTCACTTCTTATGGCCATGAAACCGTGACTTGTATAAATGCAGTTACTGCCAAATCGCTTGATCCCGACATCCCTAATAGCAATTTTAATAGTTTATGTAATAGAAGTTTGATACTTGGCGCTCATGCATCCATACAATATTGGCACGCAAAATAATGCGATACTATGGTGAATCGATTCCCCCCCCCCCCCCCCTCCCCGACAGAATAATGATATTGGAGATAAAAAAAATGCTAAAACAAAGTCAAGAACAAAAAATATATGCGTTTGCTTGTTTATAAATTTAATATTTTGAAGACACAAATATTAAGTTTCACTTACAGCCCTAGCCAGATTATAAACTCTAATATCCAATTAAATAAAAAAAATAAGAGATATCTGAGTAAAAATCCCAAAACACATTGTATGCTTTCAATTTGAATCCACTCAGAAGTCCGAAAATGAAGGACATAAAGAGCCAAAATTGAATTCCAATTTTAAGTTTTGATTCACTAATTGAGTCAGTACAAATTAAGTATTGCCTAGGGCAATATATTTGTTTCAACTCTTCAGTTGAAATAACAAACGATTGGGATACATTAATATCCGAATACATTTGGAAAGGGAAAAATAGAATGATGAAATTTCTAACTCTTCGATTGGCGAGCACCAAGGATAGAAGTTGCACTTTACTGCCTACAGAACTATTAAATATCAGCCAACTGAAGACCTCGTTTTGTTGTTGTTCTGATTATCAAGCAAGATGGAATCAAGAATATGTCCAGGGCCCATTCAGCCACGATAAATAATTTAAATTATTAGATTAAAGACTTGATGGAAACGGGTAACGCATTCATTAACCTATCCCTGAAAACATGGTTAAATATTCTCACTAAAAGTTTAGAGAGATAAATATTCCCAAATGGTGCTCCCTTGACTTTACCCCAAACAAATTGGTCGTGAGATGTAAGCTATGGGCTAGTCGGGGCCTTTCCTCATACTTCACCTTTTTAAATTGCGGGACGTTGTTTAAATAATAGTGACTTTTTATTTATTTCTTCAGGTGTGCCGTCACATAAACAGTTAAAAACCACCTATTGAAGGTTTATATTAGGAAGAGGAAAACTCTAAAGGGGACTACGTCTACATAAAAGCCAGTATTTACGTTTGGTCTTGTCCAAGTAGATTATGTAGATTTTAGCGTAAGATTTAGACAGAATTTTTGCTTATTTTTCAGACAGAAAATGCTTTTAATTGGGGTTAATTTATTTTTGAAATACTGAATGAGTGTATTTGCCAGAAAAGCCATTACAAAGAAATGGCTTCAACCAGACACCCCATCTATAAGAACGGTATGACATCATTCATGAAATCTTTATAATGGAAAGAATCCACTTCTCCATGGAGCTTCAGGAAAATCGATTTGAATACATTTGGATGAAGTGAAGCATGAATATCTCCTTGAAATGCCTTAGTCAGCATTAGTCATTCTGACTGGTTGTACAGACAGCAGAGTCCTTTAGCACAGATACATCAGCTCCATAACCCGAGGTCACAGGCTCCTCTGGCTTCATTGTGTCTTATCCGAACACCTCAGTAGATATGAAGGGTAGGATGATAAAGGACCTAATGATCTGCAGTATTTTACAGCCTCTCCCAACTCTCCTCTACAGACTGGCTACCTTATCCTTATTGCTGCCATGTTGGTGACCAGGACCTACTGTGACGTATGGATGATCCAGAACGGCACCATGATCGAAAGGTCAGAATGGCTTTGTGCTTCCATTATTGTTTAAAGCTTAACATCCAGATTTTACAATTCATGACCATAAACGTGTATTAGAGATTTAAGTCACCATATAGCAGCCATGACAACTATATCAGTCCTTAATGTTAAATATATCCACATCTGACTGACCTATATATAGACATACATATACCTCCTATACATAGAACTATATACATATAACTATATACATACCTATACCTATACATAGAACTATATACATACAGTGCAGCATTGGACAACAAGTGTCTTGCTCCTGATATATTTCTAAGATGAAAAGAGACCGTTTTTGTTGTATTGGTGATTTGGCTTTGGAAATGTAGTAGTTAGTAGCTTAAGCAATGAAAGCTCTGGGTTTAGATGTCACCTGCTTTATATAGTTGGCTGTCTCTGCCAAGTGGTCTTTATCTGCCGGTACATGGTTCATATTTCAGTCAAGGATGTAAAAAGGATACATAGAGTTATTACAGATACAGATTTTTTCCAGTAATTGCCAAATGCCAATAATCTGACGGCTTCATTCTTCACCCTTATCAATTGATTTTTGTAAAGCATGACTGATCTTATCATTGTCCTTTGCAAGTTTTAAGTCATAGTATCAAGCCTTTAAAAAGCCAATGCAGTGAAACTATTTCTCTTATGTGGGATTGTAATGAAAATGGGGGGGGCAATCATGCATCTGTGATTCTTTGCAGGAAGTGATGACTTTGTTTTGATTCTCCACAGCGGTATTATAAGCAGAGACATCAGTCTGTTCAAGAAGCACTTTTATTCCTACATATCAGTCATACCAGCGGTAACTGTCCATCAAGGTTTCATAGACGTGAACAGCAGGCCTTCTAACGCTAACACTGCCGTTTAACAGCCTGCTCAGTAATCGTGCTCTGTCATCACTTACTGTCTGAGGTCCACATACTTCTTCCAAGCCTTAACACTGACAACTGTGTTTCATCAGCTGGTAAAATGAGTAGTGTTTAGAGCTTACATTAACTTAAAAACATTTGCACATGGAATTCCATTCAATTTATGTGTTCAAATTTTTTCTGAAATAGAAATGAATTTGCAATTTTAATTAATACTGCTGATATTAGTGAGTACCTATTTCAGGAATGATGTTGTTCCTGTATCTAATTAGATAATGAAACACTGCAGAGCAATGTAAAATACCAGTACCATATCTAACTTCTATAGATTAGTAATGGGAGAAAGCGTCCAATACAAATGCCTTCCTTGTGTTGTTATAGCATGTTACATAGCATGTTAACTTTTATCAGCTGGAAAACTACAAACTTGAATCTATACTGCTGACATATCCATATGAATAAACAATACAGGTATATTGTATAATAATGTCACTATTTAATTGAAAATGCATAAAGCAGCAAAGTTGTCTTAAAAGCATCCTAAAGGTAAACTGCGTGTTACACCAACGGCACGAACCAGATCTGTTTGAGGGATTTAACAATTCAACTGAAAGAATTTTAACACCTTATCTCAATGAATTTGGCGTTTAAAGATGTCAATAAAACAAAAAATTACATTTATAATTAAGACAAACCCAATGACAAGTTTATTCTTTTCACCATATTATCACAGCTGCCAATATACAATAGACTATGAACATACAGCTACAGTCATACTGTATCAGATTTAACAGTAGTTTTTAGGCTTCACATGAAAGGATTTGAATGGCTCCACAGCTGTCCAATATTTGTCCAAAAAGTCAGTGTGCAACATAAAGAAACAACATGGGCATACATCATTTGAATGGTATTCCTGAGTTTATCCGTCAGGACTCCACTGTTACTCTCTGAATAACTATGGATTATAGTATACTTAATATAATATATAATAATATACTGAATATATTATTCAGTATGCAAGCTGCATTGGTTCCAAAGGAAACTGAAGTTTATCAGTATTATATTATTATTATTATTATTATTATTATTATTAAATATATTATTCTGTTTGTCCCACTGACTCTTTAGAAATGTTTGCTCATCTCTGCATGTTGTGGTTTGCAGTGCAATTATCGGTCGCTCGCCAAAAGATTTCAAGGCCTACTTGTTCAGCTTTATCAAATTCATGCCACTTGTAAGTGTTTTTTTTTGTTAACTTTTAAAAAGAAATTGTCACACTTTGTATGCTCTGTCACAAGTGTGATCTTATTGCTCTCTATGCTTTCTATGATTCTGTAGTGCAGTGTCAGTCTGTACTCCTGCACATAGTTTGGGGCAGCTAAATCTTCTGAAGAGTGTACAGAGCAGACCTGATGTGAAAAACTCTGACATTTCTGTTTTCTACTGTGTAATTACTAATTCTGTGGTGATGGTTAATTATTTTCATTTAATCATTTAATGCACTTAAAGTACAATTTAGCATGGTTATTATTTTTGATCTAACATGAGCAGTCTATTACTGTATTGCAAATGTACTTTTGTACCCCTCAATGTTAATAAGGCTGGCTATATTCTATATTTTTTTTAATCGTCAAAAGAAATTGTTTGTGGTCATGCTGAACATGTCAGTGTAGCTCATTGATGTGTGTTTAATGGAGCACTATGGTCTCCAAGAACCACACAAATGCAGAGAAGTTCACACATGACCAGCAGTTTGTAAATCAGGTTCAACAATTTCTATACAAATATGTATGCTGATACATATTTGGATGCATCAGCATCCAAATATGTGGATATATGGAAATTTCTATTCTTTTGAAATCCATATTTTTAGATTTCTATTGCATTTATTTAAAACGAGGAATATTTGTGTGCATCAGCAGTAAATTTGTCAATATTTTTGTCGAGAATCATTTCTATACAAATCACAAAATACGTTTGTGAATCCTTCTGTGTGCGTTCATCTGACCGCATATATTCACCGTTGGTTTGTTGATCATTAGAAAAACATAGATTATCTCCGGCCTAATTCTTTCAATTGAGTTTGTCTTGCTCTTGTAAAATCTGACTAAAATATTTAGCTTTTGCATGTTTTCTTCATTCCCTGTCCTATGCTCAGCATGAATACTATAAGGATTGTAAACCCTGTCACTTGCACAGCAGTACTGAAGCAAAGAGCTGTTAGTGAGAGATGGATGACTCGGTCATTTCAGATAGCCTTGGTGAACAACTTCCTGAAGTTTGGTCTGTACGAGCTGAAGCTGAGGTTCCGTGAGAGGCTCACTAAGAACTTGTATGACCAGTACCTGCAGTAAGTACCACAGCAATACTACAGCTGCTTTCCCATCATATGCCATCTTCTGATAATCATTTCATCCTTTCTGTCATTTATCCAATGAAGCAATAGTAGGTGTACCTTGCACGGCAGCTGGATTCTCACACAAATCCATTTAGTTAAAAAAAATAGTAATGCGTTTGTGTGAAACACAGTGAACCACTGTGTTTCACACAAACGCATTACTATGTTCGAAGCGGACCAATCAGCATCCTCTTAGAAGGAGTTACAGGCGTGCTTTATGTGTGTGTGACGACACAGAGTCTGTTAAGTGCTGTAGTAGCATCACTTATATCCGACCTGGAAAGTATTTCTTCATTAAATAAGTGCAAAAACCCCCATGGAAGGCTTGTCGAACATGGGGAGGCATGGAACAGATGTTGGGCTTGGAGTTTGATTGATAAAGTGGTTGTATCTGATTGTATAATAGGCTATAACCTACATTACATTTTATTATATTTGATCTGATTGGAACAAAACACAGGGGTCAGCAATTTTAAGATGAAATATATATTTGAAGACATGAGATCACAGTCTGACTCAGATCACAGTCTGACTCGGTAATAATGTGTTGGGTGATTTAAGGGTTCAAATACAGTGGATTTTAAATGTTGGACATATATCTGGATCTTGGCTGAACAGCATCCACTGGTTTTATTTCAGCTACTTCAACAAATGTAATATATTTAAACAGTCACTTGCAAAAAGTACAAGCAGAGGTTTTATTCTGAGTTCAGGGTGACTTGACGTATTTGAATGTGAGGGCAAAAAAATGCAGTTCATAAAAATGACACATATCAGTCAAAGCAGTAACTTTAGTTATAAACATGTATCCAGTGGATATAGTAGAATAACAACGATAAAAGCAGTATGCACTTTGATACGGTCTGATTTAAAGAGGAAACAAAGCAGCGCGTCTGGCTCTGCAAGAGAAAGGTGACGAAGAGAAGCTCGGGTTGTTTTAAGAAAACCTGTTGGGGATTAGGTAAGGTTCACAAAGTAAGGTTCATAAAGCTATGGCAACTGAGCCAGAGTTTAAGCTGCCTCTGTCTCTGGATTTGAAAACCCTAATTTCAAGGTTAACTTCACTTTCTCTCTGGAACAGGGCCCAGTGCACCTTCGTTGTGCTTTAGTTGCACCTTATCACATGTTTACCACTGAACTGTGATGAGCCTAGTGGTGTAGGGTCATGCTTTGTGATTTTAAGTTTGTGTATAAAATGGTGACTATTTAAACAAAGATGCAACACATTATACAGATAATACAACATTTTGAGACGTAACAAGCGGAGGTTATGATTTGAATTTGGTGAAGAGTTTTTGTTAGTTGGAGAACTTTGTATTCCCATTTCATATTTGCATGCATTTGTGTGCATGTATGAAAGTGCGTACAGGTATGTGCGAGGAAGAGTGGGGAGGAATAAAATGCATGATAAATAAATTAGGCCGCGTTAAGCTCAGCCAGTGAGGGCTAGCGGGGGTCCACCCTGTTGGTTGTATTACGATTCTTGTCTTTCACCTTTGGGTCTCATTGCCTTGGAACGCCCCAGACCTTCAGAATGGAGCTGGTCCGTTGCAGGGTTTCATTTGAGGGGCCCTCGCCCATGTTGTTTCATGCCAGGCCAAAACTTAACAACATATAATAGATGTAAATGAAATGCACAAAGAAAGGGAAGGTTGGTATAATGAATAACAGAAAAGACAGATTAAAGGGAAAACGTTTATGTATGTGTAGTGTTACGGTAGAATCACAGTAATGATTTGTATTTATGTTGCAGGTCATGCTATAGAGGAAACTCGGCTATAAACCCAAAACGTCCTGTTTGATCATGGTTTCGTGGGCGGGGAGCTCTGTATACAGACAGATTTCCATCAAAAGTGTATAATTTGTTCAGTCATAGTCCGTTTATTTTTACCGCTAATGCAAAAATATGATTTTTACGGATAATGCAGAACCAAAGGTCAGAAGGTGAGATTTGACAGAAAACTTTAAGCCATTAACAACATCTGTTGAGGTTAGCGCATTAAACTCTGGGTGACTTTGTACCAGTAAATTAAGTTCACTCCATTTCTTTTTTTCCTCACCATGTAAACATTTCAATCCAGAAGCCAAAGCCTGACTGTTTCATAGTCGACTGAAATGTAGCTGCACATTGCAACATAAGGACCTATTCTATGGAGGGGTCATTCTATAACAACTTTGATCACCATGTTTTTGATGTATTTGGAACTTGTGACAGATTATGCACTTCTCACTGTTAAGTCACAAGGAGGCAATGTGCTGTTGTGTGTTTCCTGGTTTTTTGAGTCTTCACCATGTGTTCTGGCTCTTCAGAGGGTTCACCTACTACAAAATGGGAAACCTGGACAACCGGATAGCCAATGCAGACCAGCTACTGACACAGGATGTGGAGAAATTCTGCAACAGTGTGGTGGACCTCTACTCTAACCTCAGCAAGGTACCACATTGTGTTTGCTTTCAAATGAATAATGTTCAAAAATCTTTCAATTATTGGAGTGGAGTGCTGTGTGAGTCTTTGTTATAGAATGATATGAACTTAAGTGGCATCACGGCTCAAGCTCTCTGTGCCAGGCAGATTACCCTTTCTTCATGACGGGCTACTTCATCACATATGATGTGTACACTGCAGGCCCAATGTTCCCCATCTCTCCTTACTGCCTACCAAGCGACCCCAAATCTTTAAGTTCCAGAAACCATAGACTAGCATCCGTGTCTCCTGCTGCCTGGGGAAAAAGCAATACTAGGTTAGCCAAGCTGTTTTTGCCGGTACAAGGTTACGTGCTCATATCGAAGCGCTCCAAGTGTCCTGCTTTATTGTCACATAATTGATATTATGAGCAATATATACCAGCTGAGTTTGAAAAAGAGCATCATTTGTAAATCTGTCTGTCTTGTGTGTCCTTCAGCCTCTGTTGGATATCGGTCTGTACATCTTTAAGCTGACAAGTGCCATTGGTGCTCAGGTAAGAAGGTTATCTCCTGCATGATCTATTGAGTCTATGGAAATGGAATGACACCATGCTCCTAAGATGCTCTCAAGAAAATGGTGGAATTTGAAAGGTTTGATAACCACATTGTAATAAGGTTGTAAAGGAGCTCAAACAGGCTAAAGTAACATTTGTCATAAATAACTAACATTTAATAATTGTATTCATTCTACAAAAACTGACAGACTTTTATTAGATCAAATTATTCTTAGTTATTCTTAATTTAGAGTATTGACACTCTAAATTGTTATGCTTCCATACTGACCTTTAAGAGTGAACAACTCCAGAGGACATGTGATTTCTTTTTTTTTTTTCCCTTAATAGTTCATGGCCAAAGAATGTATATGGGATGGACACAGTATTCATCGAACCTCAATATTTTTACCATACAGTACAGCCCTAATACAGTTATGAAATAAATTACCCTTGGCTGAAAGTCCGTGTTGGATGTCATCACTTGCACCATTTCTTGGACATATCCAACCTATGGATGTTTGTCCAATAATTGCGGCGATTCTCTCATCTTGGAATGACATATCAGATGGTTCTTTCCCTCATCCACCTGTTATCTACCCTTTTTTCTGATCTCTTGTTCTTTTTTGCCATAAACTTTACTCTCAAACCATTTCTTTTTATACCTGAGCCACAGTCTGTATCTCACACACAACAGTCACTGCCTCGGTTATATAACTATATACATTCAAAACAGATTTAATTCAAATTTGTCAAATTTCAGACATATTGGGATCTATCGATGCCCTAAAGTTGTTCATCAATACCGTGATTCTCTCACACATGAACTACTGTCTTACCAGCTGGACACGGACAGGTGGGCCACATTCAAATCAGTAGGAAAGTCAACTTCACATCATTGTACAATCTTTCTTCTGTATCATTTCTTTAAACTGGGAAAACACGATGACATTTTCAGATATTTTACGTGTGTTTAGTATCTCTGTCATCGACCTGCCAGGAGCTGCAGATGAAGGTTAGCCTGTATGGCTTCATCTCGTATGCCCCAGAGACAACAAAAATAAATACAACAAATCAAAAAACAGCAGAACTAATGGTGTGAGCAAACGGTAATGGTGATAATAAGTTATACGAGCTGTTGCTACAGTCCGGATGTCTGGATTTTCAGAATAGGTATGCAGAGACTAGGAGACGGTAAAGGGATCAGTGGATTGCCAAAATAACGCTGAACTTCAATCAACTGTGCCGATCCTACAAGAACTGTAAAAGCTATATGTATAAATAAGCTGCCAAACAGGAAGTGACTTTGTTGTGTCCACCACTCTCCCCCACCTAGGGCCCAGCCGTCATGATGACCTACCTACTGGTCTCAGGACTCTTCCTGACCAGACTGAGAAGGCCCATAGGCAAGATGACAGTCACCGAGCAGCGGTACGAGGGAGAGTACCGCTTCGTCAACTCTCGCCTCATTACCAATAGGTAATTTAAACCAATAGGCATCAACTGCTCAAAAGCTATTACTGCACAGCTGTTTACTGTAACACTGCATTGATGTTTTTCTTTCCCTATAGTGAGGAGATTGCTTTCTACAATGGGAACACCAGGGAAAAGCAGACCATTTATGCCACATTCAAGAAACTGGTGGGTAACAGTTTAGCAGTTAGAATATTCTCCCCAAAGGGACTGCATTAACCATTTATAGTATCACCTCTCACTGGTGTGGTCAATAATGAGTTTGTTGCACCTGTAACCACACCATGTTATGGTTTCCCGGAGTTTACCTGTACATCGCTGCAGCAACTGAGAAGTTAAACCACTGGAAAACAAAGGATTTCCAGTGGGTGTTAGGTCACTCCTTTAATTTGACTGCAGCAGGGCTTTGCTGTCATTTGGTATCAACCAGAGGCCTGTACTACGCAGCAAGTTCAACATACCCAGGATGTCTTTTTGTTGTCTGACCTCACAAACCATAACAACTGCAATCATGCTAAACTTTCACCCAACGATGGTTGTGAACTGAGTAACTCGACCCAGCTATGAGCGCATTCACGTAAATGACTGTTTGCAGCATATTACCAAACACAAACATTTCTACTGTCGGCAAATGAAGAGAAAACATTTAGACAACTACGAGGAAGTTGTAAACAAAGTCCTAATCCAAGTTCAAAGCATCTAGAGTACAATTGATCGGACTATAAAGGAAAGGCAATGCCTTCTCCGACATGTCGCACTGACAACAAAAGTTTCAAGAAGCTGACGCAGTTAAGTGAAAATATGATAAAAGAGAGAGAACCATGCAATCATAGCTATCTACCCCGGTGAGAAGTACAGTACTGTGGTAACCCTAAATCCTGTTTCATACTACAGGCCTTAGGTCTATGACTAGCTGGTCAAGTCCTCTGCCTTTGAACCATTTCATCAACAACAACATTTCATGTTTTTATCAACTTGGATATACAGCTGAAAACATGATGTTGACTCGTGGAATAAAACCTGTACAACAGTAGCTCTGGCTGCACAGGTTGCAAGAGGAAAGAGACAGCGGCGTGTTTACAGAGAAACATCACAGAACTTGTTTCTAAAATGTATTTGTACGCAGGTGCTAGTATCGCTGTTTTCCCAACTTCAGAACATACTTGTGTTTTGTCTTCCAGGTGGACCACTTGCATAACTTTATCTTCTTTCGCGTCTCTATGGGATTTGTGGACAGCATAATTGCCAAGTGTAAGTAGATATATCTCTTTAATTCACAATATTTAGGTCGTATCCCTGATATTTATTAATGTTCCTAAAAGAAATAAACATATTAGTTTAATGTATTTTCTGCAACTGGATTAGATTTTTCTGTGATATTTAAATGTGTGTTATGTATACCCAATTAATATTTCCATTTATTAACTATGAATAAATCGCTTCATTTTAGTAAGGCTCCTGTGGTGTTAAATATAGAACATGTTAGAAATATAACATTTCATGTATTTGCACTGTTTAAATATCATGAATGCAGAGGCGTTGAAATAATCTGGTCCATTTATCATGCTGACTATGAAAATGTAATCCTTAACTACAGGTAGTAAACATAAGACATGTCTCTGTTTCAGTGTTTTAAAAGGACATCAAATATTTTATAGCATAAATATGACAAATGTCTAATTATTATCATATTCAACATCTTTGTCTCAGGCCACATGACAGGAATTTGATAGAATTTGTGTATAAGCAATATAATGTATTTGAGAACCATATTTATACAATTAGGCCCACTCAAAAACATAATTGTGTCTTTATTCTCTGTTTCTTATATGTCCACATGCTGTTCCTGTGCAGACTTGGCCACTGTAGTAGGTTACCTGGTGGTTAGCCGGCCATTCCTCAGCCCATCACACCCTCGACACCTGCACAGCACACACTCTGAGCTGCTTGAGGTCAGAGAAATCACTCTCTCTCTCACACACACACACACACACACACACACACTTGTGTGGTAAAACAAAACTTGAAAATAGAATCATTTAAAAGGGTCAAAAACTGGAATGCTTTCCAAAAAAGATTATTCTAAGACATCAGTTTTGACTTTGAATGGAATTGATGGACGTCTGGCCTTGCACACAACTGCATCGACACAGCAATGAGGTCATTTTGACAATAATAAACATATCTTATTTCAGTAAAGCCATCGTAAAATGAAAAACAAAAGTGGCTCCCTGGTAGAAAAACTCACATAAAGCTTTGCAGTGATGTGTTGGGGCTCTGAGGTTTAATGGGATGGGACCTGTTTTGCCTGTAGGACTACTACCAGAGTGGGAGGATGCTCCTGAGACTGTCCCAGGCCCTGGGCAGGATAGTACTGGCTGGCCGAGACATGACCCGTCTCTCAGGGTGAGTGTTCCAGAACAGCACAGAAAAGATGAATATAAAATCATAAAAAGTTGAAACTGATCTATAAAAAGCTCATTGGTCCATCTATCTGAATGTCCTATAAAACTGAGTAGCCATTTCGATAGGATGGATCCACTTTTTAGTCGCTCTCCTAAAAGCTTTGCTCTGCTCTTTCTGCTGTCTCTCATACGGATCACTCTTTAGATTTCACTGTTAAAGCTCAGTTCATTCTTCATTTGTTCTGCCTCTTCATTCATTCAGTTTTAAAGTAAATAGTTTAGATTTCAGTATGCAGCTTGCATTCTGAACTCTTGAGTTATGTTGTGTGTGTGTGTGTGAATTATCGTCTTGACCAGTTCAGGTTCAAATGACTGAAGGCTGTATCTCTCTGAAGCAGAGGGAGCTTTCTTTACTGCCTTAACTGGCAGAATATAGAAGTCTTTAGTCTTGGTTCCTAGCAATCGAGACCCCACCTGGGATCCAGGTCATGACGGGTCCAAATCATTTTCAGTCTGCAACAAAGGTCCCAAGGCGAGAATCAATGAAATCTACCGACCTCCAGTGCCGAAGTTGCCAGTTGTGGTGTTCTGCAGTGGGAATGGGGCTTGTAACCAGTCCTGTTGCTCTCATACCATCGTCATGGTGTTGATTCCTAACAGTCTGGTTGGATAAGTGAACTCTGGTAGCACAGTAGAAGTCAATTTCCAAGGATCGAGCTGGACTCTGTACTGTCATACGCTGTACTGCCCACTTTCCTGGTAATGTCTCCATACTCGGCTGACCACACTCCCACCGAGCTACCATCCGAACCCCTTCGCCATCTTCTCTTTCTTTTGTCTGACACATTTTTCAAGATGGCTGTCAAGTTGAAATGAGGATTTATCTGCATTTCACTACAAAAAAACTAAATAAGGTTGCAGCAGGCTGGAGGGAGATTGCCTGAAAGTATCCTCATTGCAGTTGACTAAATTGTGTCAGTCCATTAAACATAACAATATTAAATGTGATTTCTGTAAAAAGAAATGTTAAAAGAGCATTGAAAGATAGCAGGTACTGCTCACCAATCTTTGAAGTGGTTACTTCTTCAGTCTGATCTTGATTGAACAGCTGATAGGTGGTTTGTTCACATGACTTAATGGGACACTTGTTAGGACAGGGTGTCCAAGTTCTCTGCCATCATTGAAGTTGTTGTTGAGTTATTCCACGTCGGCTTGACTTGAATCTCCTCCACCCCTGGTGCCTTTTTCACTCCATCTCATTGCACGTTTGAGTTTACCAGGTCTGTGCAGCCTCCCCGTCTACTCTAGCAGGTTGACAGCTCTGCTCCACACGAGTGTCCAAGACATACAGCAGCAGATCTGATGATGCATCCACTAAGTTGATTTAAACTTTGGCCGAGGGTGTTTTGTTGTTACAGAAGTCAACAACAAAGCCCCATTGGGGTTCCCGTCTGGCAGGGTTTCTCCCTTGTTGGCCATCTCAGCTTTAAGGTCCCCCAGCAGAGCTATAGAGCCTATATCTAGTTGATACTGGTCCCGCACCAGCTCAACTTCGGCGACATTAAAAACACAGATCATGAAGGACGGAAGGATTTATTCCATCTCCCTCGCTAATTACAAACACACAAAGTAATTTTGTCTGCTTGTGAGGTAAATGCATTCACAAATGAAATTTTATGGGGTTTTTTTAAGGCAAGCTGCAATAATAATGCAGCCATTTGTACATTTCCAAGTGAATTTCAGGCTTCAGAGATGCCAGCTGTTCCATCAAAACATAAGCAGCTCTGTAAGGCGAGTGCAGCAGCTACAGCCTGGGCACATTAGCCTTAGACTGGAAATACTACAATCTAGGAAGGAAACAATGAAATATTACACTTCCTTCCAAATGAGACAGAGCTGGGATCTGTTCTGATGAATTGAAGTATTTGTGTATTTTTTCATCTTGCCCATCTATGTCCTCCACAGATTTACATGTCGTATCACTGAACTGATGAAAGTCTTAAAGCAGCTGAATGCTGGCAAATATGAACGCACCATGGTGTCCCAGCAGGAGAAGGGTACACAACCAAACACGTGACAGAAATGAGTTCTCATCTCAGATAACCGGAGCTGTGCAGACAAACCATTGAACACATTTTTTGGTTTATTTCATTCACTTTAGAATCCGACACTTCAGAGAAACTGGTGCCTGGGAGTGGTCAAATTATCAACAGAGATAACCTCATCAAGTAGGTCTCTTACTCTGCTCTTGGCATATTTTTTAGTTGTTTTTTTTCAAGAGCTCTGGTTTAAAGCAACATGTTATTTTGCAGATTTGACCATGCACCCCTAGCAACACCCAACGGAGACGTTTTGATCAGAGACCTCACATTTGAGGTAAAAGCTCATCCTTCATTGATAATCTCATCCAGACAGGCAAACTGTGATTGACAATGAACAAATGAGTGACGTTGTTGTAAATAAACCACATTTGATTGTGTTGTATTGTATTCCAACATCTCAGTGTTTCTGTGTCCTCTGTAGGTGAGGTCTGGCACCAATGTTCTCGTGTGTGGACCCAACGGCTGTGGAAAGAGTTCTCTGTTCAGAGTGCTCGGAGAGGTGAGCAACCTTCTACTTAACTGGGGCCTCTTCGGAAGCACACTTCATGGATTTGGTCTGTAAAATATTGTACATTATGTTCTGCATGTGTGGCATAAAATAAATCAATCATATGTCTTTTTGAAAGCTGTGGCCTCTGTTTGGAGGACAACTGACCAAACCTGAGAGAGGGAAGCTCTTCTATGTTCCACAGGTAAATGAGTGCTTCCTGTTTTCTTCCAGCTTGGACTTTTGGCAGCAATTTGGTACTTGGTGTACTGTTTATATAAATGATATACACATAATGTCTATATTATATATTGATATTACAAATATAAACAAACACTATATAATTGAACTATAAACAAAGATGAAATATTTACTGAACTGCAGTCAATAACACATTGATGGTCTTTATATTGGCTAATAATAGTGTGTGTGTGTGTGTGTGTGTGTGTGTGTGTGAGAGAGACACTGGTGCAAAGAGTAAAACAAGTGAAATGGTATACGTTGAAAATGTAGGAGGAGAACATCTCACAGTAACGTTTAAACATGCTCCGTTCAATGACTCGGACTAAATAAAAAAAACTACAATTTTTAATTTGTAATAATTTATTCCAAACTGTCGTGTTTGTCCAGAGACCTTACATGACTCTGGGTTCTCTGAGGGACCAAGTAATTTACCCCGACACCTATGAAGACCAGCAAAGGAAAGGCATCTCTGACCATGTGAGACACGACACATTCCCACACACACATTGTCTGTGTGTGTTTGTAATTACTTACATCATCTCGTCTGTGTGTCCAGGTATTGAAAGAGTATCTCGACAACGTCCAGCTGGGTCACATCCTGGACAGGGAGGGTAGCTGGGACTCGGTCCAGGACTGGATGGATGTCCTCAGTGGAGGAGAGAAGCAGAGGATGGCTGTAAGGACTCACTAGTTGTACAGGAAACATGACAGATTGATTTACTTTACTAAAAACACGAGACAGACCATGCATCCATTTTCTAAAGTGATTGTCCTGCTCAGCTAGGTTGGTGTGGGCCTCTCCCTGCTCATACTCACACCTACCATGGATCATGTCAAAGAAGCTTGTAGTTCGTCATTTCTTTCAAAGAAGACCTGTCTCAGTGAAAGTAGGCAACTGAAGAACACTTGAAGAACACTGTGCACCATCACTTCATCTGATGGTCAAAAGTCTCAATACTTGTGGCTGGTGGTGCAAAGGATCATAAAAGTCACGTTTCGGATCGTATCACGGATCAGATCGGTACAGAAGCAAAAAGGGAGCAAGTATAAGTTTTAGAGATCCGGATCACGATTATGCCGCTGATACAATGTCGGATACAGATCTTTGTTGTTGGACTATAGCAGCTGGTCTACAAGGCTCAGGACTATTTATTTTGTCACCGTTCTAAAAATCATTTCAACCTCTCTGAAGTCAGTAAACCATCAAAAATTCAAAATGTTATAATTTTACTTTGTTAAAGTAATCTTTTCTTCATAAAGACGCACAATTCAAATGATATACGATGTATTATCATCTGCTTAGAGCTAAACAGATCATAATTCATCTTTAATATCTATTGAAGTCTTTCTTTATTCAAGTTTCTCACTAACACAGATTTGACAGACTATATGAACACATCATGGTAACTTACCTTCGCCCAATACTCATTTTCACTGAACCTAGTTACTAGCTCTCATGTCAATTTAAACACAGATTATTTGTTTAAAATGTTAACATTATAAACCAATATGACTTATTACTCCATATTTTGTATGGAGAAAGGACTGTTTAAGGTTTAAGAAGAATCGGTCAGCACAGAGAAATACTGGACTTGATGTTGAGGCTGTATACATGGCATTCTTTTACTTTCCATTGAGTAGTGTCTCTGTTGGTAGCTAATGATGAGTGTGTCTGTGTCTTTATACATGTAGATGGCCAGGCTGTTCTACCACAAGCCCCAGTTTGCCATTCTGGACGAGTGCACCAGTGCAGTGAGTGTAGATGTGGAGGACTTCATCTACAGCCACTGCAGGACGGTACGACCCAACAACACAGCATGCACACAAATACAGTACTTCTGTGTTTGTATACATGTTTTTATTTCAGATAACTTCCCTATTACCTGATGTTGTTTTTACTTCCCGGTTCTCTGTTAGCCAATACACAAACCAAAGCTAAATGCCTCTGGCAGCTCCAGACAACAGGCTGATTTCTGTTAATATCCTGTTTGAAAACTCCTCCATAGGGATGGCTAGCACTATAACTTATCTTATCAGTTATTTTGCATTACTAAAGAAATTATTTAGTAATTACTAAGTAAGTTTAAAAGGACAGATAACATGAGAGCTTATGCAGCGATTCTGCAGGCTTTAATAATGTAGCGCTGGTGCTAGTTTATCACAGGTTTCTTCCCCTTGACTTAACCTGGACAAACATCCATCATGCTTCATTTGGATACAAAAAACTCATCGACAGTCATGACTGCAGTTTAACTTTGACTGTTGCTGCACCAAATACAAGTCATTTAGTTAACATAAGGCCATACAGAAGCATACACATATGAGAGAGAAATGCATTAACAGGTACAGGCCGCCTCACTGAGCCAATTACGCAAGGCATGTTCTAAAAATAGCACTAGTATGAAGGCTAATCACTGTCAAAATCCGAGAGCACAAATAAGGTGCGTGCGTGCGTGCGTGCGTGCGTGCGTGCGTGCGTGCGTGCGTGCGTGCGTGCGTGCGTGCGTGCGTGCGTGCGTGCGTGCGTGCGTGCGTGCGTGCGTGCGTGCGTGCGTGCGTGCGTGCGTGCGTGCGTGCGTGCGTGCGTGCGTGCGTGCGTGCGTGCGTGCGTGCGTGCGTGCGTGCGTGCGTGCGTGCGTGCGTGCGTGCGTGCGTGCGTGCGTGCGTGCAAATTTAACAGCAGCGCATGCATATTACTTTGACGAGTGCTTTCACGTCACGCCGTGCAGAATATCGCCGCTCGCGCGAGCAGAATTGCAGCCTGCGAGGAGAAACCCATGCTTTGAGCGCGGTGGGGCATCCCCTAGCGCGGGACTACTATCACTGCTCTTCTACTCGCAGACTCAGTAGTTTTCTTTTTGACAGTAAGTGGGCGGACCCAGTCACCATTGTATAACTACATTTAATTGGTTACAATCCTCGTCTTTGTATAAACATGGGACAGAGTTCATGATTTGTTAAATGTTACAAAGGTTGTAGTACAAACGAGACATGATGGGAAGATATGATATAAGTTAATGATTTCCTAAAAAATGTAAGAAATGATAATATGTACAAAAAATATGACTGGTGTGATTTTGAAGAAAATACACAATCATTGTTAATAACTAGAAAATGCATTTCCTGCTGAAAATGCGTTGGAATGCTGAAAGCTGAAATGAATCTCAAAAACATTGCTGAAAATAGATATCCAATTTAAAAAAATAAAAATAAAAAAATTGCAAAAAGCTTAATAATTCAAAAAGTTGAAAGATTACAAATATGAGGTTATATCACCCCTCTCCTAAAAGAGCTGAACATTTTGATATTCGAACGGTTTCTGTAGCTTAAAAGAATTCCAGCGGTAGTGATATTTGTTGTAGTAGTAGTAGAAGTTGTAGTCGAAGTATTAGTAATGAGAAGAAGTAGTAGTATCAGTAGTCGTAGTAATAGCTGTAGTAGTGGACGTAGTATTTAATATAACAGTAGTAGTAGTAGTAGAATAAGTAGTAGTAGTAATAGTCAAGTCAGTTTTTGAAGTAGTAGTACTAGTAGCAGTCGTACTAATAGCTGTAGTAGTATTAGTACTGGTAGTAGCAGGAATAGCAGTATTAGCAGTTGTGGTATAAGTAATAATAGTAGTGGTAGTGGTAATAATAGCATAGTGGTAGTAATAATATTTATGGTAGCAGTAAGGCAAGGCAAGTTTATTTGTATAGCACATTTCAACAAGGTAATTCAAAGTGCTTCACATAAAACCATTAAAGGCATCAAAACATAAGGCAAAAGAAAAGGAGATTTAAAAACAATTAAGAACATTCATTATTTAAAAGCAATTAAGAACAGTGTAAGAAATAAAATACAGTAGTGAGATGCAGGAAATTGATTAATATATTAATTGAATGTGATTCAATTAAAGGCAGCAGCAAACAAAGTCTTCAATCTTGATTTAAATGAGCTGAGGGTCTCAGCAGACCTGCAGCTTTCTGGGACTTTGTTCCAGATATGTGGAGCAGAACAACTGAACGCTGCTTCTCCATGTTTAGTTCTGACTCTGGGAACAGAAAGTAGACCGGTCCCAGACGACCTGAGGGGTCGGGATGGTTCATAAGGTAGCAGCAGATCAGAGATGTACTTTGGCCCGAAACCATTCAGTGCTTTGTAAACCAACAGCAGGATTTTAAAGTAAATTCTTTGTTGGACAGGAAGCCAGTGCAAAGACATCAGAACTGGGATGATGTGATCCACCCTCCTGGTCTTAGTGAGGACTCGAGCTACAGCATTCTGAATCAGCTGCAGCTTTCTGACGGACTTTTTACAGAGACCTGTAAACACACCGTTACAGTAGTCCAGTCTGCTGAAGATAAATGCGTGGACAAGTTTTTCCAAATCCTGTTGAGACATAAGTCCTCTAATCCTTGATATATTCTTCAGGTGATAGTAGGCTGATTTTGTAATTGTCTTGATGTGGCTGTTCAGATTGAGGTCTGAATCCATAACTACACCTAGATTTCTGGCTTGGTTTGTGGGTTTTAACATCAGCGATTGAAGTTGAGCGGTGATTTTCAATTGTTCGTCATTGGTACCAAAAACAATTACTTCTGTTTTATCTTTGTTTAATTGAAGAAAATTCTGGCACATCCAGTTGTTGATTTGTTCAATGCAGTTACCCAGCCCTTGTATGGGATTATAGTCCCCTGGTGACATAGTTATGTAGATTTGTGTGTCGTCTGCATAATTATGATAACACACTTTGTTGTTTTCCATAATCTGAGCTAGTGGAAGCATGTAGATGTTGAACAGAAGAGGCCCCAGTATTGAACCTTGGGGAACACCACATGTCATTTTAGTCAGCTCTGATGTGTAATCAGCTACAGACACAAAGTATTCTCGGTCCTTCAAGTAGGATTCAAACCAGTTAAGTGCTGTGCCAGAGAGTCCCACCCAGATTTTTAGTCTTTCTAGGAGTATGGCATGGTCGACCGTGTCGAATGCAGCACTGAGATCCAGTAACACTAAGACTGAACTTCTGCCATTGTCTATGTTTAAGTGGATGTCGTTGAAAACCTTAACAAGAGCAGTTTCAGTACTGTGGTGCTGTCGAAAGCCTGACTGGAAAACATCAAAGCAGTTATTTACGGCCAAGAAGTTGGTCAGCTGTTGGAAAACCGCTTTTTCAATTATTTTACTTAAAAATGGGAGGTTTGATATTGGCCTATAATTTTTCATCGTTGCGGAGTCTAAACTAGCCTTCTTTAGGAGTGGTTTAATAACTGCAGTTTTTAGGGCTTGTGGGAAGACGCCTGAGAGAAGGGATGTGTTTACAATTTGTAAAAGATCAGTGGTCATGCAGTTTGAAATATTTTTGAAAAAGTGTGTTGGTAGAATATCCAAGCAGCAGGAGGATGACTTCAGATGTTGTATAATGTCTTCTAGGCTTCTACGGTCGATTGAATGAAATTGTGTCATGATATTTGAATGGATGTTATTCAGAGATCGGGACAACACATATCCTGTGGTTGGTGTGGAGGCACTGACTGCTTGTCTAATTTTCTGAATTTTGTCAGTAAAAAAGGAGGCAAATTGATTGCATGCCCAAGTGGATTGGAGCTCAGCAGCTACCGACACTGGAGGGTTTGTTAGCCTGTCGACGGTAGCAAATAAGGCGCGTGTATTGTTCTTGTTTTTGGTTATGATGTCAGAGAAGAATGACTGCCTTGCATTTCTAAGTTCCAAATTATAATTGCGAAGTCTCTCTTTATAGATGTCACAGTGAACCTGGAGATTAGTTTTTCGCCACCTGCGCTCAGCTTTCCGACACTCTCGTTTCTCTATGTTGACCAGCGTAGCATTTCTCCAAGGAGATCTTTGCTTACCCGAGACAACCTTCACTTTAGTGGGTGCAATGGCATCAATAATATTTTTTACTTTAAAATTGAAGCCATCTACAAGCTCATTGACTGAGAGGCAAGAGAGGGCTGGTGTGCAGGAGAACTTCTGAATAAATAGTTCACTGGTGTTTTCAGAGATGTAACGCTTTGTCACAACCTTGGTTTGGACATTTGTGTGCAAGGAGATTGCACTCTCAAAGAAAACACAAAGATGATCAGAGAGTGCAACATCAGTCACAGCAACCTTGGAAATGTTTACACCTTTGGCGATGATTAGGTCCAGAGTGTGCCCCCTGTTGTGGGTGGGTCCTGTCACATGCTGAGTCAGATCATAGTTATCAAGGACACCACATAGTTCTATAGACTCTCTGTCCTGGGGATTATCAACATGGATATTAAAATCACCAACAATAACAACACAGTCAAAATCAATACAGATTACAGACAGCAGTTCAGTAAACTCATCAAAGAAGGTTGCACAGTATTTAGGCGGTCTGTAAATGTTTAGGAATAAAGCTTGAGTGGAATTCAGAGCCACATATTCAAAAGAACTAAAATCTGCTTGCATTGAAGAGAATCATTAAATAAAACAGCAACTCCACCTCCTTTCTTATGCGCTCTTGTTTCACTCATGAAACTGAAGTTGTGAGGTGTTTATTCAATAAGAACAGCTGCACTGTTATCTTGATTTAACCAAGTTTCAGTTAAAAACAAAATGTCCAGTTTGTGCCTAACAATAAAATCATTGATTAAAAATGTTTTTCCTGACAGAGACCTGACATTTAATAAAGCTAAGTTTAATGTGGTTAAAGCTTTCTTTGCCCAATTTATTTGGACAGGCTGACAAGGAATGTATGCTAAGTTTGATAAGTTTGCAGGTTTGCGATTGTTTCTTCGCAGCCTCACCTTTCTTTTTCTATAAACTTGCAGGACAGGAATTGAGACAGCTAGCTGCACACAGGGCCCCGACTTTTCCTGGAGAGAGTCATTGGTGTCATTAGCCTTGTAGCCTGGACCCAGAAGATATCAATCATTGCCATTATCAGGTCGGGGAGACAGAGGATGGTTGTGGAACCATTGAGGAGTGGGGAGAGGAGTGTGTTTGGTTCCAGCAATGACCAGCTTTTCCATGTGGTCAGTGAACTCCAGGTGGGGGGAGGATGGGGAGAGTTTGAAGGAAAGGGACCTGGATGGAATTTGGGGGGTGGAAGTAGGTGCTAGGAAGGGAGGTAGAGACTCCTCGTAAAGTGGGAGATCGTCTAGGAAGGGTGGGGAAAGTGGGATATCGGCGGCGGTCCCTGATGATGAGGTTGGAGACTCCTCCTTTTGGCTGTCGTTAGGCGGGGGCATCCTTCCCGTAAAGTGGCGATGCTGTGTGGTTATCTCTTGTTTAGACTCCTCTTGTGTTTTGTACTTGGCAGTAGGGATAGATGGGTGACGCAGGGAGAAAAATAGGTTTGCAGTAAACAGTTTTACCCCTGACTTGTTCAAGTAAACTCCATGCGCTGTAAAAAGATGTCTACGCTCCCAGAAAAGGTAGAAATTGTTGATAACATGTACTGAATGGTCAGTACATGCAGTTGACAGCCATTCGTTCAGTGCAAACAGCCTGCTGAATCATTTATCTCCTCCTCTGACTGGTGGAAGAGGGCCACTGATGAACACCTCAGCCTTGACAGAGCTGACTGTGTTTAACAGATCAATAAAGTCTCGCTTCAGAACTTCAGACTGTTGTTTCACAATATCACAGCTTCCTGTATGCACGATGATGTTTTTCGCTGTGGGATGGTCAGCCACGATGTCCAGGATTTTGTCTCTCATGTCAGAGACCATATCTTTCGGAAAGCAGAGTATTTTGGTATTCTTGCTGCACAGTTTTCTGACATCTTTTATAGCATAGTCACCAACAATCAGAGTCTCAGGCCCAGTCATTAGCTTTGACTGCGGCCTTTTACTCTCACATTGACTCTCAGTTCTTACCCTGCTTTGAGGAGATAGCTGCTTATCCAGGTCATCAGATGGAGATTTAGGATCCTGCGACAATGGAGCAAATCTGTTTTGAAGTTGTAGGCTTGGTTGTTGTGGTGTTTTGCAGGTTTTACTTTCCTCAGCTGTCCTTGGCTTTGCCCGTTTGGGTGCAGGGGTTGAGGAGGAGTTCTGCCTGCGTGCTAGTGCAGGCCAGCCAGTAGTAGCACAAATCCCAGGGCGCTGGGCTCTGCCTGCTAGTCGTCCTCCCACATATCCTCTCTTCGGCCCTGCACCGAGAGAGCTCCAGGGAGGACCACCATCCAAAGACTCACCATCCGCTCTCTCCTCCTGTTTCTTGGTAGGCCTGGTTGTGCTAGTTAGCTGTGTCTTAGCTTGCGTTTGTCCAGTGTTTTGAATCCATGGTAAAGTGGTATCATTCCCACACAGTCCATTTACCGCCACGTTTACTTCTAGTCGGTGGGTTTTTGTTTCCAAGACTACAATCTTCTGTAGGAGTTTGTAGTAGTCGTCCGTGGAGAAGGGAGGCATCTTGCTGCTACTTAGATAATGCTAACTAGCAGCTAAGTTAAAGCTAACAATCCAAATAGCTCGACGACTTTCTGGATTTGTCTTCACTCAAACGTTGAAGAGTGATATATGTGATATATCTGGCAAGATATGTATTATATCTGGCAAATTTGAAGCAAGAAAATGCAAGCAGAGGCAAGAGCAAGCAGCAAAGCGACTGCACTCTCTCATCAAGGTCAATAAAAAAGCAGGTAGATTCATCTTAAGTCAGTAGTAGTAATAGTAGCAAAAGTTGAAGTAGTAGTAGTAGTTGGCGCAGTATTAGTAAGAGCATTCATTATTTCAACAAAAAAAGCCTAATTGTGAGCTAAATGTTTAAATACAGTTAATCCATGAGGCTTTTATTTTTGAAAGGGAGGGGGAGAGGAGACATAATCATAATGTTTGACACACATAAACAGAGGTTATTAAATGACAGGCTTCATCACAAGCAGTTCAGTTAGAATTCACTCTCTGGGGCACTCTTAACAGCATTCCAACAATTATTGTGAGGAATAATTAACATTGACATGTGATCAGACAGTCTCTTCATATATTATTATTATTATTATTATTATTATTATTATTATTATTAAAAGGTGATCTGTGACACTTTATTCAGGAAGTTTGTATCAAACAAGTAGCTCTTGAACTCAGAACTCTTGAAGTAGCTGTTTCAAAAAGGTTGGTGACCCCTGCTTTAGGGGAATTAATCAACTATGTGCACACAGCGATTTTTTTTCCCGGTGACTTCCCAGTATTTATGACTTCATGTAGTGATTTAATATAAGATAACTGTTGTTACTAGAAACAATATTTTGTTCTATCTCAATTCTAAATAACTTCTAATCCTGTTTTTTTATTTGTTTTTAAAATACTTTATGATTTAAAAGCAATCATTTAGTCATGAAAAATATATATGATGGAGTATTGATCCTTGCACTAATATAATCCAAAAATAAGTTGGTCATGTAGTTGCTTGCCATCTGAAAGCTCCCCACTAGATGTCAGTGTTCCTTTAAAAGTACATGTAGTCCTGTTGCTGGTTTCTGTTCTAAACGGCATTCAGAACTCGCCCCGCTTCAGGAGAGAGAGCTACAGAGAGATCTCGGATGAGTTAAAGCAGTCGACAATGTAACGGTCAACAATGTAACAAACAAACGAGACATTTACAATATCTTCCAAACAGCTACATTGTTTACACAGCAAAAAAAACACCAAAACTATAAACACAAAACTTCTTAAAGGTTAATGATCCGTTAATGAGCGTCGGCTGTCGTTCAAAAACAAAATCTAAATTGGTTTCTTTGATCCACAGGTGGGCATCAGCCTGTTCACAGTGTCTCACAGAAAGTCTCTGTGGAAGCACCACGAGGTACGTTCTCACCTTTACATCACTGCAGTCTGACAAACGTCTCCTTCTCTCAGCAGATTTAGCTCTTTCACTATGTCCTCTCATACAGCATATGATCATCAGACATGAATACTTGTTAGCTTACAACAGGGCTGCCCATTCAATGATCGTATGGGCTATTATGACCAAGCTTTTCACTGTATGGTATAATTGTGTATGTGACAAACCAAGTTTCTGTTATTTATGTCAGTAGGCCGTCTGAAGAGATGCTTTAGCTTGTTTGTACTTGCTGCTGATGTCTCGTGTCTCTCTTACTGACTGTGTTTCATTCTGTCATGAAGTATTACCTCCACATGGACGGGAGAGGAAGCTACGAGTTCAAGCCCATCACAGAGGAGACGGTGGAGTTCGGCTCATAACTGGAATGTACTGCTCTGATGAAACCAGTCCACTAATTATTTGCACTTGAGATAGAGGTTATAGAAAATCATTTTTGATCATATATTTCCTTTATGTTTTCTGTTATTTAAATCATCACGTTAGTCTAATCATGAATTTGTTCTGTGCAATTATTAAAAAAATAACCATGTTCCTATATTGCCAACTTCTAAGTTGTGTTTTACACACGCAAGACCTGTTTCAGTGAAGGTGGAAATGTGCGCCATTGTTTTAATCATCTCTGCACATCAGTAGCAGAGATTAGCTTGTAGCGATAGGCTGGATACCACAGTGGTCTTTGAGGAAACCTGTCCCCCGGTGAACTGTGTCCTGCACAGAATAATATGAACGTTTGTATTCACAACGTGATTCTTTCTGGACGTCATGCTCCTGGCTGTCTTGTTGGTTCTCATTAAAGTTACACTCTCCACAGCAGTGGAGGCTGGGAATGATTTCAGGCCTTAAAATAAGAAAGGAAACTGTTGATTATCTTGTTACATCGAAGTATCAATCTATTGTCATGTGGTTACAGCATAGTTATCTGAGGATAAACAGTGGTTAAAAGAAATGTGATATAGGCTTACTCCCTGTCATTTTCACTCATTTTCTCGAGGACAATTGTTGATAAAAGCCTCGTAGATGTCCCATGGAGTAAGGACAACTCTTATCCTGACATAGTCCTCACACGATGAAGGGCCGACCACATACAAGTCCGAGGTACAAGACAAATAGGTTTTCAGAGGCAACTCCAGACCCAGCTGCTTTGCAGGTTTTGTGCTTGCGCATTAGTGTGGCAGACTCTCGGGCATCCTGGTGGAACTCTTTTCTGTCTGACTGAGAGGGAACATGATCGCATCACTGTCATTCAGAAGTGTTGAATATATGAACTCCCCAGTTGGAAGGGACCATGAGAAAAACCAATGTGCCACTTTGTGCTCATGCGCTGGAGTGAACCTGCATATTCCCACAGTACTGGTGCTGGTCACACCGCCGTCACTAGTGGCAGCACTCTGCTCCAGTGATTTTGCATTTTTAACATTCCACCTCTCACATTTTCTAAATGACTAATTGTTGTGTCATTGCCCTTGATGACTGATATGTCCTATGACGCCCGGAGAGGCCTGCATTGAAATGGTGACACTTTTTGAACAAAATTAATTAATTTCGGTTTAATTTCTGCAACAGGGATTTGCGAGCAGAGGGCATTTTGCATAGAGTTTAACTTTGATACATTTTGTGATTTTGTTCCGTTGACCAAGCTGTTGGAAGTGCTGACCTTTGTGGGACTGGAATTATGGCAGAGCATACAAGTATGAAGCTGTCACACTAAGCATGTTACCTCATCCAGCTTTATTTGACGTTGCTCCATAATAGAGAGACAGCATGGGTCTGCAGTCGGTCCGTTCAAAGTGCTCCCCGAAATCAGCTGTGAGAACAGTTTATGTAGCAGTGCTGCTCTCTGGTCCCTGAGCTTTAAAGCATGAAGTCATAGGCAGACTAATGATTATGATTTAATGACTGAACATGGCTCGAAAGCGCTAATGAAGAGGGAACATTTGAGTTTATTTTCAATTCTAACAATGGAATGATTCAGTGTTTTTGATTCTTTCCACACTGTTCTGGTAGATAACAGCTGTCAGACTAATGGTTGGGATATATACTAGCTGACCTGTAATTCAAACACAAGGCTGTCCTAAAGGAGACGGAACACAAGGGAATCTGATTGGCTGTTGAGTTCACGCGCTTGTTGTCTAACCATGAATGATATTCCCTGCTCACTCAGCTGGGTTCAAGTTCTTTTCAACTGATTTGTTGATTATACGTGCAATTACAGATTAAACGGCAATAGTTATTAGTTATATTCTTCTAATCGTGTTGAGCTTTTTTCATTCAGTTAAAATTCATATTTCTTAGGAGTTGGGATTCAAATGTATGTTAATGTTACTTCTGTTGATAACTGATTGTACACGAGCTCTGTGAAGCAGAGGACTGGCTCTAAAGTGTAATGATGACTTTTGTCAGTTGATCACTGGTACGTTAATCTGCAGATCCTTCCCCAGCCTTCACTCTCTCTCTGACATCACTCAACACCTGTTTTCTGACTGATGAGAAATGTAAACAAGTGAAGAAGCGGCCTCATCATGGTTTTGTATGGATAATAATGCTGGGATGATCTCACTCTGAATAAAACAAGCTGTTGGAGTAATGGAGAAAGAGCTTTCTTTCTTCTTTTGGCGTGAGAGGTGAGTGAGTGTGAGACAACAAACTGAAGAGATAAAGTGAGTCAATGATCGATGGAAGTGTTGTAATCCAGATAAGGCCTCTAATGTGTGTCAAAGGTGTGCTCTCCTATAACTTCACACAGACAGCTAGGACTATATCAAACAGTAATAATTACTCTGAAATAGCCGACCATTGAAGTGATTAAGTGTTCATGAAGGTGTGCTTTGTCAGAGCTCTAGTTCTTCCCCCATATGCATGACAAATGCTTAGACCAGTCTTTGTTTATTAAAACTGTCTAAATACCTGGTAGCAGCGACTATTTCATGTTTGTCTGCACTGCTCTCATACGATGGTTACAGCTGATAACGCCGTCCCAACCAACAGCGTCGTCATGGAAGCGTAGCACCCCCTTCAGGTAAACACGGTTAGCTCTGTCAGCACTTTTGCTGTTGTTTGCGCTGTTAGCATCCTTTAGTGGTAAAATGCCGGCTAGCCGTCGACATGTTGAGAGCCGATGAGGCAATCGAATCACTGCATTAAATCACAGCCCTACATGTGATGTGATCAAATGTTAACATAAGATAAGATAAGATAATCCTTTATTAGTCCCTCAGTGGGGAAATTACAGGATTACAGCAGCATCGCTCACAAGTAATAAATGAAGATAAAAAATCAAGTAGTATAAATAGACTAAACAGTAAACAGTAGTAAAAAATATGACGGTAAAGAAGAATACAAAATATACCAGTATGTGCAGACGGAGTAAAAATGTGAAATGTAAGATAATACTTAAATGTATTGGATATTGCACGGGATTGACAGTAAAGAAGACTATTAAATATACCAGTAAATACAGGCGGAGGCAGAGTAAAATGTAAGATAATACTTAAACGTATTTGATATTGCACAGGATTGACAGTAAAGAAGACTATTAAATATACCAGTATATACAGGCGGAGTAAAATGTAAGTGTAAGGTAAATACTTAAACGTATTTGATATTGCACAGGATTGCACGGATTAGGTATTGCACCAGTGAATGAATTAAGTGTTCAAGTGTTCATGTTCAGTCCAAATGTTCGTGTTCAAAGTGTTCAAAGTGTTCAAAGTGTTAGTGGTCTCCCGAGAGCAGCTCGTTGTGCAGCCTGACAGCAGCGGGGAGGAAGGAAGGAATGTTCTGCTAATCAGGGAGTTGCACAAGATATCAACACAATATCTAGGTGTACAAACTAAGCCTCCCAGCTGTCACTGGGACAAAGTCCAATGAAACTCGCATGACGAGTAGAGACGAATGCAATCAGTGAGTAACTCAGCCAATATCCTGTTTTTCTCGTCTGACCTGATGCAGGAAGTCATTTTTCAGCTGCAGAGAAGTTAGTTTCACTTTGAAACCGAGCTGAAACAAAGAAGAGCTGGTGTGTAGTCGGGCTGAAGAGTCATGGGCAGTCTGAGGTGGGTCCTGTTGGTGCTCTGCTTCCAAAACTACTGGAATCTGCCCCATACTCTGGAACAAGGTACTGTCCTGCCAACAGTGGCAACAGGGTTCACTTTCTGTGATCGGGCCCTGTGTAACCAAGATGTTTGCAATGTCAGTTTTTCAAGAAGTATGAGAGCAGTCTCTTTACCAGGAGGGCAATCCTACATAGGCATGTGTTGAAAATTGCACTTACTGCACTGAAAATGTAACCTGTGAGACAGGAAGTGACAGAGGACTGTTGTGATTATTCGCAGCTGCTCTGCGTTTTGTTGCGCTCGCTGACTGGGGAGGTGTTCCCTTCCCTCCGTACTGCACTCCACATGAGGAGGCTGTTGCTGCAGAGGTGGACAGGCTGGCCCAGACTTGGGGAATGGACTTCATCCTCAGCCTGGGAGATCACTTCTACTTCAGTGGTGTCAAGAATGTGGAAGACCCTCGCTTCAAGGTCAGCTTACAAAGCCAACACACATTGTGGGGAGTGAGATATGTTTGGTGATTAAGCATGTGAAGAAGATGGTTTAAAACAAACTGTACAGTTCTGAAGAATCCTCAGACTCATAACCATCTGGCTGAAAAAATATTGGCTGCGTGATTTAAAAAAAAAAATTTGAACTAATTTCCGAGGTTGACACTCGTTTTCTATTCCAGGTAACCACCCAACACCATCATTGTTAAGGATGAGGAAGCTGCAACTTAAATATTCATTCTAACCAGGTCTGGTTGGCTGTGGTTATATTGCTGCAGATCTCAGGTCTGCAGACCCTCAAGCTCTGATCACATGGTCGTTATAATATTCACTGGTCTGTTTAAGTCAACTTACTTTGGATCAGATCAGTTTTGAATGTCCTCCCTTTTAAATCAGTTTTGTGTCTTTCAAAATTAAATCATGCAAGTCCGGTTTGGGGTAGGTCTCCAATCAGGTCTGGAATTGTAGACCCTTAAGACCTCTAGTTGCAACCCCAGCTATGCTTGAAGTTTGGCCTGGTAGCCCCATTAAACTTTACTGTAGAATTAGGGATTTCTGGCAAAACAGCATCGTTCCAAGTTGCATGGAGAAGGGAAAACGTCTGAACTCCAGCAATAGCCAATTTAATCTGAAAATGTGGGTCAACCTCACACAAATTGTAACAAAAAACAACACAATGGATTTTCTGAGTGAGAGAAAAAAGTCCTCTGGAATTGTATGAAGTGAAAGTTTAGAAAATCGATTAAATATGATCCTATCAAAACACCTTTTCGTCACATTTCAGTGACTGTTGTGCATGTTGGATTTGACCAGTGGCGCGCCGTGTATTTTATACCTGGGCCTTCACTGCTGTCCTGCAGCTGAGCCACGTCCTAATAACCTCATGACGACACAGTACGGTTATTTGTTTCTAGGGGTGTAACACGTATTCGAATTAAAAGGAGGTTTTACAGCCAGTGAACTCCACTGGCTAGAAGCTGGTGAGGGACTATTTCCTTCCCACTTACAATACAGTTGTGTCAGAGTGATTGTTTTTCTAAATTTAAAGAAATTTGTTTGCAAATAGAGGATTTAAGAGGTTAAAATACTGTGAAAGGATTTATGGTTTGTGATTGACATTAGATATGTCTCTGTTATTTTAATTATTTATTGTTGAAAAACTCATCACAGAAATCTGTTATTAAGGAGCAACAAAAGTAACAATGTGTCCAATTCATTCCATGCTGGGAATGCAGCATGCTTCTTAACCTTTTGATCAAGTTAAATCACACATTTGAAACGTGGTAAGCAACTGTGACAAAGCACAGCTCCTGTGCACCACATTCACAGTGAAGTCTTAATGGTTTCTCATCCACAGCACACATTTGAAAGGGTCTTCTCCCAGCCCTCCCTGCTGGATATCCCATGGTACCTGATTGCTGGAAACCATGACCACAAGGGCAATATCTCAGCTCAGATGGCCTACTCTGACATGTCCCACCGCTGGTAATGATCAAACAATACTAACATGGTTATAACAGTTTTAGACAGAAATACAAATAATCAACCCTCCTACACTCATTGCAATCAGGAGAGACAAGTCAGATGAAGAAAAGATAATAGTTTATTATAAACAGATGATATGTGATGATAAAGTCTTGCCAGAGTTGTTGGTGTTTTGACTCTACAGGGAGATTTGTAATGGAGGGGCGTCTGCCCTGAGTTTAAGTCTAACCAGTTTCATATCAGTCATTGATTATTAATCTATATTAAGATAATTTGCTTAAAATCTGATAATTTCCGCCCACCTTTTGGGATTTATTGTCATGTGATAATAAATCAAATATTTGATTGTGTGATCTTTCTACATCTCCTGTGGCAAACTAGGAGAAACAGCCAAGCAACTCCAGCACAGGGGGCAAGTCCCCAAGCTCGGGGTAGGGGAAGGTGATAGCGGGGGGGTTTATCCAGTTCAGGTGTTGCAGCCACATGGCAAAACCAAACGGATCTCCCTAACCACTGGGGACACGAGGGCTCAACACAGAGTTGATCCTGAGACTCTCCTTTCTCTTCGCTCTACTCCACAGGCTAGTGGAACAGAACAAAAAAGATTTGACCTCCCCTCCTTTCCCCTCAATTATTTATTAAAATACTTTTATTGTTTCTTGTCAAAAGTCCCCTGGGTTGCCACACTCCCTGCTGCCTTATTTTGTATCACTATATCATTACGTCTGTGTTGTGTCTGTAGGAATTTCCCAGGTCTCTATTATGATCTCCAGTTTACTGTCCCGCACACAAATGTGTCAGTGAGCATCCTGATGATTGACACAGTGGTGTTATGTGGAAACACAGATGACCAAAACCAGCCTTCAGGACCAGAGAACCCCAGAGACGCAGATCAACACTGGACCTGGATCAGGTCTAAACTGGCCAGCAGCAGGTGAGCTACTAGGCACAGACAAGTCAGACAGTATATAGAGACAACATGTTTATGCTGGACTCCAGAATACTGGGCTTTAAGTTACACAAATTAAATGTGAATATGATTTTAAATTATAAAAATAAATATTGTTTTGAATCCTATTAACCCTTTCTATCAGTGTATCACTTGGTATGGCCACTATATTGATTACCATCTCCCTACCAACCACCATCTACCACTACCATCAATTTTTGATGGTAGTGAGACTGAACTTTTAGATTATTTATAAATATCTGAACCCCATTAATCGCAATATTCGGCTCTCTATTGACTACTCTGAGCACAGCATTATTTGGGGGGATTTAGATATTTTTAAGGGTGCTGAGGAATCTGTAACATACCATTCTCTTTAGGAGCAGCACCTCACACAACCCTCTCCTTAGAGCAGAATCTTTTCACCCCCAGCACCTCAACGGAAACATCACATTTGGCCAATTCCAACACCTACGATGTATGTGTAAGCAAGAGACTGATGATGTTAGACAGGCTGGGGTCATGTCCAATGTATTCTCAGACAGAGAACCCAGGGTGATTAAGCAGGCTTTTGACGGAGCGCAGTCACTTAAACGGAACACTCTGCTTAAAAGTAGTTTTTGTCCTGAAAAAGCTGTGACCACACCCATTTTGTTTAAGTGCCCTGACAAAGAGCTACAGTGGTTGAAACATGTTGGCTGATTTAGCTTCAATAAAGAGTTTTATAGTTTATCCCTCCTCATTCGATTTGTTTCCCTGTTTTCCAAGAGCACCAGTGTTGGGGTTTAAAAACCAAAAGGATGAGAGCCTGCAGGCCGCAGGGACTTTTCTGCTGCGAGCTTCGTAGCGCGCACGCATCAGAAAAATGGACTGGATCCGGTTCACAATCAATAACAATATTTAATGTACTACACAAAGTTCACTTACAAGCTGAATTAACTATCAATAGTAATGTTCTCGAGAACAGAGACCACACGCACGCATCTCACTCACAGGTCTGAATTCAGGTACTGAAAAACGAGAGCGGATGTGGTCTGAGGAATTCGCTCCAGAACAGTCTCTTATATGCCCCGACAGTTGGAAATGTCCGAAACAGTCATAAAACATCTGAATGATCCTCGGCGATTAGTGATTGGCTCCATTTGACTTCTGTCCCCTCCCTGGATCGATCCTTTAGCGAAACAGCTTTGCGCCTTGAAAAACATCTTTTCTTGACTCCACCTCTGGTCAGCTGTCCTCCCCACTGACCACATCCTCCATTTGCTGCATGTCCCATTCAGAATCCATGTCTGACCCTCAAACTATTCTTACAGTGTTTTAATACCTTTAGTGACTATACTTTTATGATTTAATACATTCAATTAGTTAATATACTGTAACATATAATATCTTCTATAAGCAAGAATATTGTAAACATATTGTGACTAACATATTATTATTGTGACACTTCTACTCATCACTAGGGGGGTTATTTAATCGTACTTATAATGTGTTTAATACTGAAATTCTCCACACCAGACACATTTTTGATCCACAGTTAAACACACAGAGCAAATAGGTTTTCTCTCTCTACAATGACAAATTGTTATAACTTCAACACAAATGTCTGACAAATGAATGCAAACCTAGCATTCAGTGTGTGTTGTTCCACCACCAGCCTCCAGAACAACCTTGGCTCCTTGTCCTAGATTCTCTAGTTGTGTGGAACTCTACTGGGTTAATGAACAGCATTCCTCAAAAAGATGTTCCCTCATTTGGTTTTGATCATTTTTGTGGAGATGCATACTAATTGACATGTCTGGCAGTTCAGTAAGTACAAAGTACAAGAGTCTATGTATATCTGAATACATGGATGAGGGGTCGAGGTACCTCTTTCATTATGGTATGTAAGGCAGCTAGTACACCTGAGATGGAACAAAAACATTTCATCCAGGAGGTGGCAGTGTTAACTAAGTGTTCACCAGTCTATCTAGATAAACACTGCAGAAGGCAGTGATCGATGGGCTGAAAGCAAAACACACAATGGTGTTTTCGACAAACCAAAACATATGTCATCACGATAACTTTGATCGTATAAAATCTTCCCAAAGTGGCTCTAAATAAAGTTAAAGTCTAAGATCTTAAAATCTAAGATTGTCAGTAAATTGTTCTCTGAACAACTTTGTTTTGTCATTTATTTTCACAGATCACTTGAGTATCTATAAAAAAGAGAACATACAGTTTGAAGCAATAAGTTTGTTCTGGTTTAAGCTCTGAACACCTTCTTTGGCTCCTCCCAGGTCAGACTATGTTGTGGTGGCTGGTCATTATCCTGTGTGGTCCATTGGCAATCATGGACCAACATCCTGCCTAGTAAACAGACTGAGGCCCTTACTGAAGAAATACAGAGTCACTGTGTACCTGTGTGGCCATGATCACAATTTGCAGGTATGTACAGCATCCTAAATCACAACAAGAATATTGTGTGTGTCTGCTCAGCAATGATTTGATCCAATTGTCTGTCAATAATTGACAGAGCCCCTCTTCAATCAGCTAACAGTAAAATGCTGCTAACACGTTGATGCATACATTTTAATAATCCAAAAATATAAAAATACTTTTAAGTACATAAACTGGGGCTGCCCCCTCTTAGTCAGAAATGTTGAATAATCGTTTGTTTTGGTCTTAGTCGGCTAATATCTCTTAATAGTCCACTCGATCTGTGGTCAGTCAATCTGAAATCAAGTGATTACAAATCAAGTGCAGACAAACAGCCAACAAGATGAACACCTTGAGGCAATCTGTTACAACAATCTTAATTAAAAAAACAGGAGGGTATTGGGACCAATAAAAACTATGAAATGCTACTATTGCAATTTCTCCTGGGTTGGGCCCCTTTTTGAGTTAGATTGACTGGACTATTAAACAATTAGTAATTTAAAAAAAAAGGTGTTTGTCTTGACTCATGAGAAAGTTATGAGCCCATCTCTGGCAAACACAAGATGTCAAGTGATGATTTTCTGCGAGTCTTTGTCGAGAATCTGTTGATTTAATCAACTAATTGATTATTAGTCGACAAAAGTGAGTGTAAGGAGGACAACCCTTTTACTGACTTGATATTTTGCTGATATGTCTGTAGTTTTGAACAGGTTGATATTGTCGCAAAGTATCTGATTACTTCTTCCATCGTGTTATGGTTTGGTTTTTTCCTCAACATACAAGTACAACATAGATGATTTTGACGCTGTCTATCTCTCTTCCAACAGTTTATCAGAGAGGATGATGGGAGCTCGTATGTGGTTAGTGGGAGTGGAGCTGTCAGTGACCCTGCCACCACTCACAGGGAAAGTGTTCCTCTTCCCTGGCAGCTCTACTCTAGTCCTGTCAACCACACAGCAGGAGGCCTGGCTTACTTCCAGGTCACTGAGCATCAGATGACGGTCAGTTTCATGCAGACTGATGGGAAATGTGTTTACCAGGCAGAGCTGCCAGCACGCACAGTCTGATGCCTTTCATCAATCTACAGATATGATCTGCAGTAGTCAGTTAGAACAGATTTCTTATTGTGTATACATGTGGTGTAGACAGTGCTAACCTTTGCACAAGTCTCGTATGTTTCACATATTGTCCTCTTATAACCTTTTATATTTAAGATATGACTTCTGCTACTTATACTTAATGTTTTCTATTGTTTGTGGCTGTGCATGTATGTATGAACAACGATATGATCAAAGATCTTTAATGGATGCTTGTGTTTAGACGACATTTAATATCTTGGAAAGCTTTGTTATTTTCCTCACAGAACGGCATTGAAAAAAGCATTGATTTGAGTTTTGATTTATTACCCAAAATGATTAATTGCATCAGCACTAGTGTTGAAATATTCTTTACAATACCAAACCCAAAGAGTATGGGCTAAATAGTTGCACACATTGTGAATATTTTGACCATGTAACATGAGCTGCATACTGTATTCACATGACTCACTGTGTGATGTACACATGGTGTGGGGAATGCTGACGAGAGAGTACAGGGCTTCATTCATGGATTAAGAGACAACGGGCCCCTGAGCACAAACATGTAAAAGGCCCCCCACCTATCGTACATAGGAACAGGATCCCCAGACTAAAAGATATGCAAAACGACTCCAAAAAAATGAAACATTATTCAGGTGAACCAAAACTCAGGTGCTGTGTTGGTTCATAAACCTGCTCATGAACTTTAGTATTTAGTTCACATTGGAGATGAAGAGAGGACCTTATTCAAAACATCCTGCCACAGCTGATCCACACTGACACTCCTCTGAACAAATATTATACAAAATACTTCACACTATATATCGAAAAATAATTTAGGAAACCTCAGATGCAAGTTCTCTCTTATTGAAGCAGAGCACATTTTGTATAAAGCAGGTGGATAGACATGTACTTACTGTTTCTTTTCACACATTACTCACACAGTACACTCTTTACAGTTACATTGCACTTTATAACTCTTTGCAGGTTATTTAGATATTAAGAAAGCCTGTGTTGTATTGTGGTGAATTCCATAATGCTCTCATTAAGCACCACTAAATGCATATCTTATATTATTTCAGCCGAACTTTAAGATTCAAAGACTAAATGGCACTAAATAGTATGGTATGGTAGTATGGGTATTGGAACTCAGAGATGATGTCACCCACGTAGGTTTTTATTAGGCTCTCGCCTCGGCTCTCTGTTTGGGAATGTGATTGACCTGAAGCCACATGCCCATCTATGTGCCCCATTGGCTGATATATGTGTGGATGTATAATTGGTGGTCTTTTATATTATATACAGATGTTCTGATCCATACATTTTCCATTAAAATGTTGTTTGGAATGTGTTTTATGATGACCTGGATGGGTACCTAAACTCCCCGGTGATAAACTATAAAAGCCTGCCTGATATCTGTGTTCTTTATTCATCACAGATATGTGAACTTTATATAGTGACTTTGATGCTCTATATATATGCGGCTCATTAGTAGTAGTATATATATAGTCATACCTAAATTATATTCCATTCCATTATCCAAACCGCTTATCCTATTCAGGGTCGCGGGGCGCTGGAGCTGATCCCAGCTGACATTGGGCGAAGGCAGGGTACACCCTGGACAGGTCGCCAGTTCATCGCAGGGCACATATAGAGACAGACAAACATTCACGCTCACATCTACGGGCAATTTAGAGTCTCCAAATAACCTAAGATACACGTCTTTGGACTGTGGGAGGAAGCCGGAGAACCCGGAGGGAACCCATGCTGCTACGGGGAGAACGTGCAAACTCCACACAGGACCACCCAGGATCAGGGATCGAACTCGGGCCCCTCTTGCTGTGAGGCAGTGGTGTATAGTTCTACTTCGTTACTGTACTTAAGTAGTTTTTTTGGATATCTGTACTTTACTTCACTATTTATATTTCTGTTGACTTTTACTTCACTATTTATATTTCTCTTGACTTTTACTTTTACTTCACTACATTTTGCAAAGAAAACTGATACTTTTACTCCGATACATTTCCCCTGAAACCTTCGTTACTCGCTACAAAATCAAATCTATCTTTAGAAACAAAATGAATCATGAGAGCAGCGTCGGGGACTGTGGTGGAACACAGACTGCAAGCAGCAGGTTTGGTGAATCAGTGGTCCTAGCAGCAAGTTAAATCATTGGTTAGTCACGTTAATGCGCAATTGCAAACAAGTGCTCTCAAAGCTGCGGTGTTTTGATTCCCAGTGATGCCAGGATGCTACATGCTATAGCTAGCGTGCGACTACATGAGTAGAGTTCCACACAGGACGGGTGGGATGAGGAGAGGTGGATGGTCAAACTAACACTGTGTTTCCTCCAGGAGGCCGCAGTTTGTGCCGTGTGTGAAACGAGAAGCCAACGTTGATTTATTTGTGACGTGACTTCCGTACTTAAGCAACGCCACTTCCGTAGATATTTTAACGCAAACCACGATCTTTTCCTAAACCTAACGAAGTAGTTTCATCGCCTAAACCTTAGTTGTTTCCTGTGAAGATGGAAGTTTATTTTGAAAAGACAGTATGCATGTAACAAGCGGAAACAGACTCATGTTGCTGGACTTTTGCAGGAAAAACGCACGAAAAATGAGGAGTAACTTTTCGTAAGATATCAATAAAACGGGGATGAATTTATATCATTGTATAAAGAGAGTGACATGAGAAGATCAATCTCATGTCTGTAAGTTAAATCAGCTATAATCACTCTTTGAAAGTGATTAGTGACTCGTCTAAAACATTTAAAAAAGGAATAACTTCAATAGAATCATTCTATACACTGTAACTTCTTTACATTCTAATAGAATGTAACTTCTTTACATTCTAAAGTAATGACTGGGTTGTTCCTTTCGGTGCTGCTTTAGTATTGATCATGTTTTGATATTTGAGTCATGTTGTGGATGATCAGATGGAGTTATGATGGTAGCAGTCGCCCAATTGCAGATTCAGCTTGAGCAAAACCTTTGCCTATTGTGTTCAAATCAGGCCCATAGGAGTTTACAAGGCATGTGTCCTTTCTCTAAACACTGACCTGATGCATCAAGTGGATATTTTTTGCTGAACATAATATTATGCATTTGTCCTCTACATCCTCTAGTCTAATGAGCAGACTTATAAACGCACTGTTACAACTCCTTCATAGTGTCATATTGCTTTTCGGAGAATTATGATGATACGTTCATAGTTGATGCAAAAGTATACTCATGTACAATATATTATGTTGAACATTGTTGCTCCTGGATGGATCACAGCCAGCCCAGTTATGTTCAACACAGCTCCATGTCCTTGGTCATGGTGCCACAGCACTTAAAAGAATAAATTTCATAATTCTCAAAATTCTGACCCTTTGCTTTTTTTATTTACAGCATTTACTTGTACTTTTACTTTCAATACTTAAATACATTTAATATCAGAAAATTACTTTTGATACTTAAAGTATCTGATATTTATTGTACTGAAGACTTTTACTCAAGTAGTATTCTAATAGGTGACTTTTACATTTTCCAGTAACTTTTACTCAAGTATGGCTTTTGGGTACTTTATACACCACTGCTGTGAGGTGACAGTGCTAGCCACTACACCACCGTGCAGCCCCACCTAAATTATATATACAGTATATTGATGTTAAGAATATTGATAAGAGTAGCTCCTAGTAGTAATACAATCCTAAAGACACCTCTCCCTACCTGAAGGCCACCGTAGTTCTCGACACGCTTCACTCTTAGCTCAATGATTAATCATCATTCTGTGTGCCGCTGCTTATCCTTCCTTTTTATACAGTAGATCAATGAGACAATGTGTCTTCAAATTTGAAAACTTAGGTATACTTTTTCTAGGTCGCTTATGTTATGTGGAGAAACTACAATTCACTGCAATTTATTTAGAATGCCATTCATCAGCAGAGAGCCTCTTTCTGTTCTCAGAGCCTTCAGCGTATATAAAGTCAATGAACGACTGAACCCTGAACCCTTTCTGCCTTCATTCTGGAATTATTTGCAATATACTCCTACATAAGCGTTGCCCTGATGGGCTTGTTTTGTCATTGACTCTAAACATGGAGAGTCAGCAATTAATATGTGATTATGACTTGTTCTCCTGTTTCCCGTTTCCCTCTCACCTGCATACAATTATACTTTGTCTTAAGAAAATATTGTTTCCAGGAATTTCCACACATCTGTCATACCTAGTTGCTGTGATGCCTCTCTCTGCTTACGCAGCTGAAAACAACACAATGAAATAATCAAGTAATTTTAAAGAACAGATATTTGGTAATATTGATCCGTCAATAATATTGTCATCCCTGCTCTGGTGTGCTGTTTTTACAGGTTGCCATGATTCTAAACAATACAAATAGATGATGAACATATTTCTTATCCAGTTTGACTTGAACATCATTTAACAATATTGACAGTGAAATAGAGGTTTTTTTTTTTAAATAAACAACTTGGTCTTGTTCTGTAAAATATTTATTCCCTCTTCAACATCTCACCACATGATAAAAATGATCTGCAACCATCTGAAGTATAAAAGAGCAAATAAGTGCATCATATACAAATATGTTAATTTTAATTAAACACAATAAATTAAGCAGCAGATACAAAAATAATATATACTAGGTCTTGATTTCACTAGTCTCCCAAAAATCCAATGTGATATTAAATGAAATAAATAAAATCAGTTGTTAGTCCTAATCTACAGTCATCTCACACAGTACCACTCACCAAATACAAAAGAAAGAAATGGAAAATTACAGTCTCAGACTAGTGTGTAGCTTACAGTAGGAATGTTCAAACAGTGTCTTTTTCTGCAGCATGAAATGATAAAAGCATTAAATATATCTAACATAATCAGAGGCAGTTTCACAGAAACTAAAGGAAGGATTGATTCCAGTGTTTGACAGTGAAATGTTGCACTAGATCGGTTCAGCTGTACCGCATGTTACCACAGTGTATTTGTGTGTGTGTGTGCGTGTGTGTGTGTGTGTGTGTGTGTGTGTGTGTGCGTGATAGAACACACACGCTATACATCCCGGAGTGGCTGTCCTTCTTTTCCGCTTTTCAGAGCATTCTTCCTGCACTTGCAGCAGACCACTGTGACCGCGATGATGAGGCCAATCAGCAGCAGGATGAGGAAGATCGCTGCACCAATCACACCCACTGAATACACTGTGGAAGACAAAAGAAGACAATACATTAAAAGGCAGTCAAGCATGAAATGCACACTGAAACACAAATCTATTCTATCGAGCCCTACAGGCTGCAGTATTCATTACATCCCACAGAATGCACACCATTTTGAAGATTTTGCTGTTCTAAATATATAGTTTCTTCTCATGTCTGCAGGTCCCTCCCCCAAACCCATCAGTTCTTACTGAAGATGTACATCTTTAAAAACAGCTTACAAATGTATCGTTTCATCTTTTTTGGTTTAAACCTCAGTAAAAGCAGAAAGCCAAACAGGAGGAAACAGTGATTTGGTTGGCACTATTTTCACTGGAGGATTAATCCACATTTGGTGTTTGTGGGATTGAGTCCAAATAAACAAGTGTTAATGGTAATGAAGAGCAACAGTGTGGATCATTGATGTGTTCTGAATAGTTTTCTGGACAACATTGGAGATATATTAGGCTTTAATACACACACAATACTTAGACTAGATACATGCAGTGTTGGTTTGGGTCTGTACATTTATTGGGCATGAGAAAAACTATACCAACATTTTAAAAACTCCTTCCTTTAAATGTCCCAATCAAAAGTGGGTGAAAAGTTGAGATATTTTTGATTTCGTCCTGAGGGTGGGAAAAAAAGGAAAAAGATCCCAAATGGAACAAGTTCCTTCTTTGGGAATTTGTTTTATTTTTTATTAAAATATTCAGAAAATGCAATAATAATTTTCTTGTGTGAGTAATAAGAGGAAAGTCCAAGGGCTTCACAACATCAATGGCTATAAATAACCTCTCACACACACACACACACACAGCACTTCATCCCATTGTCCCATCATCCTCTTAGAGATGTGTGGACCTGCAGTCGTTGTGTGTGTGTGTGTGTGTGTGTGTCTTTTCTTTCACCAATCAGTGATAACCACCCAGAGGCACTTTCAGGAATATGCCACCTACAAAGATATAATCATGTATTGCTGACGCAAGATGGAGCTGTTGAGTTTATGAAAAGAAGATTATACTTTTACACACACAGAATGAAGAGACACACAAATGCAACCAATAATATCCATCCATCAATCAATCTACAATTTTGAGCTAAAAGCGAGGTGTGTGTGTCTCTGGTCTCTTTATTTCTGCATCGCACCACATCTTGAGCGCGCCCATATTTTAGTGCACAGATATTCAGTCTGACTGGGGAATATGTCCGAGTACAGAAGCTTAACTTCTGTTTCACTGGGACTTTAAATTCTGACTTGATGTGGAATTTCCTTTCGTCCACAAGTAGCACCACCAAAGCTGTGGAGTTTCAGCTCATGGTTATTGCTGAGTGTGTGTCTTGGCAGCTGGTGTGTCAGTACTGCGCGCTGTGATCACCGCGCAGCTTTTCAGTTGCGTGTCTTACTCGGGAAACTTTGTGCGCTGAGGAAGGACGTAGCTGAATGACTTCCCTTTCCACATGTTTCCTGTTTGCAACCTCGATAAGAACCGTGACGCCTCACCTTCAAAGATGGACGGGTTGTCGTCGTTGGAGCACTGGATCTGGCTCAGGTGTCCCAGCTGATTTTGGATGCGGCTGGGAATATAGGCCTGGATCTTGAAGCAGTAGCTCTCCCCTCGGTCCAGATCAGTCAGCTCTATTACATTGGTCTTAGAGATGTACACTTTCTGCAGACAACACAGAAGGAAAGATGTAGTTTGGATTGTCTTATTCATGTGTGTATGAGACATTTCAATGTCTGCTGTTACTCACCTTGCCAGTGCTCTTATTTTTCCGATAGGTGACTTTATACTGCAGCTGATGAGAGAAGATATCCCTGATGTTCAGCTGGCGGTTATCCTTAAACAGGGCAGTGAGTGGGTCAGTCACATATAGGGTGGTCTTCTTTTTGTCTTCGCTTACTTTCAGCTTGAAGTCTGGTCTGTCGATATCAGCTGAGGAGGAACAAGGGATCAAAGGTTGTTTATCTGGACATATGTCTCTGTTCAGAGACCTAAATGACTAAATGTTTGGCAACATTCGAGGCCAAAAAGCTGAGCAAATAAGCTTCTCTACACATTTGACGAACTCAAATATCATTTCAGTTTATTAAAACTCTGGCCTTATTTTCATAGTTTTGTCTGTCATCACTATTACTGTATTATATCGTATCGTGAACATGACAGCACTGCAACAAAGTCAGACAGGTCAAAAGCCACAAGCAGTCAGACGTCCACATTATCTCAACTAGAGCTACAACAATTTGTTGATTTATGGTTTATAGTTCTATTTATTATATTTGTCGATTAGTTGGCAACTTTCTCGGCAACAAGCTTCAGTTTAAGCTTTTCAAATGTGAATGTTGCATTCTGGACTGTTGGTGTAACATTTGGTGACTGGGCAACAGTTCTCTGTTAATACATCGACCAAATGATTGATTAATAATTGGTAAAATGAATCATTCATAGATTATGAACTCAATCAATAGTCGGAGCCTTAATCTAAACCACATCATTTGGAGGTCAAATTGAAAGCGGGCAGTAAAAAGGTTGCTCGTGATGGTAAAGGAAAACAAGCAGCCAGAGCTGACCAATCACAGCTCTTGGAGTCTCTGTGTGGTATCTCTGTAGCTACATACATCCCCTCTTAATACAGGACTATACATCCATATACAGGTCAAAGAAAGTTGGTCTGTATACTGTGATGGATGTTCACAACAGCTTGGGGAATCATTATGCTGCTCACCTTTGTTTTCTTTCTGACTGCTTTTAGACTTCTCTTTAGCAATGTCACCTTGTTCCCAAAGCTCAGCAATTAACGTGATGAGTTGACGATTATTAATAACAGAAAAGATAGCCAAAACTGTGATAATAAGAATTAAGTAAGTAAGGAAAACATGTTATAACTGAGGAGATAACACTTTCTTCACTGGCTGTGTGTGTGTGTGTGTGTGTGTGTGTGTGTGTGTGTGTGTGTGTGTGTGTGTGTGTGTGTGTGTGTGTGTGTGTGTGTGTGTGTGTGTGTGTGTGCCAGTTAAATCAGCTATGTTCCACTATTGACATGTCTGAACATGTGTCTGAACTATTTTATGATATTCTGACTGCTGCACAAGTGAAATGTTATTTCCAACACATTTAAACCATGTGATGGCAGCAGAAGGACCTACTGTCTTTGTAGGGGCAGAATCGTGACGAGCTGGTGTGAGGGAACTCGATGAGACCCGAGGTGGCCCCCAGTGGGGGTTCAGACAGGACATCAGCTGTGTAGACGGCATTCAGGTCAGTTAGAAAGCTGGACAGATCACATACTGTCACCATGGACCGGATACAGTGAGGGTTCCTCTGTTTGTCAGCACCAACCCTGCATTGTGTTCAATAAGTCACATGAACATGACTATTGGATGCACACAGAAATCTAATGAACATTAAAATAAGCCCAGACACAAGAGAATGGATTACAGGACATTATATCACTGACCAAATACATTTTAAGATATAGACATGACGGTCAGAATGCATTGATTAATCACAGCAGGATAGGAGTCTTTGCAAAAAAAGGAGAACAAAAGAGTATAGATACAGTTGTTGGCATTTGTAATTGGATTTTTGTCAGATGTTTAAATGGTATTGTTCCTGCCTCTTTCATTTTTCTCTTATTGAATTATTAAGGTTTGTGTGCCTTTTAGTTATCGCTCTCTTGGTCTCTGGGCCTAAAATCCAGTACAATCTTTTACTGGATCAGCAATGGATTCTTATCACGCCCTGCTGCCGTCTATCTTTCCTTCAAGGTTACTCTGCGAGCATGTCAGAGGGGAATGTGCTTCAGTACACACTGACAACCTGAATGTGTCTTTGAGGGGAATAAATAAACTGCCTGAGTAAGCTAGGAATGAAATGTTATTTCTTGAAAGGGCCAACAGGCCGAGGGTTTGCATGCAGGTACTTACGCAGAGAACTCCACTGTGTAGGAGTAATCAGCTGATGGTTTGGGCTCCCAGCTCAAAATAGTTTTAAAATTGGTGGATTTCCAAGTGACATTCTGTGCTCGGGGATAGGAGCCTGGAAATAAAAGAGTTCATGTGAAATACTATTCCCAATATGAGGTGTAGAAGGTCAAATAATGAGGGTCATGAAAAAATTGCAAAACAATGCATGCACAAAGTATTATTATTATTGCTTTTTGATACATAAGGCTATAAGGCATTTTGACCCTCAACTTTGTAAACACTGAACTACACCTTTTATGGAATAAAATCTTAACAAGTGTGTTTTTTTGCAAAACTATTACATATGATCACACTAAGCTAAGCTAGTAAAATAAAACCTGTTTAAACCCAGCACAAGGTGAGAAGATCTTAATGATCCTAACGTTCTGAGTGAAAGCTGTTGCTCCTATCAGTGTAAATAAGAGATCCGTGGTCATATAGACACAATGTATCACACTGACCGTGCAGCCATACACTAGGAGTCTTCTGACTAAGTGTACCACCCAAAGAACACACAAGAGAAAAGCTCTTTTGATAACAACAGTCTGAGGCTGAGCCTAGTTTCTGTGTGTTCGCTGCATTGAGGATTTAAAGGCTGCCCGGCTAAAACAAACCAATGAATCATTGACACAATAGACTTATAACAGGTTATCAACGCTTCCCTTAGCCAACATGGGCAAACAGAGCACATTCTGGTGTCTAAGGCCCTTAATGTGACAAATTAGAGACGGTATGTTAAAAAATAGGGCAATTAAAAATCAGAATGGATAACAGATTTAGTAGACAGTCTCACAATGAGCAGATATAAACCTGGTTGTAAACGTGATGGTAGTTGTTTGATTCTCTTTAACGTATGAACAGTGTTACAGGTCATCTTGATTTAAATTGGTAGGAAAAGTGAGATCATATTACATACAAATATTTGAATGTATTCTTAAATAATGATATTTGTACAGTGTGGATTGTCATTTCTTAAAGATAGAGGCTTCGAAGTATGTTCATTTGTGTTAAAAACAATTCAGTTGTAGATTGACCCGGTGTACGAGTATTACATATAAACATAAGAGTACAAGCATTAGTAGCAAAGAAAAACATAAAAGATAAGTGATTGTGAAGAAAACTGTGACTTGATGGTTCTACAGAATAACCTTTACAGACCTGCTATAAATCCACGTTTTCTGATTCTCATTGCAACAATATAAAACTACTCCTATAATATACAACTACGTATATTTATGCTATAGTATTTCCTTCTACTGTAGGCCAATGTTTTCATAATTTACATTCTACATTTCTAATGTTGCCATCTCATGGTAATTTAACGGAATCAACATATTTTTAACCCTTACTTTAATAGTACAGACGCTGACATGACACATGGCTATTGATGCTGAAAGTAATCTGAGGAAAAAGATTTAAAAAACGAAGCATTCCTTGTTAGGGTCGCATGGACTGTCATATTATTCGGACTCACCTGAGGCCGAGTGAGTGGAGAGAAATAAGACAGTCAATAGAGCTGCTGGGAGGCTGATCGACACCATGTCGGGTAAAGTTTCTCTCAGGTAACGTCGTCCAGGTAAAGTGTGCTGTGCGCGCTCTCTCTGTTCACCGCTTCTAGTCTAGGATTCTTTCCGTCTCGCTGTAGTCTGACTGACTCTGATGCTTATAGCACTCGAAAAGCGCGAGACTTCCCCAAATAAGGAGCGTCCGGCTGTAACGTCACCAGACTGGGACAGCTATTATACATGCCACTGGAGTGCGCGTGCGTGCCTGTCCCGCTGAGGTCATTCAGCGGATGAATCGAGGTTTTCTCCTGAATTACAACAATTTCCACCACACAAAGAGCCCGTGACGCTTAAATTCTAAGTACAGTTTCTAATTTGGACCAATTGTTTTCGCAAGATTAATTCACGTTCCTCTTTCGCAAATAATTGTACAAATCAATTTATTATGTAGAATGACTGCAACCAATACTCACAAGCCTCCAGCCAGATGTCAAATCAGTTTTACATATTCAGAACACTGTATTAATGCAATCATGACCAAAATCAATGCTGAATTGACCCAAAGCATATCTAAAATCCATAAGTAAATATGCGGATAAGCTCAAACTCACTTCACCCTGCTGTTAGCTGCAGGATTTGAAGCCCACTGCCTTAATTCTCTTAATTAATTAATTAATTAATTATCTTAGTTCATATTTTCTGTCTTGTTGTTTGTAGTGCTGAACTGGGAGTTTCATTCCCATTCTTGTGTTTGAAATGCTCCAGTGGCCAACCCTAAGTTGGACATTGACTGTTGCTGCGAATACTGCTGACAAAAGCACCATTCGCTGCTGTACATAACATATATACGTGATTATCATTAGTTCATGGTCCTCCAACCTAGTCTGATAGCATTTTGTGAAATAGTCACAAAATGCGATCTATTGGTTTCATATACAGGGACTTTCGTATCATATTGTTATCGCATTGCGATAACAATGCGATTAAAAAATGATCCTAATTCACCTCCCACGGCATTGTTTTCATCCCGTGAGACTAGTTCAACACCTGCCACCACTGGGCTGGATCCTCAGGGTTTTATTCTTTGTTTTTCTCTCTGCAATCCCTTTGATGCATCTAGCCCACTGCAATAACTAACACCCATGTCTGAATCCTTTTCATTAAATAAGTTACTCATATTACAAGTAATGCTGCAAACTACAGGCGTTTAATGTCTCTACACAATAGGCCTGAGATAAAGGTTGACCAATGCTGTGAAGGTGAGGCACAGGTTTATGAGTCAAGAGCTCACCTGAGCCTCAACATATCATCTGTCAATGGAATCAATGGAATCATATTGTGATGAAATCATATATTGAGATCATAAAATATGGACGTAGTCGCAGTGACGTCACCCATAGGTTTCTGAAGTGCCGTTTTGAAGCTCCACCTCCGGCTGTCACCATCTTGGCAGTGAGGACACATCCTAAATTAAAAAATGGGCTAAGAGATGAATCATCTGTGGATCTATCTATCCATCCATTCTTCTAAGCATGGGCCATATATACTCTGTGGCCCCCCAGAAGCCTGCTGTGATGACTGTGATAGCCTTATTGTGGATCTGACAGACGCTGCAGCTTAGTGCATGAGTCAGGACCTCCACTCTTCAGACATCTGGTGAACTTGAGGTCTATTTATAGACTGAGTTGTTTAGAGACATGCTATATCCCCAGACACAACTGAAAAAGAGTTAAAACTGTGGGATTTATAGAAGAGTTTCACTGTATTAACTACAGTAAACATGAAGTTCCAACGTGACTGAAAACTGACACCTTGTTGTGTGGCAATGTAGTGTAGAGTTTGCACTCACAACTGCATTACCATTAACATATAGTGTATACTTGTAGAACAACGTAAATGGTAATGAACTTTTACTTGTGTAGCACTTTTCTAGTCTTCCGACCACCCACATGTCATTCACAGCCAGTCACGCCAGTGCACGTTTCAGCATCGTTTTCTAAATGATCTCTGTCCAGACTAAAACGCATGACAATGAATATCACGTGACTATTCACGTAGGTGGGTGCCGGTGTAAACAGGAAGTAGATTGTCGTATTTTTTTTAACTTAGCAACCAGAGTATTTACTATGAGTATTACTCATTTCCTCCACAGAAATGAGTTTAACTTTAACGGGACAACAGCTGCTAGTAACGACAACAAGGTCAGCAACGCTTGTAATCAGTTGTCCATGTTGAATTAACCTGATAGTCGATCGATAATCAAGTCTGTTGTTGTTTGTGAATTTCCGGGTTTTGACGAATCAGGGAAGGACACGTCGTGACTGCTAAGAACCAATCAAGTAGCGAACAGGGGTGTCTACGTCATCGTTTCTAAACTTATCCGTTTTTGAGCATCCAAATGGAAACGGAGTAGTGTGGACATGGCCTAACATTCACACCCATTCATGCACTGCAGAAACAGCCTACGGGGTTACCAGGGTTAAGTGTCTTCCTTGCCCAAGGACACATTGACACCGGGGATCGAATCGCCAATCCTCTGATTGAAGGACGACACGCTCTCCCACTGAGCCACAGACGCCCAAGGTGACGCCAATCCCGGCTGACACTGGGCAAAGGCAGGGTTCACCCTGGACAGGTCGCCAGACTATCACACACTAGCATCATTCATGCTCACATTCACACCTACGGGCAATTTAGAGTCATCAAGTAAACTGAGCTGCATGTCTGAGCTGCATGTGTTTGGACGGAGGAAGATGGAGAACCCAACGACAACCCATGCTGACACGGTGAGAACTTACCTAACCATTGTTGTTATTATTATCATTATTAACTACTTTAACATGCTTTGCAAAATGGTCAGGAATTCTTTATATTCAGTAAACAGTACATGATTTGTAGTAACTTGGGTAAAACTGGTTGTTTAATGTGATACAGTCCTTTCACGTGGTTTTTGATTTTCTTACTTTGGACCAGGCTAGGATATCTGTCTGGCACTGGGCTAGAACATGTTCCCCAGTCCCCATTATCCCTCACCCTCCCTTCCTGGCAGTGAGGGGCCCAGCTGTAGCAAAGCTTACTGTGGCTTTCAATACCAAGGAACCCTCTGACGAGAAGGACTGAATACAAATGCAATTCTTTTCACTTTGTAAAAGCACAGTAAGAGCCTTTAGTACACTCTCACACAGGCAGAGAGAGAAACAACTAAATCTAACGCAACTACTTTTTTTTGGAATTTGATTAAATAAAAAGAATTACAGGATGACTAGATTAAACCAAACTTCTGGGGAAGAAACCCTTCATGTTGCCAGGTCACAACCATGAATTGGTCTCTTCATATCTTGTGGTGTATATTTCCAGCAAAGTGATCTAGAGCTTGGGTAGAGCTGCATTCACTTGGCTGGTTTGATGTATTATATAGAAATGTATGAGATCTTTGGGCCTCTGTCAGACAGCGCTACAGTCAGGGTTAATCGTCACCGCCTGCTGGAGTCCTGCCTTAATGACTTTCCCAGACCCATTCCTGGAAGAAAGGAGAGGAGCAGCTGTCTTTCATGTTTACTGTATTAATGCACAGTGGCCAATGACAGGCATGAAAGGGCACTAGTACAGACAGCACAAAGGAAAATGTAATAAAACTATTGGTAGCAGTAAAAAAAGAGTTAGTTCATTACATGGATAGTAGAGAGCCAGGCTTTCCCCATATCTTTTTCCTTTAAAGAAATCAATAGAAGAGATATACGCACACTGCAGGGTACACTTTATTTGAGCTTTCAGTCTAAAGGACCTTCATGTATGCTTTGATAAAGCTCCAATAAAGTATACTCTGCATAGATCTAAGTGTGCGGATATCTCTTCTATCAGTTTGGAACTCTTTGATACTTCCAGCACCTTAGTTAAGATCAAGCCAGGTGGAGCGGTGCTTATCCTGCATTTTCCTTTAGAGAAATCAACAGTAATCAAGGTTAATACTTCCCTAAAGCACATTTGTCAGAAAACATTGCTGTCATAGCTCATTGAAACATAGTATTACTCTAATAAAATGTCAAGACCCATATCTGATACCACATTGTGTTTGTCTATGTCACACACACAGTTGTGAGGCATTGTTGTTCTCTTCATAATTCTAAGTGGGAGTCAGTGTACCAGCTTCACTTCTCATGTTTGTTCAAAGCTCCAAGAAAAAGGAAATTCGTCCTTGATTCCGAAGAAACAAAAGCTTGTGCGACTTGGCGTCATCCAACACTTCCTGTTTTGCTAGCTTGTCAATTATGGTAGTATATTTGCTGAGAGCCTGGGTCAGCATCCTCTATCAGATAGTGTCGATATCTTAGGAATGCATGCAGATGAATCTGTAAGTCACACACTGGTTTTGGCTTTTAGAGCTTCTCCGGTCCATGTCGAAGGGCCTTGCTCATGATTGGTGTGAATGTTTAGTCCTGATGGGCAGGTGGTAACTTGGATGGTAGCAAGTTACCACCTGCATGGTAGCACCCATTCAGTGTGTGAATGGGTGAATGATGACATGTAGTGTTAAAGTGTGCAGTGTAAAGTGTGCAGTGCAGTGGCCATTAACTAGACAGTGGGCCTCAACATGTACATCCATGCAGAACTCACATGCACTACGAGGCACGAGCGGCTATGTAAACAAAGCACAGATAATCTCTGATTACAACAAACGCACACAGAGGGAGAGAGACTTGATTATCTGCTGAGGTAGACATTACTCCACTATATCTTTACATGGTTTGATGTGATGTTAATGCTCTAAATTTATTATAGGTTGGCTTGTATCAAACGCTGGATACGTTTGATACAAGCCAACGTATAAACTGTATGAATCCATGATGTCATTGTGAGTTAACACCAACTCCCACACTAGTTATTTGCAATTAAGAAAGGAGAACATTCTCTCACACTCAGTCTTCTTTCTTTTCTTTATTTAATCGATAGTTCCAATATCAATTTGACAAGGAATTGTACTAAACATTAGTATAAAGTTTATTTCTTGAAAAAACATATAAAAAGACATGCTGTCATCAAAGTCATAAAGTCACAAAGTCAGAGTTTGAGTTCTTTGTGGAAGACATTTTGTGCCAGTGCTTAAGAGAAAGCACACAGTGGTCCTTTTATGTGCGTGAGTAGGCGGATAAAGATACTAGAAGGTGGAAAAAACACCGCAGACCACTGCTTAGTTTGAGAAAATCATCTAGCGTCACAGGTCCTCCACAAACCGTTTTTACCGTAATAATTTGTGCCAGCTGTGCTGTGGGTGGCTCTGACATCATTCTCTGTCTTTGCTACTAAGATTCATAGGCATTCCACTGCAAGAAATGATGTTAGGAAAACAGAAAAATGTGTTGCTGTTATTTTCTTGGTAATAAAATCAATTAGTTTATCACTCTGTAATTAAGAGGCAAGTTCGTTTTCCTTTGAATTATTGTGCCTCAATGTTACATTTACAGTTCTGAAAAAGAATATTGATTAAAATGAGAATGAGTGTATGTACACTAAAGGCTTGATCCTTGCGCAAGAGCCAGGGTTAAGGTCTGGCCCTTTCCTTTTCTGCCTGTCTACTAGAAGAGGACACGCTCCTAGTTTACCCACATTACACTTCTCAGTCCCAGGAATTTAAGTCAGGTTTCAACTGTAACTCGAAAAAGAGCATGCATGTACACTCCCTGCAGGGAGTGTACATGCATGCCCATTCAAAAACCACACATTCACAAAAGCCTGGTGACAAAGCTACCTCACTTTCTGATAAGAGCTAAATAATGAGTTTGCATTCCTGTGATTGAAGTTAGCTTGGACACAAGCCACTCATACAATTAGCAGAGCCCTACCTTCTGGCAACAGAAAAAAGTGTGGTTTTGTTACTGAGTAACAAGAATCTAATTCTGCATCATTCTGAATTAATGCATGACATAAAGTCATCAAACTCTAAGTCAGTGACTTATTATACTAAACTACTGCATACTATATTACTGCATACTATATTACTGCGATACTAACCTACTGCATACTAACATACTGCATACTATATTACTGCATACTGCATACTACTGCATTGTGAGAGTCATGTTCTACGACTTCTCCAGTGCCTTCAACACCATCCAGCCTTTGCTTCTGAGGGACAAGCTGGAGCAGACCGGGGTGGACCACCACCTCACTGCATGGATCCTGGACTACCTCACCAACCGTCCACAGTATGTGCGGATATGGGAGTGTGAGTCAGATCGGGTGTCCTGCAGCACAGGGGCCCCACAGGGAACCGTTCTGGCTCCATTCCTCTTCTCCATTTACACCTCGGACTTCAAACACAAATCTGCCAACTGCCACCTGCAAAAGTTCTCTGACGACTCTGCAATCGTCGGCCTCATCTCCGCAGATGATGACAGAGAATACAGGGAACTAAACCAGGACTATTTAGGATGGTGCCAGCGGAGCCGCCTCCACATCAACACCAGCAAGACCAAGGAGCTGGTGGTGGACTTCCGCCGGGGTAAACGCCCTCCTCCGACACCGGTGAGCATCCAGGGACTGGACATTGAGGTCGTGAAGTCGTATAAGTACCTGGGTGTTCACTTGAACAATAAACTGGACTGGACTGACCACGCTCACGCTCTTTATAAAAAAGGACAGAGCTGACTCTTTCTGCTGAGGAGACTGAGGTCTTTTGGGGTGCAAGGAGCACTCCTGAAGACCTTCTTCGACTCCGTGGTGGCATCAGCCATCTTCTATGGAGTGGTCTTCTGGAGCAGCAGCATCGCGACAGCTGACAGGAGGAGACTGGACAAACTGCTGAGGAAGGCCAGCAGCGTGCTGGGGTGTCCACTGGATACTGTGGAGGTGGTGGGAGACAGGAGGATGATGGCGAAGCTCTCATCCCTGATGAGCCACGCATCCCACCCCATGCAGGACACTCTGGCAGCTCTGCACAGCTCCTTCAGTCACCAGCTGATCCATCCCCGGTGTCTGAGGGAGAGGTACCGCAAGTCCTTCCTCCCCGCTGCTGTCAGGCTGCACAACAAGCTGCTCTCGGGAGACCACTAACACTTTGAACACTTTGAACACGAACATTTGACTGAACATGAACACTTGAACACTTCTGAACACTTTAATTCACTTGAACATGAATATGAACACTCTGAACACTTTAATTCATTCACCTGGTGCAATATCTAATCCGTGCAATCCTGTGCAATATCCAATACGTTTAAGTATTATCTCACATTTTACCTCCGTCTGTATATACTGGTATATGTTGTATTCTTCTTTACTGTCATATTTTTTATTACTGTTTACTGTTTAGTTTATTATACTACTTGATTTTTTATCTTCACTTCATTTTATTACTTGTGAGCAATGCTGCTGTAATCCTGTAATTTCCCCACTGAGGGACTAATAAAGGATTATCTTATCTTATCTTCTATATCACTGCGATACTAACCTACTGCATACTATATTACTGCGATACTAACCTACTGTATACTATATTACTGCATACTATATTACTGCATACTATATTACTGCGATACTAACCTACTGCATACTATATTACTGCAATACTAACCTACTGCATACTATATTACTGGATACTATATCACTGCGATACTAACGTACTGCATATTATATTACTGCGATACTAACATACTGCATACTATATTACTGCATACTCTATTACTGCGATACTAACCTACTGCATACTATATTTCTGCATACTATATTACTCCATATTATATCACTGCGATACTAACGTACTGCATACTATATCACTGCAATACTAACCTACTGCATACTATATTACTGCATACTATATTACTGCGATACTAACCTACTGCATACTATATTACTGCATACTATATTACTCACATAAAGCACATTCCTGGCACCATTTTCATCCATTAACTACCAGAGGGTTGCTCTACAACCTCTAACCCACAGGGAGTGGCTACAGACATTCTAAACACAATCCAGCCTTGTTCCCGTGAAGCTGGAACTGCTGATGTGTTAGATTCCCTGCAGAGAGACAATGACTGAATCAGCCATCGGCTGCAGTTTAAGAGCGTCACCAAGGAGAGGAACTCTGTGGGAGGCTTTATGTATTGAAGTCTTCTGCACAATTCTCCCAATTTATCCACTTTTGAGGCAGTTCAGCACTGTTTTTAGCCAGTGATTGCGTTGTCCTTCCCTCATTAAAAATGTTCCCATGTTTAGAGAACAATAGAAACACCTATATTTACATTAATCAATTATTTTGTATATAATTGCACAATTGACCACTTTAGTAGGTACACCGGCCGTACATTCAGGCTTCACATTCACTAACGGACAACTTCTAGCTCACACAGGCTCCAGTCTCTGCTGGACTCTCTGGGTAATCCTCTCCTCCAATCACAAGCAGGCATTCGACCACTGAAACTTTGCAAAAGGGTAGCAGGCCAATAAGGAGGTGCCTACTCAAATACATGCAGGCTACCAACTGCCCCACACTTCCCAAGATGTGATGAGAGCAAATGGGCTACACATGCACTCTGTTACAAATCTTCAAAACACCTGTTGAAGGGAATGGCGCTGGGGTGATTGACTTACTATGTCATGGTGTTCACGGATGGTCCTTGATGGGGTAGAGGGGAACCTGCTTGGGGGGGAGCAGTTGGGTTGATGGCGTGTGGCTTCCGACAGACGACCGACACATCAACCCCTATGCAGTCTTAAAGACATATGTAAGGCGTTGTCTTAGTTAATCGTGACTTCACAAAATTGTAACCCTAGTTCTGCAAGCGGAGTGTGGTGCATTATATACTGAGGTTTCTGCACATATTGGGTAAACACGTGCTGATTGGCCGGCTAAGCTTATGCAGATTTTCAGCAGGCAAATGCATGCTCGTGATTTGAGGAGAGTATTACCAATAAAATCTAAACTAAAGAGTAGAAGGCTTCGCCCGTTCTTATAGAACGAAGGTTAAAATATGTTAATTACTGGTTCTTGCGCAAGGATCAAGCCTTAAGTGTACATACTCTCATTCTCATTTTAATCAATATTCTTTTTCACAACTGTAATTGTAACATTGAGACACAATGATTCAAAGGAAAACGAATTTGCCTCTTAATTACAGAGTGATAAACTAATTGATTTTATTACCAAGAAAATAACAGCAGAAGGTTGTTGCCAAAATTACCAATTTTTATGTTTCCTAACATATCATTTCTTGCAGTGGAATGACTCTTGAGTGTCCTCTCTTAGTAGCAAAGACGGAGAATGATGTCAGAGTGGGTGGTTTTCCCCAGCCACCCACAGCACGGCTTGCACAGCTTGACCCAACTCGACCTAGCATGGTACTGCTCTTTTCTGGTTGACTTGTGGTACATGGTTCTTTTTTTGGAATTATCTCAATCGAGGTTCAAAGCGAGCTGAGCAATTATTAGATGGCTCAGCTGATGGCTAAATCACTGCAGACCAGTGATCATAGAGTCATAGAGAATTACTAGAAGTGTAACTTGCGCAACACAGGACATCCTGCACAAACCCGCTATCTTTAAATAGCCAGGGTGCGATCAATAGCGACCGCAATTTTTGAGTCCAGCCGAGACATACCATGCAATATAAATTCGTCATAAGTATGTTGTAAGAGCCATATGAGACTTAGTAAGATGTCTTAAGTGATTTATGTAACAAGAATGTGGAAATGCTTTAGTTGTGCGACTACGCCACAGCCAACAGCCCTCAGTTGAGGTTAATCAGTCTGCGGAGCAACATAGTTTTTTGACCGTTGTACCAACACTGTGACAAGTTGAGCACAGAATGTTTCTTGTAACTTTATTTTGTTGCGTAAACCTTTTTAAATGGAATTACTGCCTCTGAAGAATCATTACGCGTCAAGCTTATTGACAAACACAGACTGTAACAGTAGTGGTAATGTGGACTATCGGACGGAGGGGAGATTGCCGCTACATTTAAGTTAAATTTAAATTATGTCAAATTCATTTAAATTTCAAATTTAAATGGGTTAGATTGGAATGTACTCAGAAATGGCTTATTTTGGTATGAGGCCTTGTGCTGTCCAAAGTCTTCAGGCTTAGAGGTAGTTTGACAAAAATAATCAAGGTCCACTTTTTAGCATCCTCCAGAGCTAGTTCATTTGAACTGTTTGAAAGTAAAAGTTCAAATCAACTGTGAAAAGTTAGTAAAGTGACCTTTTAGTTGCCACAATCAAGGAAAAACTTCCATAATCAAGAATAAGTTAGTTTTCCATCAACATTTAAAAGTAACAACAACAAAAGTAAGTACAGTAAACATGAATATCCAAGACTTAATTATAGGTCTTCTTACCACATCATTTGTGTTATTAATACTCACCAAAAGTGAAGAAGTCAATCTCAAACATCCCTTTCCTGTTAGGTTTTTCTCAAAACAGGAAATTCCCACTTTCAACAGCCCCCACTGGTACTACTTTCTACTTCCACTATATCTGCCATTATATTACTATTCAGTATGTGTGCAGTACATCCGTCAGTGGGGCCATGTTACAAAGTATATTTACTCAAGTACTGCACTTAAGTACGAAGTTGAGGTTCTTCTACTTTACTTTAGTGTTTCTTTGTAACTCTACTTCACTAAATTTTGAAGGGAAATATGTTTATGTAATATATTGAGTTAGTTTATTCATACAAAATATAATCAATTAATCAATCACTTAATACATTTAAATGGATAATGCCTTTTGGCATTAGTATTTCTACACTGAGGTATTGCCACTTTTCCCAATGAAAGATCTGAAACTTCTTATCACTGACACAAATATCGTTAGGTAGAATGCCATTAATCCAGGGCCGGTAATGAGTTTCATGCAGACAGCCCTTCCTGTAATATCACACTGTACTAAAAACATACTTGGGAAACCATCCAGTACCTGTCTCTTGCCAATTAATTCAGAATTGTGCTCATGAAATCCTATAAACAAATTACTGGAAGAGTAATTTCCTGAGGGTGGCAACATTATGTTTGTACATTTCTGTGCCGAGGTCAAAGGCTGGTACACTGTTCTTTCTTCCCGTCAGTACCATGAAGTGTGTTGGGAACAGTCTTCAGAAAACAATAGCTCAGGTTAACTGAATAATCTTCTGTACAACAGCGGTATGTGGTCATTGTGGTCACTGTTTAAACACATGGTGTAGTGTGAAATACTGCAGCACCAAACTCAACTATATAAGCAGTGAATTTCCACTTTCACAGACGGGCTTGGTGCACAGTGCCTCAGCCTGCCCAGGAATGTGGAGCGGGGTTGTTTGGTGCGTTGGTATGCAGGTTGTTGTGAGAGTGGAGGTAGCATATTCACCTGTTGGAACATGACTGTCTGCACCTTATTTCCAAAATGGGATGAAAGCAGGCGTGGGATCAGATAGGAGAGAGAGGTTTGGCGTGACTGTCTTGGTACCTGCAGACGTTGGTTCCTGAGGGATAATGGTGCTGAAGCACGTAATGGAATTCTGAATGAGCCTGTTCCAAAGAGTTGAGGACACAGTGTACAGTCAAACCTGGGGGATGATGGGAGAAGGGCATTTACAGATAAACATTAGGCTTGTTTCACAGGCAAACAGTAAGAGGATAAAACAAAAGAGTTGACATTTAAAGTTAACAATAAAATAATGATAAAGTATCCCTCAGCAGCAAATACTAACATCTGCAAATAATATTTTAATGAAAATGAAAGAATAAATGTATATAAATATTAGTAAAAGTAGTTAATGTACTCAACAATTACAACCCTCAAAAATATGTTTAAGGGCTGATTTTCAATTTTGTAATATTGTTCTCCACAAGTTATTAGCTGAGATCAGGAACACAATTGCATCACCTGTTTTAACTCCCACATACACATACATGCCATCCCAATGCTTACTTTACATTTATATTCGAGTTGTGGCATTAGCTCACCAGCAGCAGGATAGATCTGAGAATTGTTGAAAATATATTATTTTTGCAAAGCTGATTGTTGTTCCATTGATATCTGTTGGGTTCGGAGATCCCACCATTGTGAGATGTGGATTTTTTTGTTCAATCAATTTTATCTTGTCTTAATGCTACTTTTGACAGAAATATTAAACATGACTCAGCAATGCTAATTTTGCAGTAATCCTTTATAAATAAAAAAATGAAGGCTGCTGCTGGATATCTTTTAAATTTGTACAGAGCAAGCTAGTATTATTTTGTTCAGGTCCCTCTTTGGTCATGAAGTCTAAAGCAATAGTGTACCCTTGCCAAATGCTTTACCTAATTTGAGGACAGCCATCATCAGGGTGGGGAGTATCCCAGCAGCAATATCACTTACATCTGCCCAGACATACAACATACTGATGGGAACTGGCTGCAATCCACAGAGCATGAATCACTGATGATCAGTGGCACTTGTCTTAAGTCCTCACCAATACAAAAAGTATCCTACACTAATTCTCAATCTATATTCTTATTGATCGAGATAATTTGGCCAGGCTATATGACTCACAGCATCTTGGTGTGTAGGTCAAGGGAGAGCAATCAAAATCAATGCACAAATCAAAGTCTGGAAGTAAATGCAGACACAACTGCACTGTGATGGCTGGCTGACTGTGAGGGCACTGATACAGACAGAGATATAAGTGTTTACAGCGGGTGCCTCATATTTCTCTTTGAATCTCTTATCTTTAATGATCATTCGTCTTTGGAACTTTGTGAGTTGCTTCTTTTTAGCCACACTATGAACTCATAACACAACGGATGTGACTAAGAAAATGGTTGGTGCGTGGAAAGTGACGCATAGCAGATGGATACTGGTCGTGGTGCAGAATATATGAAAAAAAGAACTCTTGCTATTGACTGACTCATTGTTTGATAGATTATACTCAGGGAGGAGTCTTTTGTCATAGAAATTACATTTCAGCATTTGTAAAGATTTCCTAGAAGTTCCCTCTGTATCAATTACTCCTGTATTAGCTTCTCTGCACTGGCTCCCTGTAAAATCTAGAATATAATTTAAAATCCTTCTCCTCACCTACAAAGCCCGAATTGGTCTGGCACCATCATATCTTAAAGAGCTAATAGTACCATATTACCCTACAAGAGAGCTGCGCTCCCTACGTTCAGGGTTACTTGTGGTTCCTGGAGTCTTAAAAAGTAGGATCCTTGTCCTTCAGTTATCAAGCTCCTCTTCTGTGGAACCAGCTTCCAGTTTCAGTCCGGGGGGCAGACACACTCACCACATTTAAGAGTAGGCTTAAGACTTTCCTCTTTGATAACGCTTATAGTTAGGGCTGGCTCAGGTTTATAGTTAGGGCTGGTTCAAGTTTATAGTTAGGGCTGCCTCAGGTTTATAGTTAGGGCTGGCTCAGGTTTATAGTTAGGGCTGGTTCAGGTTTATAGTTAGGGCTGGTTCAGGTTTATAGTTAGGGCTGGTTCAGGTTTATAGTTAGGGTTGGCTCAGGTTTATAGTTAGGGCTGGTTCAGGTTTATAGTTAGGGCTGGTTCAAGTTTATAGTTAGGGCTGGTTCAGGTTTATAGTTAGGGCTGGTTCAGGTTTATAGTTAGGGCTGGTTCAGGTTTATAGTTAGGACTGGTTCAGGTTTATAGTTAGGGCTGGTTCAAGTTTATAGTTAGGGCTGCCTCAGGTTTATAGTTAGGTCTGGCTCAGGTTTATAGTTAGGGCTGGTTCAGGTTTATAGTTAGGACTGGTTCAGGTTTATAGTGAGGGCTGGTTCAAGTTTATAGTTAGGGCTGCCTCAGGTTTATAGTTAGGTCTGGCTCAGGTTTATAGTTAGGGCTGGTTCAGGTTTATAGTTAGGACTGGTTCAGGTTTATAGTTAGGGTTGACTCAGGTTTATAGTTAGGGCTGGTTCAGGTTTATAGTTAGGGCTGCCTCAGGTTTATAGTTACGGCTGGCTCAGGTTTATAGTTAGGGCTGGCTCAGGTTTATAGTTAGGGCTGGCTCAGGTTTATAGCTAGGGCTGCCTCAGGTTTATAGTTAGGGCTGGCTCAGGTTTATAGTTAGGGTTGACTCAGGTTTATAGTTAGGGCTGGCTCAGGTTTGGCCCCTAGATAAGCTGCTATAGGCAAAGACTGCCGGGGGACTTCCTAGGATACACTGAGCTCCTCTCTCCTCTTCTCTCTCTCCTTCTGTATGAATTCATGTCTCATTAATGCACATTAATAACTTTGCTTCTTCTGTACACATGACATCTATCACACTTCTGTCCATCCCGATAGAGGGATCCCTCCTCTGTCTCGCTCCATAAGGTTTCTTCCTTTTTTTTCTCCCTGTTAAAAGTTTTTTTTAGGATATTTGTTCCTGTACCGATGTGAGGGTCCTGGGACAGAGGATGTCGTATGTGTACAGATTGTAAAGCCCTCTGAGGCAAATTTGTGATTTTGGGCTACGCAAATTTAGACTGGAACTCCAGATGGGAAATGTTTCATGTAAGTGAGTTTGGTGCGTGCGGTTCCTTTACATGCCCAGATAGTGACTTACAGTAAGAGACATGCTAGACAAGCTATTTGACTTTCTGTAAATGCTGCTGCTACAGAATTTCCACTGAACTCGTTATGTTCAGCAAAACAAACACATTGTTTTCTACCAAATCTGTGATGATGATGTACTTAAGACGATGGGGAAAGATTACATATGTGTTGCCTTGCCTGCATTCTCCTGTGATTACAACTCATCAGTTTTCTTCGACAAAATAAATGTTGACATGAGAACTGAGATCACTATCAGTGTGTCTTAAAAGAGGAATGGGTAGTTCTATCAGCACCCAGATGCTTAGTGTATGCTGGCCCATGTTTAACCCAAAGGTTTACCCATAAGGACCTCAGTTAGAGCAAACACTGGCCCAATCATTAGTCAATTGATGCAAAAATCTGCCTGGGGACGATTGTTTGCATGAACCCACTTGTAATTCACTTGTAATACACTTTGGGCCATTAAGCCAATTAAAGATAGGAAATTGCCAGCTTGTAACAAACCCTGGTGGCTCACAGTCACATCTAAAGTTTTCCTGTAGTTTTAAAATGACTACTTACCAGGAAAGATTTCCCAGGATACTCAGGGTTTTATTTTTAATACAGAACTGTGGAGAGTTGATTATGGAATAGTATTTACATTACAGTACAGTCATTTAGCAGACGCTTTTATCCAAAGCGACTTACAATTCAGATTCTATCATGTTTCTACATCGTAGGCACAGCTACGGGAGCAATTTTTGGGGTTAAGTGTCTTGCTCAAGGGCACATCGACATGCGACTAGCAGAGCCGGATGCGGGGATCAAACTGCCGATCCTCTGATTGAAGGACAGCCCTTAGGACTTAGCCACAGTAGCCCTAGATACTGTGAGAACTCTCACTTTCTGTCTGCTTCAACCTAATCCTCTGGGATAACAGAAATGCTGTTTCAAGTTTAAATAAAGTTATTTGTTTGTTTTCTCTAGCTGTACTAGGAGTGCAGAGTTCTCAGTCCAGCTGAGAGGTTCTCTGATCCACTGCTCCTCTCAAACAAGGAAAACACGTTCCTCTCCATTAATAGCTGGATGCAGATATACAGCAGTGATCTGCAAGAATGTGTCATGAACATGAATGTTTAATTATACACCGACCTATCATCTGGTAAAGATGAAAGTAATACAGTTACTCACATTACTGTAACTACTGTAAAGTTCCTTTCAGACATACACATTACTCTTTCAATGTCATGGCAATTATTCCCCTGAAAAACGTCACTACAGCAGTCAGCAGTTTCAAACAGTTTCATAACTTTTACAACATGCTCAAGTAAACATTAATACAAAGAATTACAACACACAGAGAAATACTGTGCTGGGCAGGGTTAGGGTTATATTTGCTGTATAAAAACCTGTGAATAAAAGCATTGCACAAACTTAAACAAATTATATCTGCTAATGAAGACTGTCAATAAAAAAAAGGGCCAATGTTCTAAAATAATGGGGTCGGGGTGTAATCAGTTTACTGACATATTGCATGTTTTCATGGCTTTTATCCAGGATACAGTGCCTTTAAATAACCTGCAATCGCCTGGTTTCTTGAAAGCATTTGAAAAGGTAGTCAATAATTTAGAAAAAGACACCACACATTGGGAACCAATGGTTCCAAAAAACATGGTCAATCATGGGACCAACTAAAAACAGAAGAATGATTAGGTTTAATTTATTTAGTAGTGTCATTTACATTGTTATAATGTTTGCATATATTTAGATTGTAGCAGTTTTTTTGTGGTTTCATTTTTAGTTGAAGAGTCTGTTTTGTATTGTATTTTCCCCCCTGTATCTCCCTCCAGCCGTCCAAACAGAGGGTCTGTCAACAACAGTGTGTTGCACAACAGAACTCCTTCATTCTTGACGTTTATTAACATTCAGTGCCTCCTGTCCACAGGCTGTCCCTGGCTAGAGTCACTAAACTTTCTAAAAACATTGCAAATAGTCTCAGCAGCAAGTCAGCAGGATTCTATGAGCTTCACAGCACCCCGCCCCCTTCCATGAGAGAGCTCCGCATAGCATTTCCTGTAATCTGGCGTAGTTGACTTTCTAGGGTTTGTTGTTCCAGATGTTAGATTACTTAATGAGCCGTGAAACAATAAGAAGTTGGCAGCTGTGAAAGTCCAGACTTTATCTGGGTTCTTTGAATACTTTGGAGAGGGAGCAGGGAGCAGATGAAATGGTCCAGAAATTAGCTTTTTATCTTAATGCTTCACTCAAGTGCTTCACTCAAAATATTCAGTCAGGGTCATGAACCAGAGCTGTGCTCGAGTCAGGTTCCTTAAAATGCCAAATCTTCCAAAACCAACACATTTCAGTTCCTAGAGATTCCTTCCATTTCTAAACAAAACACGTTGAATAATAGATCTATCTAAAATGGATGAGTCTTTATTGAGAGGGGACCCCTATTAGCTGTTGCAATGCCAAATGGTATGCTGGGTACAGCTCGCTCTCTGTCGCTCGCTACAATAGTACTACTCAAACGCTTTGATATCCGTGGGAGCTTTTGCATTCAATGACAACCATATCCATATGAGTGTGTGAGTGTGAGTGTGAGTGTGAGTGTGAGTGTGTGTGTGTGTGTGTGTGTGTGTGTGTGTGTGTGTGTGTGTGTGTGTATACTCTGGAAATGAACTAGTCATTAAAAAAAAAAAGAAAAACGGCCAAAAAATGATTTTTGTTGTGTTGTTTGGTCGGAGACGGAGGACAGCTGATAACAATGGAAGAAGTGGTGCTGATAGTTGTATTTATTTTGTTTAATTTTTTGGCTGAATCCAGGGCATTGTCAGCATTTATTTTTCTATAACTTTACATTTTCCTCCACTGACTGTTTCCTTATTTCTGCCATACGCTGACTCAAGCTCCAGAGAAACAAAAGTAGAACCTGTGACAATGAAACCATGTTGCGTTACCTTTCGTTGAGTTCCTGTAGAAGAAAGAGGCAACAATGAAACATGTCCTTTGCAACACAAAAGTAAAATCAGTTGATATTTGCTCAGAATGCAGTACTTATCTTTATCCGCCTAAGGTTACAATAAGTTGCAGCCTATGCTGCACAGGCATAGGCTGCATGACTTTGGAAGATCACATAAGCTGGCATGCAAAGAAAGGATATCTTCTGAAGAGTTACTCTTTTTTGTGCGTTTTCCCACATAACAGCTACACGTGTCTATTTCCACTTGTTACAACAGTCTTTTCAAAATAAACTTCGGCCTTCACAGGAAAACAACTCAGTTAGGTTCAGGCAACAAAACTACTTAGTTAAGTTTAGGAAACAAGGAGTCCTTGTTCATGATGACATGCGTGACATATGAAAGTATTTCGTGGGATACCAACAAATTACGACATTTTATTTGCTGTACACTGTATCATAATTTTACAGTAATAGGCTGTTAAGTCATTTCACGGTATGGATACTGTAGAATTACAGTATATTGCTGGCGTCTCTGCTGCCAGTATTATACTGTATATTGAAGAAATATAGAAATATACTGTATTCTACTTTTACAGTACTATGCTGTTATGCCATTTCATGGTATGAGTACTGTAGAATAACAGTAAAGAGGTGGCGTCTCTGCTGCCAGCACTTTACTGTTATTTAACAGAGAAATTTGTTACAGTGTAGGTATAGGTATATGCTGGATGAGACCAGCCTGCTTGAGCACATTTGAATGTTTACTCTGCTCACTACTTCCGCCACTGGAACTTTCATGATTCTACAGTATCACACTTACATCCAGAGCAATGGATTCATCCGAATAACTTTTAACTGTTAAATTACAAAATGAAAACCTTCGCGTGAACTCAGTTGTCAATCTCAGTCCGACTTGTTCTTGATTCACTTGTAGATTCAAACTATGCTTCGTCAATCAATTTCTTTCTTTTTTTGTCTGTTTTTTTGTCTGTGCAATGCAAATGGTGAACTGTGGCAATGTGCTGTATATACTTTTTAGTTGAGTCTGTAATAAGTATTGGAAATTGTCACTTTCAATGCTGCAGCATGGCAAATGTAATTTATGGCTAACACACACGCTAAACAGAGAAAAGTGAACCATTTAAGATTCAGCTAATGTTCTTGTTTTTTTTTGTTTTTTATATCCACTATATGATCGGCATATTCACAGCAGATTGGATCAATGGTTCATAGGACATACTTAACATGGTAAATCCTGCATGTGTGGCTCTGTGATTCTCCTTAGTTCTCTTGTTTACCTCAGACTCTTATTAATGTTATTCCTAACCAGCCCCTGCAGTTACACAGCAGATAGTGTTTTCATTGGGTGGAGAGAAACATTAAGCATCGTCATCAGTCTGGCGGCCTGCTGCAACACGGCTGCATTCTTTAGAAACTCTGTGACTGTCACCAAGCAACACAAAAACTAAAGACCTGGATTAACCAGTTTGCAGCAGCTGACAGGACAGCCGGGAACCAGAAAAGCTGTTCTAATCTGTGCTGTAAACTGATTTCCCAGAAGACATTGGGGTTGTTTGAGATGAACCAGACTGATGCAGAACTGTGCAATTTGTATCACTATATCTTTGTGAGTGCATTGCAAGATGTGGCGAGTGATTTTTTTCTGACTTGCTCTGGAGGCTCGACTGCATAACACATGGAGGTTTTGAAAGCGAGGCTCCGCAGTCTCCACGAGGTGCTGGAGTGAAACGCTTGATTGGATTGGAGTTGCCAGTAGATGGAGCTGAGCACTCATTGGGACTGTTTCCCCATGCTGTTGATGAAACTGTCCAATTGACTCAGCAACAGTTTTATGTCACCACGTCACAACACTGCCATTATCCTTTTCCTTAATATTCCACAACGTTTATCAACATGAACTTAGGCATTAACAAATGTATTCAATGAGTACATTTCTGACATTAACAATTTCACACATTTGTGCATTTTATGGTGACCACCAACCGAAAATGTTTGGAAGTGATTCTGCCTTTAACATGCAGTATTCAAACCACCTGTATAAAGGTTGATTTTAATATGAACAGACACTCGTTCATTTGTAGTGTTTTGGTATTATTGCCATCAGAGCTGCTGCTGTTGTATATTATCTTACTTGATGGTTGTTTTAATATAATTTTTTTTAAATTTTTGGATCTCTGCACTTCTATCTTGTCTGTGTTCTGAAGTTCCTCTCGAAGCTGCTCCTGAAGCCCCTGCTGCAGAAGCTGCACCAGTTGTGAAAGCAGCCGCTGAAGTTGTCCCTGCTGAAGCCCCCGTAGAAGCTGCTGCGGAGCCCGTAGAAGCTGAAGCTGCTCCTGCTGAAGCTGCTCCTGCTGAAGCTGCTGCAGAGCCATGGGGTTGAAAGGAAGTGTTATGGGAATATTTTATTGTTATTCTGTTAGTATGACTCTGACATTGGCCATGGCCCACTTCATGCTCCTCATAAATACTGTGAGCACTGTGAGCAGTAGAGGCCTGTTCAATGTGTCATGGCTTTGTGAATTGCAGGACTTTACTCTCTGCTGAATCAACAGTAGGATCTGAAGTGTTTGAAGCCTCTGGTCCTGTGGACTGTGCTCCTCAGTGTGGGAAGGCTCCACCTCCCTACTTCACTGTGCTGCCACCTCCTTTCATGGTCATGTGAATAAGCAGAGTGATGTCAGGGACAGGAGGCACATTCAGAAAGGATAGCGCCTCCCCTCAGAAATTAACAGTACATGTGCTTCTCATGCTGCATTCATGGGAAAATACAACTCACTCTGCTTTCAGAGAGTGAAAACTCTAAACTCAGCTTGTAGGAGGTGAATGCTCTATTTCAACATTTTGATATGTCTAAATCTAATCCAAACTAATCATACTCATCTATATCAGCTTTTTAAGAGAACACTTCAACATTTTGGGAAATAAAGATTAAGATTATCGTAATTTTTGTGCATCAAGTACAGACATTCCTATTTTAGCACAGACTGCCCCGTCTCAGACACAGTCTCACAACAACACTGCTCTCTAGTGTTAATGAGTCAAACTCATTCGGACACATTGGAAAGAAAATAAATTAGAATATTGGAAAGAAGAAACTAAAAGCCAAAGTAGATTAGAATATTATCTGGATTTAAAAAGAGATGATCAGTCAGAATATCTCTCTTCTGTCAGAGAAAGATCCCCACCAAGTACAGGCTCAGTGAACTGGAAATCCAAACAGGAAGACACTGAAACAGGTGAGGCTGAGACAGAGATGCACTCCTTGTATGTGTAAAACATTTAGATTAAACAAATTCAAATTCAGTAATCCCAGATTTCAAAGAGTTTAATGAGCTCTCAACATTAAAAATACTGGTAGGAGAAGGAGACAGGGCAGAGACATAACACAGTCACTGTTGAGGGCTTGAATCACACACCTGATTATTTTAACTGTTCCTTCATTGTTGCCATATATTAATCATGGATAAATGGGTAATTGTTTAAATGACAATATTTTTATTTGAAATTTGAGAGAAATGTCAGTAGTTTATAGAATAAAATAAAATTTTCATTTTACTCAAACACATCCCAATAAATAGTAAAACCAGAGGTATTGATCATTTTTAAGTGGTCTCTTAATTTTTTCCAGAGCTGTATATACGTTATATATTTTTTATATATATGAATTGCTTACCTCAGCTGATTGAAGGTTGTGAAGGCACAGAGGAGGAGTTTTTATGCAGAGATGGTAATGCTACAGTTGAAAGAGGCCTTTAGTTCTACAGTATGTATAAACTCCTCCATCACAGGATTAAATGACTACAGGCCCATCGCACTGACGTCTGTGGTCATGAAATCCTTTGAGAGACTGGCATTGACCCATCTGAAGAACATCACAGGACCCCTGCTGGACCCCCTGCAGTTTGCCTACCGTGCAAACAGGTCGGTGGATGATGCAGTCAACATGGGACTGCACTACATGCTGCAACACCTCGACTCCCCAGGGTCATATGCAAGGGTTCTGTTTGTGGACTTCAGCTCAGAGTTCAACACCATCATCCCGGAAATACTCCAACCAAAACTCTCCCAGCCCACTGTGCCAGCCTCCACCCGTCAGTGGATCACTAACTTCCTGACAGACAGGACGGAGCAGGTGAGGCTGGGAAAAATCACATCCAGCACCCGGACTATCAGCACTGGCGCCCCCCAGAGATGTGTGCTCTCCCCACTGCTCCTCTCCCTCTACACCAACAACTGGACCTCAGAGGACCCGTCTGTTAAACTCCTGAAGTTCGCAGACGACACAACGGTCATCGGCCTCATCAGGGACGGTGATGAGTCTGCGTACAGACGGGAGGTTGAACAGCTGGTCCTCTGGTGTGGTCAGAACAACCTGGAGCTGAACAAGCTCAAAACTGTGGAGATGACAGTGGACTTCAGGAGGAGCCCCCCAACACTGCCCCCCCCCCCCCCCCCCCTCACCATACTCAACAACACTGTGTCTGCGGTGGAGACCTTCAGGTTTCTGGGATACACAATCTCCCAGGACCTGAAGTGGGCCTCCAACATCGACACTATAAAGGCCCAGCAGAGGTTGTACTTCCTGCGCCAGCTCAGGAAGTTCAACTTGTCTCAGGAGCTGCTGATTCTTTTCTACTCAGCCATCATCCAGTCTGTTCTCTGTTCTTCCATCTCTGTGTGATTCGGATCGGCCACCAAACAGGACAGAAACAGACTACAACAGACTGTCGGGTCTGCAGAGAGAATCATTGGTGCCAGCCTGCCCTCCATCCTGGACTTGTTCACCTCCAGAGTCAGGAAACAGGCTGGAAAGATCACTGCAGACCCTTCACACCCTGGACACAAGCTGTTCAACTCCTCCCCTCTGGTAGGTGCTACAGGGCTCTGTACGCCAAAACCACCAGACACAGGAACAGCTTCTTTCCACTGGCCGTCACTCTGATGAACAATTAATCAGACATACTGCATCTTCATTTGCACTATTACCACCATTTGCACTAATATCCCAAATCCATTGTCCATTGTCATTGTTTGTTGTTGTTTATGTTCTTTATGCTCATATATATTCTTTGATATATATTTATATTGTACATAGTACTTAAATGTTAAATGTTTATGCTTAGTTTCTCTGTTCTACTTTGTCATCTTTAATGTCCTTGTTTTTATATTTCTCTTGTTTATTCTGTGTATGTATGTACGATGAGAGCAATGTGCACGCATACATGGCCAATAAAGCTGATTCTGATCCTGCTGTTGTTCCATGATCATGACATTGCTCAGTGACTCAAACTAAGAAAACAAAGTGGATGGTTTGGTTTTGACAGCTTTCCATTTTATTCAGGATATCATTGTACACTTCCATTCATCTGTCATTTTCGTTGCATTACAGTACTTATTGAAGGATTTGTTAAAACAATACGATCCAGTCTTGTACCAAGTCAGAGATTCATCGGCAATGTTTAGAACAAGATGTCTGTGTGTCATACAAACAGATTGGGGAAAAGGCCTGAGACGATACATAGAGCATTCAAACAGGATGTTGCTCATTACACATTGCTCATAAGTGAGTCATGGAAAACTCATTAATGTTTGTAGTCAATCATAGAATAAACTTTAAAGGAATCAGCAGCAAAGTGTCTGTTTATTTGCATTTTCTCTTCACCAAAGCATGATCCCTTCCAACATTCTGTTCTGTTTAGTCCTTTAAATGCTGCAGCCTGCTGGGTGTTTTGTGAACAACACATTTCACACACTGCTGGGTTTCTCAAAACAGCGACAGTGACAGCTCAAATCAGCTGAAATCATTATTTTTGGTCCTCTAACGTCTATCCCAAGTAGACAAAACCACCTTAGCTCCCAAATGTCAAACCTGCAGCCAGAAACCAGTAAATGCATTTTTATAGTGCCTTTTGAGTGTGCCGTCCTCTCAAAGCCCTGTACACTACATGTCAACATTCTCCCAAACAAACACTGATGGCAGGGGCTGCAAGGTTCCACCTGCCCATCAGGATCTAAACTAAACCATTCACACACCGATGGCACATACTTCGGGAGCAATTTGGGGTTCAGTGTACACTTCGACATGCGGACCGGAGGATCTGGGGATCGAACCGCCGATCATTAGAGGAAAACCCTCTGGGCCACAGCCGCCCTGACAGCGACCTTTCCTTTGAAAAACGAGTCAGAAAAGTTGTTCAGTCAGGTTTTATCAACTGGTAATCTTGGCTCAGGGTCAATTTACTTGCTTTCTCCAGAGCTTTCATCCACTTCTCATTAAGATGGATCAGTTGTCATCACCTGACCTCAGAATCTAATTGCAGAGACACAGACAGAAAGTGATTAGAGTTGGACCTGCGCTAAGTGCAGCCACTCGAATGCAGACTGGTAGCGTAGCATGAAGCAACTGGGACTAGGGTCCGGCAGCTAACTGGCTCCACTTGACAGACTCTCGTGCAATTGTTTCATATTGTCTTCATGTTCAGGCTGGTTTAGTGGATTTGGAGGCTAAACGTCCTACCATGACATAACATGGACCCAACCACACTGATCGTGACTGGAAAGTCGTTTGTCGCCACAGCCCACCTACTTCTTTATGACCTAAGCCGCTACAGCGGCGAAATAGTGGGCCCCAACCAACCCAGGTACACGTGACTGAACTGGGTGGATCTTTTGGCTGCAGGGGTGAAAAAGACAAGTGGTAGACACCCCGTGAGCCATAGGTGTTAACAAAAAAAGAGCATTTATTCATGATCATTACAACATATTTCATCCTACATTTGTGTTTCCATGTAACTGATGGTTTTCACACTAGTCTTCCAAGGAAAATGGATCTGGGGTATCTGTCTCTCAGAGAGGACCACTGCACAAAGAAATAGTCAGATATTGGGTGCAGGATCTTCCCCGTGAGGGACAGCGTCTTTATCCGGCAAATGCTTTCAACATAAACTATCGAGACTTTCTTCATTCCCAGAATTCCAAGCAGGAGTCCTGCCACACAGAGGGGAACGCAGGTCCCTGGGCCGTTACACAGCACCTGAAACAACACACGCACACGCGCACGCGCACGCGCACGCGCACGCACACGCACACGCACACACACATTCTAAGTATTACTTCTTATACACTTAATATCTTTACTTTTTTTCTTATGTTTTTGCAGTTTACTTTTCTATTTTAGTTACTTATTTTACAAAATACATCTCGCTCTTTTTGCCATTTTAAACAGGTGTTAATATTAAACAATGATTTGTGGACCACTGTAGTCTTGTGTTATTGAAGGAATACAACCCACAATTCGTTAAAGACATTTGTGTCTTACAATCTTATCAAAAACAATGAAACTCACTCAAGCTGTCTGCTTGAGTGGCGGACACAATGTCCAAAACAATAAACATGATAAAAACATTTTTCCCCATTCATTTGCCTGTAAAGAGTGAGAAGTCAGCGGGCAGGTAATGGCGGTATAATACAGACAATTATTTATAATACATATATTATTGTGTTTGTCTCACCGCACAGTGGACGCAATCACATGATACTCAAGATATTCAAACTGAAATAACATCAGAAAAAATGATGATGTTCCCATGCAATGAATCTGCATCGTGAAGTATATTTCAAGGGAAACATATTTCGTGGGGGATTACCTTTTGCTTTTGACATAAGTTTCAAATCAGTGGCCAGAACTCATAGGGAGGTCGGGATGGTGGATAGGTGAAAAAGCACAGGGCTGTCACCAAGGAGACTGCTGTTTGTTACCCGTGTGAACACAGTACTTTAGTCGCCAAAACAAAACCAAGCCTATTACACACATGAAATATACTTTCTGTTTGCAGTACTACAGTCATTGTGTACTGTATTGATGAAACGTAAGGAGAGCAGGCCCAGCATCCCTCATCATTAGACCATGGTCTACAAGTAGCCCCAATCTCATCAGAGATCATGTCTGTCCTTGGTCCTGCTCTTCCTCCTCCTGTCTCTCCTCTTGCTATGGTAAAATGGACTCTACGCATAAAGAGCTTTTCTAGTCTTCCGACCACTCAAAGCGCTTTAACACTCCATGTCATCATTCACCCATTCATACACTGATGAGAGGGGCTACCATGCAAGGTGCCATCTGCCCATCAGGACTAACATTCATACCACATTCACACACCGCAGGAACAGCCTGGGGGCGCAATTTGGGGTTAAGTGTCTTGACATGGCCTAGCGGAGCCGGGGATCGAACCGATCCTCTGATTGAAGGACAACCCTGCTCTACCATTGAGCCACAGGTGCCCCTATGTTGGCATCAAATGCTCCAAAGCAGAAGGAGTCACCTATGGCCATTTTACAGTTCCTCTATTACATACATTTATCAGATCACGGCTCAATTTATTCTAATGCTCACACCTTCTTTGCACTGAAGCAAGAGTCCTTCTTGCGAATGGCTGAACTAGTAGTCATTGCTTTCACACAATGTTCAGTTATACCACACAACCAACACAAAAGCTAACTGATTAACAAGTGAAACACATTGCAAACACTTAGTAGCAGCCTACTGAAACTGCTCTCCTAAAAGGTTTAGTAATCTTCAAAAACATTTTTGATTATTTTGTTGAAGTTCATATTACATCCTAACAGCAATTAATGAATCAAGTACTAAATAAACCCTGTGACTGTCAGGACTGTAATAAGTCTGTCCAATTAATTCAGCCTGATCCATGCCAGCACTGTTAACAAATGAAATTTAGACAGTTGAGAAATGAGAACGTCACGATTGACTGTATTAAATGTTTTATGCTGATCTACAAATACAGCACCAATGACTCCTTTATTAAACATACTCTATTTGCTCTGTTAGGCGAAAGGCAGGTGCCAATCTGTGTTTTATGAAAACCAAAACTGCTGCAAATGTTCAGTAAAGGCAGCATGCTTCCAGGCCTGTCATTACTGACTTTGTGTGGGTCTTCTGGTGAGTGAGTCAGAAAAATTTGGTTTTCACACCTTCCATTTTGTCATTTTAATGTAAAATAGTAATTCTGCAGACAATCCACAGGAGGTCAGTATCATCCCAGACATTTACATGTGACATCATATCATCAGGTATGCTGTGATGTAGAGGTGTCATCGTCCTGCTGCCAATGATCTGCGCTGTTCAGATGTCTAGCAAAAGTGAGTGTGTGCACATCAAGGCTGCAGGCAAGTGGGTGCTATTTCATTCTGTAAATATCTGTGGGATACCGTACCACCTGCCCATCAGACTATCACATTCACACACCGTAGGCACAATCTTGGGGTTAAGTGTCTTGCTTAAGGACACATCGACATGCGACCAGTGGAGCCGGGGATCGAACCGCCGATCCTGATTGAAGGACGTGGCAAAGTGCGCTCCACTTAGCCACAGATGCAACAAAGCACTTCTCTCTTCTCAAAACCGTCAGTCAAGTTTTACTGTTAAAGCATTTCATGAATTCAACACCAGTGAGTTACATATCTAAATAACTGCATTTATTTTCTGTCTGCTTTTAATCAAATATGCTCACACCAGTAGCCAGCTCCATGATGCTACATGTGTATCTGTGGTCAGTGTCACATCATGTCATTTTCACAATGTTCAAAACTATTTGAGATTTGAACCAGTGGAGTGAAACCGTCAGGGTTATGGAAAAGACTGGTAGGGGATGGATCCAAGCGCAGAGAGACACGGGAGCAGAAGGATTTGTTTGATGAGAATTTAATGATAAAACAAAAAAAAATGTCCAAAGTAAAAACTTGCAGTGCAAGGAAGTCACAAACATGTAACATAAAAATCCAAGGTAAAAAACAAGGCACGGGCAAAACTCAAAAACGGGATAAGGATATCAAAAAACAATCATAAAGGAAAGATACTTTACGAAACACAAAGCAGAGCTGAACAGGAAAAGGGGCAACACAAGGAACATACCATGAATGATCTTATTCGGGGAGAACAGCGCACAGCAGACCAGGTAACACAACAGACGAGCCGACACCGAGTCAGAGGACACACAGGGTTTAAATACACTGGGAGGCTGCAGGTGATGAGACACAGCAGGGTTCAATCAAGGACATGTCCTATACTACTGCAATAAGGAACATTGACAAAAGAAGTTTGTCTTTGGAGCATTTATTCTCAGCGCAGATTGCAGAGCAGCCCGATAATAATGAAGTGCAGTAATGCTACTGTAACAAATGCATTGACAATTTTTTCTGCATCTTGTTGAGACAGGATCTGCTGATTTTTGTGTCACCTCCAGTTGTCCGACGAGATGATTTGAACCCTGCGTTAAGTTACTGCTCGCTGTCATGGTGTCAGTTCTCTCTGGCGGCAAAGATCAACATGCAACCTTAATGATTTGATTGACTTATGTAAGAAAATGCATTGTGATTGATTACTCTATCATGGGACTCATCACAAGTACAGGCTGGTCAGAGTCAATACACTATGGCCAAAGAACTACTGTAGAATTCAATGGAATGTATTTGCAGTGAACTGTAATATTGTCAGTGTATTTCTGTGAACTGTAGAAAATTCAGGCTTGTTATCGTTACTCAATCGTATTATAACTGATATCAGTTGTAATACCAAGTCATCACAACGGTTTTACTTATTTGGGTAAAATTAACAAAGGTCCATTTTCCAGTCTCTCTGTTGAACTTCCATTTACATCCTGACTCTCTGTTCAAAGGTCACCTTCTGTCCTGACCTCACTGCTGGTTGAAAATAAATTAGATTTGTCTTTGAGTTTAGGGATAAGGGATGCTTTTTGTCAATGAGAGACCTCACAAACATAGTAATATAATTACTGTGTGTGTGTGTGTGTGTGTGTGTGTGTGTGTGTGTGTGTGTGTAGATATGCGAGTGTGCATGAGTGTGTGCAGCCTATCATCCAAGGATGGATGGGACAGAGTGCTCTCTGTGGAAAGATCTGGAAAAAGAGGAGCGAGAGAACGAGCAGCTAAATGGTAAATGGACTGTACTTTTATCTCAAAAACACTCAAAATCCTTAATGCAGCCAGATTACACCCAACAAAGAGGTATGTGACTGTAGCAGTAGCTGTGTTCATGTTGTGGCTAAATTCTTCATGAAAAGAGACTTCTTTGCAACTTCAGTCAGCAGAGTAAATGTCTGTGACCAGAAGGAGCTTGTGTTTCCGGTTCGGTTGGTTCCTTTGTCTGTTTGTCAGCAGGATTATGGAAAAATGACCAACCAGATCATAAGGAAACTTGGTGAAAGAGTGTAAAATGGCCCACGAAAGAAACCATTACATTTCTAACATGTTTCACTCATACTTTATATTGACAGCATGTACAGTATTTTTATTTTGAGAAATTCTCCTTGGCAGATCTAATAATAATAACAATAATAATCTTAATTAGGCTATATCAACTACTACTAATGTGCATGCTGCGGCCGGTAGCTCCCATGAATTTCGCTACATTTGTTTTTTTTCTCCTGTTTATCACTAATGGCTTATGACAGAATACATTAATCAACATCTGAAAAGGAAGCGTGGGGATTGAATCAAGTGCAGCGGACTTTGAGATGACCACCGGCCACGACCATAGCCAGACCTCCCGGACCAAACGCCACCAAACTGTTGCAGGGAGGACAGGGAGGAGAGCTGAGATGGAAGCTAAGCTAACCCAGCTAGGACCAGATGCTACTCCACTACCCAGCATGCTGCTGGCTGTCTGACCAGAGGAAGGAGGACTCGCACATCATGATGCTTTGTGCTCAAACAGTCAAAGTTGATGGACAATGTTTTTCTCATGTTGAGTTTTTATTGTGAAGCTGTTGGCCATGTTATCTGCTGTTTACATTCCTTATGCACGACTACAGGAATGTGCTGCTGTTTTTGTTTGTCATGTGTTAGTTGCATTACAACTGCATTTGGTTATGCATCCCTGTGTTGCATAATGACAATAGATGATCCTTGAATCTGCCAGACTAGTTTAGTCAAATATAAGTTGTGCAATCTTTTAAATTACTGTATATGTGCTCAAATAAAGACTGAACAATATTATACGTGCTTTGCCATGAATTCGCCCAAAAAGAGGGAGAATACACAAAAGAGTGGAGGTCATAAATTACCCAATATATTAAGGTTATTTACAAAAGAAATGAATGGGATGTAAACATCAGCTCTGCACTGTGCCAGCCCACCACCTGCAAGGAGAAAACGAGCAGGCCAGGAAGGCAGACACATATTGAATGCATGTTTGAGTTGAACGTACTTTAGAATCAGAGGTGGAGAAAGTTTAAGACCTTTAACTTCGGAAAAAGTAACAATAAAGCATTCTATTGTTTATTCAAATAAAAGTAATATTGTCTTTGTTGCACACATGCAAATAAAGTATATTGAATTGAATGGATCTAGACGCCAACCCAGTGTGCCTTACAGGAACACCAGACCCTCCCACAACATCTATTTTAATAATTTTTCTTGAATGCACTACATGTTATAATTTATAAAAATATTTTTCCCATCATCTTATTTTCTCATTGCACAGCTACTGTCTTCCTCAGTTGCTCTGCTTCCAGTGCAGCTTGTTTTAAGTAGAGCTTTTTTTAGTTTGACATGTTTGGCGTGTTCTTTGACGTGCCAGAGCCTTCTAGCTGGCTTACAAGTACGTGATTGGTCAGTGAGCTAGCCTGACGTGTGGGGCGGTGACAATCCCAAAATCTGCTGCATCTGTCGAGCAGACATTTTCAGCCCTCAAACGCATTAAAACCTATTCAAGAAATACAACTGGGGAGGCTCGACTGTCTTCACTGGCGTCCATGAATCGAGGACTTCTTACTGGAACTAAAACGCACGGATGTACTGAACAACCGTGAGACGCAAGTCCCTCCGCCGCGAGCACCTCCGCTGCCCCAAAACACACACAGGCGCAGCAGTCCCAGCTGCAGTCAGAGCAGACGCACTCTATCTACAGGTGTTGGCTTCATTTTGACACGAAACAAATAATAACCGTAGCCGTGTTTCAGCTGCAGGACAGCAGTGAAGGCCCAGGTATAAAATGCACGGCCCGTCACTGGCATTAACTAACAGTTAAGTAATACAATAATCAAAGTGTTAGCTAGGCTGCACTTCCACAGACTGCTGTACTTGCGAGCATCCATCAGCTGCATGCATCACAAACATCCACCTCATCACTTTGGGGAGAAGCCAGCATTATGAAGAGACTAAGCAGCAGAGCCCTGCAGTAGCTGTCCACTAGGCCGCTGGAAATTAAACTGCATCATTTACTAGTTTTTGGCAAAAAAAAAACCTCCGGCATGTTTCTGGCAGCATGTGTGGAGCAGGAGGGTACCACCGTGCTGGTTTCAGCTTGAAAGCCTGCAAGACTGGTTGTGTTTTTATGCCCTCCCTGTGGTTGCCGCAGTTACCATGCTTTTTTGGATTCTCTCTCTATAATTGAGCCTTGGGTTTTCACCCTAGATTCCACAGGCTTGCACAAAGCAGTGATTATTCCTGAGCAGCGGACGGGTTGGTGGGGGGGGGGGGGGGGCTTTGAATGAATGCCATTACATTCTCATGAAGCCCATTGGCCGCTTACTCTGTCTTTCCTGGGTGCCTGAACAGACAGAGCTCGTTTGATCCACTCAGCATAATGACTGAATCAGAAGAAATCGCCATGGCTCTTCAAACTGTCATGAGACAGCAAACGTACTTAACAGCAGGAACACTATGCAAACCATTGACAGCACGGAAGAAAACAGCTGGAGTATTAAGATAAGTAGTTATGCTAAATATTAAGATTCAGCCTGAAGTGACACATTTATAACATAAAGTCTGTTGTAGTAATTAGAGTTATAAAATGTGTGGGCATTTGCCGGTAGTTGCGTTGTGGAAAATGTTGGATCCAGTATTTTTGGAGCTTGACCCACTCGGGACTAAAAGTCAAGATAAACACAGATTGTGAGCATTTTTATTTGCTCTCTCTCGTTTTGATACGACCAACCAATCAGTAGCAAGGGACATATCCGTCTACATTTTTGTCCACACAGCTGAAAGCTAGGAGCAGTGAACAGAACATTTTTCACCATGATTGAAGAACTATGCTGATTTAAGACTCAACTTAAAACAACCTGTACAGCTGCACCCATCTCATTCGTGCTAGTTTCCCTTTTCATGGTCAGTTTTCTGTCATTATCTTGCACGGATGTAGAGCTAGCTGGCTATAAAGGAAGCTGTGGTGCCCATTCTTACGCCTGTTTACAAAGCTGTGATTGGCCGATATGAACCAGAGTCCAGGCTAAGTCAGTAAATACTAAATCACTGGAGAACAAGAAAACTCAGTAATGTATTGTGACCATGTGTCCCTCCTCTGCCTGCGTCCAACACAAGAGGTCTCCTAGCACCAGTTCATCTGCATCACAGAACCAGACTGGCTCTTTGATAAAGGATATTGTGGAGCCAGTCTGTTCAGTGCAGCAGGGTTCATCAGACCACGTCTCACTGTTTGGAAACACGTTAGAGATGGACACTGGTGACCTTGCTCAGGAAAGGTCATCAAACAGTGTGAACTACATGAACATGGCTTTACGTTTCCATCCAAGCAAAGCACATTGTAATGTCATGAGAAGTCAATATGGCAGGCTAGGGTGGGGTGGTGCAAGGTAATTCACAAAAACAGGCAAAATATCAAAAGGTTCCCAGAAAAAGGTCAAGTTTTATTCTTTACTGGCAACTCAGGTAATTCTCGTTATCAAACTCAAAGAGCCCAAAACAAACAAAAAGCACCCAAGAGGAGATAAAGCTTTGTTCAACTGAACAGTATAAAAATAAAACTCAACTTAGGGTGTCCTCGGTCTCACCAGCTACCGGGTCGTCTTCCTTCCGATCCTCCTCAGTACTTTTCTTTACGCCGTTGTCCAGTCCAGGTTAGTTCTTGGCGCTCCTTCCAGCCGTGTGCTCACCCTCCTCCTCCAAACACCGTGACACACGGGGAGAGACGAGGATATATGAGCAGAGCAGGACTGTTGTAATGTGAGATGTGAAAGTCAAAATATAGGACGATTTCCAAAAGAGAGAAATGTCCAGAGAGACCAGTCATTAGACTCTGACTGGACAGACTCATAGAGGTGAATTCTTCAAACACTAATTTCTCTTTTTAGAAGATGAGAAAAATACAATATTGTGTTTTTTTCACTTCACCCTGAATGGAGTTTAAAGCTGCAGGGCAATTCAGTGAAAATAAGTTTTCTAAAATGAATTTCATTACGTAATTTATTTTTCAATCCAGCCGTTTTTTTACTTGATATTAGAAGAACATGTATTCATGTATTTCTATGTATTATTTATAATCCATCCAGTTAAATTTGAAAAATAAGAATAATATTTGTTAAAATATAATTGATGTGTACTTTCTTTATTTGATTTGACAGTTGTTTACTACACAGAGACGTTACTACTACTAGACTTCTTGAATATAGATATACCCAAATTATATATATATATATATATATATTGGGTAGTGGGTCCCGGCTTGTCATTAAGGGGTGATGGTGGGTCCCGCAGCCAGACCAGTTGAGAACCACTGATATATACAATGTTAGGATTGAACTATATAAATAGCTTGAACTGAATGTAACAGTGTGCAGACAGGCTTCCAGAATTGAAGAATTGAAGGCTTTATTTATAACATAGCATCTTCTTTACCATATAACAGTGGACTGTTTACAATGAGAAACATTGCAATAAATACAGTTTAGGAATACAAAGGGAATAATATGAAAATATAGCTCATATAATGGAACAAGGAAGTCCGTCTACATAGTCAGCTTGGGTTTGGTCACCTGCTCTGTCTGAGCAGCCACCATGCTCATTAAAAGAAGAAGAAAACACTACCTAGTGATTAAATGTAGTAAAAAACAGCAGGATCACAAACCTTTGCTGAAAACAGACGCACCACTGAGAGGAGCAGCCTTTTGTTGAATTAATTTCACATGGATCATCAGCCCAATTTCATTTCAGGAATACAAACACAGGAATGCAGCAGCTTCGCCTGATGCTGCACCATCGCTCCACAAAGTTATCACTACGTCAGTGTTCCATCATTAAGATATCTTTTAAAAAGTGGGTATTAAAAAGCTCAAAACATTTCCATCACTGTATCTCATTATTCTACGCCACTACAGCTTCTGACAACCTTTGCTGCTCAGATCAGAGAGTGTAGGTGAAGAAGGAAAGCACTCAGGGCAACAGTTCTTTGTATGTTTCAAGAGAAGAAAAAGACTAGTGAGGATAGCAAGACTCTTGCTCTGTTGTGTAGTTGATAAAACACACTAGTTAATACTGGTTTGGAGCTGGAGCTCTCCACTAATAGTCAATGCCATGCTCATTGTATTGGGAGCTGTAGTCCTCATGGTAAGGTCCGTGGTACTCGTCCTCCTGAAACTCAGCCTGATAGTCACTGTCGCTGATCTCCGAGCCGTTGGTGCCGGTGCCCTGACTGCCGTTGGCGTGGATGACCGGCTCTGTCGGGGGGGCGCAGTACTTGGGGTCGTAGACCTGTCGACCCAGACCATACACACTCATACCCCTCTGAGACGCCACCTTGTTGGTGCCCATCTGGAGGGAGATGGTGGAGTTGTCCATCGCCTGCTGCGCCACCTTCTGGTCATAGATGTCTCTGCGGGTACCAGGGGCTGACATGCCCGCCTGCAGGACACCAGGAGGCAGCAGACATTTTAGCACATGATGAAGGTAGTAAAATAAATATATATATATATATATATATATATATATATATATATATATATATATATATATATATATATATATATATATATATATATATATATATATATATATACACACACACACATACACTTCCCTTGTACTAAAGGCGCTGTTTTGGACTAATTATTATGATTCCACACCTGAAGGACAACATTTGACAATTTAAAGGATCAGTTTAACATCTTAAATCATCACTGCAACATGGTTAAATTGTGAATTGTAACTTCCTCCTGTCTATCAATCCATTTTTGCTTTTACCTCCCAGGTTTTTAATATCTGTCTCTGAGGATTCTGCCTTCATCCCGATACTCCAGAGGTGAAAGGAATTCACTTTGTGCTGCTCACAGCTTTGAAAAATGACTGAAATTACAATTACCGTCTCTCGGTTGTACGCCTCCACCAACCAGACAAGCTGCAGTTTGCATCCACATCGTCCAAAGTGTCATCACTTCATTTAAAACTTGTAGAAGTTCTGGCTTAAAATGTCACAATGACTTTTGACCACCAAATTCTAATCAGTTCAACCTTGAGTCCAGGTGCCGTTTGTGCCAAATTTATATTACTTTTACTGCTACTATTACTGCTTTATTCTATTTGATCCACTGCTGCGGTTATTATTGGTAGTAATTACTTTTCTATTGTTATTATTACTCCTACTACTATTACTACTATCATGATATGTATCATTTCTTATTGATTGTCATTATTATGTTATGTTGTTCATTCTGTACACATGACATCTATCACACAGGGATCCTCCTCTGTTGCTCTCCCTAAGATCTCTTCCTCTTTTCTCCCCAATAAAGGGTTTTTTGAGGGAGTTGTTCCTGTTCCGACGTGAGGGTCCCGGGACAGAGGATGTCACTGGTGTACAGATTGTAAAGCCCTCTGAGGAGAATTTGTGATTTCTGATATTGGGCTATACAAATAAATGTAACTTTTGCTGCAAAATGTTGTGTTGTGTACACAACATCATCCAGCAAGTCGCTGCAGTGGCCAATCACATACATGCAAGAGCACATTCCTGTATGCAACTGAAGAGAGGATTCCTACGACTCGCCACAAAAGTAAAATAGAGTTGTAAAGTCCTGCGTGAGAGTAAATCCCTGTGCAGTGTTTTGGAGTCTGATACGCCCTCATAATCATAACTGTTACTCCCTCTGGACGTCCTGGATCCTTTATCATGTCTCACAGGTGTTTGACACAACATGCCGCCACCACCACCACCACCACAGCTCCTTGTTTGATTTAATGCAGGCTGTTGGGGTCTGGCGCCATCTTGTGGCTGGCTGAGCTCCTCACAGGCTCCATTCCTTTCCACAATCTGACCTCCGATCTGATCCTTGCCCCTTTAAGATGACCCCGCCTTCGACCACCGCTCAGCCGGACCCTTCATTGGCCGAGAAGCAGCCTCCCGCTGTGCGGACTGACCCGCTTATAAGCACCCACGCAGCGAACATCGGTCTCTTCGCTCTGGATCCGTCCGGTATTTCAAGAAGACGCACGGGGACCCGATCGGCCTCATTTCCCTCAACTCAGCGCCCACGTGCCATTTCGCTGGTCGAAACCATCCACGTATATTCTGAGTTAAGGCCCTGGGTAAGATTTAAGGTGTCTGGGCGTAGCTTAGCTTAAATTAACCTAAGTTTAATTCAGGTTATTCATTTATATGTTATTATTCCGGTGTTTTGTCGTGTTTAAGTCATTGTTTTTTCGTGTTGCTGAAACATTACGCAATCACCGACGGCCGAGCCCGTCGTGTTTGTATGCTTCCTGTTCTCTTTGTTCTGTGGGATTGTTTTATTTTCATTTTGTTACTGCTCTCTCTTTCCTTGAATCAATTCTGTGAGTGAAGTGTGGAACCATGGCTATCAGCATAAGTGTCGTGAGTTCGCGAGGCGACAACGACAGCTTATGTGAGATAAGGCCAGCGATACTCACTGTCACTACAACGCGACCCCGCACACAGAAGCTCTGATTCCTCTCTCTGCCTCCTTTATTTCCTCTTGTTTTCCGTAAACTTACAGACACATAGAGCTCCGGCTGATGGTGGGTGAAACACTCGCCTATTGTCTCAACACACACAGCTACCCCCCCCCCCCCCCCCCTAAGTCACTCGACTACGCCATCTGGTGGTGGTTTAGCTGTAGCATCTTAAGGCCCCTCCGCCATTTTGTCTAAGTCACTCGACTACGCCATCTGGTGGTGGTTTAGCTGTAGCATCTTAAGGCCCCTCCGCCATTTTGTCTAAGTCACTCGACTACGCCATCTGGTGGTGGTTTAGCTGTAGCATCTTAAGGCCTCTCCCTTTTCACCCACAGTCTCACCCCCCCTCTGCTATTTTGGCTACGTCATTCGACGCCGCCATCTTTGTAGTTCTCGACTGTAGTGTTAAGAGCCCCCCCTTCTTTTTATACACAGACCCACACACACACACATACTTATATACATACCTCCTCACCCATTTTATTCATTTGTTTAGGTATTAGGCACATAAAACTGTATGGTGGCGTTTGTTGATTGTGATGGTAATTGATCTGATCATTTATTACTTTGATTTAATAAACTCTATTATATTTTAAAGAGCAGTCGTTTGTGATTACTTGTGCATATGTATGTAATAACACCTGGATGTAGTAGTCCGTGTACGAACTCAACCCTTTATTGTCACTCCAAGTGTGTAGTCGTACCAGACTATTGACATTACGAGTGGCCACTAATTATGAGACTTAGTTTATTGTTTGGTTATTAGTCCCTGTTCACAGGGTGGTGCCCCGTTGTTGTTAATAATCATTAATAATTGTTACTTCCATTAATAATTCTATTGATGTCAAGAATTCAGTTTCTTAAAAGCTGATAACCCAAACACGCCCCTCTATTGATCCCAACAAGGCTGATCCAGTATGAATCCACATATTTGTCAATGCCGTTATCGGCACAACTAAATTCCATTCGCCTTCAACTTGTATCGGGGTTGGTGCAGAAATCTCAAGTCAAACCTGGAGACATAAAGTCAAACTATCTGCATGAACAGATACAGAGACAATCGTCCACATAACATTTGTTGTTTTAAGGAGGTATTGAATATAAATAGATCCAATTAGAGCAGCATTATAAGAGAAGCAGGCTTTAACCTGGCTGGCTCCTTTGTTGGTTCCCATCTGCAGGCTGATGGTGCTCTGGTCGTAGGGTTTGTCAGTCTGAGTCTTCGGATCATACAGATGTCTTCTGGTTCCATAAGCAGTCATTCCAGCCTGACTCGCACACTTGTTTGTCCCCATCTGAGGGCAAAAGACCAGCGATAGGATCTCACCAAATGCAATCACATATCAGCCCAACTTCTTTAAAGTAACTCTAAGAAGAACCATTGGCATTGTAAATGAAGGTAATTGAAACTGTTTCTTTATCCCTGTGTCCGTCATTGCATTGACTGGCTGTTTGCTCCGCTTTAAAGAGACCAACCTTTGTTTCACTGCAGGAGAAATAGGACTCTCTAGGGACAGTGCTGACCCGGTTTATTTCTCTAAAGTGGGTATATTTACAGCTACAATCAAAACATCAGCTCTCAGGGACATCAGTCTAAAGATATCGGTTCATGCGTTGGCTCTAAGAACCACTTCATCACCAGTCATAGTTACCTGCAGTCCAATGACACATTGACCGGCCTTGATCTTCTCATCGTCAAAATGTCGAGCTTGTTTGTCTGCATATTTCACCCCGATATCGATCTTTGAGTCCATACCTTTGGTCTTTGCCTGACAGAGAGGACATGCAAGTCAAAGGACGTTACATTTGTTTCCTATAGCAGTAGAAAATGTGCTCCTCAGCAGACAATGACCCTCTGTACTCTGTGTTCACTCACCATGCTGGCCAGTGCAAGCATTGTGGTCTGGACTTGAGTCATGTTCCCGTTTTCAAACAGGTCATTGGCCTCAAAGATGTCATTGGGCTTCAGGCCATAGGCCAGGATAGCTTTGATGAAATTCCCAAGGTTTTCCAGCTGCAGAAAAAAGAAAAACAAGGAGTGATGGGGGCAGGGAGTCCACCACAGCAGAAATAATGCTGTCAGTGAGAAGCAGTGAAAGCTTCAGGAATGCTGGGAGCTTCTCGACTCTTTCCACTTCACAGGTCTCACCTTGTGCCAGTTCAGCTGGGAAAGGTTGATTCTCTTTACTGAACCAGTCTGCAGCTTGTTAATCAGTCTGAGAGGAAAGAAACAAATCTATCAGAACTAAATGTGATCGAGCAACTATGGAGGGTACTGTTACAGACAGCACACAGTAAAGGTGCGTTCACACCGGTCGCGTTTTTTTTTGACGCGCGTCGAGATTACATACAAAGTCTATGCACAGACGCGATGAGACTGGCGCGCCGCGATTTTGCGATTCGGCGGCGCGTTGGACGTGTTATTGCAGTGCGGTGGACGCGTTGGACGGCGCAAAATCGCCAACGCGCGAGTTGAAATTTTTCAACTTCTGCGACATAATCGCGTGACGCTGTGGCGCGATAGCCTATCAGCGTTGAGTTGCTCCCCCCGTCATCAGTGCCGTAGCTCCTGCCCGTGCTGAATCACAAACAACAATGGAGGACAAATAAATCCTGTAGCCGTCTGTGTTCACCCAGAGCTCTACGATACCTCATATCAACAGAGACCGGACCAAACTATGTGTATACATGTGTGTGTGTAAACCATACGGTACAAACAATGAATAGACGCTGCCGTATTTACGTCTACGTGACGTTATTGAGTGCTGGTGGAGCTGCTACGATGTTAGCATAGCCTAGCACCGCTCCCGGCATCATTACGTAGTTATTTCGGAGTCCCTTTTTGTCGGAGAAGACAAGTACAAATCGGCATCATTATGTAGTTATTTCGGAGTCTCTTTTTGTCGGTTTATTTTCCGTTGAATCACAGCCAAATCAGTTTATTTTGTGTTCCTACAGCTGTAGTAAACAGCGACCGGCGGCTTGCTAGACACAGTGAATACAGCTCGATACAATCCACAGAGCTCCTCTGAACAATATTATGAACCAGACATGACGGCGTTTAGTTTCCCGGGATATCTGTGACTTCCACAACACGTAGGAATATAGGTTATTCTTTCCATGGTTAATGGCGGCCAGGTGAACGGCTTCCAGTCGATAAACCACGCCCCCTCTCCGGCGCTACGAGATTTTGCGGCATCTGGTCTGAACACGACCGGCGGCGCTTTGGACGCGATTTTGCAGTGCGTTGGACGCGATTTTGCAGAGCGTCAAAAAATCAACGCGACCGGTGTGAACGCAGCATAAGACAGACATATAGAGACAGACAGTATACAGCCACACAGACATATAGAGACAGACAGACAGTATACATATAGAGATAGACAGTATACAGACATATAGAGACAGACACAGACATATAGAAACAGACATAGAGACAGACAGACAGTATACATATAAAGACAGACAGACAGTATACATATAGAGACAGACAGACAGTATACATATAGAGATAGACAGTATACAGACATATAGAAACAGACATATAGAGACAGACAGACAGTATACAGACATATACAGACAGACAGACAGACAGAACTTACTCGCAGAGGATGACTCCATCCTTTAAGCCTTTCTGGAAGTTCTCTCCAATAGACATTCCTGTCACCTCCTCAACCCAGAAGCGGAGCTCCTCCTCCCTTTGGAGGTCATATTTCAGAGCAATCTGAAAAATAAAACATATTTAATCTACATTCCACATTGGGAACAAAAACAGTGAATATCAATAAGAACTGCGGCACTGGATTTAGCAGCTCTGTACAATGAGAGAAAGAAATTTTGAGTTAAAATATAGATTTACTGCTAATTCATTTCCCATCAGAAACCCAGCTGGCATACCCTAACTATGAGCTTCAGTAACAGAGACTAGGTCTGAACCAGGGTCTGATTTCACGAGCCAGTACAGTAGATACTCGTGTGATTCCCTGATAGAGAGAGGGTCCATAGGTACTTCACATCCTGACACACAGACCAGAGACTCAAAGCAATAACTATGGGACTACTTAGACTATAATTCAGACCAGACCGTTAGATACACATCGAAGCGTATTGGGCCTGACTAGTTCTCTATTATTAGTAGAACTTATATGTGTTGTGTGGGTTTCATAAATGTAGAAGACTGCAACAAAAACAAGAAACAGCAAAAGCTTTAAGTTGCTCAGCTTTGTTCTCTCTAGTCCAGGGCCTCCTGGAAGAACTTGAGCTCCAATGATATTCTCTGTAGACGATTCAGAGGTGTCTAAAGTCTCTAAACCTGTAAGCTCTCGTATGTGTCAAGTATCTTACTTTTTCTTTGACTAATTCAGCAATCAGACCGTTTTTTTTCCTTTTCTTTCAAGCTTTCCATTTTATTTACACAACCAATCCTGTCACTTTTGTAGAGTACCAAGCACAGCGCTGTAGCTGCCTTGCAGGAGAGCGGTCTGAAAGTATGCATTGTTATGTTTCATATAGTATGATTCAGCACATCCAGACTACAGAGAGGGCTCAGGACTGATTGGAGGACACATTTTACAAACGACTGTGGTCTGTTTCAGGCAGACTGAACCCTTCATCCAGTCCTCAGTTACCCAGTACTCCATGGTCAACATGGTACTAGTCTGACGACAGAGGTTTGGTACACAGCGAGGCTCATCGTGAGGGACAGTTTAATGTTACTGTACAGTAACCGCTTAACAGTGTAAACAGCCTTTTAGTGTTGGCTGACACTGCATACATACTCTGCTCATCTACAGCAGGGCAGAGAGTCCACTTCACTTTATAGTTGGAGAAGAACCCCCGACAGAAACCATCTGCTGTCCGACTCAGATCAGTCCCTGAGGCTTAGTCTGATAGCACGCCTCCACAGAGCGTCCACAGAGCCTCCAGAGAGGGTCCACAGGGCCTCCACAGAGCCTCCAGAGAGGGTCCACAGGGCCTCCACAGAGCCTCCAGAGAGCGTCCACAGAGCGTCCACAGGGCCTCCAGAGAGCGTCCACAGGGCCTGAACGCATCATAATGGAACTGAAGGGAACGTTCGTTCTCCTTCTGTCAATGTAACATTATAATAGATTGGCGACTAGAAAAGCGTGAATGATGTCCTGATCGCATATTTGACTGAATATTGAACGATAGTCAGTAAAACTGTATTTCACACTGTGATGGTTACTGTTAAACTGTGTAGTTAATCCGCGGTTCACATGTGTGCTGAACCACGAGGAGGATCAACAGTGGTCCGTTACACCACTACTTCCAACGCAATAATAAACATATTACCAAATGTGTTTGCAGGAAGACACAGGAAGGCCCAGGCCCCAGATAAAGTAATGAATGTCACTGTAATGTGGTCGATACGTGCTCTGGTATTAATCAGTGCTGCATCAAAACTAGTGCTGCAACTACTCAGCATTTTTTATATTATCATTAGTTTGCTGATGTCTATGTTTGCTGATGTCTATGATTGAATCATTCAGTAGAACACAGAAAATGTTTGGCATTTTTGGAGTAAACGGACTTATTTATTATCAAATGTTTAGTCTCTATGACTCACTGACTTTGCTTGAGCTCCAATCAAAACCAGAAATGGTGGTATTGCCCATAACCACAGTACTACTGCGTTTACAACAAGAAATGTGGCTTTAGGTTGGACACTATCGTGTTATAACAATCACAGAGTAATTAAACAGATATATAATACATGGTGTACAATGTACACCATGTGTACCAAACTAAAGCAGCTAGCAGCTGATTGCTATCAAACCCCAACAACCTATTCATCAAAATGTGTTAATTTCCTCAGTCGTAACATTGGAACATAGGTCAATATTCATCCGCTTAAGATGTTACACACTATGTAGAAGCCTTCTGATTGGTCAATGCCTCCCAGCTAAAGTGGGATGGTGGGGTTCATAAAACGTAGCTATAAATGAAACGGGAGAGAGCGATGGAAAGTACAGTGTGAGGAAGCGGAAATATATTTCTTCCTTAATTGTATGCCAATAATACATCAATGTGAGGCTTTAAAAGGCACTAAATAGTTTTGTCAATGAATATTAGGTTAGAAAATGCTAAATGTGACATGATTTAACATGACATCGGTACACAGACACAGAGATGGATGGTGGCTCAGACTCAGATAATGACGTCTCTGTTCACCTCCAGGCTGTGGTGAAAGCTTAGAGCTCCTCTCATACTGTCAGGGCTGAAAACTGTCACTTAGGAATTGGTGGGAGGGGCTTCTTGTCTGTGGAGTTTGACAACACAGAGGAAACCACCGAGAGGCCAAAGAGCTGCAATGATTAGAGAGGGGGGTTTCTCTTCTTCACTTCTCCCAGCAGTGACTTTCGAGGAAGATTGCCAAGAGATCTCAGAAAAAAAATCAGGCAGTGGAAAAAGGGATTTCATTCTTTTGATGGAACCATTAGACTGATCTGGTTATGATTTGAGCCAGCTGGAAGTGAAAACCAGACAAACCCCTCCCTATCTCTGTACCCAAAAGCATTTTTTGATGACAACACAAAACTGCACACATTTCAAAAATAGGTTGAGTCCTACACACACACACACACACACACACACACACACACACACACACACACACACACACACATCACAATGCACAGTCAGGGGTTATGTAGTCCCAACCGGTCCAACCAAAGTGATAGTACAGTGAAGTGTGAGAACAAAACCACCCAACCACAGGGGCTCAACCGCGTGATGAACCAAGGCTGAGCAAACAGAGAGGCTGCTGTTCAGTAAAGATAGAGGCACGCAACATACCACATACTGTGGTTAGGGGAGCCATGTCACCAACTCAGGGGGGAAGAATGCTAGATGGAAGGCAGCCACTACTCATTCTTTTCTGTATAAATTCATCTGTCACTGAACAATAAATCACTTTTTGTTTAATTGTTTAGTATACTAAATGCTATGCCATTGCAATTTTCCAAAACACTAGGTAATGTTTTATCCTTCCAAGAGCCCTGAACTCAAATATATTCTGTTTACCACCATATAAAACAGAGGAACGCAAGAGAAGCCTAACTGGATCCTGATGGATTCGTATTTGTCTGCACTAATTGGCCTGGGTTGTTCTTTAAGATGACCATTACGTTCCTTCCATTCTGACACTTCTACAGTTGTAGATTCAATTCAATTCAATTAATTTAGTTTAGCCCAATATCACAAATCACAAATTTGCCTCAGAGGGCTTTACAATCTGTACACATACGACATCCTCTGTCCCGGGACCCTCACATCGGTACAGGAACAAATATGATGTCATGTGTGAATGAACAACATAACAGAGTTACAACACATGTAATGCTATTATAGGACACTCTGAGCTGAGGCAGCCCTCTGCAGGCTGATCACACCTGGGTGTGTATCCCATGGTAGTCAGCCCAGACAGCAGCTGCTCTTCTCAGCCACACTCAGTGACTGCTGCCCTCCGACTCCTACCTGCCACAGGTGGGCTCAGAGAGGTGGACCACAGGTGAGCTCAGAGGTGGACCACAGGTGAAGATGTTTTTTTTTTTTTTACTTCAGCCTGAATCGGTTGATTGATTGGTCAGCTGATCTGATGTGTTTGCAAAAGTAGAGGCTGCACTGTTGTGGAAACCACTTAACTGTAACAGTAATAATGTTGTAATTAGACAAAATACCTATGTAAATAAGAGTACCAGTTGAAACAGCAGCTCTACTTTAATTGTCTATTGGTGTTATGTCATAACAATAGGACACCAGGCCCTCCATGGTGGGGCACAGAACCAGCCAGTGTTCTCTACAGTAAGAATCAGGTGGTTTAAACTGTAATTGTATTATTTCTACACATCTGACAGTTGAGATGCAGCGCCAACGTTGTTGCGTAATGATGCTGGAGTTAGTAAGAATGTCCCGATTAGTAAATACAAAGTGAAGAGCCACAATAGTCGAATGGAAAGCAGAGAGAGACACATGTGGCATTTGATAAAAGTCCTGAGCTGAAACATGATCTACCGTGTTTTAAAGCCTACCAATCACTTCAAAGACAAGTTCTATTTGTCATCAATAACATAACCGGTTCACAGCTACTGTATGCTTATCACTCACAACCTTAAATTTGGTTTAATTAAGTTTTGTGAGTGTCTGAGTGCAAAACAATATGCATTAATTACATGCTTAATTAAAATTCTGTAGACTTTTTATTTAAATAACCCTTCAAACCAGAATATCCTGTGATTTGTACAAATCTACTTTAATTTGAACCTTTCCACAACACCAGAGAAAGAGAGCCACAGGCTAACCTGAAACACATGGCTACTACGCAGGCTACAAGAACACTGAGGAGTGAGGCAGTGGGCAGAAGGCCCAGTGGATGGGGTCCTCCTCAAGGGGGTTCACCGAAGGGTTTCAGGAATGTGGTGTACGCAGCAGAGAAGAGCACGGGCTACTGATCGCACCACATGAGGGCCCCTGCCTGACCTCCTCCTATTCACAGAGGTTTTACTGCAATGAACTGGGCCTGTGTGATTGCAGTTGTGACAGAACACCAGTCATCCCACTTCACAGATGGATTTAAAATACAGATGCCTCACACTGTAAAAGAGGGCATCCACCCACCTACAAGGTCCTTTTCTTGTTTCTGCTACAATAAAAACTATCAAAAGACAGACGGACCGTGGAGGTGGTATGGACAAGCCCTCGAGGCAGATCTACTTCTTCATGCTCTGGACGGAGTCTGGCACTACAGTGACTCACTGCCGCCTCCCCAGGAACAACTGATATTATAAGACAACAGTTGGCAGTAGATATATCTTTACAGCACCACACTTTGGCATATTTGGCATAATGTCATAACTGTTCATTTTTTTTACATTCTTTTGTGAGGTCATTTCTTTAAGGATTTAAACTGAAATTCTGGTCAGACCTTATATGTTGCACCTGTACACCAGACCATTTGTGTTTATTTGCAGCAATGCCCAGTGATCGTTTCCTGTTCGATGTGAAGACACCCGAATGTCCTGAATGACAAAATACATGCTTTCTATTGGGGGGCAGAAAAGAACCCCTCTGGCAATGTGGTGGACATTGCTTTGGACTGTTGGGGAACTGTTCTGACATTTGATGTGCATGTGCAGCCAAGTGTGAATTCCTTTTGCGGGCGCACTTGTGGCATGGTTTCCACTGACTGACAGGGAAACGTGCCACTGGCTATTAGTTATATGCGAAGTACTGGAAGTAGGTCAATCATTAGTGCACAATGCCCAAATCGACAGCAGATGTGCAGGTTTTAGTCCCGGATGCATGGTAGTGTCTCCAAATGGTCCCAGGAAGGCCTTCTAAAATACTTGTAAATTACTTATTATCATGAAATTGAAGTATGTTCTACAAAAGAGGATGCTCTTTTGTAGAATATGCGCCACCTCAACAGGAAAATAAGAAGATAGCTCCTCAGAGGGTCCACAGAGTGAGCATTAAAGTGCAGCTTCAGGTCATCAGATGGGATGTTTTCTGCAACCTTCAGCAATTTTCCGAGAAAAAAAAATGACCATTTGAAAAGCTGCCATTTGAGTATAACTTTCCATTAATTTATCCAATCACAATTTCCCATTCAAATAAATGCATCGGCTTTGTAATTACTCTTCATGATGGATTTGAGCAGTGTTGTCACGATACCACAATGGTGACTTTGTTACGATAGCCAGCCTAAATATCTCTATACACATACTGACATGATACCACAGCAAAAACTTAGAACATCAGGACAAGTAATGAACATGGAACTTCAAATTAGTTTTTTATCACTAAAAATGTTGAAATGTAAAAATGTATTAATTGAGTCGGTAATAATCTTTACTTGAGTTTGAGGAGAGTGGTATTGCAGCAAAAACATTCTAATACATTCAGATGAATCTGTGTAAAATCAGGAAGACCCGACAACAACTGCAGATGTGCTTCCTATTGGTGACCGTCTGCTCTGTAATAGGTGTGAGTCTTTATTGGCCTCATGATTCCATTACAATTCACCTGACTCTCATTCAAATGCACAACAATTCTCGAGGCATCTCAATGTATTACATCCTCATTTTTTCCTATCACTGCACTTGGATACTTAAAAATAACAAAACCAAAACATAAACCTAGGAATGCACCGATACGATACCAGTATCAGGGACTGCGTCAGATACTGTGAATCAGATTAGTGTTACCAGTACAAGTAAGAGTGCATGAGCAAACTGTTACCACTGCAGCAACATGGTGTTAAATTGAGACTAATAAACCGCCCTGCTGCAACCATAACCAGAAGCACAAATCTATTGGATTAAATCCACAGTTAATAAACTAATAGCATTACCTGAGGCCTGTGTCTCGATGGTGTGCATTTTCACCATGCTATGTTTTGTGTTGTGATTTGGCAACAGCTAATAGTGTATGCTACTTCAGCAATAACTAACATTAACATTAACATTAGGATCAACATTAGAATTAATCCCCAACAATTTCTTCCAAGTAGGACTGTTCCTGTCATGACGGACTTGGTTTCTTCAGGGCTCACACTAACTAAAGTGGTTGCATGGCTGGCAATAGTTTTTAGTTGCTGAAACTGAAATCACGGTTCCCATTTTCTGTCACCTTATATCAGTATCTGACCCTTTGAATCTTGAATCTTTTGTGCTGATCCGATCCGTGAGTTTTATGCTGCGTTGCTCCACGAGTAATGACTCTACTCTACTCTACTGAACTGGAACCTAAAGCTAATGTGTCCACCCTCACTTCCTGGTATACAAAATACCAGTCGTGCCACTGATGGCAACCACAGGCCAAAGATTGTTTGCCAATGGCAACCTGGCAAACATTACTACCGGCCCTGTTCTTGTTTATTGACACTGACCTTTTTTGCATAATATTGATTTGACATCAATTTGACAGCACTGACATTCTTCGCCATGAAGAAAGAACTTGTTTACGAGGGGCCTGAAACACATTTAAAGTCCTGAATGTAGTTCTCATGTGATTTGAATGCTTCAGAGTGACAAGATAGCGCCCCCTACCAAATTTCGACGAGGCAGCCCTCGCATTACTTTTCACAGAGATAAAAGGTATCACATGTCGACTTAAAAAAAGTCTCTTGGGGCCATGCTCCAAACCCAACCGGAAGTCGGACATTTTTTATTTTGTATGAATTTTTTTTGTTTTTCTGCCATTTCCAGAAACTGTATTTTAACGAACTCCTCCTAGGAATTAATCAGAACAACTTCAAATTGAATCAGAACAATCTCAAGACCTTAGTTTTTAAGCGTTATCAAAGGCTTCAGGTTTCATGAAACGACGTGGACGGTTTACATGGTTCACCATCATTCATCAAGCTGCTGTAACTCGACTGTCCCAAACTTGACATGCTTAATGAGAGTCATTGCTTGAGGACTTCTGCATGCCAACATTAGCTCATAGCCATAGCGCCACCTACTGGCAACCATGGCCATAACAAGCAGGGTTTCAGAAATAGAGAGTTCCAAACACTGAGCGTACTAGGGGGGATCGGGGCATGCCTTCTGAAAAATGTGTGCTTTCCCTTATCTAAATATATGCATTTTAAAATGTTTGTAAAGCAGAAATTTGCCAACAATAGTTTTAAAGCCATGTCAGTAGGCATTAGTATAAATGACCTGTAAAGCAGTAGAGTGGAGTCAGTGGAAACACTGGAGTCAGGTTACATGTTGCAATGAATGATCCACACTACATTCTGAAAATGCAGAAGAGACTAAAATGATCACAAAACATCTGCAAATGAAAGCTCAGTGTTTAACTAACAGCAAGTTGACCCCACGTTTCTCTCTAACCTCTGTATTCTCAGCACAAACACGTTGGTTTAGAGACCTGCATATACTTTGATTGTTATGCTACAAAAACTATAGCACATATTAAGTTAATGTTCAATCTTTACAGGCTTAAATTTGAAATAGTATTCATAGAGACATTCAAAACATGAGGTTGAAGCCCTTGCAAAATGAGCTGACGGCGTCGCTGCTCCACCCATGAAACACCGTCTAACTCGTGCACGCAGTGTCTGATAGTCAAGGAAGTGCACGGCCTCATCACCCAGCGTCCAGCCGGTGACCTCGACATGCGCACGGGTGCGAGGGCCAATCACTGCTGCTGCAGCTTTTATTTGATTTGATGGGATTATCAAACTCTTTCAACATTTTATTAAATATAACTCGACATTTACAACTTCGTACAAAAATGGATCTCACGCCCTTCTTGCTCAGTCAATGTCTTTCGACGGTGAAAAATAATATTCGCGCACTTCAGAACTGCTGCAGGAAAAAAATCATAGAGGAAACACTGGTTTGGTTAGAAAACAAAACCACCTAAAATATCATATGCCAATAAGAGTAGATGTGTTTATTTACTGCGCAACAACTAAAATAACGTAGTGAGGTCAACTTACAGATTTGTAACTTTGTTATGAAGTACAGACTTTAATCAATCTTCACTTTAGCATGGATATGATGTTCCTAATGATGGATTACCAGACTCAAATTCACTTTAAGTCACACGGTAACACCAGTGAAACCCATTGGTGCTGAAGTGAATGGAAAAACATTTGAAATAACAGAAATGACCGTACGCTTCAAAAATAATGATCAGCAATATTAAGTACAAGTGATCTGATTGAAAACATGCTGCAACTGTACTATGGTCCTTTTCTCTAGTTCTCTTATTGAGACACAGCTGTATCAGTAGAATGTAGCCAGATGTGTGTGATCAACATGCACACTGATCTCCTTTAGACATTTCTACAATCCCGTCTAGAATAACATCAAATGACACTTTCTTTGCAATGCGGCCTCCAGTAGCCCTGCTGCAGATTTTCCTTCGTTATCATTTTTATTAAACAGATTTTAATAATAGAAAGCAACTACAATTACACTAGCTCTAAGTGTCTAATGACAAAACATATCTCAACATAAATTAATAGATGTTGAATGTCTATAAGCCAGGACTCAGGCCTCAGCAGCCAGCCACACAGAGCCAGCTGGGCCCTCCTGCCTCCACTAACAATGACTACAGTAGAGTGTGAACCATGGGAAAGATTGTTCACAATGCAAATACACGGTGCATCAAATCGAATCAATCCACTCATCAGCTTTATTTCCTGGAATACGTTTGAAATGTGATCCAATCCACAAACAAAGAGTTGCGGATGGAAACTTTTCCCCATCATTGAGGTCAGTTCGGCCTATAGCGTCGACAATAATCACTTAATAACGGTACCGAACACGTTACCGTCAAACAGCCCAAAGTTTGGACAACTTCCGTCAGAGAGGAGAAGCTGGACTCCGACACATCTCAATACTGTAAATAGCGAGATAGCAACAGTTTAACGTTCTCTCATCTGCCTCCAGTCTACGTCCATCTCCCCGCATGCAGTGAGCTCTCAGTCGGTTCCACACCAGCAGGAAAAGAGATTGTCGACATTCGGAGATTTCGGAAAGTTTAGGCCGCCTTTGCCAAATGCACATTAAAGTGTGGCCGAGTGTTTCTCTGTGTCTGTGAAGATGGTGCGTTAGCTGAGCCTTTGTTAACGTCTGTTTCCCCCCCGACACACAAAGCTAGAGACGGGACTTCAACACTTACTTTGTTTCTAACTTCAGCAGATAATCCGTACGATGGCCCCTTGTTAAAATGTGTCATTTTCTTGAATTCGTTCGAAAACCCAGATGAATATCCTCAGCTACAATGTAGCTTAGAGCCGGCTGTGGAGAACTCCTCAAGCAGCAGCTGTTCGGCTCCTCTAAAAAGACAGAGCAGGAGGAAAGTAAGTCCGGTGGGCTTCACAGAGAGCAGCGAGAGAGACTGTTCTGTCTGCAGGACGGGCTCACCATGCAAACAACCTCCACCAATGATTGACGTGCCACAACAGCCCACAACAGCCAATCAGAGCAGCCGAGGTGTATCGGGCTACTCCCTCTCCTGGTGCTCATCAAGGATGAACTTCAACACTAATCTATCTTTTATTATCTAAAATAATAAAATAATATATTACTCATTGGGCTGACATTGACTGTATGTTGACATGAATAGAACTGCTGCGGCACAATGCTCTTTCACCATGAGTTAAAACAGTGATTGCTTACTGTGAATATATATATATATATATATATATATACACACATATATATATATATACACACATATATATATATATATATATATATATACACACATATATATATATATATATATATATACACACATATATATATATATATATATATATACACACATATATATATATATATATATATACACACACATATATATATATATATATATATATACACACACATATATATATATATATATATATATATACACACATATATATATATATATATATATATATATATACACACACATATATATATATATATATATATATACACACATATATATATATATATATATATATATATATATATATATATATATATATATATATATATATATATATATATATATATATATATATATATATATATATATATATATACACACACACACATATATATATATATATACACAGTAAACACACCACAAAGAAAGATAAAAAACAGAGCTCTGACAAACCTACAGACACCGAAACACCAACGTATAAAACAAAACCCCTTTAATCACACTCATAAACAATGAATCAGTCATACTGCACTATCATTCCATTGACACTGTTGTATTGTTGTATAGGGTTATGTTCATATATATACTTTTTGGATATATATTTATATTGTACATAGTCATTAAATGTTTATGCTTACATCTGTTCTACTTTTTTTGTTGTCCTTGTTTTTTATTTTTTATATATTTTAATTTATACGTGGAAAGCAACGAAAACCCAGTCATATTCCTTGTATGCGTACGTGTACATGGCCAATAAAGCTGATTCGGATTCTGATTGACCTGCTCAGTAAAAAAAAACAATGGAATCATTTTTTGACATTCCTAAATAAAATTGGGTACAAATGTTTTCTCTGTTAAAGTTGAAGAAATTGTTGATTATTGTAATATATTGGATCGCCTTGAAAAGTAGCATCAGGCATATTGCCCTTGAGTGGTTCAAATATTTGGTAGTTTGTGGCCCCTCTGTTCTGTAGTGTTCCCCAAGGGCCCCTGCTGTTCTGTGTAAACATTCTGCCACTGGTACATATCATGCATAAATACAGCATTTCTTATACTGAAGACAAGTGACAAATGTCCCATAAAAAACAGCAAAGAAATAAAGTGCTGGGTTTCTCAAAACAGCGACAGTGACAGCTCAAATCAGCTGAAATCATTATTTTTGGTCCTCTAACGTCTATCCCAAGTAGACAAAACCACCTTAGCTCCCAAATGTCAAACCTGCAGCCAGAAACCAGTAAATGCATTTTTATAGTGCCTTTTGAGTGTGCCGTCCTCTCAAAGCCCTGTACACTACATGTCAACATTCTTCCAAACAAACACTGATGGCAGGGGCTGCAAGGCTCCACCTGCCCATCAGGATCTAAACTAAACCATTCACACACCGATGGCACATACTTCGGGAGCAATTTGGGGTTCAGTGTACACTTCGACATGCGGACCGGAGGATCTGGGGATCGAACCGCCGATCATTAGAGGAAAACCCTCTGGGCCACAGCCGCCCTGACAGCGACCTTTCCTTTGAAAAACGAGTCAGAAAAGTTGTTCAGTCAGGTTTTATCAACTGGTAATCTTGGCTCAGGGTCAATTTACTTGCTTTCTCCAGAGCTTTCATCCACTTCTCATTAAGATGGATCAGTTGTCATCACCTGACCTCAGAATCTAATTGCAGAGACACAGACAGAAAGTGATTAGAGTTGGACCTGCGCTAAGTGCAGCCACTCGAATGCAGACTGGTAGCGTAGCATGAAGCAACTGGGACTAGGGTCCGGCAGCTAACTGGCTCCACTTGACAGACTCTCGTGCAATTGTTTCATATTGTCTTCATGTTCAGGCTGGTTTAGTGGATTTGGAGGCTAAACGTCCTACCATGACATAACATGGACCCAACCACACTGATCGTGACTGGAAAGTCGTTTGTCGCCACAGCCCACCTACTTCTTTATGACCTAAGCCGCTACAGCGGCGAAATAGTGGGCCCCAACCAACCCAGGTACACGTGACTGAACTGGGTGGATCTTTTGGCTGCAGGGGTGAAAAAGACAAGTGGTAGACACCCCGTGAGCCATAGGTGTTAACAAAAAAAGAGCATTTATTTATGATCATTACAACATATTTCATCCTACATTTGTGTTTCCATGTAACTGATGGTTTTCACACTAGTCTTCCAAGGAAAATGGATCTGGGGTATCTGTCTCTCAGAGAGGACCACTGCACAAAGAAATAGTCGGATATTGGGTACAGGATCTTCCCCGTGAGGGACAGCGTCTTTATCCGGCAAATGCTTTCAACATAAACTATCGAGACTTTCTTCATTCCCAGAATTCCAAGCAGGAGTCCTGCCACACAGAGGGGAACGCAGGTCCCTGGGCCGTTACACAGCACCTGAAACAACACACACACACACACACACGCACACACACACACACGCACACACAGGAGGGGGATGAGCACATTTCCAGGAAGTGGCAAACTGGTTAAAGGAACAATACTGGACGATGTGTGTTTGCTGTTTTAAAATCATCATCTCTTTAATCCCTGTGTGTCCATTACAGTGATAGATTGCAGACCGATTTGTTTTTCATCAATATACTAAACATAGCACAAAAAGTAAGGAAATTTGTGTTTGGTAGATTATTTCTTTGTTGTAACAATACATCTTATACCGTTGGAAAGGCTGTTTATTTCCCTTTTAAATGGTGACACATTTGTAAGGAACATGCATTTGTGGGATGAGCAGCAGAGCCGAGTATGTGGGTTGCGCCCATGAAAAATGTGCCAAATCTTTTTTTTTCTGCCAAATATAGTTCTTGGCCTCAATTCAAATCAGTTAATTTCCACATTTTTGATAATTTGTGTGCAGGAGATACGTGTACATGAAGAGAGCCAGCACAGTGCACCCCACTGCTCTCTCTTACTGCAGTGATGTTGGACGCTGTCAATCCAAAATGACCCGTGGGAGATCCGCTTGTTACATTGTGTGCAACAAGCATCAGACTGCTGTAAGATAACAGAACGTCCTGTGTTCATGTGTACATCAAACATGTTGTTTTAATTAACTAATTCAACATTTCTCTTTACAATAGCCTACAGGTAGATGTGCGGCTGCGATGAGCAACATGATTGAAGTGATCTGGGCAATATGGCCGACATCTTAACTATAAAACATGAACTGCCCAATAGTTTGTCCATCAACTTTGACTGTATTTGAGCACCAAGCATCATTGACGCAAACAGAGTCTCCCTGCATACAGAGTCCTGCGCTCCACCCGTCAAGTGCAGCTTGATCCACAATGGAACCAGGTCTTTGTGTGGGCACTTGTCTCTGGTTGATGGGTTAGCCTGAGTTTTCCTGCAGACTAGGCGGTGGAATAGCAGAGTTAGTGCAGCTTCTGTCTTGGCTCTCCTCACTCTCGACTCTACTTTTGGGGGCGACCGTGGCTCACTGGGTTAAGAGGGTCGTCTGTGAACCGGAAGGTCAACGGTTCGATCCCTGACTGGGACGTGTCACGTGTCGAAGTGTACCTGAGCAATACACTGAACCCCTGGCTCCCCGGGCGCCGATCAATGGCAGCCCACTGCTCCCATACAGGGATGGGTCAAATGCAGTAGTCAAACTTCGTGTATGTGTAAAATGTATATGACAATAAAAATGGTTTCTTTCTTTTTCTTCTTTCAGTAGCAGCAGGTCTGGCTGGGTAGTCGGCCGTAAGCAGTTATCATTTCAACGTCTGCTAACCCTAACCCCACGAATGACAAAGATGTAGCTCTGTGATTGAAGGGGGTGAAAGTAGTGAATGTGATAAGCCATGATTGGCACAGTAAATGGACTGTACTTGTATAGCACTTTTCCAGTCTTTCCGACCACTTAACACTTCACATCATCATTCACCAATTCATACACTGATCAGGACTAGCTAACATTCACACACCGTAGGCAAAGCCACGGGAGCAATTTTGGGGTTAAGTGTCGACATGCGACGAGCGAAGCCGGGGATCGACCCTGCTCTCCACTGAGCCAGTCTCTACTGGGCCCATCTATAATAATGATCCCACAGGTGCCCCAAGTTAGCCTGGACACACAATGACTATGATTGTGCCTTGAAACATCTGGCCGGGGACAACAGATGGAAGTAAGCCTCTCTGGCTAACTCTGGCTCACTTACAGTGTAACTGTTGATTAGTGTGCATTGTCCCTGAAAAATAAATAAATAAATGACCAAAAGTGGGTTAACATGCCCCTGACTGCGATCTAGCTGCATCGCTGCTATAGTTACCACAGCTGAATGTGACGGGACAGAAAGTCTCCAGACTGCAGATGGAACAGATCCCTGCTGCCTGCAGGTGGCTGGAAAGAGTTACCCGTGTAAAGGAAACAGTTTGGGTTTCCTGGGACTTGCTACGAAATTTTTTTAAAACAATCTCCATCACATCATGTTGCTCACAACACCCACACATCATAATAAGTGAGTTATGTAGTATGCTTCAAGCTAAACACGAACATATACATGTACAACTGAACATGTACCATCCCTCCTCAACACCCAGATTGAAGAACTGTAGTAAATAGTCCCAGAATTACGAGGAAAGAGAGCATGTGTGTGATTCAGAGGCAGCAGTGAAGGCAGCTCAGTGAGACTCAGAGACAGAGGGGGAGGGGCTGGATGAGTATGTGGCCACAGGGCTGAAGGCAGTGGAGGGAGTTGAGGGAGTTTGGGTTTTCAGGAAACCAGACAGAGCTGCTCCGGAGTCTGGAGAAGTCATCATACAGCTCCACAGAACAGACACAGCCGCACTAATAACCTCTGCACACTGCCCTTCATTCTCACAACTCACCAATAGACATACTTTACACCCACATAATGAAATGGTTCATTAGCAGCAGATGCAATCATTACAATTTCCCATTTAACTGGTAAAATGAAGTGGTCAGTTTACTTTTTTTTTTTTTTTGCTGGGCAGTAAATAAAACAAAAAAATGGCAGCAGAGTCTGCCATAAACATCAGCAGATTGCTCCCTCTGGCTGCAGTAAACAGTACTCTGGTAGGGGAGTTTCACTTTTTCAATGCGAAGACACAAAAACAAGTACTTGTGGCACAGCTATTGAAATCACCAACTCATCTATTGACCAGGTCTGCTGAACCATTAGCACTTTGTTCTGCTTTTCACTAAGTTTGAAATTCTAAAACACACCTTTTGCAAATAACTACAAAAGGTTATCTACATTAAACACATCACTTACTACTAAAAGCCTGTGGTTGTAGTTTGCTAAACACTGCCATTGAAATACCACACTCAATTATCAATCACCTGCACCCAGAATGCACCTGTGAAAACACCTGTAACCAATTCGGTCACTCAGAAATCAGAGCTTGAACACTGTAAATAGGACTCAACAATGGGGGCCAAACTTGGAGAGAGAGTAGAGTTCATCTAAAAATACATTCCTTTATCGTTTTATATTTACAGTTCATGTTTCATGATTGCTTTCATCTATAGACCCTCTGCCTTGTGGTACAATCAGAATCTGTACCATGCTCATGAGGGCGGCCCGAGGATTACTGGTCAGAAGCCTGGCTGGAATATTCCTGGCATGACTGGTCCGAAAGTCCCCGGCTTTGTTTCAAACCAGCCGCCAATATCCAGAGGATTCTGCTGCACAGGTCTGGAATCTGCTCTCACTATTCTCATCCGCTCAACATACAGTTCACAAAGACCAGAGAGAAGCTGCATTATCTGCTCTTTCTCCGAAGTGATGAGCTGACAGATGTGTATTTCACTGACTAAAGCACAGCAAGCTTGTAGTACATTTTCCGTTTCCCAGAATATTTAGGTTCTACACTTCATTTGTGAAGTGAATTTTAAGGGAACTTTTTAAAGATTTCGGCACATCTTCATCAACTGGTTTGGAGGGAATAAACTCTGCTGCTCAGTTTGGTCAGAACTCCGCGATATGAGCTCAGATTAATCCTCCAGTCAACAGAGTAGAAGTAGAGGAAACGAAATAAGTCGTCTTGGCCATCTAACCATCTAGGATAGAAAGATTTCTATCACTTTCATGTCAGTTAGTACTGGCCATATTTCATGTTGTCCGGAGATCAAGACAACATAAATATATATATATCCGGGGAGACAACAGACAGCGAAAAACAGTAATGTCATGTAAGATGAATACGTCAGAATTTATTCAGCAAAGCGTTTCCATATCCCATTTATCACCTCAACTCTTTTTTGACAGAGACAAAACCACCTCAAGCGAGCGCAAACATGTTTTTGTGCAATTGAGAAGTATTAGAGGATTTAAAAATAAAAATAAAGTATTCAATGAGAATACAAATACATGACTTTTCTCTGTAAAGTACACTCTCTACTGAACTCTGTGGTTTATCCAGAGTAACAGCGACATTGTTTCTGGAAAGAGATGTGGTTGATGAATTTCTATATGAAAATGTTCAATGCTTTGATCAGCACAAATTAAACAGCATTCACCTCCATTGTATTTGGGTTTTACCAATGACCTGAGCGGTCATTGTGAAAACGCTTAAGGCCAGAAACCTTGACTGGTGTCGTCACACCTACTGCTCCGTCAGTCCGTCGGATTCACCATGGAGCTGATTCTACAAGGCTCGATGATGTCCAAGCTGTCCTACCTTCTAATCATGTTGACTGAACCATTATGTGCTGCTTACAAAATGTAAACACTGCAAACAATCAAAAAATCCTCATATTTGTTGCACAGAAAAACAAGCAAAGAAAATCAGCTGTGATGAGAAAACATCTTATTCAACATGTTATTCTGGCTTTTCCAGAGGGGGGCTTAAAGAAACCGGAACATTTCAGACAGAGGGGGACTACAGGTATAGTCAGACAGACCGTATGAAGAAAGGTGCATTTTAAACATTAAAGCATGTAAACATGTAGAAACTCAAAATACAAGTATGAACCTGAAAATGAGCACAATAGGTAGTTATATGTTTATCATAGTACAACAAAATAAATACAAATGTGTCTCAGACTGTCAGAAACTAGAGGGTGAAAGACACTGGGACATGAGCCTCCAGGTTTGAGACCGGTCCAACTGGAGCATTTGTGGAATAGAAATTTAGAAACATTTTGCTGACAAAAAAGAAACAGAACAGAATTGGAACTGGGGTGAATGAATGATCCGAAGATAAAAAAAAATGATGACATTCTTAGCCAAGTGCTGGGATTTTGTGTTTGTCAGATCATTACCTTTCCCACGTCAGAATGTAGGTGCCTGTGTCCAATCTTCAGAGAACATGGCATTACATGAGGGGACAGGAGGGGCATTTATTTATTAACAGCATAAATGCTATTTATTAGTGGCATTTGACTTGCAGAGGGCCGTCCTTATTGTTGAGCCCTGCAGTGTTCATATTTTTACATTATCTGCATGTGGACCCTGTAAGTCCAGGATGGAATTGGATGGGTTTGTGCTCTTCCAGAGGGAACCAATCGTTAAAGGGATACTAAAGCAGTTTTGAACCCTACTTCTATAATGACTCACAAGAGACGGTCACAGTCTGTGCAACAGAGGCCGAGAGCCCTGCCTTTTAGTCCGTAGTGTGTATCAAGCTCCCATAATGCAACCAATAACATGTCTTCATTAGCATGTAGTACTATCAGTACTCTGTGTGTGTGTGCGTGTGTGTGTGTGTGTGTGTGTTACAGGCATTGCTACACTCACCATGTCAGGTCTGAGTCTGAAGACCAGAGGAAGAGAATAGCGCAGAGCGTCCAGCGTGCTGAGAACAGAGGAGCTCCAGGACTGATGCACCTCCCGGCTCCGTGGGATCCGACAGATGGTGAACTGGGGAACAAGGGCACCTCTATCAGAGGAGCTCGGAGACGTCACCGGTGTGTTTTATTTGGATAAAACTAGCTTTAAACTCAGATATCTCCAATTTTAAAGCTGCAACGATTATTCTGCAAATCCACACAAATCCTTAACACAAAGAAATGTACAGCAGTCTAGATTCCTTTTCATCACAGTTAGTGCTCACTGATATTCAAATAGATGGGAAGTAGAAATGAGTTTGGTATGTTTGTTATGAACACAGATGAAACGTCATGCCACCTGCTGGTGAATATTAACAGTGCAGCACAGACAGTGATAGTTGTTTCCCCTTTAGTGGGACATTCTTTATCAGAAAGCCAATGTGCACACCGCTCTATAACATCAATATTCACACATCAATAGCGTGATTCTGCAAATGTTTACTTCATTCAACATGCATTTGATTATATAGCCATCTATAAACAATATTATAAGTTTGACACTGGAATGAATCATTATATCTAACTGTATGTAGAGCAACTGCTGCAACAGTCAAATGGTACCTATGATGCAATACTGTCAAAGTGGAACTCCACCCATAGGTCTGAGCCTGACTCCACCCACTGCATTAGATTAGAAGACGTTAACAGTCTTATTATTTTGTATACACTTCATGACCTCAGTACCTCTTCAAAAACATGTGATGATATAATAGTTTACACTGACAATAATTCTGTACTTTTACTTGAAGTAAACTTTTGAATAGAGGATTCTTCCACTTGTAATACAGTAGTTTTACATTGTTGTATTCGTACTTTTACTTCACTAAATCATTTCAAATACCCCCAATGACAGCTGGCCTGTGAGTGTGTACCTCACCTGTCTGTGTGTTGGTACCAGCTTGGATCAAATGGTGATCACTAAACAACTCCTGACCCAGCGTTTAAAACCGGTCCAATACATGTTCATCCTCAACGTTCATGTCAGATGACACATGTCTGAAATGAATTCTAATGAATGCTTAGCTGTAACTGACACTTTAGTTATTCTTAAAAAAAGGACCAGAATCCATCACTTGCTTTCTGGGGGACATTTCTGCCTAGTAACAGTTGTTTGATGACATGACATGTCCATCCTGTAGACAGCTGTGTACCTGTGCCTCAGAGTCGGAGTGTTGTTTAGAGCTTTCAAAGGTGCAGATTTTCTCCTCACTCATCCTGTCAGTGTCAGCAATAACATAGTGTCTCGGTGTGTAGGCTGCAGACAGGCACTCCATCAGCCTCAGGACCTCTGTGGTGTGACCACCTGGAAACACACGAGACACACCGTCAGTTCCACGAGATGAGCAGGAGCATGAGCAGCCGCTTCTACATGGACACTAGGCCGTCAGATGGAAGATATGGTAACAAATGTCTTATTCCACTTTCATCTAAAGACTCTTCAGCATAATTTTATAAACACTGACAACATTATATATCTAATAACAAATATTTTGAGATATTTAAGATTCAAATACAATCTAATAGTTATAATGAAAGTGTTGATTAGAGGTGGTGTGAAAATGCTCTTCTTGCTCAAAGAAAAGGAAACACTTTCTTTGATTGTGATGATCAGTTACCCTGCACCTGATGTCTGCTATTTGGCCCCATTGCTTGATTTTGTGGTGACAATGTTGGAGCCTAATACTGTAATGAAAGACAGAGCATCATCAAGTAAAAGATCCTTTCTAGTGCAGTATGGCCTGACAAACAGGACCTCTCTGACTGAACCACTTCACTACTTAGTCCTCACAAACCAGACCCACCTGCTCCACTAAATCAGCTCCATACCGTGCATGTATGCTCCATATCTTTTCCTCGCTGAGTCAGTAGAAGTGAACACTGGTGTAGACTGGCCAGCAGCAGTGTGCTGTTGGTTCATGTGAAGTGTTCTTCCTTTATCTTTGATAGTTAGTATATTTTATGGGACACATTTTCACAGAGGTTATCACATGGATATCATCTATCAGAGGTGTTGTATAATAATAATAACATAATGCTGTGTTTCTACGGGATGAACATGGAACACTTTTCCTGTCTTTTGTCACAGACGGTGCTGATTGATCATGGAGCTCAGTTTGAAAAAGTGTTATTTGTTGCTAAGAACTGCTGTAAATTGTTTGTGAGATCACCTCTGGGTGACTGTGGGTAACTGCTGCCACACTATTTTGGTGTGAGCTCCATCTTTGGGCCAATTTGGACTATGGTACTTCAGTTCTTCCTTCAGAGGAGGACCGAGGGAACGATGATGCATGTGACACAGTATTTTGATCATGTAGTTTTGTCGCTGTGTGAGGTACTGACTTACTACTTTACTTCTTTACTTAACAACCTGTCTATAACCGGTTTTCTGCTGATATTTACTGTACAAAGTTACAGCACACACACAGATAAACAGAGACTCCTTGCTCTTTAGTCAGGTATTGATGAGGTTCCTGAAAATGAAGAGTTATTGCAGTATAACTGTTAGACATAAGATGAGACGACATAAGAAGAGGCAACATTAATCAGACGACATAAGAGACGACATAAGATGAGACGTGGACGTGAACATGTGTCCAAATGGTAAAGAAATGGTAAAAGCTTCGTCAGAGTCCAGGACTGTTAAGCTCACTTGTTGTTCAGCTTGTCAGGGTTGAGGGGGAATACTCTCTGTAAAAATATGAAGAAGCTGGAAAAGCTTTGGTTTAGAAGAGCTCCATCCCAACCCCACCCAACACAGTCCAGCCAGAAGCCCAGTACAGCGACGCTGCAATGGCACAACTTCAAAACGAATGTTGCTTGTTCACGCGTGTGCACTGGAATTTTAAATATTGTCTCACAAATTGGAGTAACGTCACGTCATAAGGCTTAGTCGTATCTGTGGTCGTAGGGCTATGACTAACGTAACGTTAAGTTACCCCTTCAGCTAAGGACACGGTTACTGTGCATGGACGTAAGCTAACGTCATTAACGTTAACGCACCTGATCCTGCGACGACGAGAACAGCAACCGGACCTCTGGTTCCAGGTTTATAGCTCGAGCCAGTCTTCACAACATAATATAAGCGGATAAAAAATAACAAACATAGAAGTAAAACAGCAAACACACCTCCTACCAGGCACGCCATGACAGCTACGGTGGCTCTGTAGGACCAACGCAGATGTGGTATTTCGGGTATGAACCCTGAGTAACGGCTTTCAGGCACAACTTCCTCGAGTACAGAGTTTTTGTAATATATTATTTCTTGTTTGTTTGTTAGTCAGGACTTTGTTGTTAACAACCACGAGCAGTTCCAGTTATTTTATTTTACTTACCAGTGTGAAAAATAAACATTTCTTATTTGATAGTTGCAGCTTCCCAGAGATGCAATAGGTACAGATAAATAGAGAAAGTAAAATAAATATTTAAAAAAGAGCATATAGTAACAAATGGAGGTACAAAGGGGAGCCTGAAGCGTTCCGTGGTGCACCTGGGTGGGTTGATCCAGTGATCTGCTACAGAGAGGCTGAGAGGGGTTAACCAGGATGGACCATTCCAACCATAAAGTGCTTCCAAACCGGTCACTTATGGACCTCCTAACCAGCTGGCCTCACCAGCCTTCATGCTACACCTCATGGGGCACACCACAGCACAGAACAGTGCACTCACTGGCTACTCCAGACTTGAAGGAGGGCTTCAGGAGCCTGTAGCGCAGACTGAGGGATCGGAGTCTCCACTGTAACCAGCCCCTTTTCTTCTTCTCTTGAGCAGTTTCTAACCAGAGTTCAGAGTTTTGAAAGATGTGCCCACCCTTCACCTTTAAGGCTGCAGGTTCAGGGTCTATTGTTCACAGCCTGTGTAGAAATGATTACCCTTCTTATGTGTATTCTCCCATTTTTTGAGCAAATGTTAATACAATTAGCCCAGTTTTACTCGAAAATAAACGTGTACAGTAGAAATACATATTCTATGTTTATGGTCATTTTGAGCTTATTTAAGCTTATTTAAGACCACACAATGTTTGCTGTTTTTGTCCTATGACAATATAAATTCAGAAAGATACAAACAATGAACTACAATGCTGAATGACGTTCCTCTCGTCTTTGCTGTACTGAATATCAGAGTAAACAGTCATGGCACTGAGGAGATGGTGAAGTGGGTTAGAAAGCTGAGTCCGAGTCATGGTCCCTACAATCAACTGCAGCTGCAGCCAGTCCTGGATTTAAGATTTATGTGGAATTTTTTTTAAATGTCCTCATGTCATGAGTGCATCCTCTCAGACACTGGCTCACCAGGGCTGGTCTGAAAACAAATTACTTTTTAATGTAATTTTATGTTGCATTCTTTAACAGAATGAATTTTGGTGAGGACATTTTCCCTGATCAGTCACCATGTTTCTCATTATGAACAGATAACCTGTTAGGAGCACAATACAAATCCAGTGCCTCAGATGTGTGACCAAACAGACTAGACAGATGTTTATTTTTAACACTGTTTATTTTAGTCACTGAGTCACTGCATTATTATGTAATATGTGACACGTGGAAATGACTCAACAAAAATGTTTCAAATAAATGAAGTGCTTTATCTCAGCCTATCTCTCTGACCAGAGGGATGAAGATGCTGATGCTGACTTTGGTCAATGTTTCCTCGTATGAAGGCTACAGTACAGTGTCACGGACTTGCAGTGTAGAGAACTGTACACCCTGTGCATTTATCAAAATAGTGCAAAAATAGCATACAATGACGCACATAAAGAATACATGTCTTTTTCATGCAGGATCACATTAATTAAACTTTATTTTGCTTTCATTTTTAGGGTGTGAATTGTCCAAACTGTACACTGCCAAAAACTCAGGAGACATGTTTGCTACAGCTGTGATTGTATAAAACCTTTTGGGATAGATTACATGAATTGCTGGTTAGGAAATATATAATTCATAATCTTCAACATTACATTAGTTGTTCCCTTTTTTCCTGCAGAACAAAGATTTGGATTCATTTGTAACAACATATGGACTGTGATAACCAATTTTTACATGCAATAATGTTTCTTCTAATAATAATAATCTTAGTTTTCGGGCCACTTTTCAGCTATTGAGAAAAAACAACTGTAATGTATGCCTTAACATTATGTAAACAACTGGCAATGTATAGGCTACCTAACCTATTGTATGATTTCCATTTTCCTGTTTTCTGCAATTTGTTTTCGGGGTTTTATCTTATTATTTTATTAAAGATAAAATAATCTTTGTCTGTCTGTGCGTTTTGTGTGTGTTTTATATTCTAGTGAATATTATTATATGATATATATATTATTATATTATACTGAATTGCATGTGAGGGTATGAAAAAAAAATATGATGTCCTGACGTGTTTGTCAAAGTTGTATTTACTGCTTTTTTCATGTTGGAATAAAGGTTAAATATTTAACTGCAAAGTAGTAATGCGTGTTTGATACCTTAATTTGTTTGCATGAAATCATACTGGGATGTTTGCTGAAATTGATTGGATGTGGCACAGCCCTACCTAGAAAAGGTTCCACCAGCCGCCACTGCTGGTTATGCAAAAACTATACACACGTTATTTTAAGACGGAAGCTGCTATCTCCGATCTTCCCCACGGGACGTGAACGCAGCACGTGTGCAGACAGGAGGTAGAGAGCATCAGGAGGAGGAGGATACAGCTAGTCTGCGTGAAGCTCGATGACAGGTCGGTATCATACCATCACACATACACACTGTATGTGCTTTCACTGTGGGCTGAGTCGGACATGCGTGTGTGCGTGCATGTTGTCATCAGTTAGCTATGTGATGTGTGTTGGCCGTGCTGCAGCGCTACAGGTGCACTCAGGCTGTGCACACACACACGGCCGTGTCCTTCACAACACACTGTCTCTGCAGACAAAAGGTCATAGGAAGACGCAGCTTCTCCCGGTGGACGGTTGTCTGATCGGCTTTTACTGAGCTGCTTCAGCAGATGATGGATAGCTGTAGGACCCGCCTGTTTTCACTTTGCAACCTGGCAACCCAACATGTGTGATTATTGGTGCCATATAACTGATCTATACAGCATTAGTAACTGTTTTATTAACCAAAAATAATGCCACTATAGTTTGTAATGGGAAAATATGTCATAGTCTTATTTTTAGGGTTAAAGAATGTAAGCTCTTACATTGCACCAAACAGTGCGTTTCTTATCACATTCCAGTAACTTTCCACCCAGGTGTCTTGTTAATCTTATGCTGTCATCTGTCTTTAAGGACGGAGACACAGAGGCTTTAATTGCGGTAATTTCCTTGTGTTGAGCTTTAGCTGAAGGACGACCCTCTACAGAAGATATGTGTGATTGTAAAACAGGGTTTATTGTGGGGCATACTGGGGACAAAGGGATTTGGAAACAGGCTTTTGAGCTCCTTCAGGTTATCAAAACAGAACTCTATGCCTTCAAGGAAAACGTCCACATAGCTGTATCATAAACCTCTACCTGACCCTAAAACATCCACAAAGATCAAAGAGCACAGGAGAAGACAATTGCAGGCCATATAGAACCCCATTGTTGCAGGGAAATACACCAGACATTGCCTGTTTCAGCAGCTGGTTTCTCTGCTCTGTGGGTATAAATGTAGCATGCATGTAGATGAATTCAGGGCACTCCTCAGTAGACTCTGCTTTACGCTGTCTGTTGAGAACTGTTCTCTCTTTTGCTTGCAAGCAAATAAATTGACTATACATCTTTGATCGTTCATCCAGACTGTTTCATTTGACATTGATTTGATAACACTTTACACCTTTCTCCCGAACAGTTTAAGAAATATTCCACCACAAATTATCAAGCAAGGACTTATCAGAAAGTAGTGCCAATGTTTTTACTTTCAAAAACACGTCAAGCTCCAGAACTGAGTGGACATTGTGGTAAGATGGTCTTTGTCAGTTGCTGTTTCCAAGGTCAAGGTTGAACTCAGTGTTGTTTGTCAGTTAACAACACTGGCCACACCGTACCAACGTGTCTGGTTACCTCCCTTCTGCTAAAATACTTTGATCAAAAATAATGATTTCTAAAAAGAAAGAAGGTCTGAGGCAGTCCTCTAGCCTTTAATCAGACGTCTATTCACTGTGAAGAACTAACAACATAGACAGTGCTGCTACATGTTGAGATCCAGCTGGGTGTTTCACAATCACATGTCTGTCTGATTAAAGGCTAGAAGAGTGCCTTGGACCTTCCTTGTGTCCCCTTCCATAGAGAACCTTCATTACACTGGTTTGAACGTCTGAGCACTCCGGACAGGCAGATCAGAATAGTACGATATATATATATATATATATATATATATATATATATATATATATATATATATATATATATATATATATATATATATATATATATATATATATATATATATATATATATACACAGAGACACACAAGACAATCTGGCAGAGAGCAAGTGAAGGGACCTAAATAGTGAGGGCTAATGAGGGAATGGGCTGCAGGTGAGATGGGTATGGAGGACCAGGTGTGGGAAATGAAAGATGATTGGGTGATAGAGAGATAGAGCAAGACCCGCAGCGCTGTAACTAAGTCTTTCCACGAAATGTGTCTGTTTGAGTTTATAGAGGAAGAGTTTAATGGAAGATCTTAAGTCATTATTAAAGACTACTTTATTACTCTGTCGTATTTTTGAACTAAGCAACCAATCCATTTCCTGTTTACACCGGCACTCACCCGCATGCCCAGTGTACGTGAATAGTCACGTGATATTCGTTTTCAGGCGAGTTAGTATGGACGTAGATCATTTTAAAGTAGACCTATTGTGCTCATTTCCAGATTCATACTTGCATTTTGAGTTTCTACTAGAACATGTTTACATGCTTTAATGTTAAAAAAACTAATTTTTCTCATACTGTCTGTCTGAATTGATGTTTACTTGTCAGCTGATGTCCTTCACATACACTGCAACTGTAAATGAAATGGTTTATGTTTATCAGGGGTTTTCAATTAAAGTTCAACGAGGTCCATTTGGAGAGAATTTCCTCACACAAAGGTCCGGAACATCACAGTAATGTCTAACTTGTGCTATGAATTAGTCCCATATATATTGAAGTAGCCAACAGTTGTATTGACGTCTATATGTAGACAACAACCGACTGTCAAATCAAATAAAGAACGTTCAATTGAATAATATTGCTACAATATTTAAGTTTTCAAATTGAACTGGATGAATTATAAATAATACATACGCTATTAATAAATACATGTTCTCTCATTTTAAGTAAAATAAGGGCTGGATCAAAGCATAAATTACATAACAGAAAGCTTTTGAAAAATGTGCATCTTAAAATAAAGTACTTCATCTTAGAAAAAGTAATTTCACAGAATTGTCCTGCAGCTTTAAATTCAGGTGTGAAGTGATGTCAACCAAAAAAGTCACCATATTATTATTTTCTCATCTTCTAAAAAGAGAAAGTTGTGTTCAGGGACTTTATCTGTTTTATTAAACCACTTGTTTCAGCTCTATTCCTCTCTGTTATTGTTGGACAGTGAATTCATGTGTTTTAGGATTCTGATCATATTGGGCTCCGTTTATTATTATATCTGTTTATAGTGGGAGCCTACCTGTGTGGATTAGTGTGGCAGATAATTTGTATTATGGGTCACAGGTGCAACAGAGAGGTAATGAGGCATGGGTGATGGGGAGATCGCACATACCAGAGAGACACCAGCAAGATAAGTCAGTCATCATATCATATCATCATTTGTAAACCGAAATTCTAATTAAACGAAAGACCCAAAAGTAAAAGAGCCCGGTATCTCTTTATTGGTCTGTTTAGACCAGGTTTGAAGTTTCATTTTTTGATTAAAGACATCAGATCTGAGCATGTGTAGCACTCATCATAATTTGCTGTGATGTTTTATTTCCGTCTATCTGTAATGATATGAAAAGAAGAAAACCAATCCCCTCTTTTCCTGTCCTCTTCCGTCCCTCAGACCCACTGAAATCCTCCTAAGTAGACAACCACAGAAGTAGTGAAGGATGGATTCCATCTCTATGCTGGGCGGCAGCAGGAGCCCCTTGTTCCTCACGGCCCCGTCCTCCCACCACCTCCGACACACACAGGCTTGTTTCCTGCCCAACGGCACAAAGAGCAGAGTTGGAGACCCAGAGACTGTCTGTCTGCCTGCCCAGTCCACAGTGGCCATCCTGGGCTCAGGTGACTTCTCCAAGTGCCTGACCATTCGCCTGCTGCGCTCTGGCTTCCATGTGGTGGTTGGCAGCCGCCATCCCAAACTGGCGGCTCAGTTTTTTCCTCATGTGGTGGATGTGACACACCATGAAGACGCTGTGGGGAAGGCCGGCATCGTGTTCCTGGCAATCCGCCGTGAGCATTACTCGGTCCTGTGGGACCTCAAGCATCTACTGGAGGGTAAATAACAGACATCACACTGAGAACACTAACTGTCAATGTTCCCACTTTCTCTTCACTTTTACACCAGTCAAGTCGTGACTCAAATGCATCCTTTTCTAAAAATGACAAACTAAGAACCTCACATGCTCACATTGTTTGCCACAGTTACTGCAGTGAATATGGTGCAAAACACATTCAGACACCGTGTCCAGAAATGTAAAGTGATGGAAAAGAAAAGTTTTTTTTTCTTGGATATTTTTCGAGCACAAACAATAACTATAGGTGCTTGAATCTGCCGCTACGAGCCTCAAATGCTGCTTTTTCATGTGCTCTCCCTTTTGCACCACATATCTCTGTGAAATGTGGAGCAAAAGTGGGCGTGGGCGGGTCGCTTTTTGTCTTTAAACAGCAGCACATACATTCATCAGCTAACTTACTGGATCCCAACAAGATGAATAACGTGTAAGTATTGATCATATATGTTGTCTGTGCTGTAGGCTACTAGACGTGTTGTGTTACGTTGTGTCACTTGCTATTTCTAACATAGTTGTATCTTATATTATCTATTTTGATTGCCAGCCAAGGGACCTAACTGTTCGTGTAACGTTACTGTGTGTGTGTTTGTGTGTGTATGTGTGCACACGTCTGCAAACAAACATGTGTGCCAGACTGTACCAGTGCTGTTAGATATGTAAATTAAGTGAATGCGATGATAGCTTTTGTTGTCCTTGTTTTATTTGTAATTTCTGTGTATGTACGTTGAGAGCAACGTAAAAACCAATAAAGCTGATTCTGATTCTGATCGTTAGCACGATTATTTGCCATGTGAATCAGGCAGCTGGAGCTGTCCCATTGGTATTTAAACTGTCATATTCTTCTCTCTACAGAACAATGCGACATTGTGTGTCCTGAGCAGGACCTGTCCAGACCTGCGATGCAGGTCCAGGTAGGTCACCAGTATATAGTCTATTATAACAGATTGTGATATATACCATTATATTCTAGGTACTTTATGGTAAAGAACACTTCCTCATTTGTCATTTAAAAAAGAATCCTAAGATTTGTAGGCTTCAATTTGTGGTTAACCACATTATCAAAATATATGCCTTCCTGGATCCTGGTAGTTCGGCCACATTCTGCTCAGAACATTTAATGCAGAAGCTGAACATTAGGCAAAATAACCAACTTCTTGTTGCAGACAATGGTGCAGGAAACTTACACCTTGAGTGGTTTGGAGGTATCTGGTCTGGACAGCGATGACTTTTATACTTTACCAGATGTTCTAACACAGATGACAATGCCAGACACTGCTGATAACATGGTGACACCTGAAGACCTCACTAAATGGCCGTATTAATCAAAAGTACACATCCCAAGCATAAAGCCAAGTGTGGACTTGTTCATTGGAACTAACGCTCCCAAGGTATTGAAACCTTGGGAGGTCATCAACAGCTGTGGGAATGGCCCGTTTGTATCAGGACAGTGGTGCTTTAAGGGCAGAGATTTGTGGGGCGTCGAGAGACCTCGGTGTGTTGGTGCGCATTGTTTTGTATTGTTTTTATCATAAATTCAGTTTTCTACTGTGATACCCGGAGCTCTTTCACCAGAGATGAGCTCATAAACATCAGGGACACAACTCCAGTGGACTTACTTTTCTTTGAACATCTGTGGAGTTTCTGGACATTCTTCGTCAAAGGTGCGGTCACCTTTACTCACGCTGTGAAACGCTGTAGAGAGGAAAACGAGCCGGTGCGCTTGTGCGTCTCCGCCAACGTAGGATTTTGCACACCGCTGTGCCCAGGTGTGCAAGCTATGCATTGACGAAAACTGCTGCTGATAACCAGTCTGAGTTTGCGACTGAAGTGGCACAATCTGTCAAGCATCATTTCTAAGTGGACGACTGTTTGATGCTATGATTCAGAACGCTGCAGCTGATTCAGAACGCTGCAGCTCGAGTCCTCACTAAGACCAGGAGGGTGGATCACATCACTCCAGTTCTGAGGTCTTTGCACTGGCTTCCTGTCCAACAAAGAATTGACTTTAAAATCCTGCTGTTGGTTTACAAAGCACTGAATGGTTGAGGGCCAAAACACATCTCTGATCTGCTGCTACCTTATGAACCATCCCGACCCCTCAGGTCGTCTGGGACCGGTCTACTTCCTGTTCCCAGAGTCAGAACTAAACATGGAGAAGCAGCGTTCCGTTTTTCTGCTCCACATATCTGGAACAAAGTCCCAGAAAGCTGCAGGTCTGCTGAGACCCTCAGCTCCTTTAAATCAAGATTGAAGACTTTTCTGTTTGCTGCTGCCTTTAATTGAACCAGATTCAATTAATATATTAATCAATTTCCTGAATTTCTGCATTTTACTACTGTATTTTATTTGTTACACTGTTTTTTTTTTGTTTTTTTTAATGTTTTAATGCAATGAATATTCTTAATTGTTTTAAAATCTCCTTTTCTTTTGCCTTATGTTTTGATGCTTTTAATGGTTTTATGTGAAGCACTTTGAATTACCTTGTTGTTGAAATGTGCTATACAAATAAACTTGCCTTGCCTTGCTATCCGGATGACAAAAATAAATCATGACTCTGTGTCAGAAGGGGAACTTCAACTTGGAGAAATGGATCAGCAGCACACGTGTTGTTTTGCACACCATTGCAGGGGATCAGAGGGCCAAGGACTTAAAGGAGTTGGATTTGGACCGAGACAAACTTCCAGTGGAGAGAGTTCGGGTCTGGGTCTGCAGTGGTGTGTGGAGGGTTACTCTTTCACATTCAAGTTGGAGTTAAAATAACAGTCTCTCACCATGCCCAACTACATCACTTTGCTGATGCCAGTGAAAGTGGGTACGGAACTGGAACATACATCCGGATGTTCAATCAGGAAAAACACATCCATGTCACCTTTGTGCTCGGTAAAGCCAGAGTGACACCACTGAAGGCTGTAACTATTCCCTGACTCGAGTTGTCATCGGCCGTTCTTGCTGTCAGAGTAGACTCAGTGTTAAGGGCACACCATGAATAAGAAGACAGCAACAAAAGCGCTGCACTGACTAGGTCAGCACTGACCAGAGCAACTACGAGATCTACTTTTATTAGCTTAGCTTACAATGGCTTGAGGACAGCAATGCCCTGCATGCAATGTATAGGCTCTAGGCAGCAATGGCTAACGGTCAGCAGGGACCTGAATAGCAACAGTCTGAGCTTACACTATGTGGCTAGTGGACTGGAATAACGCATGAAATTATATATATTTGGCTCAGCAGTAAGTCTCCATTACATGCCACTTTTAATGAATCATACATCACTCATAAGACATTGAATGGATTTAACCAAAAGACGTCAGCAGTGACCTGAGAATTAGCAATGCGATGGATCTGATACCACTTTGATATACGATGTGCATGACGTCACTGATTACAATACGATAATTGTGATAATAATTACAGAAGCAATGACTATGAAGAATATGTATACAAGAAACGACTCGTCAGTTCCTTGCCCGACTCCCTCTCCATGATTCCTGTCGCCGGTTCTCTTGCTTCTGTTCCTGCTTGACTGCATCGATCTCTGGTTCCTATTCCAGCTGGGCCACAGCGTTCCCCAGTTCTTAATCCCGCTCGGCCGCAGCTTCTCTCGGTTCCTGATCCAGATGGGCTGCAGCAAACCCCTGTTCCAGCTGCTGCCGATACAGAACTCCAGTCTCCAGAGCTCCGACCCCCATAGACCCTGTCTCCAGAGCCCCGAACTCTAAAAACCCAGTCTCCAGAGCCAACCCAGCCAGCCTGGTCGTTCTCATTCCCGTCCTCCGGAGCATCCCAGCCATCCTGGTAGTCCTCTTGCCTGTCCTCCGGAGCAGCTCAGTCAGCCTGATTTTCCAGCCTGGTTGCCCGGTTCTGCCTGTCTGCCTTGCCCCCAGGCCATGAGTCTGGGGTTCCCTGCTTCGGCCCTGTCCGGCCCCCCTCATTCTGCAGCTTCGTGGCTTCATTGTTCCCGTCTGGAACAAACCCGACTGGACTGGATTTTATAGTTACTCCCTTTTGGACTTGTCTTTGTAAATTTTGTTTTGGTCTATTCTTTATTAAAATCACTGTTGAATATCCTTCTTCTCCGGTGTCTATCTGCATTTGGTTCCATCCCCTGTTGCCCTTTTTTCCCCCCACGTGTCTGTTTCTGTGTTATTTGTACATGGAGAGCAACATGTGTACGCACTTGGCCTTTAAATCTAATTGTGATTGCTGTTGCTATATTTGCCGTAAATTCAGTAATTCTCAGCGCTAACAAGTGGATAAAAAAATCTTAAAATAAAAAGTTGCTCCCTCTGACAGAAGTGTGCCTTCTTCATCGTCATCCTTCCATTTGAGGAAATTCAAAATGAGACAATGTAAAAAAATGCTTAGTACAATTAGCCTAACCAGACAAAGACCTAATATTACTTTGCAACGATTGGGTTTTATCTATTAAATCTATTTGCAACTGAAACACTCATCCACACCTTCATCACCTCTCGACTGGACTACTGCAATAGCATCCTGTACGGCTCATCCATCAAAATCAACAACAAACTACAATACATCCAGAACCCAGCTGCCCGTCTGCTCTTCCACCCCACCAGAGACCACATCACCCCAGTCCTTCAAAACCTCCACTGGATCCCCCATACAGCAAAGAATCCAGTTCAAGATTCTTCTCATCACATACAAAGCCCTTCACAACCTCGCCCCTTCATACCTTTCAGACCTCCTGCATCGACACGCTCCAAACCGCAACCTCAGATCCGCCGATGCCAACCTCCTTACCCCCCCTCTTCCTCTGGAACTCCCTCCCCCAACACCTCAGACATTCTCCATCACTCGCCACTTTCAAAACTCATCTATTTAAATCTGCTTTTAACCTGTGAAGCTAGTTATGTATGTTTCTTTTTTCTTTTTTTTCGTGTTGTTCCTTACTGTTATGTCATCTATTTTGTTCTCATTTTAATTGCTTTTATTGTTTCTGTTTTTACGATGTAAAGTGTCTTTGAGTGCTTTTTAAAGCGCTATATAATAAAATGTATTATTATTATTATACGCCAGAAAGGAACGCCCACCCCCGACTCTACAGGTACACAAATCACTCATTTGTGAGCGAAAAAGCAGCATTTGAGGCTCTTAGCGGCAGATTCAAGCACCTGTAATGATTGACTTGTGTTTTCCTTTGTCCACAACTTCACATCTTTTGACACGGTGTGTGAATGTGTTTTGCACCATATTCACTGCAGTACAGAAGGATTTGTACACCTGCAATGAAGAATTTGAGACGGTGTAACTGTTGTGTAACATTTTTCTGTGACTTCACATTTATTGATACACATGTGTGACTATTTCCTACAACTACAAATTCCACTGTCACAGGTGCTCAGTTGTGTTGCTCCAATAATACCTCTATACACAAAACAGCAAAACAATGGCTGACTGAAGGAGAGTAGTATGTTTAATAGACAAGGTAGTCTAATAGACTGGTAAACCACTTGATAACACTGAAGCATAGACTACACTATCATGAGTTTGCTCTATATTAAAGAAAAGGTTCTTTTGAAGTTTATCTTAATACCCACATGCCGTATTGAAAGATGTTTTCTCCTCCTTAATCTCTCCTTCTGTCCATTAAGGAATCCCTTTGCAGTATGATTTCAATGTGAGAAATAAAGGACAATATCCACATTATCAAGTTCAGTTGAAGATCATCAGCAGTCTGAGGCATACAAATTACTGAGGATCTTCCAAATACACGTTTTTAGTTGTCTTGTTGCTGAGCTGCAGCAGAGAAATAGTGACACAAAAAGACTCATTCTGGAGGATTTGAGTACCTCAGACTGTTGAAGTCTTACAGACACCATAATATAACAAAAGTACACAATACTTAGACCTACATTGCAAATTATTGTAGGCAGAATAGGTTTTGAACTTCAGTCTAGATCCTCAATAAGATGCAAAATAGTAACAATTATGATTAGAGTGACTGCAATGAAGCACCTCATACATATGCAATGATGCACTATAATTCATATAATTCATACTACATGCTGCCGACAAACAGAAGTTAAAGTCAGAGGCAACACCAAGGAGGGTTATACTATCTAGTATTGCACATAGTACACATTGCACACTCCCAAATAATTGAGAAAGGTATATTGTGCAGCTGACAGTTTAGTATATATGAATGTCTTTAACGATAGAAATCATGATTTTGTCTTGTTGTTCTGCAGGCAAGATCCTGGTGGATGTGAGTAACAACAGGAGGGTGAACCAGTATCCAGAGTCTAACGCTGAGTATCTGGCTTCACTGCTGCCAGACTCCATTGCGGTCAAAGGCTTCAATGTAATCTCAGCCTGGGCAATGCAGCAGAGCTGCCCCAAAGACGCCAGCACACAGGTACAGTCACTCATGTTCTACTCGTTGAGGAAACAAATCAAGGTCCACTTACAAGCTTCTTCTGGATATTTCAGTGGCTTTTTCACTTTATCTATCTGAGACGGCTCTGCAATCATCAAGTCACGTAAGTATGGACCGTCAGTCACATGACAACAGCTGGTTGTCTCTGTTCAAAGATGATCCCTGTTGATGTGAATGTCCTCCCTGATCTTTCTCTGGATGTCCACTGACTTCAAGGACCCCAGGACAAGTGAGTGGATAAACACAGACAACTTCAGCTGTCTGTGAACACCAGACCAAAACCACTCTCAGCATCCACTGGGAAGAGGTCAAAGGTCATGCGCCAGGAGTCAGTGGACAACTGGAGAAAGATCAGGGAACTCATTTACATCTGACTCCAGAGAACGGGGATTACCATCTTCACACAAATACAACAGCTGTTCACGTGACTTTGGTTCCATGCTCACTGTGAGTCATGTGATGACACCTGAGCATACTCGATTGCCCGAGGTTAGGCCACAACTTGTGGTTGAAATCTCCAAAACCAGCTTGTAGCTGAAGTTCTTATAATTTCATCAGAACTCTATTCCAAGTGTCAGGAGTCGCGGTTGTCAGAGGGGTGCACTATGAGGAGGGATGAGTGGGTTATCCAGTATGTTAAGAATTTTTTAATGTCACAAAGATGGCTCTCTTTTAACCTGGCTAGATCGCCATGATTTCTTATTCTGTACACCTAACCTGCTCCAGAGGAGGTTCTGTTCAGGGGGAGGAGCGTTTAGAGAATAGTTGGCTTTTCATTACCATATTCTCTATGAGTAATATAGATTGTCAGCTGATAAAACATGTTATGTATGCAAACATGTTGAGCCGTGCATTAACAAGCCACAGAACGAAGACGTGCAATTACAGTCGTGCCAACTGTCTGCATCGTGTTGCATGGTTTTGCCAGGCGAACATGCATTCAGTTGACACTGTGTGCCGGGCTGTTCACGGTTGTTCTTGCTCCGAGTGAATTGCTGAATATGTTTGTAGTGTCTGGCCATTTGTCCATGCTGGTTATAAAAGAAAGCTTCTTTAAAATCGTAGATAGTAATGTCTTTTAACCACAAGGTCAGCGGTTTGATCCCAGGCTCCTACTGGCCACGTGCCCTTGAGCGAGATGCTGAACCCCAAGTTACTTGCCGGGCACTTCACAGCAGCTCACAGCTCCTATAGTTGCTGAGGATGGGTTAAATGCAGAGGTCAAATTCCATGTAAGTACTTGTATGTATATGACCATGTACCGTAATATAGAGTTTGAGTTTAAGAGCCATAGAATGGGCAGCTGTCAAGTTAGAAATAAACAGAAGGCGTCAAGCATTCCTCTCTTGCCTTATCTGCTGAAACAGCGTTCTATTTGGCGATACAATTTTTTGATATTATTCATAAGTATCCTCTTGACTAAAGTCGGTGGTACGTGACGGGTCCATGTTGTGAGGTAGAAGACTGAAATGATGGGGAACCCGCTCAGTCTGATGAAGAAAACCTGCTTAACAACGGCAAATAACCGTCGTCATGATACCCGTTAATCTCTGATTGGGCTTTTAGGTTTTGTCGAGCGCAAATAAAGCCTGCCTCTGTTGGACATGCTTCATAGTACGTACGCCCCTGTGCTTTAATACATTTTTTTTCAGTAGAAGTTGAAACAAGTCAGTATTCTTTGGAAAGAAGTGGAACAGCCTTCAACTAAGGCTACAAGACATCATGACTTGATCGGCTCCATGTCTTCTGTTGATGGGAGAGATGGCAGCCGACATTCTGTATGTGACGGAGACAGTGACAGTACTGTGCGACTGCCTCGCGTGCTCTCTGACACATTAATACTGTTGTGATTTAAGCACGGATTATTTAAAAAAAAAAAAGCTTTGTGAGCCTTTCCAGAGCAAATTAATTCCTATACAGGAAAGTCACAATAATAGAGCTCCTAGCGATAGAAGAACTTCTCAAATAATCCCACAGCCAGTCAGCTTCCTTATCCATGGATTTGGATTATAAAACTGCAGGGCACAACTTCAGTCCTGCAATTACGAAGCTTCTTCGACCTAAAATGAAATGCATGGGTTTCATGGAGAACTCCTGCTATCAGGAATACTGCAGCAAGAGATTACAATGTCTTTGCTGGTGTAATGAACAGGTGAGGCCAACTTTGAAGTCCCATCCTTCCTTTAGATATGTGGCTCTCAACCAGGGGGTCCACAGCCCTCAGGGAGTCACTGTCTGAGAATTCCAACAACAAAGAATCAGAATGAGTTTCACTGGCCAAGTTGCATCTCTCTCAATGTTCTTACACAGAAATAGAGATAACAGTCAGGGACAAGGACAACAAAGCTGGATGGATAAAGGTAAAGAATAGACAGGACTGTTATGTACACAAGTAGTGAAAACAATGAAATAAAAAATGAAACATCTATATCCAAGTCAAGTGTTCTGTACGTTGTAAACAATGCAAATAGAGCCAAGAAATAAATACTGAATAGATACATGGATAGTTAGAGATGCATGGACTGGATGACTATATACAGTATGTACATGTAAGGATGTCTATATAGTGTATAAATAGCGTATACAGACAAATACTGACAAGGCAAGCAGGTGGGAAGACGAAGGGACACTTTACTTGAGGCAGGAGCTAACTTACAGCATGGCAACAGGAAGGCACTCTGCACAGTCACATCAATCCCAGAGGGCAGTGCTGGTGAGCAGGTCAACACCTAGGAACTGGTAACAAGGAGTTCCCCTGCTCATTGTCTTGTGCAATACTGGTGTTTTACCTATCCAGGACTCTTAAAACAAGTGAAGATGGGTAGATATTTTTTACTTGTTTAACGGTTCACAGTTCTGTGACAAAGGGGAGCAAATACAAACCAACTTGTTTTCAGATATCCTCAAGAGAAGACATGACGTACAGTAATAGTAGCTGAAACTAAACAATACATTGATACCACCAGTGTTAAGAGAATTAAGGTTGAACGAAGGAAATAAGATTGCATATACAGGGAGAGCACATATTAACCTGCTGCGAGGCTTTTATGTGAATTCGTCTATATTTATCTTCTTGTCAACAAATCCCATGCAGGGGCATAACCAGCCACTTGTTATTGTGTCTTACTGTAGACCTGCATCTTTAAAAACAGTTCACAGATATATAGTTTTGTTTTTGAAAATAGTTCAGTCATTTCCTAAAACAGCCAGACACAAGTTGTCTTGCAACCGTCACTCAAACAGGAGGACTAAGTGCATTTGCTGGGGACTATTTCCAGCGGCAGGTGTCCTCACCATCCTTCCTGGTTGTCTTCACTGTGTGTCTAACCCATCTGTGATGCTGGCTCTGTGTAGGTGTTTATCTGCAGTGACTCGGTGGAGGCTCGACAGCAGATTATGGAATTAGCCCGCCAGCTCAACTTCCTGCCGGTGGATATGGGCACCCTGTCTTCCTCGCGGGATATTGAGAACATTCCCATCCAGTTATTTCCTGGCTGGAAGGGCCCCGTCCTTGCTGCCGTAGCCCTCTCCATTTTCTTTTTTGCTTACTCTTTTGTACGAGATATCATCCACCCATATGTGAAATACAAGCAGAGTGACTTCTACAAGATCCCCATAGAGATGGTGAACAGGACACTGCCCACTGTTGCCATTACTCTCTTGGCCCTGGTGTACTTGGCAGGCCAGCTGGCAGCCGCCCACCAGCTCTACTATGGTACCAAGTACAGGCATTTCCCACACTGGCTGGAGGGCTGGCTGCAGAGCCGGAAACAGCTGGGTCTCCTCAGCTTCTTCCTGGCTGCTGTCCATGTTGTCTACAGCCTCTGTCTGCCCATGAGGAGGTCTGAGAGGTACCTGCTGCTCAACACTGCCTACCAGCAGGTCAGTGGGCTGCACCATGTCCATACACTGATACTCATTCATTTGACTGTCCACCCACATACAGCTGGCGTTTTTCACCAAAATGAAAGGTGACAGTGAGGTTGACAGGTTTGGGAAACATTAAGCCTGTAAAAAAAAAACTGTATCTGGTAACAAGCACAATAGGTAGAGATGCTGCACAGAAGTAATAGGTGGATGATACACTGGTGTTCGTCAGAAAATAACAGCTAATGACTCCCTACACCCACAAATTCTCAATTTTACATCTCTGTGTACAACATAAAGAGAATGTTAGTGACATGTTAATCAGTAAGCTTAAGAGGTGTTGGTATGAAGGTGTAAGTTTGCTGGACCGCAGCAGAGTGGGGACCAGTCATATAAACGCAAAAGTCTGTAACTAAGTGAGTGATGAAGTTACATCATTGTTGGCTCTAGTCGGAGTTCATCCACTGGCTGTTGCTCCTTCTAAAATGAGAAGGCCATTCTGCTGCTAACAAAAAAAAATTACTGAAGAGAACAAAAACTTCTGTGATCAATCATCTGATCCTCTAATACATACATGGCTGTTATGGGACTAAAATACTATACGCATTAATATCTAGACAGATACAGGTTTGTAGCCTAAATTAAAATGATTGCATAGGTGCTGTTAGGCTGTGGGTGTTCTAACCTAGCTTGTTAAAAAGACAGCTATTACTGTCACCGGAAAAATAACTAGATTACCATATATTCCCTAATAGCGACCAGAGCCTTTACTTACGTCAACTGCAGAGGATACCAGGCCTTTATATGAAGACAGGCTTTAATATCTCACTGTCTGATGAATATACTTGGTCATATTCTAGTAGGATGTAATCCACTGAAGTAGTTAATTATTGAAGATAACATGATTATATTGTTGAATTCATTAAATTGAAGCAGCCCACATTTATTTGACTGAGAGCTGAGCAATGTGAAGAGGCAGTGTGTCTGTCTTCAATCACTTACCATGATGATCTCAATATAGCTTACACACTTGCACTGCTTTGGACAGGCTTTGGGCAAATATTACCTGAAAAATCAAATACAAATGATGGAATACAGTTTATATATTTCCACTAATGAATACATCCAAGGAAATGGAAACGCAAATACACGTTAGTGATGGCAAATATCTCAAAACTGAACACACAACTTATACATAACCAAATTCTGTACACACTACCTGTTTACACATGTGAAATCAGCACACTGACTGTCATAAATGCTGCTCACGTCCATCAGGGTCCATGCACACATCTGTGGAGTTTTATTAATTGAACTTTTATTTTGGGAATACATACCACTGATGTGCAATATTCAGTATACTGACATCAGAAGGGTTTTAAGGTAGTATTACTATGTCTTGGGGTAATACAAATCTAGTTTTAGAACCTCAATATTTCAGCTTTTGCACTTTCAATGTAACACACAGCAAACCTGCAGGTATTCCTGTAAACACTGGAGGGGCAAAGCAGCTCGCCTTCTGCAGGTTGATCTGGCCATGCATAAAACACAAAGTGAAAGATGATGATTGTGTTGAATTCCATCGTGAGCATCCTTTGTGTTGGCAGGTCCATGCTAATGTTGAGAATGCATGGAATGAGGAGGAGGTGTGGAGGGTGGAGATGTACGTTTCCTTTGGGATCATGAGTCTTGGGCTGCTGTCGCTCCTGGCCATCACCTCCATTCCCTCCGTCCACAGCACGCTCAACTGGAGGGAGTTCAGCTTCATACAGGTACAAACACTGACACTGAATTACTTAGATACCGAAGAATACTTCACAAGTTCTAGGGTTATAACGGGAGTCTTTTTTTCTATGACTTCTAATAATGATATCCTCAGAAAATATAATCTAAGAAGATGTGTACTATTATTAGTATTTGCTGTATGTATGTACCATCATGCGTCTTCCTGTCTTTGCTACAGTCCACACTGGGCTACATCGCTCTGCTCATCGCTACCTTCCACGGCCTGCTGTTTGGCTGGAAGCGAGCCTTTGAGGAGGAAGCCTACCGTTTCTACCTGCCCCCCAGCTTCATGGTGGCCCTGGCCCTGCCCGTGTGTGTCATACTTGGGAAGGTGCTGATGCTGCTCCCCTGTGTGGCCCGCAAGCTTCACCAGATCCGCCGGGGCATGGACAGCAGTCACTACCGCTGCCAGCGCCTGGAGCCAGTGGGCTCGGCTGCCCACGTTTCACCTGAGAGAGTTACCATCATGTGATTTGCTCCTTCATAGTTAGCTGTTTTATTGAAGCAATGATTCTATTATTCTTACTTTGTAACTGTGAACAGTTTTTGTGAATTGTGTACTTCTTAGCTGTTACTATTCACTATCACTACGGACCTTGTATGACTGTTGTGTTATGTTTGTCCATCTAAAAATGGAATATTCTCCACCGATACTTTATTTCTGTCCTTGTGTTCTGGCAGACATTACACTGAGACACTCAGTGTTCATCGGTACTTTAAGATGGACTAGCGCAGTCTGTTCCACAATGTCTTCTGTGGCTCTGAATTTGTCAAGTCCAGGAACATAACCCTGATGATGTCATAGTGATGTCAAGGAGGATGGAGAATACAGATGTATTGCAGGAAGCCTTTTAAAGATGTGGGTGTTTAAAGGCAGGGGTGGTCTCATGAAAACACACCCCAGAATGACATTATTGGAAGTGTTGGGTGCAGAGTTTTGACATCAGGGCTTCTTCTGTACAGATTTATGGACTTCTTTTTTCTAGATCCAATGGACGTTCAATATTAAATCGCTGTCGTACCCCTTTAATTATGTGCAGTATTTCTGTTGATAGGTTGGGACATGCAAATTGCTTTTCAATAGGGTTTTTATTCTTACAACTCACAACACAGAAGACTGAATTGGCAAATGGTAAAGAAGAACTAATTTCTTTGTGAGGCAGTCACTAGTTCGTATTATCCGTGTCCTGTGTGCCAGGTCTGTATTACTGTACCACTTCATACAGTGGCATGCTCTAATCAATCATATCCGTGTGACGTTGATTTAGATTCTTTCTTTTTGTTTCACACACACACACAGCAGGTATTATTATAGTATAATATAGTATATATTATTTAGTTCACTTATCTTTCTCCCTTTCCATCTTCTCACAAAAGCTTGGAAATCAATCATTCTTTCCCTGATGTTACACCTGGTCTAGGGAAACCTGAGCGCAGCATAACGATGGGTCTCCCTCTCTCCCCCACTCCCAATAATGGCCTAGTGCTGTTGCCATACAGTCCATAATATTTATTTATTGAAACAGTTGTGGTAGCAATAAGCGTCAGGGTAACAGGAAAGTTCACTGTGACGGACCATCGATCTCAGGCATGTCAGATCTACTAGTTTAGTTTCAAACTGGACTGAAATGTCCAAAACGCAGTGGCTGCAATGCAGGAAGTATTTTGTTTACACTAATCTTTATCTTGCCAATGAGTTCACCAGGACCTGGATCAACCAGTGAACCAACCCAGTCCCTTTACTCTGGATTCAACTCTGATCATGGAGTCATTTCCACACAGTGAATGAGCCACCACTAACGGAACACTGTGTTTTCCACGCGTTAGTTGAGGTAAAGCTAAAGACAACTATGTGCCAAAAAAGAATCACTGAATCTCAATTGTAGCAACACATTTGGCAGAAATGCATCTGAATTATGGGAAAGAAAACTTGAATTGAATTGCCAGCAAGACACTGACATGATCAAACTATTTGTAGTCAAGACAGGGGTGCGTTGGGTCTCTCATTATTCAAATATAATTGATCTTTAATTAAAGCACAACCAGCTCAGAGATTGCAGTAACGTCTAAGCCCCCTTCACTTAAATAGAATATTTCTACAGGCTGTCAAAAGTACCGCATTCATTGAAAAGTGAGAATTATACCAAGAGCACCTTTTAAGATCAGTAGACTCACTTTGCTCTCCATGATTATTATGTTGGTATCAGTATTATTATAAGGTGACAGTAAGATGTGTTTGTCGTCTGGTTCTCTAACAAACAGCAGAATGTTAGTTGTCCAGTCATGATTGGTGTTTCCAGTATAACTGTTATTCACAGTACAATTCTGTCATGCCTGCAGTGATTGTAAGTGATACTAACTTGTATTCAATCACTGCTGCTCATAAGAACAAGAGAAATATTTCAATAAAACATATGCTATAAACTTACTGAGAGGATAAAGTGGCTTTTTTTATCAAAACAATATCTAGAGCAGACTTAGCCACGCCCATTATACAACCAAATGAGGAATCTGGTTTATTTTTCATTCCTAACGCTATTGGTCGACTTTTCCTTGCAGAGTCTCCATGCAGCGCTTCAATGCAGTGCACCCAGTACAACTGCCTGTCACATATGTAGCACATTAACCTGTAATCTGTTGTCCACTCATTTGATTGTGTGTCTATTGAAGATATTTTGTGAAGCAGTTGCAAGAAAGATAAAGGGTTGATTTGACATTAGAAGGGGCAGTGCAGCATCTAGCGCTCAGATAACGTTCATGCTGAGTCTATCAACCGACTAATATTTGTTCTATTAAATGACACTATTTCTTCCCCTACACAGACATCCCGTCTCCAATGTGGACCGGAGCCACTACGTTTAAAACTAACAAATAAGTCTTCAAAATGGTCCTAAGCTTTGACTTATTAGTCAAAAAAACATTAAAAAGTAGATATGTGGAACTTTGATTAAAGTCTGAGTTAAATGACTACACTTGTGTCTACCCATAATTCCCTCCCTTGAGCACTAAATCAGCCAATAGCAGGCCTCCGGAAGGAGACGTGTCATGGCTGCATCACAGCAGTCAGACTCACACACAGGGTCCTTTTTATCAGCATTAACATTCATAGAAGTTAGGGCAGGTCTGTCTTTAGTCCATGACCAGCAGGTGGCTGTGTTTCAACACTGAGTCGGGGGAGGACGTACACTTTTGAACAAATTAAAGATTTAGCAAATATCTGATGCCAAGCTGATATCAAAGATAAGAGTGTCTCAACACGATGAAGTCATCAAATTCTTAACATGATGGGATTTTAAATGTTCACATGTACATTTGATTCTCCCGAACATTTTATATAAACACGTTCATTCTAAAGTTTGTATATTTTCATTGTCCAGGATGTAAAACAATTAAGCTTCTTCTAAATATAGAATCTTACTGGTGAACATTTTATTGAAATGTTAAACTTTTAGGTTGACCCAACAATGAACCATGTATGACCATCGTGCCCGTTTCAAGAAGCCGAGTTGTGTGGATAAGTGAAATGAAACCTGAGGCAGTGAAAGGGCTTTTTTGGAACATTGTTCGTGCGATTGTTTACATCAAGTCATCGTGATATAAGGAAGCTTGAGCCCATCTAAAAGACGTCTTGTGTTCCTCACATGCCTGTGATGTTTCCTCAGTTTGAGAGCAGCTCTGGTTAAACAGAATCTCTAAAATGAATGAGTGTAAATGAATATTTCTATACATGCGAGCCCTCAGACAAACCGTTGACCTGTTAGCATGATGCAAGGAAGAGCTGAGAAGCACAATACATAGTATAAAAATAATTTTAATGAAACTTAGTCACACTTAAATCTCGCAATACAATCTCATCATGGCAAGTAAAACTCAGTTCACGACACATTGACTCCATATTTTAAGAAAACTTGCTAAAACAAAACTTAGTAACTTCGTGGATTGTTTGAGTTGTCAAATTAGACAATGAAGTGTTACGCAGTGCAGGACTAAATTAACTTTAAAACATTAATTTGTATTTAGAGGGACCAGTAACATGCAGTGTTCTGACTAATTGTAGCCTTGACTTTGACAGTGAATCTACAACGTACTTTTTAAAAGTTGATTCTCTCAAGTCAAGAACTTCTGCCATGAAGTTGAAATAAGGACACAAGTACGTAGACCGACTCCTTGAGTAGAAGATGGTTTGCTTTAAACTAAGGAGTGATCTGCCTTTTTTCAAGACACTAATAGTAAATCTGCAAACCATGTCCATGCTGTCAGCACATCTGTGCACCAGTTAGAAAACTCAGTCACACCTGGGAGCGCAGCTGCTCCAGGTGAGGCAGCAGCTCCTCGGCACTGGGTCTGCAGCGGCCCTCTGCGCTCCAGCACCGGCTCAGCAAAGTCCTACACAGCTGCCCCTTTTCCGACCGAAACACCGGATGGTCCTGAACAGATGGACGCAGGCTGTGCGCCACAACCGCGTAGAGCACGTGCTGCCGGTCACCGGTGTATGGCTGCTCTCTGGTGATCAGCTGCCACAAGGTGATCCCGAAAGAAAAGATATCCGCTTTTGGAGTCAGCCCCTCGCCCTTCAGCAGTTCCGGAGCTCTGTGCGTGTACGTGCCGCCAACGTGGCTCAGATGGGGGCTGATGGCGCTCACTTCACATCCATCTTCCAGTTTGAGAGAACAGCCGAAATCTGCAATTTTGCAGACGTCTTCACTAGACACCAATACGTTGGCTGGTTTTATGTCCAGATGCACAACGCTGTGGGAGTGAAGGAACAGCAAGCCGCGGACAATGTCTGCGGAGTACCGGAGCCACCTGTCCTCCCCCAGCGGCTCTGCACACCCGTAAATGACCTGCTGCAGATTCATGTTCCCCACAAACTCCATCAGTATTGATCCAATGCTGCTTTCGTCTCCAAAATCCGACGGTACGCAGGTGGTCGCCGCGATGACGCGCACGATGTTTCGGTGGCGCAGGTGTGCTGCGTTCAGCTCGGCCCAGAAGCTCTGCCGGGACGCCAGCTTGTTCTTTGTGCACTTCTTGACTCTCTTCAGCGCGACGGTGTCCCCGAGGTACTCTGCCTTATAGACGGAGCCGAACCCTCCGGAGCCCACAGGCTGCAGGGCGCGCAGTTCCTTCCAGTGTATCACAGTGGACCAGAGCCGGCTGGCAACTTTGCCGTAGAGTCTCTGAACCGGGACTTGTAAGGTGGTACCGAATGAGTACTTGGCTAGCGGACTGCTGCAGGTCCCGAAGTCCAGGCTTGGGAGGATATCTTTGGGCAGCAGGCGGGTCACGGGGATCGGAGAGGGCATCGTGTGCAGTGGAGGCTCGCTGTGTGTGTGCAGCTTGAAGTCTGCTGCTGACTGGTGAGCGCTGCAGCTGTGTCGTCTCAAAGCTTTTCAGCACTGACGCACACAAAAAAACCTGCCAGCCAGTCACACCGCCACTTAGTGTTGAGGAGTATGTAATGCGTTCTGTTTGGGTTCAACGGGTTCACCCAGATGGTTCAACTCAGTTTACGCTCTCCGTAGTAGAGGAGGGCGGGGTGAAATGACACACTTTTTTTTGCATCCTGTGGTATTAAAGCGCAATAATATGTATTTGTGTCAAAAAGTAACTACTGCATGTGTGCATACCGTGGGCTACCTAATTAGCAGCTCGACAGCTGGGCACTTTAGTGCAGTGTCCAGTTTTAGAAGTGCACGCTAACACATTTGACTCAGTGGATTGACCATGAGGCTTGGGGGAGGGAGCTCCACCGAGGAGCCTGTTGCACAGCTCAGAGCTTGAGTTTGTCCTTTTCAGTGTTTTTCACTCGGACCTTTCCAGCATGCAGGAACAGACGATCACATTCTAAACACCACTTCAGTGTAAGATGGAGATTATAACACAAGATAGCTCATAATGGGCTGCGTCATCCATCAGTCTGTTCATGGAAACCTGTGTTAATTATTTTCTTCTGTTCCCTTACGGTCAAGTCAACCTCCTTGTGAGATCCTTTGCAGTGTCTCTGTCCAGGATTGATTGATGACAACCTGAACTAGTAGCAGTTACATATCAATTCTGAACTTTCCAAGCAGACACACATCATAAAGGGAGAGAAGCATGAATGTAAATGCAACAGACCACAGTGAGAGCAGGAAGGAGAATTAGTTGGCCTTCAGCATCAAATACAGCCTGGCTCAGTTGAAATTTGATGCAGGGACAACTAGAGCTTTGTACACATTACTTATCAGACTTGTTGGGATAGCTCCCAGCCCTCTGTAAATGTGAACAGTGGAATAGAGAATGGATGTAAATGGGGGTTTTGATGGGTTTGTTTGGCAAATATTTGATTGAATCAGCACCCATCACTGTATTTTTTAATAATATCTCTAGTTGGTTCGTAATTAAAACTCATGACTTGTGTCTTTGATAAAATAAAAGAACAGCCAGACATTGAACCCGTTTCTTCTGGACAACACAAAAGTTGTACATTTATAAAACTGTCATGCAAATAACCAGCTTCTGTTTTGGAGATCTTGCAGGCACGTTTCAAACCTCCTTGCTATAACGTATGAGAGCATTTGATAATCTACATTTAGTAAAAAAAATTAAGCAAATGTTTACCAGCTATGGTTTGAAATATCAATGAATGGTGTGGGGTAGAAAAATGGTTATGATCTCTGCCTGCCGGATAGAGGTCCCTCCATAGATCAATAATTCCTGCATACAAGTATTAATTCTTTGTCCTTTGTCAGGTGTTGATCTTGATGAGCCCAGTTTGTCAATCCACAGACAGAAGGGAAACGACAGTGAAGCAAAGGGACAGTCACCTGTTTCTACGCGCCTCCCTCTGCTGATTTTAAGAGAATAGTTTGTGAATTCAAAAATATCAACAATATGAAACAATAGAAGATGTGAAACATTAGTCAGGTATAGTATAGTGGTTACTGTAGCAACTGTCCCCGTGTGTTATCCTGACTACACACCAATTTACACAAAAAGAAGACAAAAATCAGAGTGAATGACACATTTTTAGGAATGACCAAACAGAGCTGCAGTTGGATCTCTTATGTTTATTGAACTTTCATTGTGTAAAAACACTGGAGTTGACAACTGCAGTTCTTTCATCTCATAGCAGCAAGGTATGTAAATCAAATCAGGTTATTCTGCCAGACAATAAATAATCTGCCTCTTTGGATGATGTCAATGTTTAAAAAAACAACAGATAAATGCTGCAGCATTCATTTTTATTTTACAACCTATAAACATATACATATATATTTACTTATATATATACATATATGTTTATGTGAATAACTTTGCCTATATTTATAAAAATACAACAGTAGTTTGTAAAATAGATTTGAAGTAAAATATTGAGAATTATCAATGAGTCCATCATTGTCACAGGATGGCATTAATGAAATGCAACGTATAACAAAACCAACATGGCTGGAATGCAGTTAGTTTCTGAACTTCCTCAGCTCATTTGAACGGCATCACGTGGAGGCGTGTTTGTCAGCGTCAGCACCGACGTCTTCATCTCTGCAGAGTGACTTCGCTCACAACAATGTCCCACCATGACTCAGTGTCCCAATATCACAACACATAGGTGGAGGGAGCATGAGGGAGGCATGTGATATTACAGGCAAGTCTGTAAAAAGACTACAAAAGTCACAGTACAATACAATATATGTAGCTATATGGTACAACCAGGCACACACGCCAACGGTTCAGCTAAACTGGATACTTTGTTTGTACAAACGATACATTAAAGAACTAGAAAAGAGGTCAGTCGCACCTTAAGGAGCTTTAGAAGTATGTTAGCAGCTTGATCCAATACCAAAATATATATTGCAGTATTGCAGTGTTTCTTACATACACATTCAATAAAGTTCACTGGTACCACTGAAGCTTATAATAGAAGATTGACATGAATTGCTGAAGGTCTGTGCCTCTCACTGAAGAGCGTCTCCTGGTCACCACACGACTGTGGGAGACTTTCTGTTTTTACCATTTATTTTTCACAGGAAACTTTAGATTAGTTTTAGAATTGTGAGCTGAAATGTGGATCTACTTTCTCCAATGTCGTTGTTTTTCGCAACTGTGATCACAGTTTATCGCTTTCATTCTCTCCACATCAAATGCCTGGATTCCGTCATACGAGTTATGCATCAAGTTGATGATGCAGTTAGCTGATTGGAAAATGTGTTGTCATCTAACAGCTTTCAGGCAGAAACCACTAAGAAATCAAGTCATGTTTTTCATGTCACACTGAGGTCAAAGGATGATAGAAGAGGACAAAATCACCCATGAGTTAGTGAACATACAGTATATCTTGTTTATCTTTTTAACAACCCATGAAAGGATGATAGAATTAAGTGCTAGAACCGTCCATCCAAGCTTCATTATCGCTTGTGCTCTCACCTAAACCAACACTTGAGTAGTTAAAGAAGACCCTCTGAAAAACCAGGCCAACACAAATCTGTGTTTAAGGTACATTGTTTGTTAAAAGACCCCTCAATGAGATACACAGAACACTTGTGCAAGTAAAGCAAAAATGACACTTTGATAGGAAAAACACTGTCAAAATTGTACCTGTAAAAATAAAACATTTTATAATGTATTTACATGTTATTGTTCTCTAAAAGAGCTAAATATATAATCTATACATTTGTAATAAAGGTTTTAAACAAAAAGTATTGGAGGAAATAAAGGTATTCAATTTACAAAAAGTGCTATGATAAAAAAAAAAAAAAACGGCTTGCTAACATTTCTTGTAAAACCACAAACCTTCACAAGATACACATAGCAAACTTCCATAAATGCTTTGAAACATCACACATTCAACTCTACATTTCACATAACTAAGAACAATATTGTGTCCATTCTAGTGCTGGGCAACGATTAAAATATTTAATCGCGATTAATCGCATGGATCTTTTGCGATTAATCGCGATTGTTATGGCAAAGTTCAATAATGAATTCAAAAGTAGTGTATTGCACTACTTTTATTTTAAAAGTACTGCTATATGAACAAAAGGGCAATAACATTTGGTTCACGAGATGCAGGTAGCATGTTTTATACTTAATGTGAATATAATTCATACTTTGTTGGCATCTTATTCTGAAAACCGGATGTTCGTCTGAAGAAACCGGATGTTGTCTCACGTTAATGTTTCCGCTAACTTTCAAAGTCCTTCGCTCGCTCCCGATCTGTGCCGTTTAAATACGTTTACCGTGAATTCCAGCATATAGGTGCACTAAAATGACTGACTATAGGATGTTTGCTGGCTTTTATCCCACTGTTCTTGTCATCCTCTTGTTGTTATGTCTATGTATTGTCTCTTGTCTTTCAATTAAAAACAAAAAAAGAAAATTATAATAAATTTTAAAAATGCGTTAACGCGCGATAAAATAATTGTCGGCGTTAATTAATGAATGTGTTAACGCGAAATTAACACGTTAACTTGCCCAGCACTAGTCCATTCATGTCTCATCAAGGGAAATGGAGTATTTAACACTTCTATTTTTGAATTTCAGAGCACAAAAACAATACGACTATGTGAGGTAAATGATAATACTATTGGGTTATATATGCATCAAACATTTCATGGAATTAGGATGCACCATCTGATAACTGCTGTGGTGGAAGAGAAAAGGTCCAGGTTGTTAAGTTCACATTTATGCCACATCTGTGTGCAGTCCAATGTCTCTTGAAAGTGTCCAAAATTATGTCTGTTCTAAAGATGAAATATGTCATCTTTCTTTTATGAAACGATATAAATCAGCTATCATCACGATAGGGCTGGTTATTGATTGACATGTTTTAATATGTATCAGTGTGATACCAGAGTTTTGATACTGTAAACAAAACAATATTCCAAGGGAACAGTAGTTTGACAAAATAGTGTTCCCTATTCTGTTCTGCCCTTTAAACTGCATCTCACGGCCTTCATCAG